>OZ037781.1:16358981-16366481 GCA_964035525.1 Porites cylindrica | reverse complement strand
AGGCCTTGTTAGGGTCAAATTCAGACAAGTGGCAAGGGCAAATGACTTGAATAGGGGTTGAGACTATGACCGCAACAAGGGCAATCTCTACAGCGAGATGGCCTCCTCAATTTATCATGAAAAAACAATCCCCCCGCGTCCACCCCGCCCCGCTAAAAGGGCTACATTACCAGGTTGGCAAAAGGTCATCGAAAGTTGCTAGACCCTCTAGGAGGCCATCCCTTGTCTGAACTTCAAAACCTGTTGTTTCATATCTTGAGGAGAAAGCCATGTAAATTCCTGTCACGGTCAGTATAGAAGGTTTGCGTATCTTCTTTTCTGTCCCCTTTCAATCTGTCTTTGTGCCTTTTGCCACTTTTTTATGTCTTGGAAGTTGAAGTTTTAGGGCCTTTTGGCTTGTAGGATTCTACCCCAATGGTTTTTAGAATACACAGAAAGGCTTAGAGATTGGTTGAGCAAAAACTTTATTTAAGATGTGTGGATGCATACGTCCTTGTGGTAAATGGGGCAGAAATTTTAGAGGGAAAATGTTAGAATTCCCTGGGGTAAGATATAAAACTGGTAGAGTTTTTTAGAAGTTGAGTCAAACCTGAAAAACATGCACGGCAAGTCAGGCTAAGATCTCTAATATCTCTATAATTATTTTAAGGTTAAACATACTATTATAATATTGACTGTCATCCTGAGGGGTTAAATCTTTTATTGTGATTTTTGTCAGAAGTAAGCCCACCCCCATCAATTTTGTTTTAAGTTAATAATCAAATAATAATATTATTCATGTATGGATTGGTAATAGTAGTGTTTCTAAGGAGTAACGGGTACAAGTGTAGTTTTCGAAGCCCTTTGTAGTAAGGGCATGTCTATTAATATTACATCAAAAGCTTTTATACCGTACCTGTTATTATGTTATTGTGTGAAAGTGGCTTTCTACAAATTTTAAAATTTCTATTTCCAAGCCAGCATAGTTATCTCTGCTAAAGATTCAAAATCCTTGGAATTTTTTACTGGGTCCATATAATTTCCGAGATCTGTTTATTTTTACATCAGTGCGCTGCTTGTATAGAATTCCTACCTACCGGTAAGCATTTTTACAATGTTTTCATCACCTTTAAAAGTTCTTATAGTTATATTAAAAAGTGATTGATTTAATAATATTTATCTCATACAGTATGTTTCAGTTTAAACTGAATATTAATTGTCAAGATATTGAAACATTTCCTTTCTACACACTGTCTTGTGGAAGTTTTTTAATGCTGTTTTAAAAATGTTTATTTTTGTGAGCATTGGTTAAATTATGTGCTTCATGTAAGGTTTGCTTGTTAAAACACAATAAAAATGTCATGGCCCAAGTTGTTCAAAAGCTGGATAGCACTATCCACCTGGCCCCAGTTGTTCAAACGTTGGATAGCGCTATCCACCGGATAAATCACTATCCAGTGGATAGCGTAATTGGTTTCCCTAATACTTATCCGCTGGATAGCGCTATCCAACGTTTGAACAAGTGGGGCCTGATAGATCACTTTCCAGTGGATAAGTATTAGGTAAACCAATAATTGCATTATCCGTTTGATAGAGATTTATCGGTGGATAGCATTATCTACCTTTTGAACAACTGGGGCTTAACTGTATTATTCTCTGGTATTGTTTGATCCAATGACTCTCATCATGTGCATATAATCACAAAGGTGTTATATATATTCTGACCCTATGACTGTTAACCCAGAAACCTGTGAACACCAGAAATATCATTGGAATGTTTATGTGTTCCAAGGAATTAAAGCCACACACTGGGTAAGAAATGTGGTTTGAAGGAAGGCCCCCTTGATACTTCAACTTACATTAGCTAGTCAAGACCCTCCCTTCCCACATAACTCTTTTTTCCCAACCCCTCCTCTCTCAACACACCAGACTGTAGTTTATATTTAGGAAACATCTCGATGTTCAGTGGCTATTTGATCTCACTGTATATTAAAATGGCTGTTGGGAAAGAATGTCTCGGTCTCGCAGAAAACTTTGAAGAAATGAAAAGATGAGCTTACCGTAAATCCACTATTAAGCCCCCTCCAGGGGGGCATATTTATTTCAAGCCCATTTGAGGGGGGGCTTATTTGAGAGGGGGCGGGGGGCTTAGTTAATTTAGAAACAACGATGGTATCAGTTTTCCATTAAAAAAAAAAAAACTAGAATACAAAGTGGAAAAGCTCAAATACAAGAAGTTTAAGGTCATGGAGCAAAATCAAATCCGACTTTCCAATTGGTAAATAAAACCATCCCGGATTAGTCCACACGAAGTTTTACGGTCGTGATGTGATTGACTAATACAGTCTATCATTTATTAGTGAACAATAATAAGGGGTGGGAAGCGGGGGCTTAATAGAGAAGGGGGTCTTATTAACTTTCTTCCCCAAAAAGGGGGAACTTATCAGAGGGAGGGGGCTTATTTGAGAGGGGGATAGCTTACTAGAGGATTTACGGTATTTGCTTTATTTAATTCACGGGCCAGAATCCTTACTTGTTGAACTTAATTTTTTTTGTCTGGTTCTTTGGGCCCTAGTTTAGCGGCTCTCTTACATGTTCAAGCTCTTCACTTCGATTTGCCCGCCGTAATTTTATTTACCATACCCTGAAACGTGACAAACGAAAGCAAAAAAGAGTCCGATATCTCACGTTAATACAATGTCCAATATTCCTCCTGAGAGGCCCGTGCCTGTTTTATAGAAGAAATGAACGAGGTCACGCCTTGTCAGTCACGTAAGGGTTTCAAACCTAACTACCGCATTCTTTACACTGAGAAGGAAAGCGAAAGAGGTCAATGAACTTCTGAAGCATCATCACATTCTCGAGTGGTTTTAGTATCCTTTGCGTCCGCAAATTCCGGGAAATTTTCCGCATTATGAGGACCATGAGAGCTGCATCGTGCATGACTTCACTGATGTACGTTTCCTAGAAATTGTAGCGAATCGACTGGAACGATCCAGACTAACCAATTGCATCGTCGCTTATATCTACGTAAACCAATAGGAGCTCGTGTTATATCTAACCTCCTTTTGAGAAATGGCTCATTTCAAAGTAGCGACCTTTCTTCTTCATATTTCATCCCTACCACGTCATAGCGTGCGTACTTGCAGCCTTTTTCAAGCAAAAAGAGCACTTTATTTTTCGTCCATTATGAAACGATCACTAGATTATTCTACCTCTGAAAGTGGAGCTCCTAACTCCCTCGATTACCGAATGTATTTCCGTAAGTATAACTATTTTCGATTGTGTGTAGTCGAGTGTAAATCTCGAGCTGCTTTCCCCAGTGGCCAGATATGGTGAATGAATAGTAGTTGATCGAAGAAAATTTGTTATATTTGTAGACTTTTTGCCCTTTGCAAATTGAATGTTTGACTTACTGTTAAAGAAATTTGATGTCGAAATTTGATGAATACGCTTCACAGTTTTGAAAGAAAGGTGATCTAATGGCATCGCATATCGACTCGCTTACCCTGGATCTTGTGGGATCATGCTTCATTTGCTTTCGTCTAGAGCAGTAAACTGCTGGCGACTTGCGTCTCTTAATGTAAAAAAAGGACAAAGAATCATCCCAAGTATGTTAGATGAACAGGAATAGGGGAAAAAGTAGTTGAAATTCCTCAGTTTTGAGGTGGACAAGATTGCAAATGGGTTGATCACTACACTGAGTCCTAAAGGTGACACTATGTCATGAATTTTTAAAAAATAATTTAAAGTCAGTGTATTAACTGAAAGGGTTTTTTCACGTTACAGAGAAGGGAAAATTATAGCAGCCTAAAAGTGTCACAGCAATTTAAGGGTGGATTCATTCGCAACATGCACTGTCACATTTGCCCGAATTTTCATTCACATGGTCAGCTACAAGAACAAAAACATGAATTTGACTGTGTAACGCCTCTTACCAAATGCTGGGAAATTAAACTGGTACCTCTTACATTATACAGGTCCATGCACGCACTGTATCTTCATTTAATCTCGACTTTGTGTAAGATACAATGAAAGTTAGACTTTGTGCTCAGCCAAATATGGTAAAACAAAATTCATCATACGTGTAACAGTTGCTGGTGTGACAGAATGTCTAGACCATTAAATGGTCACAAATTTTGTGCCCCACTTCCAACAACAATTATCAACCACTGGGTGGCCATTATTTTTCAGCTACAGCATCCATCCCCATGAACTGAAAACAGATTTCAATTTTATTTGATCGTGTATGTTTTTCTCCAGCTGCTTGCCTTGGTGCAAATGTGTCCCTTGTTTTAAAAATTTAATGTATCTAACGTGCATAACCAGGGTTCTCAATAGATTTTTAAGTAGGAGGTGATCACTGATAAAGTAGGAGGCTCTTCAGCAAAGCCAAAGGTGTCAAAACAAAGCAAAGAAAAGCGACTTAAACACAAAGTAAGCGGCTGTAAATCCCAAAGTAAGCAGCGATCAATCGCCGGGTGCCGCCTTCTATTGAGAACCCTGCATAACCATGCCTAACCTACCTCCGATGATGACGAGACAAAAGCCTCAAAATGTCTCGACATTTTGTCATTATTTTCCAAACACATTACAGGGCTGAAAGAAAAAACTCTTGATCCTGAACCAAGAGGATGGTCGGAAAATGACTAGAACTTTTAATCAGCTCGGAATTTAGCCTGAGAAAACAGCCAACATAATTTTAGCAACACCACTACTGGTTTCCACACAAAATGACATCTGACAAATGAGTGCAGAAATTCCATACTGATGATACCTTACTTCCCAGATCTGGGTAGTACTTCTGATTGGTTGAAAATTTGCTTCTGATCTACCACCCAGATCCAGACAGTGACACATCATAGGTATGGAGTTTCTGCAATCATTTCTGAGACATCATTATGCCGGGAAACCAGCATGGTGGCATTGCAAAATGTTGACTGTTTTCTCAGGCTACTGCAAATTTATGTTTTCAGCGTTTTTGTTGTAAACACACACAAAAAAAAACAATCAGTTACCATCAATCAAAACTGTAATATCTACCCCCCATTCTTTGTGTGAGTTACCAAGCAGCAGTTCAAAATATAAATAATATATTATTTTATTGTGAACTTAAATTCAGTCTCTATTGATTTAGTACATTAATTTAGTATCTGGTGTATCCAAACCCTGTCAGACTCTCAACAAAAGATAACAATAATTATTATTATGATGTTTTAAAGAAAAAAATGATAATGTAATCTTATCTTTGTCAGGTGATAAAGAAGGACATGCTGTCTCTCCTTTTCATGACATTTCATTGTTTGCAAATGATGAGGTGAGTCAAATACTGTTTATTATTGAATAGCTTGCGTGCAAGCTCCCCATTAAGGGAATATCAGCTACATGTATGGCTGCTGGCTGTACTTTCACCAGCTGAGAAAAACCTAAGAGCTACATCCCTGGAATACTGTTAGAAGTGATCGGGTGCAAATGGAATTCGCCACCCCATGTGGTATTGTTGCAGCTCACCTCACTAAACACTCAAAATGGAGAACTTGTAACAAAATGTTGTTGATATAAGTCCATAGTAGTCTATTCAAACCTACTGGCTATTTCATTTATTATTGAAACCCTTGCTTGGTTGAGTTAGAAGTATATACTAAAATTAGTAGTTCCATGTGAAAGCTATAACTGCAGAATTAAGGTTTCATTTGAATGGTAACATTAACACCTCAGGATTTCATCAACAGACTCAAAAGTTAGAACTACAAACTAAATAATAATATTAGTACTGTGTGAAAGTGTGGCTGAATAGGTTTCACTTGAATGGTCAGACCATGTTTTTCTTACACACTCAAAAGTTAGAAGTATGTACTTAGTAAGTAGCACCAATGATGTGAAGGTATACTGTTGATTTTGTTTTGCCACACATGCATTTCTTCCACACTCACCAAAATATTAATTTTAGAGATACAAGTCATACTATTGTAATTAAGTTGTCGCACATAAACTTACCACTGAAAAGGTTTCACTTTAGTGGTCATGCTGTACACTCTGTAGGACACTGTCATTGTGCAATGGTTAGAATTACATACTAAAGAAAGTATAAGTGTATGGAAGTATTGCTTAAGAGGTTTTGTTTGAATGGTAACACAGAGGATTTTGTCCACATACCTAAGGGAATATAAAAAGGAAGCAAATATTGTACCAGTATCATCTTTACACAAAAGGAGAGTCTAGTATTTGATTAAAAGACATGAACTTGGAGCTTTTTTTAAAGACATCCCTTTAACTGCCTGTCTTGTACCACAGTAATTTTTGCATTCACTAAATATACTGTTGATTGATTTGTTTTCCAGAAAACAGTTTGCAACATGGTTGTGGAGGTCCCCCGGTGGACTAATGCCAAGATGGAGGTGTGTCAACCTTCTGTTTTCATTCTAATGTCAACTTGACATAATAAGCAATCTTTCATTCTTCTTAACTCAATGATGTGCACATTATTAAGGTCAGCTGCATGTTCCAGTCTGGCAGAGATTGGATGTGAGCACTACTTGTACCTTGTACTAGGAGAGAAGTAAGAAGCGGTTAGTTTCTGTCCTGGATACATCATAAAAGTAATATTGGGTTATTCCAGAAAAAATCCACACCCCCACGACAGAAGGCATGCTGGAAAATCTCACGGGAGGGGGGGGGGAGTTAACAGCTCTGGAAATCCAGACGGGAGGGGGGCTCTGAACCTAAAAATACATCCTTGGGAGTAACATCAACTTTCAATTTCATCGATGTTTCAATTGCTTCAATCGATAAGTTATAAAAAATTTGCTTTGCCTTTTCAAATTTTATAATTCTTTCAAACTACAGACCTCTTACCACATTTATGTTAAGTTTCCATCCATAGGCTCGCCCTTGTTACTTTTGTAAAAGCGACGTGGGATAACTTGAGATTTCAAGAAAAATCGCATAATTCATAAAAAAGCGTTCAGTTCAAGTAAAGCAAACAATGATTTTACCTTGAGTCATACACTTTTCCAAGGTTAATGTTTTTCAGGGTGATTTACCTCTAAACAGGCCTTACAAGTACATTTTGTAAGCATGATTGTTCGTGATTGTTTGGCAGCTATTTTGAAAGGCAAGTGTTGTGGCTAGTGGTACAGCGCGTCATGTAATATCCCGCTAAGTCTTCTTTTTCTTTCTTTCACGGTCGTGAATATAAGAAGAGAATCATTTATTCGAGAACATAGTTTTGAGCTTTATTGTAGTATATATTGCTGTATATTTTGTCTGTTTAGTCAGGGAGCAAGTGTCGTAAAATTAAGTCCCGTGGGAAATTAATGCTTAAAGCAAGCCACTGGTCTAGATATGTTGAGGGGACCTTAGTGAACATGAAAAATGTTGTCGGCAACTTTGTGACCCGCACCGGCACGATTTGCGGAGGATTAAAACACGTCTCATACAATATCAGCATGGAAACTAGGCTACATCTTAAATCGTCTTTATTCCCTCTTATATGTCAATATTTCATCACCAAATTGTAAG
>OZ037781.1:16281481-16351481 GCA_964035525.1 Porites cylindrica | reverse complement strand
TCATTTTTTTTATTTATATCTGTCAATTTCAGACATGGGAAGATCCAAACCACAAGGATAAAGACACAAAATGCATGGGTGATAATGATCCAATTGATGCTTGTGAGATTGGTACCATGGTTAGTTCATCGTTAATTTATTTATTTTTTATTTATTATTTTTATTTATTTATTTATTTTCATTTTCTAGGCAAGCAAGGCCATGCATGAGGCAGGCATGGAGTTGTGCCATCTGCGAAAGTGTCTGTCTTGCACGCCACATCCACATTATCCTTGCACTCACTCGCCTGAAAAATGCCCCTGCCCTGTTTGCTAGTTTATTAATGGTACAGAGCTTCTCAGTTTTCTTGAGCAGGAGTGATCTTTACCTTTTTTTTTTACACTTCTTTCCCCTTTTGTTGGGCATTTGGTCCATTCTTGGTGAAAAAGTTGAAAAAGTGATAAAAATTATAATGTTAAAGTCACTAAGGTGGGTAGGTAGTAGGAGGAGTTTTCCTTTTTTAAGTTTTAGTGAAAGTTACAAAAAAAAATTTTTGTTTGTCTCTGGTTCGCTATGACTTAAACAAGCTCAGTTGGCCATGGTATTTTATGAAAGATGCCTTCCATCTGCATTCGTAAACATCACAGTGATGTACATGTACACACATCATAAATAATATCTTCTACCCTTCCACAGTTTTTCAAGTTTTAATGGGGATCATTTGGTAAAAATTTGTCGCCACCCAGCCTACAGAGAAAGTAGTGTCCAATAGCCTAGGGCTAGTGGATTTTGCTATCGGGCTACTGAATTCTGTTTTTAACTTGCCCGACGGGCAAGTGATGTTTTTTGAGGAATTCGAATAACAGAAGAACTGTGAAATCAATTCTTCTGGTCAAAATATTTTGGGGGCTAGTTGAAATGACGTCTAGGCTAGTAAATGCTGGCTTCAGCTTGCCCGAATGGCAAGCTGTAAAAATGATTTTCTGTGCACCCTGACACCACTAAAAAACAACTTAACATTAGTGAACTTGCTAAGTTTGAGACTAATATGTCTATAGTTAGCAAAGATATGGCTCCTCAAAGTCACGGAAATTTACAATGACAGAGATGCCAACCTCTGGAGACTCTCCTTTTTTCACTCCCCCCGGGAATTTCAACAGACCCCCCCCCCCCCCCCAACAAATTGATGCTGCCCCCAATGGGAATGACTTAGGACATTATATGAAGTCTTATATCAAATTTCGCAATCATCGTTTTGATGCCAGAAATAATCTTTGTCAATGACCAAATACATGCAAAAATGCCCCAGAAACTGAAAAATTGAAGTTTTAAGCTTAAAATGGGCTAAATCTCAAACTAAGGCACAGGAAAGCTCAAAAGATGATTTTGTCCGGGAGATATGGTGACCCATACAGGAGAGCGGGAGATCAGCGCTGTATCTGGGAGACTCCTGGATAATCCAGGAGAGTTGGCATGTATGCAATGATGTTTGTGTATGGTGGGGGCACAAACTTGACCCCACATAGAAACATGAGTAAAATTTCACAACTTTCTGGGGCTATTTTTTCATTAGTTTTCAACAAATCACTTTCAAACTTGGCAACTTTACTGATTTTAAGGGGTTCTTTCAGGGTATATTGATGGATTTTCCAAATTCACAGGTCCGAGTCAAAGTTAAAAAAACTTTGTTTTGTGATACAAGGGGCATGGTTTGGGACCGTCACAGGCTGTTGAGTTGTGAATGGTGTAATAAAATAAAACATGACTGTTTACTTTTCTCAAATGTTTAGATTGCCAAACGAGGCGATGTTAAGCAAGTTAAAATCTTAGGGACTATCGCTTTGATTGATGAAGGTGAAACAGACTGGAAAGTCTTTTGCATTGATGTAAATGATCCTCTTGCAAAGGACATGGAAGGTAAGATTAAATAATTATTGTAGTGTTGTATTACTACATTAAACTCACATCTAGCCTAGCACTGTGAAGTACAAAGAGGTTTTTCTAACTTGAAGCCTGGACTTCTTAATATACCTGTCATATAAATTAATATATATTCCAACACAGTCATCTCTTGCCTTGCGGGCACGGACACCTAGCTATAACGGACGCCCTGATAAAACGGCCACAGCTAGATCCCAGGAATAATAATGTACAGATGTTTGACTGAAATAAACTCCCGCTATTATGGACTCTCACTAATGAGGACACTGACTCAAGGTCCCAGTAGTGTCCGATATAAAGGGAGTTGTCTGTATTAGGATATTATGATTTCCAAATAAGTTGTTATCCCTTTTCCTTCTGTACTGGTTAGGAGAACTTATTTAACCCTTTAAACCTCAAGATCAAAATTTGAATTCTCATTTGTTGCCTCTCTTCATTTCCTACAGAAGTAGTGGGGAGAAGTTAATAAAATATCAAGCAAATTCATCTCGTGTGATCATGTCTGTAATATTCATGACCACTCTGTTTTACAAAGCATTGATGTTACAAGGAGAAATTTGATGCTGATCACTCTTAGGGCTTAAGGGGTTAACTCTAAATTTTGTCAGTCTTAGGTGGCTTTCAGACCCTAACCCTGTCTAAGACAAAATGCTTTCAATTTGCCACCTTGTACTACAACAAGACTTCTTTTATATTGTAACTGGTCTGTTTATATCTCTTCAAAACAGGGGTTTTCACACTAACCCCTCTCCCCTTCCACCCTGTCGCCAAGTGATCATTGCCTTTATTCTGATGTACAGTCAAACGCCGTTAGTAAAGACTCTGAGGGAGCCATAGGAAATGTCTGTGTAACAGGGTGTCCATGATAAGTGGGTTGAATTTAGAAAAAATGTAAGGGCTTTCTTTTGATCACCAGGGACAAAGCAATCTGTCGGTAATAATGAGGTGTCCATATAAAGTGGGTGTCTGTAAGGCGGGGTTTGGCTGTACCCTTCTCGTGCGCCCGTTTTTTCTTGTGCCTACTACTTCCAAGCGCCTGCTATGCAGGCTATACTTGATATTTCATTAGGCAGTGGTACTGTGAAGAAGAGAAGGTCAAAAAGTCATTTCACCTAAACTGGCTGCAACATGGTGCTTTTGAACTCATGCAAAAAATTTGAAAGAATTTACAAATGCTCTGAAGCTTCTTTGTGATGGACTGAATTTGCCATTGACATAAGTCATGCCTTTTTGTATTTACTCATTGTGTTTTTGTGTTGATGATACTGAAGATTTCTTCTTGTTGTTTTTTAGACATTGATGACATTGAGAAACACATGCCAGGACTGTTAAAGGTAATTGTGATATTAAATGATTATATTGACAATGCTTTAATCATGAAAGTGATGGAGATAATGTGTTTTACAGGCTTCTATTGACTGGTTCAAGATCTACAAAATACCTGCTGGCAGTAAAGAAAATGAATTTGCCTTTAATGATGAAGCCAAAAACAAGGTATGGAATAGATACATTGTAAGATTAATGAGTGTCTTTCCTCCATCTTGATGTACCCTGCATAGGATTCGCTTGAAAGTAATGGGCACCAAGAAAGAACGGGGCACACCTCTATGCAAGTTAATCTTGATGCCAGTTTCTGTCTCCTCTGTCAAGTTGGTGATGATGTTATTTGCCCCCACAAAATCTCCAGGGATGTCAGATATACTGTACATATCCCAAGGTCCATTCTGTGAGCGGTGGTCAAATCCATACAATCTTGTTCCAATCTATAAGAAGAATGTATTCTTCTTCAACAAATGCAGTGAACTACTTCTTTAATCTTCTTAGCTCTTCCCTTTTTAGAGCAGATAATATCATTGCCTTTACAGCAGACTTTGTGCCAAAAGGAGGGGCACTCAAAATAATGTATAGGCTGTGGCCAGACACAATGACCAGCTGAGCCAATGAAATTTTTGCTCCTTCAATTCTCATTTTCTGACCGGTCAAATGATTGGGGAAAAAGTGAACTAAACCTTATCCTCATGTGATTTTCTGTTGGTGGATGTGATTGTATTTTTACAAAGAGACAAAATCTAAGATTTACAGGTAAGGATTTGGCTGTTTGTTAAAAAATACAGCCTGCGTGATCAGTCAACAAGACCAGTTTGGCCAGTTAAGACTCCATTCTGGCCGGACATTATCATTTGACCGCGGCCGTTATTTTGAGCCCTGAGTAGAATACCTGAAAAGTAGAACCTGCTGTTTCCATGATGGGTTTTGAGTGTATGATATATTTTTTCTTATCTTAATATTCTAGGAATTTGCGATGAGGATCATCAATGAAACACATGAGTGTTGGAAAAAGCTCATTTTAAAGAAAGTGGAAAATGACAAAGGCTTAGCCTGGTAAGAAACTTTGAATTTTATCCACTCAGAGTTAATCTGTGAACAAATAATTGCATGTAACAATATAAAGTAATTTTTGTCTATTGAGGACTTGGGTGTAGCCAAGACTGATGCAGTAGAACCCCGGTAACTCGAACTTGGATAACTTGAACTCGCCCGCTAACTCGAACTACTGTAAGTCACATTTCGCTTGGAATTCAAACCCACTTTTCAGTCATTTTTACCCGGTTAACTCGAATTCCTTGCTAACTCGAAGTTGAAGGCAAATGTAACTGAAATTTACCCTGATAACGGTAACTCAAATTCTGGTTCATGCATCTCCACTTGATATCTTTCCATTACCTCTTCTTGTAGTTTAATAATCGTTGAAAACACACTGAACTAGCACTACAGCAATTTGATTTTAATTGGTGCAACAAACAGATAATTTCTTATCCTAACAATGCATATAAATCATGTTTGATCTGATGAAATAAATTAAATTTGTATTGCACTTAACTCTGAAATGCCGAAACATCAATATTTATCAATTATTAAGGTGGCAAATTGAATGTTCAATCGATCTTGATAACTCGAACCCCTGCTAACTCAAACTGTTTTTTGTTTCCCTTCAGAGTTCGAGTTACTGGGGTTCTTCTGTCACACAGCCATTTTGAATTAATAAAGTGTTAATCAATGCATTCACCCCAAGGGTCAGTACCCATAAAAATTCAGTCTGATAAGTAATGTTACTAACCCATTTCTTCCTTCTTTTTCATCAGCAAAAATGTCTCAGTAGATAGTTCACCATACAAAATGACTACAGAAGAAGCAGATGGTATTGTAAACCATGTAAGTAGTGGCCTGTTTTGACTGTGAAAAGGTAGCATGCAGAGCAGGTACTATTTTTTCGCATTTTTTGAGCAAACGAAGCACAAAGGCGGGCATAGAGTGCAAGTCATGAGGGTCGGGGGGAAGGCGTGGGGAAAATAACTCACACTCCCCGGTCGCTTCTCATCCCCCTTCGCTGGCCTGTAAAACACAAAACTACTAATGCCTGATCTGTAGGCTAGTGAAAAGGAGATACGAACGTTGTCTTCTATTAGCTGGAGCCCGGTTGCACAAAGCAACTCAAGTTGAAGTACGGGACAAGGAGGGAAGGATTGCGTGTTGTTTCTATGTGTTCCCAAGAATTTTTTCCTGTTCTCTTTGCGTCTCCTATACTTGTCAAGCAAGTCTTTGACCTTGACATCTGTGATTTCTTGAAAGAAGTCCCTCTAGATCAAAGAAAATTCGCACTTACTTTATATAAGTTGCTTCAGTTAAGCAGGCCTTGGGCTCCATCCCTTTAGAGTTTCCATCGTCTCCTATTAACAGTGAACTTAAGCAAAAAGACGGCAGAGGAAAGAAGACGGCAAACCGTAATTTAGCTTGTGTTACGAGCGTGACAATAATTTTGGTTGAAAAACAATATTCCGCCAAACTTCACCTTCCTTTAGAGAGATCTTTTTGTAAAAGACCAGAACTTTGTAATGTTAAGTGAAAATTATGACAAAACTCGAAAATAATGGGCCTGTCACTTTCGTCACGCACAGACGTTTTACCGTCCTTTTCTTCTTGCCTCTGTTACTCAAGCTCAAAAATGCTTCTTTTGTGGGTTTTTCAGGTTGCCCCTCCAGCTGAAGCTCAGCCTATTGATCCAGCTCTAGAAGGTAAGCACTTAAAGCCCCAATCAAGCAGAGTATAACAACCACCGAAAGATGGGTTTTCTAAGGCTGTGTCTACGATTTAAGCCTATCACCCTGTGGTTACTAGTCCAGATGCTCTACCACTAAGCTCTTGGAGACTCGTGAGCTAAGGCCATTGAACTAAGTTCAGGGGTGGACCTAGCGGGAGAGTGTAGGGGGTGTGCACCCCCCCCCCCCCCCACCCCGGAAGATGACCTGCGGCTTTCTAATACAACTGGTATTCTGTATTAAAATTTGTTTACTTCACTAGTCAGTTACGCCATTGCTTTGTGGTGCACCCCCCTCTTAGAGGAATCCTGGATCCGCCTCTGAAGTTTATGTGAGAATGAACCTATATAGCAGCAAGTAAAGTGTTTTTCACATGCACCTACCATCAGTGGCTAAATTATTCCATAAGACGCTGCCTTCAATGACGTTTCTCACCTTTTGCCAAAACTATTTATTTCAACAGAGAAAAGGCAAGCGTTTCTCCCACCCCCTCTAAACGGTGCTGTTTCGCTGTTCAAAAACTATCTTTAAAAACAACAAACAACTTAACTTTGAATAGAGGAGGTGGGGGAGGGGTCTGGCCCTTTTTTAACCCAAAAACAGTACTGTAGGCCCCAAATGACGACAGTGTCTCGACAATTTTGTCGCTGATTGTAGTTTATCAGTCCCAGGTCACACGAAACACTAGATATGCTGGTTTAAAGTTTTTGTTTTGAACACTAAGAAGAAGCCTGAAAATCAGGTCGCCCCAAATTAATTTTATCTGTTTTTTCACTTGGATATATGCAGCAGTCTTTGCTTCTCCAGGCTAGTGCCTCTTCACTATAACCTGAGCGCGAATTTTGGGCGAAATAACTACGAGGTTTGGGCGAAGTTACTTGGGGCGAGACGACTTTTGGATGACTTGTCTGGTTACCTTTTTGTCAATCCGAAGTGGTAATTATCGTTGTCTTTTTCTTTCAACAGTTGATAGATGGCACTACGTGAAAAGACCAAAACTGTAATGTTTCTACCGCATAATGATAACAATCATGCAAATGGACTCACAATGGGGATGTCGCTTCGCCATGTCTTCAATTCCACATAACGGAGCTCCCCTGTTCGTTTCCTCATTCAACAGTGCTTTAAGAGGACTGGAGCCGAAGTTTATCCCGCAATTGTTTCTGGGATTGTAACTGAGGACACGCTGGTCAGCGATTGGCCAAAGGTTTTTCCCTGTCCTTAGTAACAATCCCAGAAGTCATTGCGAAAGTTAACTCGTCCCAGATTCCTTACCAAAGTGGCGAATAAGAAATGATTGTAGGGCAGACATAACCTCAACTAACTTTTGTTGACTTTCTTGTAGACCTGGTTTTGCTGAAATGGTGTCATTAGATAGATTAAGCATCGCGTTTTACGGCAAACGTGAATTTGTACCTCGTGACCAAGTTATCCATTTACTTGTCGTTTACTGTTCATTTTAAGTCCACGAAAATCGGTAGATTCACGCCAATTCTATCCACAACAATTGTTTTAAGCTGTTTTTATCTGTTCATTTCTCATTTTGAAAGTTTCTCAACTTGAATCTCACGTTTGCCGCTGGCCGTAAACGCGATGCTTAATCTCTCTAATGTGTAAATAGGTGTAGATTTTAAGAAAATGTTTTGAATGTAAGAAAAAGAAGTGATAACCTGCAACGTTTGGAAACCTTGGAGTGTAATTTCTTCAACCCCTTTAATCCCAAGAGTGACCAACATCAGTTTTCTCAATACATAGTCAAGATAAAGGTTGTGAGAATAATGGTTATGATCACCAAAGGTACAAATGTGTCGACCTTTAGTCAGATTCTCTCAACGAATTCTTTAGGGAAACCTACCGAGATTAGTTTGGAGAGTTTTTATGGTTTCTGTTGAAGTAATAGCATGCACGTTTTGTTCTTTCTGTTTTTAAATCCTGGGACGTGTTGTATGGCCTGGTCGGAAGAATTTTTTAGTCAAATAGGGTTTCTTGTTGGCGGTTGAATGGGGAAACGTACGGATGCCACAGATTTTGGTCTCTTTGTTTTGACTTGCACACCGCACATCATGTTGATGTAACAAAGTTAAAAGTAGTCAGCCCCCGATCCATTGTTAGGGTCATCACGCAACGCTCCTCTTCACGAAAAGAGCGTTGCGCGACGACCCTAACAACGGCTGTGAACGAGTCTTAGTTGAAAGCAAAATCATTCTACTTGCAGACATTAATAAAACTAGTTCAAGGGTGCACGTTAAACTGCGTAGTGATACCATACTTGATTACTTATTTTGAGAGACCGCCACTTGGTCACTAAGCACTGACTGTGGAGGGGTGAGCCCTTTAACACTCGTTAAACAGGGACTAAACGAAACTACAAAGGCGAAGGCAATACATGCATACATACATACATACTACACACATATACTTTATTATTGGGCTGCCCGTAAGGGCAACGCCCAATGCCGCAAAAAGACAAAATGGGGGACGAAACTCTCAGGAGGCTTTGCGTGCCCCACTCCCCCTTCATTGGGGCCGATTTTTGCTGGGAGGGGACGGGTCATTTCCGGTCGTCTAGCGAACAGACTTGGAAGTTGATTTGGAACAAACACAAAATTATTGCCTTGGGTTATTGGCCCTATATCTACGCGGAATGATTATCTAAATACAGGGAACGTCTATATTACGAAGTTCTCGGTATAACGAACGATTTTGTTTACCCCAGTAATAGTAAAATACGTGGAAAACAAATTTTGCCACTCCTTCGGCACTTTCTTGTATCGTGGCTCCACTGTACAGTATTTGATGATAAATGATGTAGTTAGCCTGCGCGGGAGCTGCAGAAACAAGCGGCCCTCCCACGATCCCCGCGGGAGAAGCTTCAACTTGTTGCAGTTCTCTCCCTGCGTGTAGAACGACCAAGCGCATCAATCTTAAAAACTCATACACGAGCATGAAGAGAGAGACGTGTATTTAATACCTAGATTACAATGTCGGTTCTGTTTGATGTACTGTGTGTACTTCGAGTCAAAGAATATGCCATTTATTGAGTGTTATGTAACAAGGTGACCGTGTAACAAAGGTAAATTACAATGAAATTAGCCATGTGGAAAATCCAAACGGTGACCGCGTCCGCTTAATAGAGGTGACCGTTGAATAGAGGTCAAATTTACAGTAAATGTGGGAAGCAACTTTCGGAAAATTGAGAGGTGACCGCTTAATAGAGGTTTGACTGTATTTTGCATCTGGATCAGAAGGCCGCGAAGTGTACGGCTGTAAACGGCTTTGTGTTAAGTTCTAGCGGTTAATAGCCAGACAATGACCAGAAAACGGCTCCACTTGCTTCAAAACGCGTTTTTCGGTTTTCCGGGGACCAACGGGTTAAACAGCCATTTAAGTACTTACAGCGATTTTGAAAGACTCTTGAAGAGGGAATCCAGTCACCGTAAGCATTGTACCTTGACGTCGCTTAGTCATTGACCAAACGCTTCTGTCGGCTTATTAAAGGGATTCCATGCACTTTATCTGAAAACTGCATTAGAGGAGGCACCTTTTTTGATTTAATCCTTGGGCAGCCTGCTCCACAGAAGTAACTAAACTTCCGGGTTTAACCCTAACCAGCGCCGAAATCCTTGTTGTGTCCCCCCACCTGTGTACCAGGAGTACACACCACACAAGCCACACCACACAAGCTTATTCTCTCTTGCGCGCAATGAGTAGTCCGTTAAAATTTGTTCGTTGAGTCCCTTGGGGGTCCAGAATAAGGATGAACTTTAAAATCCAACGACGCGGACGACAACGAGAACGTCAAAAAAACAATAGGTTTAATTAGCAAAACAACTTCGCAAGTACATCACACTTTTTTGTACATTTCTTTCAAGTGTGCACGACTACGACGTGAAAATCCCTAATTTCGAGTTTTATGGAGGACGTAAACAAGCAACGACGAAATTATATTTCGCTTTCTGAGCTTGAATAGGGTCCCTTGAAATTCAGCTTCAGGAGGGTTCGCCTACGACTGACAAAGTAAGTGCGTAGGAATAATCACTATAAAGACTGAAAGAACGCAAATTCACTTTTTAAGAGACATTCTTGTTGCCGTCGCGTCGTTGGATCTTAAAGTTCCTATCGGCGCTGCTTCGCAGACGTTACTAACCAGGGTAAGGTTACGTCTGCGACGCAGGCTGGTCCTCGTGCCTAGCGCTGTTTTTTTTCTTTCTCCCAGCCTCCCTGCGACACAAAGGGGCCTCTGCGGAGGAGAGAGTCCTTGGGGAGGAACATCCCAGTAAAAACTTTCTTGAGTACCCCCCACCGGGGAGTTTTGTCTGTTTGGATTAATTTAGGGCCTGTCTACATGAAGGTGGGGGACCCTAGGTAAGTGATGTAACCCGCTTAGTTGGGGTAACCCGCCTGTCCATATAATCTCTCATTTTAATTTGATCACGTTTACATGATAAGTGGGTTGACCCGCCACATGTTACCTCACCTATCTGGGGTCCCCCACCTCCATGTGAACAGGCCCTTAATCTGTTTGCCTTTTTTTCCTCTCAATTTACCAGCTGATTTACTGCTCGTTGAGTCCTTTGTTTGCCTTTGCGATTATTTAAATGTAATCAAGCCACTGTTTCTCATGTGGCATAAAGTCTTCATCCTTGTAACACTTTAATTGTTCAGCTCATATTTCTATTTTTGTTTTGTTTGCAATGTGCGTAAATCAGTGAGGCTAGCGATCTGCCAAAAAACAAATTTAAAACAATTATTGAGCGGTTTCTGATTCTGTCCACTATTTTTATGTCTGTTTACCTCTAGTCTACAGTTAAATTGCAGGTGCGTTAGCGAAGAAAGGGTTGTGAAAAAAATGTGATTGACTGAGCTATTTTCGAACGGTTTTTTTTCTCTATTTGTACGCAAATTATTATTCAAAACTCAAATCCTTCTTTCTTATATCGCATAAAGTCTGCGACTTATCCTCCGGCCAAAATTGGAGACATAAGTCGCAACAATGATGAAATCAAGCATATGAAAATTTAAAAGAGAGAAAGAGACGAGAGCTTGTGGTGAAAGAAAGAAATTCAGATTTGTTTGCTGAGATACGCAAGAGCTGCAAAATATCACAATATGCCGGATATGTTTTCTACACAAGACAAAAAGACGGAATTTTCAGACTACAAAGGCTAGCAGGAAACTTAACTCAGATACCATGTGTTGATGAAACCGTCGCTCTCATCCGAAACATTTAATTTGCATTTCTCAGTTCATAACCGCTACTCAGCCTGACTCTGGAACACGTATCCACGTTCCAAATGGGTTCGTCCGTTGGGGTACTAGGCAGTAATCGTAGAAGTAAGGCTATCGTTACGCAAGTTAAACAGGAAAATGTTCGACTGCAAGCGAAAGTAGAACGACTGTCAAACGAAGCGACCCAACTGCGCGCAGAGATTGGTTATCTCCGTAACGAAAAGGAAAAGGGCAATTCGCAAGACAAAGTCAGTACCATTTATCTGGACCATGCACAAGTTGATATGAACGGTTTGTACAATAATTTATGTACACACTAATAATATTAATACATACCTGCCTACAAAACCTACTATCACTCGATAGGCACCAAGGGCTTGTTCCGGAGGTTCCTTTGTCAAAATACCTAGAATAAAACTATAACCGTGTGCCTGGTTTGGTAAAGCTCCTGAGAGTTCGCTTCGCCGCCAAAAACTATCAGGAATTAGGAAAGAAAAAAACCATCAGGCATACAGGGTAGTTCATCTGATAACTATTGAAAAAAATTTTTTTGCAAGCTGTACTGGAAAAGGCCGAGTTTTTGACAAACTTCTGCGACGGATTCTTTGCTTAGTGGGGCACGAATGATTTAAGCCTAGGACGGCAAACGTCGATCTTTTCATAAGACGAACCAATCCAGGACCGAACGTTTGAAGATTCTCTCCGGCACAAACGCGAACGTCGATTGGATGATAATGTATATTTAGCCTCGTTGGGAAAATTTAGTACCAGCAGTCTTTTTGGTTTGATTCAGTTGATATATAGCCGTTCGACGCGTCCTATGTTCGACGTCTGACCCAACAGAGGGACTTAACATAATCTAAGTCGACCAAAATTAGTTTGTCTCATGAAAAGTTCGACCTTTTTTTGTTCTATGCCTAAATTTTCTCACCACGGAATGCGATCTGAGAGATGCGTCGATCATTATTTTAAAAATATGTTTGGTTATGCATGTAACAGGTTACGTTCGTCAGCATTTGGATTAATTAAAGTGGTACTGAAATTTGGGACGTGCAGGCGCTTGCAACGAGTAAAGAGTATCCACTGCTATCGATATTTCGTCTGTTTATTTAAATACGTGCTACGATGAACAAATTTTAAGGCGCTTTATAACTTGAGTGAACATTATGTTGGGGTTGATACTAATTATGAATCTGTGCAAGCGGATATAGTGCTTTTAAAACAAAAAAATCAATCGGAGTGAATTGTTTTTTCAAATCTAATTCTCGCTCTTTCTTGCCGGAACCAACCTTTCCATCTGCTCAACTGGCTTAAATTACAAATTAAAACAGTAAACTGATCCTTACGGCAGGAAGGTAAAAGAAAAGAAAAGAAAAGAAATAAGAAAGAAAAATAAAAATAAAATGGTGAATTATGCTGCCTGATACTTCGCCGGGTTTGCAACACAAACCTTCAACGGGGGCAAAAAAAAGTAAAAAATGAATACAAATACAAGATTAACGTTACACTCTTTCTTTTTTATAAGAATATATCCTAAAAGAATATCGAGGTTGAAATCTGCGAAATTTTAAGAATATTAAAAGAATAAACCCGAGGCTGAGATTTTCAAAAGGATATAAATTAGGTGTGTTGAAAACCTGTTAATAAAATACAATGATATGTTTTAAACTTAACTGATATAAAAAAAATTATTATTCCTTTCTCTAAACGAGAAAACTAGCGAGCAAATAAAAAAAATACTGCACTAAATAAATCCGAATGTTAAATGCTAATAACAGTTCGATGAACGGTACATTGATACCCCAACACATGCTAAATGACAAAAGCTTCAATTTAAGAATAAGACAAGAATATTTTCAGCAGAAAATCAGCAGAAAACGACATTTATACCAAGGGGCTGTAATGTCGAGGAGTTGTCGATAAGGCGGAGCCTCGAGTGCCTTTCTCACATAGTCACTGTTGCTAAGGATTAGTTCTAAGGGAGCAAGAAGGACGTAGTTGATGGAGTTATCAGATAAACTTGGTTAAAATGTTGAGAGACAGGAGTAGAATTAGTAAAGTGGCGATAGTTAAGGATGGGGCGGCGATGCTCCCCAACACATTCGTTGAAATGGCGCTTGGTCTCTCCAATGTATTAACTGCCGCCTTTTTTGTTTTTTTGTATTTTTTACCTGCAATAGGGTAAACAGTTTGAGCGTTCAACCGTTTTAAATGAACAAGCATAGTTCACCAGTAAACGAACTTCGGGGTGGAAATAAATGCATCCCCTTAATTCTCAGGCGTACATGCACTCACACTCTTACGGTGGTACAATTAGCCTGGGCAAGGGGGAGGGTTGGTTGGTCCGGCCCCCCGCCCCCTAAACGTTTTCGTTACGTTACAATAGGATGATTTAGCAACAGAACGGGAACGTCAGTTGACGACAGCGAGCGCAAATTAAACAAGTGGCTTGGCAAATGGCAGAGCGACAAATTGGGCACCGGAAGTAGTGTTTAGTCCTTTCCGCGCGCTTTCCCGTCGTCAACTGACGTTCCCGTAATGTTGCTTAATCCGCTTATAATATTTTGAAAATTTTCTACCCTTGATAAATAGCCTGTTATGTGGTATACATACATACATACATACATGCAGACATACATACATGTTTTATTTATTTGGAGTCTTATACAAAAAAATAGTATCTCAACTATTTCCAAATAACTAAAATTACAAACAACAAAAAATTTCTAACCATATATGGCTAATAAGTTATAAATATGCCAATAGCTCTGGTGGGGGCCAGTGACGTCATCAACATGGCAGACCTTTTCTAGATTTTTCTTTTTTCCACGTAATCCATACTACGTATATTTTACAAGAACAGTAGCTATCGAACGTGACAGGAAAATAGAAAATAAGACACAGGAAATAAATAATGAGCATACTGTACTTCGCTCTTCAACTTTAAAGCCTTAATTCTTTAGTATCTTTCAGTATCAGCCCGTAAAGCACACCTCCCTCGTCATTTTTTCCCTATCGTATGTATAAGACGACTTTCACCAAAACTTCACAGTAAATGGGTCTCCAAGATAAACGAACAGCCACTGAAATGGGCAAATGTCCAGATAAAATCTTCTTGATAAAATTTTCAAAAACCGAATGAAGAGGGGGGGGGGGGGGGGGGGTGTCATCCCCCCTTGCACGTCCGAGGCAGCCTCCTCCTCAGGCGCTTCGTTTTTCGCATGGCAGAGACGAGCGCGAAACGCGAGTGACTGGTGATGAACCGCAAGGGACCATGGGAAGGGTACAGACGGCAGGCGAAGCCTGCCGCCCGTTGTCTCCTTCCCGCCTTCCTTTGCGGGCACATTTTCAACAAAAGAGAGACGTCTGGCTCGGAGGCAGCGTCCGAGGGCTAACACAAAAATATTAGAGGTAGCCTGGGACCAGGCTTTGTAGTCGGGGAAAGGAAAAATGGTGTGAAACAGCAAAAATTGGACAGCGAAGGGGGCCGAATGGTGGACTGAAGAACGGGAAGGGGCGCCACCCTTTCGCCAAGACTACCGCTTAGTTACGTTGTCACTCAGTTACGTATACAGCGAAATGATGGCATCTAGCTGCTATTTGTTCTGCCTTTTTGTCAGATATGTCGAGTGCTAAAGACATTCCTTCAGAAAGCTGTGTTGAGCTGTACTTACAACAGGAGCTGGAAATATTAAAGGAAGAAAACCACAACCTTGTCACTGAGTTGGAGAACTTGAAGAAGAAGGATGTCTGTTGTACCTTGAGGAAGAATGACAATGCGGTCTGCTCTCCTATGGACCAAGGAGCACACTGAGCTTTCTCTTTCTTGATAAAGTTTTTTTTCCTGGTGTTCTCCAAATTTTTCTTTCATTCGGAAGTTGTTTATTCACTTCTTACGCATATTTGTAAAATTTGTTGATGAGAACACTGACTGCATGGTTTCGGAAAGCCTACATCTTCTTCACACTTATTGATTTGTTTGATGAAAAAAGTTGTTTTGTTCGAGGTTCAACTTTTACGTTTACGTGAGACCTTCCATACAAGTGCCTCTATTTTGTGACGTGTGTAAAATTTACGCGGTGGTACGCCAGAAGTCCATGAGCGCTTACCATTTGCACGAAAATTTCGGTGGAAAATTTCCGTCAAATGGTACTGGTATGTTTTTGACACCGAAAACAGGAACGGGATTGGGTTGTACCATTTACAAAATACGGGTAACGTTTTCGCTTTCTCTGGACATAAAGCCTGCATGGCACTAGTAATCCAAACAAGTGGTACAGAAAATTTCGGTCGTTTCGGTAAAAACGGGAAAAAGGTAGTACCTCGAAAGGTATTTCTTTTTTCCGGAAAATTTTCACTGGGATGAGCCGTTCCATTTGAATTCACGCCGAAATTTCCTGGTTTTCCATACAAATGGTAAGCGCTCCATAACAATTAATGTTAACTTACAGCCCGGGGGGGGGGGGGGGGGGGGTTACTCCCTATGATGGCCTATGCGGGAAGGCCAAAAGGGGTACCTTTCTCAGGTTTCAGGTGTATGAAAGGGTAGGGATATCACCAGTTTAAGCATGTGAAAGGGTTGGGAGATCTGTCATGTTGGTCTATAAAAAGGCCCAAAAGGGCTAACAGATGTATTTTATGGCTTTAAGCGGAGGCGAAAAACTTTCTAGATTGGTGATTGATTGATATTCAAAAGGAAGTGCGTTTATTGCAGTTGAAAGGAATGCAAAGTCTCTAAGCTAGGTATGAGAAAGGGGTACCATTTGTCAATAGAAGGTATACGAAAGGGTACCATTTCTGTCAAAAATGGTATATAAAAGGGTAAGGAATTGAACCTCGAGGCAGAGCCTCCCTGCAAAAAACTTTGTTGAGTATCCCCTCCGGGACAAGCTCAAAATATGGGCGCATCGGCATTGTCGCGTAACTCTCAAAATATAAGGATTTGTATGGGGGAAATATAACTTGTTTTTGTAACCCACAAATATGAAAGGATTTAAATAAAACTCGGCTAACCTTACTTTAGTTGTGTGTTTCTTCTTTTCTGTGTCGTTTCAGAGCCAATTTATGGTTATTTTATGTGTTTTATTGGAACTTGTTCGTTCTCTCTAAAAATACTCATAAAATAGCCATAAATCAAATAAATTGACTCGGCCAATTAGTAGTCAGTAATTCGTCTGTTTTGTCTTAGAATGGCAGTGAACTATTCCCTTATTTTCTTGAGTTCACCATCTGAAAACCAGTGTATAAAGTGGAAATATCAGATTTAGCCAGGGCTAAAAGCGAAGCTCTCTTTAATATCTATAGTTTACTAGGTAAACTTCAACCACCTTGATAATCTTGCGCCAAGACAAACGCAAGCTGCATTGCTTGGATTCACCGTCACCCTTGCTGAGTCTACTTAGTACTACCCCCAAAGAGTGTACAGACATACGAACGTACGGTCACGTGACCACCTAATTTTCTCGGATGAATAGATAACCAAATTTTCTTTGCTATGGGGCTCCGCTAATATAGAGTGTTTTCACATGACGTCGCGGCGGCCATATTGGTGTCCCAAACCAATCCTCTGAGAGTTGAACTCTTTTCAAATGCAAACGCCATCTTTTGTTCCAATAAATTTGCACGGATGCTGGCCACGAGATTGAAAACACCCTATAACATTGTATCGCTGGTATATTGCTCACATCTTCCATATATAGTCAGTGCCAGCTGGTTTTGAAGAATCAGAGCCGGGGCGATATGTCAAATCCCTGGAGTGCAGCGTGTACGGCCGAAATAAAAATTTTTGAAACTCCCACAGATGCCACTTTCTTTTACTGTCAAAAAAGGTGAGAGTAAAATGGCTTCAGCTAAACGGACAAAAATGCCTTGGATCATTCTGTGCCTGCCTGTACCAAAAACATACTTATGTTTCTTTTCCTGGGTTTATGATTGTGTGTAAAGGCTTTTAGGTATATGAGATTTTCGTTTTGTTTATATGCGAAGGTTGGCTGGCCCGCTAGTCGGGATTTCGGGTGATCGAACTGAGATCTCGGTATGCGCCGCGCGCGCCAGCAGCCCACCTCCTTATGCCCAGTAACAACCTTATTCCCAGTAGCCGCGATCCTTTTGATCAACGACGGGGACAAGGGTAACTAAGGCTCTGGGGACGAGATGTGACTGAGTGGCCAAACGAAAATTTTATAGGAATTAAGGTACACGCTGAGCTAGCCCTGCTAACCGGGCTGACTCATCTCAGGCCCTTTCTCTTTCTCAGTCACTTCGTTTTAGCACAGAGTGAAGCGCAAAACGCGGGTGACACGCGAGCGACTCGTGGTGAAGCGTTAGGGACCCGCCTTCCTTTGCGCGTAAAATTCATCGAGCGAGAGAGAGAGACGTCTGGGTACGAGGGGTGAGGGACCTTAAGATGCTACAACGGCGACGGTAACGAGAACGTTCAGAAAGGCAATGGGTCGGTTACTTAAACGAAGTCTAACTTAGGCCGCGGTTTAAGAGATCAATGGACCTCCAGATCTTCTTTCTCAAGGTTAATTTAAGAAAATAAGTGATTTTCCAGACAACGCTATATGCTTTATTCAAATTGTTCATGAAAGATGGTGATAAGATAAAAGCGTTTGGCAAACTGAAAATGGCTTGGAACGTGTTAAACACGGGCTAAACGCCGATTAGATAATTGACCCAATAGGTTTAGTGAGCAAAACGTGCACCACGATTTTTTGTGTACATTTCTTTGTCGTCTCTGCACGACTACGACGTGTAAATGCCTAATTTCACGTTTTATGGAGCACGAAAACAAGCAACGACGAAATTTTCTTTCTCTTTCTGAACTTGGATAAGACTGTCTCTTAGAGCTTCTTAGGGATTCAACTCCATGAGAAATCCTCTACATTTTAAGCGATTTGATATAATTGCGACGAAGTTTGAAAAAACGCGAATTTACTTTTTAATTAAGTGACGTTTTCGCTGCCGTCGCCGTCCTCGCATCTTAAGATCCTAGTAAATAGACCCTAGCTATGAAAAATAAACGTATAAATTCCGCGAGCGCGGGTTGCATGAAGCGGAACAGCTACCCAAACCTGGGCGAGATGAGCCTATTTTGCCCGCTCGAGATTCCCTTGTTGTTCCCACGAACTTCGAATAAATCCTTTATTGACAAAACCCAAGCCTGGACAAAACCTGTTCGATCGAGCTGTTGTAGATATTGGCCCCGTTGTTGTTGTTGTTTGTTTCTTTCTTATCGACCACCCGGCTATGTCTCGGGCCTCGTTAGGTCTGTTAGTCCCGTTCACAACAACAACTTTATTTATTATTGCAACTAAGCGGTTTCCAAACTGAACCTAAACGAAAGTATGTTTGCAATTCGCAAAAATTACAGGAATTGAATACACCTTACATGAGTCTCACTACCCGCAAACGGTACAGGCTAATCGCAGCGGGCAGCATTGACAACAATTTGTAAAAAGCCTACTATAGGAGAAACAGTTATAAGTCATAGTTTCTAAACTGAATAAATAAAATACTAGAAAAATTAACTAGTTGAATCCAGACAGGCTGAAAATGCATAGTACTTCTTTGAATTCGAAAATCTTCGGTTTCAATCATCTACACGAACCCGCAAATTCGTTGGATACAAAACAAACAAAATTAACATTCTGGAGAGGAGTTTAAAAAAGATGCACTTTTGGTGAACGGATTAACTCGGGTCAGTTTCGTGTAGACCGAAGGCAGACAGAAGGTTATTACAAAAATTTCCGGATTCGTGCGGACAGGGCCTTAAAGGTGATGTTACACGAGGCGACTCGCAACGACGATTTTTAGCGCAACAAAGGGTTGCAACATTGTTCCGACATTGTTTCGAATGGTTAAAACATTGTTCCAACATTGCAAGGCTGTGTTACACTAAAAATCGTCGTTGCGAATCGTCCCGTGTAACATCACCTTAAACTGTGGCGGATCTAGGGGAGGGGCCCGGGGAACCCGCACCCCACCTCATTTTTAGACCAAACTAAAAATTTTTTTGGAGACCCTCCCCACCCCCCCTTATCTCAGGATCTGGATAACCGGGCGGGCCCCCCTTCAGTTTGAAGGTCTGCATCCGCCACTGTAAAGGTAAAACACGCAACAAAAAACGTGCAACCCTTTTTGCAACATTGCTGTAACCTCGTCCCCAGGGCTTTTCCCTCGAAAAATGGGTGGGGCGACCCACCCATTTTTTGATGGAAAAGCCCTGG
Organism: Porites cylindrica; assembly: GCA_964035525.1. NCBI lineage: Eukaryota > Metazoa > Cnidaria > Anthozoa > Scleractinia > Poritidae > Porites > Porites cylindrica. Next base: position 16,332,004 of record OZ037781.1, on the reverse strand, counting down.
GGACGAGGTTGACATTGCTGGAAAACAAGTTGAATAGCGATGTTGCGCGTTTTACCACCCACAAAAACAAATCTTGCAACCTTACTTGTTACGAGACAGGTTAGAACATGTTGAAACGGACGATGTTGCGCGTTTTATCAACCACGTTCCAGCCTGTCCTGCAACAAATAAGGTTGCAAGGTTTGTTTTTGTGGGTGGTAAAACACGTAACATAGCAATTCAACTCGCTTTCCAGCAATGTTGCAAAACAAGTTGCACGTTTTTTGTTGCTCGTTTTACTGTATGTAGGCTCACATGAATCTGTACTCACGTGCGTTTTAAAGAAAGATTTTAATAAGAACAAGCAGAGTACATGCATTTTCAGTGTTCAGTAAATTAGCTGTATTATAATCCGCTTCCTTTCTGAAGCAATTTTTCAAAGGAAGAAAACATATGCTTCTTGTACTGTAAGCTGGATGCACTAGAACGGAAAAACTCGGGAAAAAGAAACACTGAGCTGAATGGAGGGAGGTTTTGTAAAAGAAGATACGGTTTAGGTGAGAAGATTCACAGCTGGTTTCATGTGAACCGAAGAGTGATTCCAGTTTAAAATATGAGATTGCCAAATATCTGGATTCATGCATGTGGACAGGGACTTAGGCTTGAATTACCCAGGTGTGTATTAAAGTAAGATTCATTATAAAGAAGGCGCAAAACACGTGTGGCGTCTTCGATATTCATCCTAGGGAAGCTGAATTATAATCGTACACCGCTTCCGTTCTGAAATAATTTTTCTATTGTAAACTGGATGTACCAGAACGGAAAAAATCGATTAAGACGAGATAAAATGAGGCGTTTCATTCTGTTTTATTGCTCATTTAATGACAAACATCAAAATATGGGATGCTCGGTCAGTTCGCTTCAAAATCAACGGTGCAGACTTGTCAAGCAAGAAAATGTTCGACTGGAGACTCGAATCGACAAACTGTACAACGAGACAGCAAAACTAAAACATGAAATACAAAATTTAGTTGAAGAGAACGCCACGGCAGGTGTATGTATGCTGATCAACCCGTTTGCGGTGAGGAGCCCTCATCAAAGCCTTCTACCGATTTGCGCGAATCGTAAGTTGTGTAATTACTGAGTAAAAATCGTTAGTGTAACCTGCAAAGAAATGAATCGAATTTATTTTAAACTTAAGTTATTATTAGTACCGGGGGATCATAAATCCTGTCCAAAACATTTTCCAATGACGGGAGTGGCCCCAGAGTATCTTAGGTAACAAATTCATTTTTAGAGGTGGTGCGACTAGAAGCTCGCAACTATTGAATATCCGTTGTTTAAACCTAAGACAGGAGATTCTTTTCATGTAGAATTGAAAACATAAAGTTTTAGGTTGTCCAGAGTACTTTTAAATCTCTAGAAATGCATTCTAAGAGGCGCTATAAAGTTTGGATCTGTTCGGTCATCCTAGGGCGACTTCAGTCTTATCGAAATTACAAGGGCTTCAGTATTATTTCCCAGAAAAATTTAGTTAGGAACAATTTAAATCTTTACGAAGGTTAGCATTTTTCTTATTCCCTCTCCATCAAATGTTTGAATCCGAAAATTTTAGGCTTCCTTTTTCTTCGAAATATAACTCAAACTTGGGAGCCTGAAACGTGAAAAATTAAACTTCAGAAAATCGTAGGGAATTTATCAGATAAGCCTCGAAAATCGTACATGAATGGAACGGTCATTTAGAAATTTTTTGCCGTCCTCAAGCCATAGAATATTCAACTGTAGTTAATATTTGCTTCTTCGAACAGATATTTTTCAGAAAACAATCGTTGGGTGCCCCTGTGATTTTCAAGAAGACCTTTTTTCGAACGTAAACCGCTCTTCTCCAGAGACGAACGATATTAAGTTCCAGGAAGCAACAAACTCTTGCCTTTTTTCAGCCTCAAAAACAAAATCTAAATGAATTATAACAACAAAACAGCAAAGACAATTATCTCGCAATTTTCTCGATCGACCAGTTTCAAACCGTCAAGGCATATTTCTTCAAGTCGCTTTTTTCTTTGCTATTTTGGTGTTATAGTAAAACAGGAGCCCATATGGGATTATCTGAAAAACATCTGGCTGTCGTCATTATGAAAAGTTTCAGAGCTTTAATCTATAGCCAATTTATACCAAAATAAGTAAAAAAAATCATATGCTTGCGCCACACTAAGCTATATATCTTATACAAGGAAGAACTCCCCAGTTTAAGCATCATTTTGGCCTTTTTTATGATGAATTAGCCCTAGTTCACTATTTTTTTCCCGTTCCCTATATTTTTATATATATTGGCCGTATTCACACTAGAGACGGATTATCCGTCTGAGACGAATTATCCGTTGCTTAATTCGCATCAGATAGATAATACGTCGTAATTTGAAAATGGAACGGCCTTAATTTTGCATGGACAATCCGCCTGAATTTATCCATCTGTTTTTCCGTCAATTTTGACGGATTTTGAAGATGGATTATCCGTCTGAGACGGATAATCCGTCTCTAGTGTGAAAGCGGCCATTGAAAAGAAAAACAATGTTTTATCTTTTAACAATGCTTTGATTACTTATTTATTATACAAATGCCAATGAAATACCAGGTGAGCTTTCGCGCAAAAACAAGATATCTTCACAAGTGAAAATAACATGTTATCTTCACATGTGAAAAGATCACCGTTGCTATGGCTACCAGAAAAAAGAAGTGCCTTTCGCAGCAAATAGATTTTTCAGTGAAATGGTTTGGTATTTCATTGGTGTTTATATAATAAATAAAACATTTATTACATGACCGCTTGGAGATACGGATTTTCTCTTCTTGTGTTTTGAAAATTATTTTTCAACTCACGGAGAGAAATTTCTTATCTCCGCGCGGCCATGTAATATCCTCGATTTTGCAGATTTCCCGCTTAACAAAATTTTTGATAATTTATGCAAAATTGAACCTCGTAAAAATCAGCAGTGCACTTATCGACACAAAAATGAACAGTCTTCCTCCACAGGGGTTTGAACTTGATTTTAATTAAAGTACTTTACGAGGGCTGCGGCAGTTGACCGCAAAAGTGTTACGATGATGGATACTCAACTGGATCATTACGTCGCTTTGTTACAACCAGACGCGACGCATTTTTTAACTTCCGGAACGTTGACGCTTGTGACGACACAAAACTATTAGAGGTTGCCTGGTACCAGGCTCCGTAGTGATGGGTGAAACAGCAAAAATTGACGAGCGAAGCGAGCCAAGTAGTGGACTGGGGAGGGGGAAAGAGCGCTGTTACAGTGATATGGGCATCCCCGCGTTTTGGGCATCCCCATTCCCAAAACCCTAGTGATATGGGCATCTTATGTAACCCTCGGCCTAACCACTAACCAAAATCGCTAAGGTAATATAAGAAGGGGATGCCCATATCACCAGGGTTTTGGGAATGGGGATGCCCAAAACGCGGGGATGCCCATATCACTGTGACAGCGCCACCATTTCGCCAATTCCTCTACTCAGACTACCGCTTAGTTGCTGACTTAGTCACTCAGTTACGTATACAGCGAAATGATGGCTGGGCAATTGCCAGGTGGTGTTCAGTGACAAAGTGTATATCTAGTTGCTATTTGTTCTGCTTTTTTGTCAGAAATATCGAGTGCTCAAGACATTCCTTCAGAAAGGTGTGTTGAACCGTACTTACAACAGGAGCTGGAAAATTTAAAGGAAGAAAACCACAGCCTTGTCACTGAGTTGGAGAACTCGAAGAAGAAGGATGTCTGTTGTACCTTGAGGAAGAATGACGATACGGTCCGCTTTCTTATGGACCATGGAACACAAATCTGAGCTTTTTCTTCCTCGATAAAGTTTTTTCTTCAATGATCTCAAAACTTTTCTTTCTTTTGGAAGTTGTTCATTCACTTAGTTAGCATATTTGTAAATTTTGTTTATAAGAGCTCTGAGTGGTTTCAAAAAGCCGACAACTTCTTCACACATTGTGCAATGAAAACACCTACAGCAAAGAACAGAAAAAAAATGTTTTATTTCAACATATTTAACGGATCAAGCCGTGATGAAAGATTGAGTTTCAGTGCCTGAGGCCAATGTGTACCAGTGAAGGCCTCTTTAGCCTGTTACATGCGTTCAGAAAGTAGAGGGCGGCGGTCAGATGGTGGGGAGCAAGTTAAGGAGGGGGACATGGGGGTTTACGTTATTGCGGTATTGAGCTTTTTTTCAAGCGGTATTTCCCCGTATGCGGTTTTTCATCCTACGTTTTTCATTCTAGGTGTATACGGTAAAAGAAGATCCTTCACGGTATTGCGGTACTGTTCATTTTCGCTCTCCCGTCTAAAGCAGGTCAATATTAAAAAAAAAAACTGGAAGGGAATCCAAGATCATCTAATGACCGAGCTTTTTAGATGGTTGTACCGATCAATTTGAGGTCTTCTCACGTTTTTTCGCAATGGCTGAGGTTGATTGATGGTGCATACACGCTTGCGATAAACAGACACGCGAGATTGTTACAACTTTAAGTAAGCGTGAACGATCATAATTGCGGTATCGGTATTTCGTCGAATTTCAACACGGTATTGCGGAATTTGCCAATTTTTCTTACGGTATTGCGGTATTGGGTACCCCCCAATGCCCCCCTCGTTAAGGGACCGCGGTCATTATTTATCGCCGGGAGGGGGGGCGGAGGATTTTTTTGGGGGATCACTTGACTTGTAGGAGAACAAAAGGAGGGATCAGTCGTAACAACTGTTCTCTTTTTTCTTCGGAAATTTTTCTCCCGCGCTCTACTATGTGAATGCCCGGAGCAGGTTATGGCTTTTTGTATTTTTCTCCGTTGTAGACAAGGCCACTGAAGATAAGAGGGACTCCAATCCCGCTATTAATTTACTTTTTTTTTCTTTCATTCTACCACCCCGCTTGCTTCGAACATGTCACCCCGAACCCGCCTTCACAAATTCTTATTTTTTTTTTTCCGGTTTAAGGTTAAGTTTAGCATTACAAATCGGTCTTTGTTCACGTTAGACAGCAGCAGCAGTTTAGTTTGGTAAATTTTTCTTCTTTTGGGTAAGTGTAGAGGAACTAAACTGAAGTTTTCAGTATCGTAGGACCGGAGAGTGTAACATGACGAAGGACCTCCTTCACACCAAACTGAAAAGCAGGAAGCTGTCAGCGCAAACAAGCTTAATTGGAAACAGTCTAAGTTAAGATTTTCTTCCACAAGTCGGGGTAGGGATTCCACGATCGCTGAAGCATATGAAAGGCTAGGGAAATCTGTAGAGTGAAACCTGCATTCAGGAGACACCATTGGGACCAAGAAAAGTGTCCCTTGAACTCCCCTGAATAGAGGTTTGGATGGGAATTGTTTAAAATAATAAATTAACCTACAAATAATTTTTTTTTTTCTGCCTCGGAAAATGCTGCCGTCTAATATTTCCGAAGCAGCTAGATAAGGCTTAAAAAACCATAATTAACTTATCTACGCAAAATTCTGTCTTGAAATCCCACAAGTGTAGTAAATTGATGTAAGTGAAACAGCTCATGTTGTGAAAGGTTTCGTCATTGTGAGTTGTGTACACTTAAACTTATCAACCATTTATGTAGTCAGTCAGCCTAGTCCCTAGGCGCTCTCGGCGCGGTCAATCCTGGACTTTACCGTGAGCTGTGACGTCACCGGGAGATACTCACTCGTTCTCTCGCCCGCTCTTTCCCAGACTTCGCGCAGACAACGGGTCAAGCGAGAACGCCTAGGGACTAGGCTGGTAGTCAGTTACTTTTTGAATGCAACTACAACAACAAGTTTATTCAGTATTACCATTTCTATACATGGTTTTACCGATAAAAATACAATTATAAACGGATTAATTTAAGGAAATAAAAGTGTAATCAAATGGTATAATGAATTATTATTATTATGTTTCTTTCAAATGCTTGAAAAACGAAATTAGCAGTTAGCCTGCTAAGGTGTCCCCTAAATGGAGGTTAAACCCGGGTTTTGGGACCCAGAAAGAGGGTCCCTTTCCCCTGAATAGATGTGTCCCTTTAATAGAAGTAACAGAAACAAAGATTATGTGAAAAGTTTTCCAGGACCCAATTTTTTATCCCGTGAATGGAGGTGTCCTTTGAACAGAGGTGTCCCAAAGAAGAGGTTCCACTGTATAAGAAAGGGGTACCATTTGTAAATAAAAGGTATACTAAAGGGGTACCTTCTCTTTTAAAAATGGTATATAAAAGGGTAAGGGGTTGGACCTCCCCCGGCGTGGAGCCTCTCCGGAGAAAACGTTTTTGAGTAAAGTGTAAGGGACCATGGAAAGGAGAAAAATGAGAGGGAAGCAACGTCTTGCCCGTTTTCTCCTTCCCGCCCACCTTTAAGGTCTGGGTACGAGGCATTCCTACGACCGCGACGGTAACAAGAACGTCCAAAAAAGCGATTGGTTTAGTAAACAAAACAACAACTGTTCACGTGCACCACGCGCGCGACTTTTTTTGCCCCTTGTTGTTTCCGCGATAAAAGGTTTACTTTGAATAAATCCTTTATTGACCAAACTTGTTCGATCGAGCTCAGATATTGGCCCTGTTGTTGTTGTTTCTTTGTTTGTTTGTTTCTTATTGGCCACGACTTTGTCTCGGTCTCATTAAGTCCGTTAGCCCCGTCCACAACAACAAATACCAACAACAAAACAACAAGCGGTTTCCAAACTGAAATAACATATTATAGTAAACTACAAAGAAAAATTAAGGTTTGTTTTCAATTCGGAAAAATAATATGAATTGAATAATTGTAACTATCTGCAAATAGCAAAGGCTATAATCGCGGCGGGCACTGACAATTACAATTTATAAAAAGCCTAGAAATGGTTATAAGTCAGAGTGTCTAAATAAATAAATAAATAGAATACAAGAAAAATTAACTAGTTGAATCCAGACAGGCTGAAACCGCATACAGTAGTACTTATTTGAATTCTAAAATCTTCCGTATCATCTACGCAAATTCATTGGATCCAAACCAAACAAAATTAACATTCTGGAGAGAAGTTTAAAACAGATGCACTTTGGGCGAGAGGATTCAGTCGGGTCAGTTTCGTGTGGACCAAAGGCAGGCGGAAGGCTATTTCAAAAATCGTCGGATTTGTGTGGGCTGCGCCTTAAGCAGCGGCGGATCCAGGGCAGGGGCCCTGGGGACCTCCCCCCTCCCCTAGTTTTAGACCAAACTGAGGCAAAAAAACACGAGCAACTTGTTTTGCAACATTGCTCCAAAACGAGTTGTTGCACGTTTTATCACCCACAAAAACAAACGTTGCAACCTTATTGTTGCGAGACAGGTTATAACATGTTGAAACGAACGATGTTGCGCGTTTTACCACCCATATTCTAGCTTGTCCTGTAACAAATAAGGTTGCAAGGTTTGTTTTTGTGGTTAGCAACATCGCAATTCAACTCGTTTTGCAGCGACGTTGCAAAACAAGTTGCACTAGCCTGCGTGGCAGGCGTTTGAAAAGGAAAGGGGAAGGGAGTCTTAGGCACGAGAGAAACGCGAGGGCCGGGGCGCGCGAGGAGGCGTTTCTCTAGCGCCTAAAACTCCCTGTCCCTTCAATTTCAAACGCCTGCCATGCAGGCTACGTACTCACGTGCGTTTTAAAGAAAGATTTTAGTAAGCACACGCAGAGCACACGCATCTTCAGTGTTCAGTAAATTAGCTGTATTATAATACGCTTCCGTTCTGAAGCAATTTTTCAAAGGAAGAAAACATACAGGTTCCTCTCTTGTAAGCTGGATGTACCAGAACGGAAAACCTTGGGAAAAAGACACACTCTGAGCTGCATGGAGGGCGGTTTTGAAAAAGGAGATACGGTTTAGGTGAGTGGATTCACAGCTGGTTTCGTGTAAACGGAAGAGTGATTCGAGTTTATAATATACGGCGATTTTAAAATCCCGTATTAATTCAGTTAACCACCCTGGGCCCAGTTGTTCGAACGCCGGTTACGCTACCCGGGGTTAAATTTTGTCCCGGGTTTCTTTTTCTTTTTATCAAAAGCACTAGCCCTCTCGAATAATTTTCTCTGTTCTTTTAGAGCATCCAATAACCAAATTGTAGGCAAAGGGAATCTGGGCGCTTATTAAATTTTTGGACCTTGAGATGGGCGCATATTCGAGGGTGGGCGCTTATTAACTCTCCCCTTAGGATGGGCGCTTATTCTAGGTTGGGCTTCGTTTATTCGAATAAATACGGCATCTTGATTCGTGTGGACAGTGTGTACCCACGTGTGTATTAAAGTAAGATTTACAAAGAACACGCAAAACACGTGCGGCGTCTTCGAATTCAGGGAAGCTGAATTATAATATAATCGTATGCAGCTTCCGTTCTGAAACAATTTTTCCATTGTAAACTGGATGTACCAGAACGGAAAAAATCGATTAAGACAAGATAAAATGAGGCATTGCATTTTGTTTAATTGCTCATTTGATGACAGACATCAAAATATGGGATGCTCAGTCAGTGCGCTCCAAAATCAACGGTACAGACTTGTCAAGCAAGAAAATGTTCGACTGGAAAGTAGAATTAACAAACTGTATAACGAGACAACAAAACTAAAAAACGAAATACAAAATTTAGTTGAATGGACCGCCACGGCAGGTGACGTATGTATGCTGATCAAGCAGTTTCCAATGAGAAGCCCTCCTCAATGCCTTCTGCCGAATTGCGCGAATCGTAAGTTGTGTAATTACTGAGTAAAAATCGTTAGTGTAACCTGCAAGGAAATGAATCAAATTTATTACAAACTTAAACTACTATTATTGCTCAGACACTCGGGGATCATAACTCCTCTCCAAAACATTTACCAAAGATTTATCCTGTAGACCTTATTTCAAACCTAAACCGCTCTTCTCCGGGGACGAAAGATATTACGTTCTGGGGAGCAAGCAAACTCTTGCCTTATTTCAGCCTCAAAAAGAAATCCAAATGAACTATACCAACAAAACAGCGAAGAAAATTTTCTCGATCGATCATTTCCGTCAAGGCGTGTTTCTTCAAGTCGCTTTTTTGTTTGCTGTTTTGGCCAGTAATAAAACGGGAACTCATATGGGATTACCTGACAAAACATTTGGATGTCGTCATTAACAAAAGTTTTAGAGCTTTAATCTATAGCCAATTTATACCAAAATAAGTCAAAAAATCATCTTTGGCGCCACACCAAGCTATATATCTTATATTACAAAGAACCCTCCAGTTTAAGCATCATTTTGACATAATTTTTTTTATGATGAATTAACGTAGTTCATTGTTTTTTTTCTGTTCCCTTTTTTACATATATATACATTGAAAAGAAAAACAATCTTTTATCTTTAAAGAATGCTTTCATTGATAACTCATTTATTATATAAACACTAAATGAAATACCAGGTGGGCTTTTGGGCGAAAACATGATATCTTCACACGTGAAAATAACACGTTATCTTCACATGTGAAAAGATCACCGTTGCTTTGGCTTCCCGTAGCAAATAAATTTTAAAGTGAAATGGTTTGGTATCTCATTAGTGTCTATATAATAAATAAAACATTTATTACTATACATGACCGCTTGGAGATACAATAGCTCTCTTCTCGTGTTGAAAATTATTTTTTCAACACACGAAGAGAAACTTCGTATCCCCGCGAGATCATGTAATATCCTCGATTTTCTTAAGTCTATATTGATATTGAAAATTTTGAAGCGTTTATAAATTGATCTTAGCAATTTTTAGGTCCTTTAAGTGGATTAAGACCTGGGTCTTAACTGTTTTCTCAGAATTTTAAAAGGGGGCTGGTTTAATGTAAATTACTTTCAAGATACACCATGACTACTAATTTAAGGGCAATTATAACCAAGAAATCTTCCAATTTCATTTTAAAAATTGTTTACACCTGCATAAGCTGACCAGCCACTTCCTGTTTTATCGATAAATCCTTTGAGTCGAATTGCCGACTAAATAGAGAGCAAACCGTTTTCCGCCTTTTGTAGGTCCAAACAGTGGCTACTAATAGACATCTCGTAAAAACTGTCGGAATGAGACGAGGTCAATAAACGTCTTTCTCCTGAGGAAAAATTTTAGTTAGAGGAGGACTGGCACTAGTCAATGGACACCAATTGCACCTGCCTATTGTAACTCTTCGAACTGATTTCTTAGTCACTTTGTAAGGTGGATGTTTTGATACAGAGGTACTGGAGCTACTCGTTTGACAAATGGTGGGGAATCATCGGTTACAACTGTAGAACAATAGAGGGCGGGTCGATCACGTGACCAGTTATATATATATTTTTTCACGTTTTTTAAAGTTTAGTTTACTTTACTATGTGTCATTCCTCATGGATGTCTTCAACAATGGTTTTTGGAAAAAACTTTAAATGACTTAGTTCCAGGCCTTAGTCCACTTGAGCAGGCTGTTGTTGTCGTTATTATTAGGGACCTTAAGATCCCAAGACGGCGACGGCAGCGAAAACATCGCTTAAAAAGTGAATTCGCGTTCATTTAATCTTCATCGCGACAGTTCCAACTCACTTACTTTGTCAAATGTGGGTGAACTCTCCAGGAGTTCAATTGCTAAAAACCATATCCAAGAAAGTACGTTTACGTCCTCCATGAAACGTGAAATTAGGCACTTTCACGTCGTAGTCATGCAGTGACGGCAAAGAAATGTAGAAAAAATCGTGGTGCACGTGCAAAGTTGTTGTTTTGCTAATTTTAACCTACAGCTTTTTTGACGTTCCCGTTGCCGTCCCTGACGTCGGATCCTAAGGTCCCTATTATTATTATATGTAACGCCAGCATTTGCAGGGAAAAACAACCTCGTCCCCAGGGCGCTTTTCCCTGGGATCTTTTCCCTGGGCGCTTTTCCCGCCCTATCTCCAAAGCCAGGGAAAAGCGCCCTGGGGACGAGGTTGAGGGGAAAAGGTTAAGACTTGTATTGGGGGAGTGCGCCAGCCATTTCGGTTGAGTTGTAGCCATGTCTACACCTTACTGGGTAGCTTTTCATGTCGACGTGCCGTGAAAGCTACCCGGTATAGTGTATGAATATACCTGTTCACACTGCGACTAAGAGTGCAGTGACGAATCCAGGGGAGGGACCCGAGGGCCCGACCTCCCGTGCTTATTTTTAATTCAAACTGAGGCCCGAAGGGCCGAAACAATTTTTTTTGAGACCGGGCCTCTTTTATCTTCACAGGGTCCCTAAACCAACATTAACACCTAGCTAGTTCTTACTCAGGGCAAAATGTTGGCTTAGGGGAGGGGTAGGTGAGCAGTTTCCCAGAAACGTTAAATGATCCGATGTTTTGGGGGTTCAGGCTGACTTTGTTCTGCAAAATCAGCCTGTTCTTAAAATTGTTTCTGAAGTAAATACTGCACTGACTACCAACAGATGAAATCAATGGCAAGCACAAAATTTTAATTATAGTCCAATGGATGGAACTAATCGTAACTGCATTAATCAAGGCAATAATATTATATTGGGGGAGGGGTGGCAGTTCTGGTGATGAACAACTCGAAACTCATCAAAATGTCAAGCAAATTCTCTTCAAAATTCACTAGCCCCCCGCCCCCTCCCACTTTCCATGTAACTATTGATCCACTTAGTACTGTGTTTTTCATTTTTCAGGCTGGACGAGTTCTTATGTACATGGTACTTTTTTGACCAAATTTCAGCCAGTCAGTGTTCTTAATCCACTTATTCTTTTATGCGGGTTTTTACTGTGTGTGAATTTTACCAAAGTTATTTTCAACCAATTAAACTCTTGAAATTAGTCGTAGGTTGACGTAGATTGGTTTTCTCTTGTTAAGAGAAAATAATGGAACATCATGCATGCTCTCTGGGTGTGTTTCCATTACAATAATCTGCATTGTTTGCCTTGAGGAAGTCGGGCGTGGACTTGATAATGTTTCAAACAATCGATGGAAGATGTTGGATCTATTGGAAACGAAAAATTCCACTCAAGTTTCCAAAGGGGTCCATTGGATCCAATAGAAACGAATAGATTCAAATGGAAAAGTACTTTTCCATTCGTGAGAGACTTAGAGAAAATAAGGTTTGAAGAACGAAGTATGTTACATGCTAAGCATGCCAATGTCGACTTAGGGCTTTAAGAACCAATTACGTTACACGTGATTGTGTGCTTGTTTTGGCTCATGGCACGACTAGACTTCGGGAGATTCCATCGGAATCGATGTGTTTCCAATGGATCTGGGGCCTCAGATATCAGGAGTTATGGTTCGCAATTTAGAACTGACCTCGCCTGCCCTCCATAAAGTTTCTAATGGTCCGTCCCTAAGCAGATTTGAGTGGTTCCCAGTCTGAATCCTTCCAAAATTTTCAATGATTCCCCCTTTTGGGTTCTCATTTACGAATGATCCCCTTCTATTCTCACAATTTTCAGGCCAGATTCATCAATAAGAATGATTCTGGACAGTTTTTATATAATCTTCTTATTTCCAAATTTGAGAAATTGCCACCTTGAATTTGACGTTTGCCTTTTTGCCTTGTAAAAGTGATGCGTTGAGCTTGCAATCGAAGCAACCAAATGAAAAGAGCCAGTGTTGGCTTTCTCAGGTCGAGAAAATTGTGCGTGCTATGAATAATTTATACGCACTATTAATTCTTGAAAATTAAACCATGATGAAATAAAAACTAATCATATAAGTCCATCAAGAGTCGGCTTACTCCCTTTTACACAAACCCCCTCGTGGAAATCTTGTGCATAAACTTAAGACTATAAAATTTGACGTGGTGGGAGAGCTACCCGCTACAAACGTATAGATTAAAATCACTCCTTAACTGACTAAAAGGTGTAGTTCAAGGTGTGGCATCCACGGCAACACCCCAGCTTTTTGTGGGTTAAATTCATCCCGTCAGGCTCCTGCCTCAGTGAGCAGCCCATATTTTCTGAAGGTTCCCAAACGGAATGGCGCACGCCATTTGACTTTGTTTCCAACCGAGATTTCTGGTTTTCCCATGTAAATGGTAATCACCCTCTGAGGGCTCAGGTAAATGCCATGAAAAATATCTCCAGTCAATAGTGAACAAGTTGTTTTGCTCTGGTTGACCAAGGCAAGAATGATTGTAGAGGTATAAGACACCTTTTGGTACTGACTCAGATTTAGAGGTCACCGAGAAAAGAATGCTGTAGCTCCTTGATTTTGATGTAATCCGTACTAATGTTGAGATGAAACCTTTCATAAAAGGTTTTATGATCCATGTTCCTTTTAATCATAATTATCAAGTCAATTATTGATGTTGGCGGAGCCTCGCTTTGGGTGAGCTCTGTTTGCTGAGATACCAAATAATGACAATTCTATTTTGGCATGAATTTTGGCAATTTGATTAGCATATAAAGCCCCATTCACACGGCAGAAAATTTTTGGCACGGCTCGGATGAAAAACGTACGCGTACCAAAAAAATTGGTTCGGTACGGATAGATTTAGCCGTGTAAACGACTTTGCCCCATCCGTGCCGGACCAAAATTTCACCCGTGCTCGGACCATGTCGAGAGGTAGTCCGAGCACGGATAAAATTGGTACGCGATCCTGAAAATCTAGCTCAGCTCGGATAAAGTGGATAAACGATTAGCCGTGCCGAGCTAACGTTTCTCTGATCAGCCTTGGTGCCTTTGGTCAGCACCAATGTAGGAGAGCACGTGCAAATGAGCTTTTCATTAGTTCAATAACCGTGCAAAAGTTCATTAAACACGAGAGTAGTTCAATGAGGGTCCCCAATAGGGTTCTTCAATCCCGTAATCCCGACCTAAAATTTCGAGCAATCCCGTTATCTCGAGGGCTATTTTTGGCATCCCACCTTCCGCGCATACTTTTAATCCCGAATCCCTCCCTGATTTTGCTTTAAAATCCCGAATCCCGATCTTCAAACTAGGGAAATCCCGTATCCCGGAAAACCTATTGGGGACCCTCTTCAATGACCACACCAGAAATTCAATAACCACACATTACTTCATTGATGAGCGTGGACAGCATGCAGCTGCGGGGGATATAGCCACAAATACGTTAGAATTTTTAAATATAAATGTGTAGCATTAACTACATGTAAGTGGTAAATACTTTTTCGTTAGTTCAATGTGTTCAACAACCACACAATAATTCATTAACCACACCAGTAGTTCAATGACCACACACTTGTTCATGGTGCGTAAACCGTGACATGCAGCTATGGGAATTGAATTCTAAGAACTTTTCGTCCACCATGTTTTTACAGAGGAAGCAGCATGCGCACGAGGCAAGAATCTAGTACGCTGGCCGAGATGTTGAGCCTTTTACCCGTACCAAATCATAATTTCACATCGTTTAGCACGGTAGAAAAAATAACGTGTAAATGAGTAATCAGTACTATTTTTTTGGCACGCGTACCACTTTCATCCGAGCCGCGCCAAAACATGCGCGACCGCTGACTTGTCAAAGAGCACGCGACCAGTGACAGCGACCGTGCTGCATAGTCATAGGAACCAAATTGTTCACTTTGAAAGCTTGCTTGAGATTGAAATGGTAGCAGGAACTTAAGAAAGACCTTCGTTGTACAAAATAAGTAAGGATCTGTTGATTTAAAGTGGAGACTGATGCGCTGAACGAGGTGAAAGAGCAAGTTTCTCAAGGATGTCTGACACGAACATGGCTGCTTGTTGTTGTTTGGCGCTCGACTCGTGTCTTGATTACTCTTTAAGAACCGCAAAGTTTGGCATAGAATGCATTGCTGATGCGCAGCTATTGAGCAAAATGTTCTTTATTTATTGTTTGTCTATAAATCGGATGTAAATTAGTTTCTCGATGCCGTAGAGGATTTCTGTCAATAATTTGTTAATAGCTGATTTAGCCCTATTTCGGGGGTGGATTAATAACGATCAGCGGGCGATTACCACGCCGTTTTCAGTTGGAATAGAAAGTTTTTGCCTTAAGTATTTTAGCGATACAAAGTTTGTTTATAGGAAAATTGTAGAACTTCTTGTTTTTGCGTGGACTAACATTGTAATGCATCTTTAACGGGAATTTGCTTTTGGCCAGAACTTAAATGTTCTAATGATTTTTAACTTTTGGTCGGCATCACATGTTTACTGTACTTCTTGGGAAACCTACCCGTTTGTTTCATCAAAATCGGTCACAAGATTGGACTTTAATTTCGGTCCTATTGAATGCAGGTTTGACTGTGTCTAATTGATATTCATTTTTTTTATTGTTCGAGACATACAGAGTGACTACCACCAACATGTCACCAGGTGACTAATCTAAGTCTGGTGTGCTCTTAATTTTGTAGCTTTAAAGTGCTGGGAAAATTGTAGAACATATATTAATTCACTGCTGAACTGAACATCGGCTTTCGCGCACTTCGAACCCACTCGCTGAAATTTGCTATGTTTTTTTTTAAATATTTCTCTTCCTTTCCCATTTCAAAACAAAGAAAATTGAAAGTGTTTACTTGCATCAACAAACGTTTCTGCACTTTGTTTAGACTTTGATGAGGTCAGCGCAATCCTCCGGGCACTGCATATACGCGCGCTGTTGTCCAGGTCAAGTGGGGAGATGAAATTTGATAGTAGCTCGTGTATGTTAAAGCCGGTCTACTTCGCTTTTTTTAAGACCATGTTAGAGTTTTTTTTGCAAACTACACATTTTGTTAAATCACGAGTACATTCGCCAAGACGAACGAGCAAAATAATCGCTATGATAGTTTTGAGACGCGCCATTTTGATGAAGGCAAACCCTGTGGTGAGCCTCCATACACATTGCTTGTTCAGCGGTCGCGCATGCTCATGCAAAAAAGACCCCTGTTCACAAGAAGATTATCCCTGCAAAGGTGAGGGCACACCCCCCATCCGGGAGAGTAAAGTGAAGAAAAGGAAAAGGGGGGATGGGAGGGAGAAATGTTTCATAACTTTCTTTTTGCAGTGAGCAGAGAGGCTTCGATTTCATGCCTTAAGAATACACATCTAATGTCCCGGATGGCAGGAACGCCCTCTTACTGGCAGCTGGAGAAATTAAGCATTGATCAGTCACACTAAGCATAAAACCAGTTATTTCTTTCAGAAATAAATTTCCTTTAGAGCTTGTTTTTATTAATAAGCATGTTTAAAAGTTTATCAATAAGTAGAGTGGGCTAAACTTGACGACCTTTTTACATTGTTTTTGGATGATATATGATTATCGTCGATGTTTTTATTAAAACATTCACTGATGAAACTCTCATGACAGCAACCTTTTAAAATAACTAAAAAAGTAACAAAACGTGGTTGCTAAGCTTGAGAATGTGTTGATGGTATCAGTAAAGTACCAACTGCCAGCGGTATACTGATTCAACAAACAAGACATGCTTCAAGCACTTTTGAGCCTAATCGAGGAAATGGCCGCTAGATCTAGATGCATTTAACTTCTGGTGACATTAACAGCTTCTGTTAAGTGCGTCACTCGCAATAAGTTGCAGCAACAAGTCGCGGCAACAGAACACTCCTTGCGCACAGGTCCTGCAGGGCAAGCAACACGTTACGGTGACACACCGCAGTGACAAATCGCTTCGTGTGGACTGGAGAAATTTTGCATTGTGAAAGAATTTGTCTCCCCAATGTGTCGCACAAATTCTGTGATTTGCATTGCTGCGAATTGTTGTTGCGACAAAATTCTGTTGCAGAGACAAAGACTTCACAAAAATGTTCCATTACACGAAGCGATTTGTCGCTGCGATATGTCTCCGCGACATATTGCTGCAACTTGTCGCCTAGTGTGTACCGACCTTAACTTCTCTATCATAAAAACGGTCAGTAAAACAAATCGGTTGACTCTGAAAAATTTATCTTCGTTTATAATTAATGTCGCATTAATTTGCTTACAGGTGCTTCAGGTGTTTATTATGATACTGTACGCCAGATAGCCTGGTCTCCAGGAAGCTATACAAGAGAGGTCTTACAGGAAATGGAGGATATGGAGACAAGAAGAGAAAGTAAAGAAAAAAAACTGGACCTCGCGATGAAGCCCAAAGAACGCCAGCGTGGGAGGCTAGAAATTTGCCAATATATGGTTGATTAACGAGAGGGACAGTCGCAAACGTTTTCTTATTTCATTGAATTAATTCTGTAGATAATGGTCCAACAAGTAAAGTCAGTGGCTCAAAACAGAAGCAACTCTGACTCATTTCTCTCATACTGGCTCGCCTGTACACAGACGTTGTTTTATTTTTCTTTTTCTTCTTTTCGAAAGCTTCGGCGAGAGCGGAGCGCAAGAAAGAAATATAATGTCTTCTTCTCTCACCCCTCGGCTGTTTTCTTTTATCACGCGCTCTCGACAGACTTTGAAGAGAAAATAGAGGGTCTGAACAGGCTAATAATGGCTATTTTCACACTAGAGAGGGATTATTGAAAGTCCGTCAAAATAGACAGCCCTTCAGATCATTCAAACAAACAAAACGTCCTGATTTTGTGTTCAGCCGGATTGTCGCCTGACTTAAATAACCCGTATTGTTCCAGACTCCAAGATAGTTCCAAGATAGCAAATAGGGAAATCGAAACGAGAAAAGTTGAAAATACTTATGGTGGCTCGATACAGCTATTCAGGGCCAATACCTACCAAGTTTGAGGATAAACTACA
The DNA here is from genome assembly GCA_964035525.1 of Porites cylindrica. Classification (NCBI taxonomy): domain Eukaryota; kingdom Metazoa; phylum Cnidaria; class Anthozoa; order Scleractinia; family Poritidae; genus Porites; species Porites cylindrica. The sequence goes on along the minus strand of OZ037781.1, from coordinate 16,314,399 downwards.
TCGGCATAAACAACGTTTTGGAAAAATTGCCATCACAGTTGTATTAGATGAAGATAAAAATTTTTTATGATCAGGGTTGCAACGGCATCAGAGTTGTCATAGCAACGAAATGACGCTATTACCTATTTTACTTGCAGCAGTATATCTCGGCACTGGAAACTGTTCTTCGAAAATCATTCACGGGGGCTTTTTCCCCCAATAGTAGCCTCGATGTTCGTGAAGTCAAAGCGAAATCTGTAAGAGAGTTATCGAGATATTTTGGGATAAAAGTTTTTATTGTTAGAAACAGAGTAAAAAATGGGCAATATTGTTGTTTGGCCGTTATCTGTAGAAAATCGCTTTTGACATGCAATTTCACCTCATAGTAGTTTCAATCTTTTTAAAAGCGTGTGTGAAAGATAATGGGAGATAGCTCCAGCCGATTGCTAGAAAGAAGGGTTTGATTAGTATGTATCGAAGCGCCTTTGTTAGCGGTTTTGTAAACATTTTGGTCTTTTTTTAACAAATTAGCGAATAATTTTTAAACCGCTCGATAGATTTTGTTTGAGATTCTTGAGATTAACCTTCATTTTATATGACCTTTTAGTTTCGAGATTATTGATATATTGTAAGGCAGTAAAATAAGGGCTACAATTCGTTACTTTTTTATCGGAAGTTTCGTCATTACAAGTGAAAGCCTCTAATTATTTAAGGCATTGTCTCCAAGTTTCATTTTCACGTGAACAGCAGTAACTAACAATACATTTGAAATATGCAAAAATGCTAGTTATTGTTGTGCACGAAAATATGAAACTTGGACACAATACCCTGAATAATGAGAGGCAGAAAACACAAAACTTCTGCCAAAATATTAGCGAATTGTAACCCTTATTTTTCTGCCTTTCAATATATCAATAATCTTGAAACTAAAAGGTCATATAAAAGAAAGCTTAATCCCAAGAATGTTAATTTTTTTAAAAAATCTATCGAGCGGTTTAAAAATTAAACGCCCATTTTGTTAAAGTAGACCAAAATACTTTTAAAAAACCGCTAACAAGAGCGCCTCGATACATACTAATCAAATCCTTCTTTCTAGGAATCGGCTTGAGCTATCTACTTGATCTTTAACACAAGTTATTAAAAAGATTGAAACTACTATTAAGTGAAATTGCATGTCAAAAGCGCTTCGTTTTCCACAGATAACAGCCGAACGCCAAGATTGTCCATTTTTTCCACTAAGGTTGGAACGTTCCATACCATATTACACCCCCCATATCAGGCCCCAGCCAGGCCCCGACCTACCATATCAGGCCCCATGTATATTTAGCTAGGTTTCCGGTAATTCACTTATATTTCGATTTTGTTTCTTTAAAAGTAATAGCCCTTTTCACAAAAGAGGCGGGTTAACTATCCTTCTTGACGGATAACGGCAGACAGTTAAGGCCAGACAGATGATTAGTCCCAAATTTAAGTAACCGTTCCGTTTTCACATCAAGACAAATTATTTGTCTGACGCCATTTATCCGAATCATCTGCTCGTCTGCCGTGTGAGCGGCCAATAATAATGTCGAGAATAACAGGGAAATTTTAAAACGTGTTATTATTTTGTTAATAATTGGGGAAATATTGTACCAAAATGTATAATATTAACAATCTAACTTTCATTGCTTGTAGTAACATATACAGTGTCGGGTAGGGACGTGTCAAGGTAAAGCAACAAAAGAATCAAGGTCAGGGAATTTTCTATGAAGTCGTGAAAATCTCTTATTGGTATGTTCAAAATTTTATTTTCCTTGCGCACAAGATTCCGTGTAATTTAGCGTAAAGACTTTGTAAATGAAGACAGGAATATTGATAGTTTGGAATAAAAGGACCCAAGCAAGTTTAAACGTGCATTGTTTATTCCACTTTTAATCACCACATAACACCCTTGTGGAATCTGTTTGGGTTGAAATAGCTACTCCCTAAAACCAGAAACCCATCTTGGTTGGCTGTATCTATAAGTATCCAGCTGCGAATATTGATGAATTTAATGGGAAACTTGACGAAACAATGAAGCTATTTAACCCAAACAGGTACCAATTGTTTATCCTTGGTGATATGAATGTAGACTTTTTTAAATGAGATAGTCACCCACCTACAGAGGCTTACCTTGACATGCTGTATTCCAATAATTTATTACCCTGATTATTACTAAATTAAACCAACACGTCTGACCTATCATTCAGCTACATTAATTGATCATATCTATACCAACAGTACATCCAAAATTGTCTCTGGGATTGTAATGGTGGATATCTCTGATCACCTCCCAGTTGTCTGTGTTACAAATGTAACAGTTAAGAAACACAACCCTATTAAGTATTATCGAGATTACCGCAATTTTGATCAAGAATCTTACTTACAGGATATCAATGCAGTCAACTGGAATGCTATCTATAGTAATGATCTGCATGAGACAGCTACTAAAATAACTAACCTGATTAAATCAATTGCAGATAAACATCACCAATTAGGCAATTGTCCCCCCAAAAAAATGAAATTGTGTACTAAGCCGTGGATAACTAATGGTATTCTTAAATCAATCAAAACTAAGTATAAATGATGCAAAACACACTTTCTTTCTAACAATCCAATTAAGGTGACGGAATATAAAAAGTATGCTAACAAACTGAGTTGGCTTAAGAACATTTGCAAAAAGAACTACTTTTCACAACACTTTGACCTATGTAAAAACAACCTGAAGGCATCTTGGAAATTGACTGGTATGCTGGTTAAGCGCAACTCAAAGGGACAAACCCCCATCTCGAAAATTCAACGTAATAAAAGAGCTTGCACTAATAAGGCTGAGATTGCCGATCAATTTAATAAGCATTTTGTCAATGTGGGTCAAAACCTGGCCAAAAGAATTGAAAATTGTGATGGAAATCCGACCCAATTCATAAGATCGACTCCAGTAGCTAGCTTTGTTATGTCCTGTGTTACTGAAACCCAAGTATGTTCACTATTTAAAGCGGTTTAAATGATCATAAGTCATCCTTAGATATTCCTAATAAATTAATTAAAATAGCTGCCCTGCCATTGTCAATAACTTTAACATATATCTATAACCAGTCTATTGAAACTGGAATTGTTCCTGATATTTTAAAAGTCTCACAAATTTTCCCAGTTTATAAGGGTGGTGATGCTACAGACCCTAGCAATTATCGGCCCATAGCAACTCTCTCACCTTTTAGTAAAGTGCTCGAGCGTCTAGTCTATAATCAGTTATATTCGTTCATAGATAAAAATCAAATCTTGTACAAATATCAGTTTGTATTTACGAAAGGATATTCCACCGAACAAGCTATTCTTGAAATTACTAACAATCTGAAGCTAGCTACTGACAAAGGTCAAATAACATGTGGTTTATTTCTCGACCTATCAAAGGCATTTGACACAGTAAATCATAAAATACTGCTCTCTAAACTATATCTGTATGGAATTCGGGGTACACCACATAGTTGGTTTGAAGGTTATTTGCACAATCGAAGACAATATGTTAAAATTGACTCTACTAAATCTAGGTATGAAAATATTACCTGTGGTATACCCCAAGGCTCGACTCTAGGTCCTCTTTTATTTTTACTCTATGTGAACGACTTACCAAACTGTGTCGACAAACTTTCGGTGCGGAGCTTTGCTGATGACACCAATTTATTTTACTCTAGTGACAACTTAAAACAGCTTGAATCCGTAATGAATCAAGAGCTTAAACAAATTTATAACTACTGTGCTCTAAATAAGTTATCTATTAACACTGCAAAGACCAATTACATGTTAGTCTCATCATCTAGGTGCCACCCAAAGATAAATATCACTGGTATTGAACAGAAAGATTACATAAAGCACTTGGGAGTTTATATAGATAAACATCTCAATTGGCAACCACAGATACAACATGTAAATAATAAATTAGCTAAAAATTTAGGAATCCTTTCAAAACTAAGATATTACATAGATCTGAATATACTGAAACAAATTTATTATGCTTTAATATATCCCTATTTGAGTTACTGTATTCTTGCTTGGGGATGTGCCAGCAAAACCAGATTAGATTGTCTTCGTATTAACCATACGGGATGTCTCCGCACCATCTTCTTTGTACATCCTAGAGAGAGTGCTGCTCCCGATTTCAAACTCCTAACAATCCTTAATTTACATAATATATAAAAATCAAAAATATGTTGCTTTATACATAGAATGAGAAATGAGACTGATAGCATTCCAGATATTTTCCTTGATGTCCTGACCCCAGCATCGCGTATACACAATCATAATACAAGATTTGTCAGTAATCCGAACTATTTTAGGCCAAGAGTATCCACCAACTTCGGTAAGACGTCCCTTAAATTCTCCGCTCCAAAAATCTGGGAGACTGTACCGCCTGGTCTCAAGTGTCTGCCATATCATAAGTTTAAGAAAGAATGGAAGTCCTGTCTTCTAACCAACCAAATCTGACCTTGCTTATATGTTCTATTACTGATATTATCTGAGATTTTATTCCTCTCTTCACTGCTGCCAATTATTTCAACATTGCGGTGTCCAGCCAGAAAGCTCTTGCTACTTTGTACACTGTACACAAATGAACTTAATGTCTTTTAGTTAATTATTATTTGTCCGCTACTTTATTTTCCTACCTACGAACACTTATGTAAATATCTTTTATAGTGTGAAATAAAGAATTGAATTGAATTGCATTGCATTACAACTCTTTTGTGTCCTTTTCAAACTGTATTCATTGTGTAGCTATTTTAGCTTTTTACAGGATTTTAGCTTTTTGCAGGAGCCGTAATCGGTTCCTGCTTTTTATTTTCCTGCTTGGAGCAAAGGTCAACTCAGTTCTGGTCACGCCAGCAGAAGCTGTAACACTATGGTTTGTTACTACTACGACTTTGTTACATGACACCACCATTACGCCGCGAAATGTAATAATCGCCGCAAATTGCATTACTAACGCAAGATGCACTAAGAATAACCCCAAAATGTAATAACAGTTTTAACGCAAAATGTAATAATCTTTCAACGGAAAATGTAATTCCAACTTTCTAACGCATAATACATAATTTGTTTCCTTCCCTATCAGACTCAGTTTTCATCCCCGTATACAGTGAAACCTGTATTAAGCGGACACCCTCGGGGAATGCTGTAGTGTCCGCTTAATACAGGGTGTCCGCCTAACACAGGTTTCGATAGATAACGTCATAAGAGACGTCAAATGCCATTCAAACAGAAGCATATGACCCCGAAGCGTCTAACTTCCCCTTATGTGTTAAGAACCATGCTCGGGTTTTTTAGGCGGCTCAGCAGTCCAATCAGAAGCACGGAAAATTATTTTGCCCAAATTCAAGGCTAAAAACTTTGAGCCTGCAACGCTTATACTTGTAATTTCTACGGCCGAAAGAAATCGTTTCGTTGCCTTGAAAGTAATTACGCTGTTATAAAATGCATCCCTGGCAAAACATAAAGAGCCACAAAATTATAAGCGGTATGGCTTGAAAACATCGACCAGCTACGAAGTAGGACAAGGATGTTTACGTTTCTTCACGACATCGTAAAGCCTCTCGCCGAAATAGCAAAATGCATCAGCAGCCTGCAGCTGTTTGATCGACAAAGATCATCCTGAGGCTACTAGCTGCAAACCTTTAATCTACCACGGCAAACCAGTTATCTGCAACTTCTGTTCTCATTCAGCAAAACCAGCATGGCGACTGCAAAAAAAAAAAAAAATGATATGGCAAGCTTTGCAGAAGCGTTGTTCAAAGCGACCACGAAGTCGGAACGGAATCTTTTGTGACTGCAGATTTTTTGTTTCACCCAGAACAGTACGCGAACACATGTATGGCAGTTTTGATTTGACGTGTGACATGTGAAAGTTTGTTTCTTTTCGAGGACAAAGAAAACTTTTAAGAGGCTGTCTCAGTAAAAACCGCCCACTCAATTTCGCGTGAAAAATAATTTTGCCTGAAACTCTGGCGAGTGAAAGGCTTTATCGAGACTATAACTAAAATAGGTTTGCTTTGTTTCACGATAATTTTCTGGCCGCGCTGGGGGGCGCCGAGTATTTTGTCCCGCCAAGGCCATTTTGCACGTCTTGAAAACTGAAAATTTGGCATTGTGGCTGGCGACGACCAAAACAAACAAACGAGAAACGAAACTTCGAGGGGTGTGTCGCAGCAGGTTAGATTAGGGACTATTTTACGGGTCGGCAAAACAAGAAAACCACGGAAAACCAAAGGCGACGGTTAACGGTGATTTAATTCCAAATCAGTTCCAAAGACCAAAATCTATAGACCAAAGATTGGCCGTAAACTGAAATAACAATACAAAAAATCTCTATCAATTTGGCGAAAGGGCGATACTAAGACAAATAACGCGTAATCAACAAACTAAAGCTCGAAAAACGGCAATAAAGCGATTCTTTAACGATTAGGTCGATAACAAGACGGCAAAATCTACGTAACAGCTACATAAACTTAAATTAGACAATAATTCCATAAATCTGATCTTAATCCTTGTACTATAAAGCAAAAGTGTGGGCGTTGCTCTAACAGGCGTTCAAATCCGCTTTTCGCTCATGAGACAATTATAAATCAATTAAGCTTAAATCTGTATACTTGTACAGTAACATTGGTGTACTTTTGCCCACAGACTAAAGAACGAAACTAAACAAAAGAAATAACAAAAGAAATCACTTACATATCGGTCCCGCTTGTACCAAAGGTTAAGACAAAACCACAAAACGATGTCACGACGCGAATCCTACTTGACTTTTCCTGACCAAAAGGACGCTAACGCCCGCTTTTATACCCGCGTGGGGACGCCGAAATATCTCATTACAAAACCAATAGAAAATCAGGTAAACATTGTAACTACGCTAGTAACTAGGATCAAAACCTGAAAATTAAGAAATCAATGAAAGGTATTGTTCTTATGTCTTGTCCTTTACAGGCATTTTTTGCGGCGCTGTAAAATATTTGATTTGCACCATCTACCAATGAATTTTATACTTATTTATAGTTAAACAGCTCTAGTTTTTTCTGAAAGTAATAGTTATCCGCTAAATTTAGCTAGAAAGACGAAATCAAGCAAAATATGACCCCAACTAATCGCCTTGGAGCGAAAGGCCAAAAATGACCCTGTTTCAAAAGCTTATTTCTGACGTTTGGGACATAGTTGAAAGCTCTAGGCTAAATAGATGCAAAGAAAGGCCATCTGTTATTAATAATATGCAAAACCCCATGTGCGATTTCAGTATTTTAAAAGTTATGACCGTTTGTATCATCGCGTATGCGAGCTAATACGATATTTTCACACTCACTCCGACTACAGTAACTACACCAACTACACGAACTACAGCAACTAGAGTCATTACGAGCCGAAAGGTTAGCCTGAGTATCAGGCGTTTCTGGGGGAAAGGGGAAAGATGGAAGCGGAAAAGGGAGAGAGCTGAAGGAGAGAAACGCCTGACACAGATGCTTTTACTGGAGCCTTCCACCCCCACACAGCATGATTCGATACCATCCAATCAAAATCACTTCCGGTCATTGGGTTGTCAGCTAGCTCGCCTAAAATAAATCTCACTTTACGGTCTGGCCGAGCTCCGGTGCTTGGGTTGCTAAGATTTCGCTTTTTTCTGAAACCTCCAATGAGGAGTTTTCGAATACTTGTAATGTAAAACCTGCCGTTTTTGAGGAACTATAACATGTTTTAGGAATTGTGATAGTGTAAGATCGCCAACGCTCTGTATGTAAATAAACGTGTGCCCGGAAAATTGTGAATTGCTTTTGTTTACAGAGTTACATCAGGCGCTTGTCTGGCAGCTAAAAAGCTGATGTTATCCGTCGTATTCTCGGGTGGTTGAAAGGAGCTGCAAGAATAAATAGGAAGGTGTGATGGTGAAACAGCTATGCCTAGAAATTATCAAGCAGCAGCAAATTCCACCGCTTCACAGAGAGCTCGTGAAAGCTGTTACAAGTTCAAAAAGAAGTGAGAGCCTATAGCAAAGGACAATCCCGTTGGCGAAATATGATGGCGCCCGCTTGAGCTTAAGACATTTCAAAAGTGAGAAAATTTTGGAAGAGGAAGCGAAGAATTCCAATCACGTACGCTATCGTAACCGCCACAAGCAAAGTCAGCTAAAGTCAAGCGTTTTAAAAGCATTTGTGCTGTCGGCTATCTCAATACATGACTACCTCGCGCTATTTTCATTTACAGTAACAATACCCTTTTAACGGCAGAATGTTGTAAATCAGAACTTACATATCTGAAACACTGATATCGTCTTCTTTGTCCCGGACTTGTGAAACCAATACTCGGATAGTTCAGTTCGGCAGAAGCTGGCATATGAGGCTTTTCCATACTCCGAGTACATCTTTCCTTTAAACTACGAGGCCTTGAAAACACAATTCTTGCTCGGGTTTTATTTTTATTCCAGGAAAGAACTTGAGAGCGCCCTCTTGAGCTTTTTTGAATTCCTCTCTGCGTCTCTGTCCATAAAAGTATCACATACCGGTAACATGAAATCAAAACATCGATTAAAAACCTTGCCGATCGCTCTGCTAGTATTAGGGAACTTAAGATAGAGACGTTTTCGGGGCAACGGCAACTTCAACCGGACGTGACATCATCATTTGTTGGATATTGCGCATGCTCGTGCTCACCACCTTGCCGTCGTGGTCCCGTCGGCGACGTGAAACTGGTCTGTTTGGCGTTGTGGCGAAAACGTGAGTATTTAACTGTCATTTCAATCAGGTTTGTTGCGTTTAGCAACCAACATTTTGCAGATTATCGTTCTTAAATTGTCCTTGTTTTCTTTGAGGCACATTTCAAGCTCGATTTCGAAGCTATGTTATCTAAACTTACATCTTTGAATGTTTCTATGTTTTCATGTCACAGCACGGTTTAAGATCCAACTTGGCAAACAGCCAACCATAAGTGAGCTTGACATGAACAAAATTTTCCTACGAGCCAAATAAAAGTATCCAGACAAAAAATATGAACTCTGATATTTCAATTGTGTGTTCTTAGTTCGCTCTTTTCGTTAGAATATCGTATAAATGAAACGCATTGAAAATTATGTAGAATAGTAGGTATTACCATGTACTAACTCGGCGTGGGAATACTGAAATAAAGTTGTTGCCGTTGTTGTTGTTGTTGCATGCAAGTATTTACCGGGAATTATTTCAATACCAAACCAAGAATACGGTTCCTTGGTAGCATTTTAATGTTCCTGTAATTTGAAAGGCTTCGGCAAGCCTGTGGAGATCATTTTTTTTTTTCAACACGAAATTCTGCCTTGAACTCAGCTGCATCCCGCGTGTTTTTTAGCGTGAACGGTCGTAACTGTCCCGAGGAAAATCGGGATTTTTGGACTCATAATTTTCCCACAAAACGAGAAACTCTTCATCCGATACATGTTGTCTGCATAGCAAATATTTATTCTCTTAATTCTTTATGTGAAGCCATATTTTCCTCTTCGGTAATTCTTCTAATCAAAGGTGCCGTCCATCTGAGTTCACTGCCATCTTAATGTTCTATTTTTGACGGGGAGCGACGGCTGCCTTAGTTCCAGGCTTTCTCTGCCAGTCGGGTCGCCGTCGCCCCGAAAACGTCTCCATCTTAAGTTCCCTATTTCCTTGCGGTCGGTGACGTCAGGGAGTATTGTGTGTTATCCAATCACTGCCACATCCAGATTCTGGATGTGTCACACGATTTGCTGAATGGTTTTGTGTCAGGCCTTCCTTTCTCTTCTCCCCCTCCTCCCTCCCCCATCTAAAACTCTCCTCTCCCCTAGCCCCTCAGGAAGGCCTGATACTCAGGCTACCGCAAGGTCGATTTTTGTGCACGCACTAGGGGAGATACCCACAAACTGGACTCACGTAACTACAAGGCGTTAGTCTTGACACATTTCCTTGGGCACCTCAGGTGTGCACATTAATCGCTTTCTGTCAGTTCATCTGTCAATGAACTCATTTTAGGACAGGACACCAATTTGCGTCAAATATTAGAGCTTGTCTCCTGCGAGCCGAATTTATACCATCGGCAGAGCGAGATATTTTAACTCAGCTATGGTTCTCGTCAAAATTACTTAATGAAAATAATTGAATTCATGGTTGGTGTTAAAAAAGGGCCTTCTTGCAAAGTCTTGGAAAAAAAGAAATATTTTTTCGTTACCTAAGCGAAAGGTAAAATCTAGCGCTTTATGAAGGTCGAATTCGAACCCTCCAAAGTAATATTCAGTACGTTACCTGATAAGTTACATATCTTCGCCGAAATGGTTTAAAAAGTTCAATGTGAAGAGTTCTGGATGTTATTTCGCATTATGTCCGAAGAACAGAAACTGTGTTCGCCGATACAAGGTAAGGGAGAACTTTATTATTTAAAAGGTAGAGGAGCAGCTTTTTATGGCTCTCGCATGCGGAGTTCGAGCACATCGGTGAAGCCGGTTTGACGACACAGAAATCGTGGTTCCAGGAAAAAGCAAACTGAGGAAAATATTTACTTGCCTTTGGTATTGTGCATATCCCCGATCACTATACAATAACGCGCAAATATTATAATTCAAAGGGCATTTACAACACTCGCCAAAAAGGCCGTGATCCCGCCAAAATGCTTGAACCATCTAACAGAGTGTAAAAAGGGGGCTGGTAGGCAACACACGACTTTTACCTCGTGCCAAAATGCTGCTTGTTCCAAAAATTGTTTTCTCTGGTGGGTTTATTATATTCTGGGTTTTACTCTTTGAATGAGTAAATGTGAATTTTGCCGCTTGTTTCGTACTGAGAAGTCATGACACGCAAATTGATTTTCTGCGGTTATTGTTTCTGGTGGGCATGATTTGCCCTCTGATGCAAGAGCACTTCCTTCGACCTCTTTTGAAACGTAAATCTCTTCCTTTGCGGCTAAATAAGAGTTTTAGGTTGTTTATTCTTCTCCAAAGTGCCTCCTGGATCTGAATAGCTAAAGGCGATATTCTTTTGTCCGTGGATGTGATGGTTTCGTTCAATTTTTGTCACGCTGGGCCCAGCTCGTTTAGTGTTTAGTATTTTCTGCACGATGTTAAATTTTCACCGGAACTGATTTACAGACCCAAATTTCGAAGAATGGATTATAGGAGCACATTTTGTGAAAAGAGATTTTTTAAGTAAAAACAACTCAGATCCTTAAATCGATCGTGTTTCAGCTAGCCAGTTGCAGTTTTCATATTCTGTGTTAGTTTGTATGATTCCGTGGATTATTCTCTCCTCTCCCTCTTGGCTTACAGGCGGCACGCCCAAGTTTAAGAAGTGAAGAGAGCTTTTTTAAGGTACAAAACCCGTAGATTGAATCGTCATGTTTTAGCTAGCTAGCCAATTGCAGTTTTCATGCGCTGTGTTAGTTTGGATAATTCAGTAAATTCTTCTCTCCTCTCCCTCTTGGCTTACAGGCGGCGCGCCCAAGTTTAAGAGGTGAAGAGAGATTTTTTTTAAATTGAAACACTCGTAGCTTGAGTCGATCATGTTTTACTAGCTAGCCAATTGTAGTTTTTATACGCTGTGTTAGTTCGGATAATTCAGTAAATTTTTCTCTCCTCTCCCTCTTGGCTTACAGGCAGCACGCCCAAGTTTAAGAGATGAAGAGAGCTTTTTAAAGGTAAATCGTCATGTTTTAGCTAGCTAGCCATAGGCAGTTTTCATGCGCTATGTTAGTCTAGATAATTTAGTAAGTTTTTCTTTCCTCTCCCTCTTGGCTTACAGGCGGCACACCCAAGTTTAAGAGGTGAAGAGAGATTTTTTAAGGTAAAAAAACGCGCAGATTGAATCGTCATGTTTTAGCTAGCTAGCCAATTGCAGTTTTCATACGTTGTTAGTTTGGATAATTCAGTAAATTTTTCTTTGCTCTCCCTCATGGCTTACAGGCGGCACGCCCAAGTTTAAGAGGTGAAGACAGCTTTTTTAAGGTACAAAACCTGTAGATTGAATCATCATGTTTTAGCTAGCTAGCCAATTGCAGTTTTCATGCGCTATGTTAGTTTAGATAATTCAGTAAATTTTTCTCTCCTCTCCCTCTTGGCTTACAGGCGGCGTGCCCAAGTTTAAGAGGTGAAGAAAGATTTTTTAAGGTAAAAAACGCGCAGATTGAATCGTCATGTTTTAGCTAGCTAGCCAATTGCAGTTTTCATGCGTTGTTAGTTTGGATAATTCAGTAAATTTTTCTTTGCTCTCCCTCACGGCTTACAGGCGGCACGCCCAAGTTTAAGAGGTGAAGACAGCTTTTTTAAGGTACAAAACCTGTAGATTGAATCATCATGTTTTAGCTAGCTAGCCAATTGCAGTTTTCATGCGCTATGTTAGTTTAGATAATTCAGTAAATTTTTCTCTCCTCTCCCTCTTGGCTTACAGGCGGCGTGCCCAAGTTTAAGAGGTGAAGAAAGATTTTTTAAGGTAAAAAACGCGCAGATTGAATCGTCATGTTTTAGCTAGCTAGCCAATTGCAGTTTTCATGCGTTGTTAGTTTGGATAATTCAGTAAATTTTTCTTTGCTCTCCCTCACGGCTTACAGGCGGCACGCCCAAGTTTAAGAGGTGAAGACAGCTTTTTTAAGGTACAAAACCTGTAGATTGAATCATCATGTTTTAGCTAGCTAGCCAATTGCAGTTTTCATGCGCTATGTTAGTTTAGATAATTCAGTAAATTTTTCTCTCCTCTCCCTCTTGGCTTACAGGCGGCACGCCCAAGTTTAAGAAGTGAAGAGAGCTTTTTTAAGGTACAAAACCCGTAGATTGAATCGTCATGTTTTAGCTAGCTAGCCAATTGCAGTTTTCATGCGCTGTGTTAGTTTGGATAATTCAGTAAATTCTTCTCTCCTCTCCCTCTTGGCTTACAGGCGGCGCGCCCAAGTTTAAGAGGTGAAGAGAGATTTTTTTTAAATTGAAACACTCGTAGCTTGAGTCGATCATGTTTTACTAGCTAGCCAATTGTAGTTTTTATACGCTGTGTTAGTTCGGATAATTCAGTAAATTTTTCTCTCCTCTCCCTCTTGGCTTACAGGCAGCACGCCCAAGTTTAAGAGATGAAGAGAGCTTTTTAAAGGTAAATCGTCATGTTTTAGCTAGCTAGCCATAGGCAGTTTTCATGCGCTATGTTAGTCTAGATAATTTAGTAAGTTTTTCTTTCCTCTCCCTCTTGGCTTACAGGCGGCACACCCAAGTTTAAGAGGTGAAGAGAGATTTTTTAAGGTAAAAAAACGCGCAGATTGAATCGTCATGTTTTAGCTAGCTAGCCAATTGCAGTTTTCATACGTTGTTAGTTTGGATAATTCAGTAAATTTTTCTTTGCTCTCCCTCATGGCTTACAGGCGGCACGCCCAAGTTTAAGAGGTGAAGACAGCTTTTTTAAGGTACAAAACCTGTAGATTGAATCATCATGTTTTAGCTAGCTAGCCAATTGCAGTTTTCATGCGCTATGTTAGTTTAGATAATTCAGTAAATTTTTCTCTCCTCTCCCTCTTGGCTTACAGGCGGCGTGCCCAAGTTTAAGAGGTGAAGAAAGATTTTTTAAGGTAAAAAACGCGCAGATTGAATCGTCATGTTTTAGCTAGCTAGCCAATTGCAGTTTTCATGCGTTGTTAGTTTGGATAATTCAGTAAATTTTTCTTTGCTCTCCCTCACGGCTTACAGGCGGCACGCCCAAGTTTAAGAGGTGAAGACAGCTTTTTTAAGGTACAAAACCTGTAGATTGAATCATCATGTTTTAGCTAGCTAGCCAATTGCAGTTTTCATGCGCTATGTTAGTTTAGATAATTCAGTAAATTTTTCTCTCCTCTCCCTCTTGGCTTACAGGCGGCGTGCCCAAGTTTAAGAGGTGAAGAAAGATTTTTTAAGGTAAAAAACGCGCAGATTGAATCGTCATGTTTTAGCTAGCTAGCCAATTGCAGTTTTCATGCGTTGTTAGTTTGGATAATTCAGTAAATTTTTCTTTGCTCTCCCTCACGGCTTACAGGCGGCACGCCCAAGTTTAAGAGGTGAAGACAGCTTTTTTAAGGTACAAAACCTGTAGATTGAATCATCATGTTTTAGCTAGCTAGCCAATTGCAGTTTTCATGCGCTATGTTAGTTTAGATAATTCAGTAAATTTTTCTCTCCTCTCCCTCTTGGCTTACAGGCGGCGTGCCCAAGTTTAAGAGGTGAAGAAAGATTTTTTAAGGTAAAAAACGCGCAGATTGAATCGTCATGTTTTAGCTAGCTAGCCAATTGCAGTTTTCATGCGTTGTTAGTTTGGATAATTCAGTAAATTTTTCTTTGCTCTCCCTCATGGCTTACAGGCGGCACGCCCAAGTTTAAGAGGTGAAGACAGCTTTTTTAAGGTACAAAACCTGTAGATTGAATCATCATGTTTTAGCTAGCTAGCCAATTGCAGTTTTCATGCGCTATGTTAGTTTAGATAATTCAGTAAATTTTTCTCTCCTCTCCCTCTTGGCTTACAGGCGGCGTGCCCAAGTTTAAGAGGTGAAGAAAGATTTTTTAAGGTAAAAAACGCGCAGATTGAATCGTCATGTTTTAGCTAGCTAGCCAATTGCAGTTGTCATGCGTTGTTAGTTTGGATAATTCAGTAAATTTTTCTTTGCTCTCCCTCATGGCTTACAGGCGGCTCGCCCAAGTTTAAGAAGTGAAGACAGCTTTTTTAAGGTACAAAACCTGTAGATTGAATCATCATGTTTTACTAGCTAGCCAATTGCAGTTTTCATGCGCTGTGTTAGTTTAGATAATTCACTAAATTTTTCTCTCCTCTCCCTCTTAGCTTACAGACCGCACGCCCAAGTTTAAGAGGTGAAGAGAGATTTTTTTGAATTGAAACACTCGTAGCTTGAGTCGATCATGTTTTACTAGTTAGCCAATTGTAGTTTTTATACGCTGTGTTAGTTCGGATAATTCAGTAAATCTTTCTCTCCTCTCCCTCTTGGCTTACAGGCAGCACGCCCAAGTTTAAGAGGTGAAGAGAGCTTTTTAAAGGTAAATCGTCATGTTTTAGCTAGCTAGCCATAGGCAGTTTTCATGCGCTATGTTAGTTTAGATAATTTAGTAAGTTTTTCTTTCCTCTCCCTCTTGGTTACAGGCGGCACGCCCAAGTTTAAGAGGTGAAGACAGCTTTTTTAAGGTACAAAACCCGTAGATTGAATCATCATGTTTTACTAGCTAGCCAATTGCAGTTTTCATGCGCTGTGTTAGTTTAGATAATTCAGTAAATTTTTCTCTCCTCTCCCTCTTAGCTTACAGACCGCACGCCCAAGTTTAAGAGGTGAAGAGAGATTTTTTTGAATTGAAACACTCGTAGCTTGAGTCGATCATGTTTTACTAGTTCGCCAATTGTAGTTTTTATACGCTGTGTTAGTTCGGATAATTCAGTAAATCTTTCTCTCCTCTCCCTCTTGGCTTACAGGCAGCACGCCCAAGTTTAAGAGGTGAAGAGAGCTTTTTAAAGGTAAATCGTCATGTTTTAGCTAGCTAGCCATAGGCAGTTTTCATGCGCTATGTTAGTTTAGATAATTTAGTAAGTTTTTCTTTCCTCTCCCTCTTGGTTACAGGCGGCACGCCCAAGTTTAAGAGGTGAAGACAGCTTTTTTAAGGTACAAAACCCGTAGATTGAATCGTCATGTTTTAGCTAGCTAGCCAATTGCAGTTTTCATGCGCTATGTTAGTTTAGACAATACAGTAAATTTTTCTCTCCTCTCCCTCTTGGCTTACAGGCGGCGCGCCCAATTTTAGGAGGTGAAGGGAGATTTTTTTCAAGGGTAAAAAAACTCGTAGCCTGAATAGACCATGTTTTACTAGCTAGCCAATTGCAGTTTTCATATTCTGTGTTACTTTGGATGATTCAGTGGATTATTCTCTCCTCTCCCTCTTGGCTTACAGGTGGCACGCCCAAGTTTAAGAGGTGAAGAGAGCTTTTTTAAGGTACAAAACCCGTAGATTGAATCGTCATGTTTTAGCTAGCTAGCCAATTGCAGTTTTCATGCGCTATGTTGGTTTGGATAATTCAGTAAATTTTCCTCTCCTCTCCCTCTTGGCCTACAGGCGGCACGCCCAAGTTTAAGAGGTGAAGAGAGATTTTTTTAAATTGAAACACTCGTAGCTTGAGTCGATCATGTTTTACTAGCTAGCCAATTGCAGTTTTTATACGCTGTGTTAGTTCGGATAATTCAGTAGATTATTCTCTCCTCTCTCTCTTGGCTTACAGGTTGCACGCCCAAGTTTAAGAGGTGAAGAGAGGTTTTTTTTTTCAAGGGTAAAAAACTCGTATCCTGAATAGACCATGTTTTACTAGCTAGCCAATTGCTGTTTTCATACGTTGTGTTAGTTTGGTTATTCTCTCCTCTCCCTTTTGGCTTACAGGCGGCGCGTCCAAGTTTAAGAGGTGACGGGAGATTTTTTTAAAGTGAATAGAAATAAAATCGATCGTGCTTTAGCTAGTAAATGCAGTTTTTTTTACATCGCTTTAGTTTGGATAATTCGGTAGATTTTTCTCTCCTCTTCCTAATGGCTTACAGGCAGCGAGCCCATACTTAAGCGGTGATAAAGTATAAAGTAAGTCACAGCTTGAATCGATCGTGTTTTAACTAGTCGTTACAGAGTTGTTGTTTTTGTACGTATTGTTAGTGTATATAATTCAGTAGATGTTTATTTTCTCTCCCTCTTAAGTCTTTAGCTCTTATGCGATGCGCCCAATCTTACGACAAGTGGTGTTGGTTTCAAAATGAAATTTAGTAATTGTAATTTTCTTTTCTGATCTATGGCTCTCAGTCTGGATAACTGATTGAGCGTGATGCCTTTGTTTGATGTACACCGGAAACTGGAAAAAGGCTAGTTTTGTCCGTGGGCGGCAATACTTTAATTTCGACAGTTTAAGGCAAAATATTAAGATAATGTCTAAATCATTTGTGAACTGTGATAGTTTTTTTTGCGTAAATATCTCTCTTCGATCAAATGTGACAATTAGGCCAGATTTATATTAGCGATGTAAAAATTTCCTCCGTCTATGTTGAAACCGAACAAACCGCGCGGATATCCGCTTTGGCGGGTGATCTCCCTGAGAGATTATTGAGTTGTTTTCATTGTTTATTCATCAAGTTCTCAGTTGTAATGATTTTTCGGTAGTATTGTTCTTATTTATTGTTTATTGAGTGGGTCGACTAAAATTAAAGACGAAGAGTGAAGCGCCAATGCAGAATTTTTGAAGTCTATTTGATATTATGCTTTCGACAGTGCACGTGAATCTTGAATAGCAACTACGTTGGGTGTCCACTTAAGATAAACTGGATTAAGTGTCAAAGATGAAAGATTGCTCAATAAAACGAACATTGTTGACAGCTTTAAGATAGGCTCAGGGTATCTTGGTGTAATATAACCCTTGGCTCAAAACAATAGACTTGGCGCCTCGCCCTTCAGAAATATGCGAAGATCGCGACGTTGAACGTCGCTATCCCCCGAAAATCGAGCCTGCGGCTTGTAATGACTACACCAGCAACACTAACTACACCAACTATACCAACTACATCAACTACACTAACTACACCAACTACAGCAAACATTAACTTATCATACTACACCAAGTCATTACCTTTGTTCTACTATACTAAATACATCTCTAAATTCGAGACAGTTATCATGAATCTATTACCGCTATTAATTAGTTGGTCTAGTTGGTGTAGTTGGTGTAGTATGTGCATTTGGTGTAGTTGGTGTAGTTGCTCTACTTGGTGTAGTTGGTAAGTTACAATTTACGTATTTTTGGTTATTATCTGTTAGAATAAAATCTTGTATAACTACAAAAACTACAGCAACTACACCAAACTATACCGAACTACACCAACTACACCAAAATACTTCAACCTACACCAAAGTACAATCTAAACCAAAATACAGCAACTACACCAACTACACTAACAACACCAACTACAGTAACTATACCAACTACACTAACTACAGCAACTACACTAACTACAACAACTACAGTAACTACACAAACTACAGTAACTTCAGCAACTACACATACTACATCAACTACACTAATTACATCAACTACACCAACTACACATACTACACCAACTACACTAAATATAGAAAGTACAGCAACTACACAAACTACAGCAGGTGCAGTAAGGTACAGCAGCTACACTAACTACACCAACAACACATACTACACCAACTACACTAACTACAGCAACTACACCAACTACACCAACTGCACATACAACACCAGCTACGGCAACTAGAGTAACTACAGCAACTACAGCAACTACAGGAACTATACCAACTACACCAACTACACATACCACAGTAACTACACCAACTACACATACTACACCAACTACTGCAACTACAGCTACTACACCAACTCCATATACTACACCAACTACACCGACTACAGCAACTACACATACTACACCAACTACACCAACTACACATACTACAGCAACTACACCAACCACACATACTACACCAACTACAGCAACTACACTAACTACCCCAACTACCCCAACTACACATACTACAGCAACTACACTAACTACACCAGCTACAGCAACTACATATACTACACCGACTACACTAGCTACACCAACTACTGTAACTACACCAACTTCACCAAACATCAACTTTATCATAGTACACCAAGTCATTATTAAATACGTCTCTATATTTGTGACGGTTATCATGAATCCATCCATTACCTTTTCGGGGGCTCTGATTGGCTACTCAATCAGTGAATATCCTGCACTATTCACTGATTCACCTCCAGTTTCTCCGAGCGAGCGACGCCAAACTCACGTAAGTTGCGACAAGAGAGAATGGTCTTGGTGTAAAGTAAAAAAAAAAACGTAAAAAGCCGTCAAGTAAAGGTGATGCCGGCAGGAGACGATTCGCAACGACGATTTTTAGCACAACACAGCGTTGCAACATTGTTTTGGATGCTTGCAACACTGTTTCCATATTGCAACGTTGTGTTGCGCTAAAAGTTGTCTTTGCGGATCGTCCTGTGTAACATCACCTTTATGGATCAGGCAACGCATCGTTGCGATGTTGGTACAATGTTGTAACTCTGTGTTGCGCTAAAAATAGTCGTTAAGAATCGTCTCGTGTAAAATCACTTAAAGCATGTTTGTCCACCTTCGAAGAGTCTGTTCAGAGACTGATTTCTTCCTGTTTAATGCAACACACGCTCAGCTGTAGGATTAGCGAGTTTCGATAAACCTTGAGAGTTCACAGCTCATCTTAACATGCATACCTTTTTATGTATACAACCTGTATTTTACTGAAACTGTTCTGAACACGTACACTATAAATGTGAGGAGGTAAAGTACATGTGGGATTTTAACTCCTGCGTGTGAAAAGTCTTTTCTTGAAAGAAAGGAATATGCTATTTGTAAAAAAATCCCCATGGCAGCCCAGTTAAGGTGGCTCGACATAGTTTTTCAAGGTCAATACCTCCCAAGTTTAAGCGTAAACTACGTCGCCATAAGCAAAAATTTGGAAAAATTAACACCACAGTTGTATTAGATAAAGATGAAAATTTGTTATGATCAGGGTTGCAATGACATCGGAGTTGTCATAGCAACGAAATGACGCCATTACCTATTTTATTTGCAGCAGTATTTCTCGGCACTGGGAACTGTTCTTTCAAAATCGTGTACGGGAGCTTTTTCTACAATAGCGGCCTCGATGTTCGTGAAGTTTAAGCGAAATCTGTAAGAGCGTTATCGAGATATTTTAGGAAGAAGTTTTTACAGTTAGAAATACGGTAAAAAAAGGACAATCTTGATGTTCGACTGTTATCTATACTAAGCGAAGCGATTTTGACATGTAATTTCACCTAATAGTAGTTTAAATCTTTTTAAAAACGTATGCGAAAGATCATGGAGATACCTCCAGCCGATTGCAAGAAAGAAGGATTTGATTAGTTTGTATCAGGGCGCTTTTTTTAGCAGTAATGTAAACATTTCGGTCTACTTTACCAAATTAGCGAATAATTTTTAAAGTGCTCGATAAATTTTTTTGAAAATTTAAGAGTCTTGAGATTAACCGTCCTTTTATATGACCTCTTAGTTCCAAGATTATTGATATATTGTAAGGCAGTAAAATAAGGGCTTGAATTCGCTAATATTTTGTCAAGAGTTTTGTGTTTACAAGTGATAGCCTCTCATTATTCAGGGGTATTGTCTCCAAAATTCATATTTTCGTGCACAACAATAGCTAGCATTTTTGCATATGTCAAATGCATTGTTAGTTACTGTTGTTCACGTGAAAATGAAACCTTGAGACAATACCCTGAATAATCAGCGACTCTCACTTGTAAAGACAAAATTTCTGACAAAATATTAGCGAATTGTAGCCCTTATTTTACTGCCTTACAATATATCAATAATCTTGAAACTAAGAGGTCATATAAAAGGACGGTTTATCTCAAGACTCTTGATTTTTTTAAAAAAATTATCGAGCGCTTTAAAAAATATTCGCCAATTTGTTAAAGTAGACCGAAATGTTTACATTACCGCTAATAAGAGCGTCCAAATACATACTAATCAAATCCTTCTTTCTAGCAATCGGCTGGAAGTATCTCCATGATCTTTCACACAGGTTTTTAAAAAGATTGAAACTACTATGAGGTGAAATTGCATGTAAAAAGCGCTTCGTTTAGTATAGATAACAGTCGAACATCAAGATTGATCATTTTTTTCCGTATTTCTAACTGTAAAAACTTCTTCCTAAAATATCTCGATAACGCTCTTACAGATTTCGCTTAAACTTCACGAACATCGAGGCGGCTATTGTGGGAAAAAGCTCCCGTAAACGATTTTGGAAGAACAGTTCCCAGTGCCGAGAAATACTGCTGCAAGTAAAATAGGTAATAGCGTTATTTCGTTGCCATGACAACTACGATGTCATTGCAACCTTGATCATAACAAATTTTCATCTTTATCTAATACAACTGTGGTGTTAATTTTTCCAAATCTTTGTTTATGGCGACGTAGTTTACGCTCAAACGTGGGAGGTATTTACTCTAAAAAACTGTATCGAGCCGCCTTAAATTCGCGTTTCGGTGAGTCTAGTAGTTTCGCAATGCACTATGATTTTAGTTAACAAATTAGGCGTGTGCACGGTACGTGAGCATTCATGAAAAGCAAGCAGGAAGATATCTTGAATATATTATCAAGCACGAGCATTTTCCACATTGCATTTCAAAACAAGATGGACATAAGTGCTTGAACTGGTGGGTTGTGCATCGACACGCGATCACGATTCAGAACTAGAGAGCTCTGATTAGAAGGCTTTTTGCTGAGAAAAATCCCGTCGTAGCCAGGTTTCGAAGTTATACACATTGTTTTCATCAATTTGAATGCGGCTTTTAAATGTATGCTAATAATATCTCAACCGTGTTTACGCCTGAAGGAAAACAAAAAACATTTTCTCTTCAAGTTCCACCATTCTTTTTAAGGATGGCAAAAATCATGTCTGCTCAAAAATGTAAATGTTTTCTGCTAAAAAAAAACGATTCAAAAACAGCCAACAAAAACAGCGAAACTAATAGTAATTTAGTCATTGAATCTATAAGAGCTACAATGAGTTAAATTGTCGTTAGAATGCTCTTGCTTGGCACAAGCACTGTGTTTCGTTTCATTAAACTGTGAAGAGGCCAAATCAGTGAGCAAAATGTGGCGCTTTATTCGCCACCAACTCATTGTCCGTGAAGGAGAACTGTGCTGCACCCCAATGACGGTGCAAAATCCTTTGTTTTTGTCTCAGAAGTGACTAAACAAACTTATGCCCACTTTTTTATTCATCCATAACGGAATGCTATTGATGTTTGCGTACAAAAAAGATATAAAACGGGAGTGACTGAAGGGCTCAGATTCGGAGAACAGCGTGAACACCTTACAGACCTTAGGTCCGTGCGATTACGAAGTTTCAATTCAGGGCGATCCCATTTAAGCTTAAATAGAGAAAACTGAATAGAGAATGTTCGCATTAACAACAAGAGCGACTTCGTCCGCGTGTAGCGACTCGCTCTCTCAAAATGAATTTTAAGCGTTATCAGCCTAGTTTTAGCCTAGTTAGTTAGCGAGATCTGTTTTGAAAACAACAGGTCTCAGGAATGGTGTTTACACTTTCTTCCCTCTCAACTCGTTTTTGTAAAATCTTGAATTCAATAGAAAATCGTCCGAAGTTGAATGAGAAACACTGTATTTAATTACGCTTACTTGCATTTCTGTGGCCGCCATGGTGGTATAAACTGTGTATAGAGGAAATAAAACAAATGATAGTTAGGATAGTCGCATCGAAAGACCTGATAAAAATGGGCAAGTTCATTGATTGATGCTGAAACCAAATTTGGTGTCTTGCAAAATCTAGGCAATTCAGCAACTTTCCTGGCTTCAAACAACAAAAATATGTTGATAAATAAGACGCTCAAGTTTCGTCTCACGTTTCTAATATTGTCATGTTAACTATTAACTCTCGATCTCCTTGAGAGATGATCTCGAGTTTCATCTGGTGGTGGCCGTTGGTGGAAGGTTAATAGTTAACAATATTAAAAACGTGAGACGAAACTTAAGCGTCTTATTTACTAAGCGCCAGATAAGCAAACGCATTTGACAACCAGCGATGTTAACCGTCTCTGATCGGATTCAAATCCCTTCCAAACGACTCATAAAGACACAGGAATAAAGGTAAATGCATTTTATGATTTTATTAGCTAATACAGCGTAAAAGCATCTAATTTTTTCTATTAGCTAATACACCCGGTATGACCAATCGATAAAAACCGATATCGGAAAACCGTTCGATAAATCGATATCAATCGATAATTTTTAATTAATCGATATCGATTTTATCGATCAATCGATAGAAATCGATACTCACAGTCTTCCGCGTATTTAACGATATCGATTTTATCGAGTAATCGATGTTAACGGAGTATCAAAAACCATACAAAATAAAACTGCTTCTATGTGGACAGCGTTTTAATTTAATATAAAACAATGAACAGAAACATTAAGCAACCAAGGATTTATTTCATTCAGTCAACACATTAACTTCATTCTTTGTTTTTTCTTTTGTTTCTTTGGTTCTGGAACCATGTTTTAACCTAAAAGGAAAAAAAAAAAGAAACCAAATTTATATGTTTATTGCATGCAACCGTATCCCGGTTAATCATTTTGACTCTTATATTCCCGGTATATTCTCGCAAGGTCTCTCGATGATTTTACTTTATATCTCCAGGAAAAAGCTATCTTAAATTCACTTACTTGGTGTTGCTCTAAGTCAAAGTTCTCGGCCAACTTTTCCATTAGCTGTGCCGTCGGACGGCCCTTTGTCCTTCCATATGCATGGTTTAGTCCACTCAGCTGAAATTCAGTAAAGTGGACCCTCTTTTTCTTTGCAGCATTCACTTCCTCCTCATCGGAGCTAACAGCTGCTTTTCTCTTTCCTAACAAAGAGTCTCATGTCATTATAAAGGCATTTTGGGAGAAGGGGAGGGGATGTTACTTGATATACCCTTGGGTGGGTAGAGGCGGTCCGCCACGGTAAACTAACCCTGTTTTAGCTGGGCTTAAGGCAAACGTCGTCCATTTTCCTACCCTAAATTTCCGATTTTTCTCTCTATTTAGGTCATTTACCTAAGAAAAGATACCGACTTTTTAAAGCCCTTTTAAGGGATTGACCTTCCTTGCTCACCCCCCCCCCCCCCTCAGTAGATTATGTCCGTCTTGAATTATATCCTAGAATATACTTCGAAAATGATATAAAACCCAAATACCTTGTTTGAGAGCAATAAGTTGTTGCTGCTCCTGTTTGTCATTGAGAAAATTCTCCATTTTCTCGTAGATCCATTTGCCTTGGCCTTTTGGTAGCTCGGCCGGCGGCTGTCTTAAAACGTCAGAGAGTGTTGACTGCTTTCTGCTTAAAATTTTCTCAGCAAATAATGCCTGGCTTACGCTATTCTTCTTTAGCCAGGCAATGACACCATCCGCTATGGCTTTTGGCTTTTATTTGTTAAATAAATCTTTAAATTCGTCCTACTTGATTCATTGAATCGTAAGAGTGTTTTTATGGAAGATTTGATACATTTTAGAAATTCGATAAAATCGATAACATTAATTTAAAAATCGATAAATATCGATTACTCACAACGTGTCCTTTTATCGATTTTAATCGATTTCCGATACAATTTAGTAATTTTTATCGATTGTTATCGAATGTTATCGATTATCGGTTTTATCGATTGCACATGCCGGGTAATACAGTGTTCGGGCTCCTTGTGGAAACATTCTATCTACGTGACTCGCTGTTAAATAGTAAACATTGTTTGTCTCTATCAATTACCTTCATCCACTGATGAACACGATATAGCCGTGAGGTCTGAATTAAACAATCTACCTACTAGAATAAAGTGATACTGATCAAGTAATCTTGGTGGGTTATTTCAATCTCCCGGATGTTTGTTGGTCTCACGGAACAGTTCGCGGAGCCATCGATACTTCTGATCGGAGATTGTTAATCAAAAGAAGTGGATTGATTGTTTTGTTTCTTGTGGTCTCACATGGCATATCACTGACGAAATCACAAGAAGGCGGGCATATAGTCAATAACAAAACCCAGACATCTACTTTAGACCAAATATTCACGTCTGACTCTGACATTATCAAGCAGATTACTTCAGGTCCCCCACTGCGTCGAAGTGATCATTTAACAGCAACGCTGGAAGTGAAATTGTATGATAATGTGGAATATCTGGCTTCCAAGAAATTTAACTGGGCAAAGTGTGATGTTCCTAGTAGATTAATCAGTACCGCTCGGCACATAGATTGGTCCTATTCTGAAGAGGCACTCCACTGTGTTGACATCATGTGCAACAAACTCGAAAGTAAAATGCTACATGCAATTCAATTCAAACAGAGATATCCTGAAGAGATATAATAAAATTATCTTATATTATCTTAGTAGCTCTCGGCCAGGGAGCGCGAAAAAAGAGCAAGGTGAGAAATCTTGCGTCGTCTCTCACAACAATAACAAACAATAATTATTATTTTATTTTCATCGACTAGTTTATATTATTTTGCAAACTGTCCCTGATTGCAATGCTTATGCGCAAATAGATCTTTTATCACTGGCAAGGGAAAAACAGACCGAAAGAGCCAGACAGCTACAGCTACATTTATAACAATTTATTCCCTTACGTAAGTTTACATGAAAATTTGCTTATACATAGCACACACTGCACGCAAGATATTTTAAAGGCATTCCGCAGCGGGTTATGAAAAATGTTTTGTTTCCAAAAGTTATTACAATAATCAAACTTATTTACCTTTTATGGTCTAAAATGGAACAAACTCATCCTAGATTTGGCGTTACTCGCCTCACGTCGGCTTCCTCTTCGGCACGTTTTCTTAGCCCGTTTCCTGGGAGTTATGCTACTTGGCTGAGACGATCTCTTCATTCCAAGGCACTTGCAACGTCTCATAGCGGGAAAACTAACAGGGGTAGACCCGGGTAGACCCCGAAATTTACAAAGAAGAAAGATTGAAGTAACTAGATGACCAAAATAATCCCATAAACCTGCTAACAGTAACCAGCAATGAATCCAAGAAGAACGACAAAAATAACACTCAAATCATCATGGCGGCCTGCACATGACCGAGCAATTCAAACTTGTCACAAACGTTCAAGAAAGCAAAATATTTAAAAGTAACGTAACTATTATCAAGATAATAAGTTCCAACAACTTTCCACGGAGGCATAGTGTCGAAGTTACCTACACAAGCTTGGAATAAACCGAAAATTTCATCATATACACCTCTGAAAACGGCTCTTTCCAAGCGTGAAAATCACTCTATAAATAACGCATTCTGATTGGTCGAATCTCGTGACGCACACCGCCTGGTTTCCAAGGAAAAGCAGTGTTGATCGGAAATTTAACAGCCAAATTTTAACTGCCATGACTGCATTCGCGCTCTGAGACTACTCTTTACTTTTTTTGCCCTCAGCTGAATGTCGGTAAAATGAGATCTTTAAGTTTCAGGGAAGTATTTTTTGTTTTACCTTTGGTATCCATCGTATCGTTATATCTTGTATGCATATCATTACATCCTCGAATCTCTGAGCATGAAGGCATCTCTTCAGGTATATTTTCGACTCGAGCTAAAAAATCGAATGTTGAAGAACCAACGGAGTCAGCCGAGAAGTCTAAAAACCTTGTAGATGAGTTTGAAACTTATCTGCGATATACCTCGTCAATTAAGCAGTTTCCTCTTCAAGCGGAAAGTTGGGTCCTACGAAGCATGTCATTATTTTGGCCGAAGAATTCAAAAGTTGTTGTCGTCTTAGATAAAGAAAGTGAAGAAGACAGAAAATATGGTTCTACCCTGACTGAGACAACGCAGAATAAAAAGCTAGATTTACGAGTTTGTTACATGGAACCATATCCTCAAGAGATGATTCATCACTGGGGGAAAATGCGGATGTATATGGACATGATGCATGCTGATTTGTGTACTAATGCCACGTATGTTGGTTTAGTTGATGTTGACACACTATTTACGACAGCAGTTACGCCAAGCTTAATTCTGGAAGATGGGAAACCTGTGGTAACGGGAAGAATAGGAGAGCCTAGAATTCCCTGTTGGATTAAAAGTGCTGCCTATATACTTCGTCGAAAGCAAGTCATGCAGTGTATGCATTATTTCCCCGTGACATTCAAAACCGCACATATCAGAGAATTTCGTCAGTATGTGGCTAAATTGCACGGTAAAGACTTTAAAGAAGTTGTTTCTGAAACAACAAAGAAACTCAATATCCAGGGGTGGTGTTACTGCCATTATAGTACAATGTGCAACTACATGTGGTACCACCACAGAAATGAATACTCATGGCATTTGCAGTATGTCAAACCGACTCGTCCCGCATTAAACGCCTCAGTACCGTATGACTATTTCTTCACTGAAGTTAAGCCAAAGGAAAAGATTCCACATCCGCGCTCTTCGGTACACATACGCCACTTCATGCTCAATGGAAAATACATGGATGCAGTAGTGCCAACGGCACGTTTTGTCAATGACACGTTGGTTGAAGGCTTATGTTATTCTTTCGGAATAAAACTCTGTGGCGATCTATGCAGGGAATATAATCAAACTAACATTCATGTCAACTTGTTCAATTTCGAAAACTATGATTGGCTATGGGATAGTCGCTGTATGGAGAAACAAATCGAGCATTACAAAAATGTCGCAGATCTTTTCAACGAAACGTTTTTCTATATGGACTCGAGTGAGGAAGTATGCCGAACAATAGCATCTCTTAAATCGTAAAAAGCCAGTGTATTCATCCGACCAGGTTAGGATGCAGGTAGTTTAAGGATTTTCTTATACTCTCTTTTAGTAACAGGTATACATTCAGCTACTGATGGTACGTTATAAGAGGCTAAACAGTTATGGTACGAAAGGGCTCTTTTTTCTTGATAGGCAGACAACTTTCCTAGACATAATAACGTAGTTGGAATGGGTGAAGAGTCTGCACAAAACTAAATTTCAGCCTTTTTATTATAGAAAAAAATTTACCGTTAAAAACCTGACGGTTTAGGGATCTGTCATTTATTATAGTGGTGGTGGTGGGGGGGGGGGGGGAGGTTGGTGCAATCCCAGGTGAACTTTTTTTATGCCCTCCTCTAATTTCCTGCAGAAAAAACTGTAAACCCCCCCCCCCCCCCCCCCCCTTGTATGGCCCAAATAAGTTATGACCCTCCCCACGCTGAAATATATAACAGGGATTATTAAAAGAGATCAACTTTTACTTTGTGAAGTTCATAACAGAAAGCGTGTTGCTCTCCTCCCTGATCTTGTAAAGGTAGCAACGCGAGAGGAATTGTCATAATCGTTCTCATCACTTTCCTCCTTTTACTCAGAGCTTGAAGAACCAATTTCTGCTAATACAAAGTCCACCTCCTCATCTTGATCCTCATCCTCTGATGAAAGAGTGGCTTCTACCAACTCTTTGTCACTATTAAACTGTTCCTGTTGCGTTGCCGAGTTTGTTAAATTGCTTGTTATGTGTCTTTGCACTTCAATCAATTTATCTTTCCTCAAAGGATGAGTCTTCAGATGATGGTATTGTAAGTATTTGTCCAACACAGCACCTGTTTGCTCAATCATAGTTTTGGTAAGTCATTTTACCTTTAACAGAAGACTTCTCCAGTCTCTCCTTCTTTCCCTTATCCTGCCTTAGCTCCAACAATTTCATGTGCTTCAAATATGTTTTCACAAATTCTTATGATACAACAAACCCCTGTGCGAATTTTGAAATGCTGTCAAGATCTTCCAGCGAGCATTCACCAGATTGATATGCTTTTTTTAAACTGGGCTCGTGGTAAATAATCGTCAACGGTTCTGTCGACTGTAGCTGTCATATCCACAGGTAGGTAGTGAAATCCAGGTCTTTGATAATCAGGGAATGGCCTTGGAATGCGCTCAGTCTGACTACAACACTTTCCACTTTACTTGCACAAGTCACATAGTTTGACGCTGGAAATTTCACAAGCCCCTTCTGGTATTCAAGAAACATCTCTCCAATTTGAAAGTGAATGTCAATAAACGAATATATTTTCTTGAATTAACAACCTGGGATCTGGCATCTCTTGGCATCTGTCTGTGTATTGCATCGGATAATGTCTGATGAAATAAAAGAGATTTTTTTCACAAGTTGTAACATAACATTTAACAAAGTTTCCGGCAGGCCCTGGCTCATCATGCACCATGGATGTTACCTCCTGGGCTACTTGCCCCACATTCTTTTCCATGCATTCTTTCTCTTTTTGCTTTATTTCATTTGCTGATAGTGCGCCAATCTCCACAGCTGTCATGCCATCAAATGGCTTGAAATATTGCCATCTCAATGCTGATCCATCTATAAGGGATCACCAATGGCTGCCGGGCATTTGTTCTTTCTGCTTCATTTTGAGTAGAGTCCCCGGAAAAACGACGGATTCTGTTGACACGGTCAGATGAATGAATGCGGGCAATTTCTGCGTCCCTAAAGCGAACCTCGGTATTGGTTATTCCCTCTCCATGGCCTGCATCTGTGGTCTTCAGGATGCTACAGCACGTCCTAGAGGGGTGTAAACAATCTATCTTCCTAAGATACTGGGAGCATTCACTTAAAAGGTCATCCACAGTGTTCCACAGTTTCTCTTGTTTTACATAGATAATCACGTCTCTTTGTAGTGAGGCTGCGTTTTCTTTAATGCTGACAAGTTTTTCCAGCAACTCATTTGCTAATGTTTCTTCAGATTCTTCGGCCCTTTCTTTATCCTCTGTCCAAATCCTCATGATTTCGTCAAGTTGATTCTCGACAAGCCACGCAAGTTTCTTATTCTCATAGCAGTAATGCTAGCAGCCAGTTTGGGGAGTAGCACTGATCACATTTTCTTTCATTGTATTAAAAGACCGCTTTCTAAGCAACAGTTGACATACATGTAGGGTTGTTGGGTTGTTTAAGTTGATGAGTACTAAGATCTAAAATCCTTACTGTGCAAGGGGCGTATTTGTTTATTACTTTATTTTTATTTTAAGTGAGCAGCGATGTTTACAAAAAAATCATGGCCCTCCCCAAAGCCCAGGTTAAATTTTTGGTGACACTCCCCTTTTTGGTTACATAAAATTTAATGACCCTCACCCCCTTGCACCAGCCCTCCCCCCCTGTAATAAATGAGTGGTCCCTTAAAGACAATTTTCATTACAAACGATATTTTTGCCTTTTTTCGAAAGAAAAAAAACGAAAAGTACAGGCAATGATCGATGCATGATGCACAGATAACAGATTTCGGCGGAGGCTGAACACAGTTTTTCTGTAAATGCTTTATCCCTTTTGTAGACACCCATTTTCCAAAATTTTATTTTTCATTTGAGTCTATATCTATTTTTTGTTTACTCTTTTACCATGCTCTTGAAAAAACAAAGGTCTCTTGAGCAACTAAGTTAGCGTCGGGTTGTTGGATAAGTTATAGTTGCATTGACAACCACTTTGAACCAAAAATGACAACAATGTCAGAGCCAGATGCGACAGAAGTGCCTGTTCAACCTTAAGTCGTAAAATCAAAGGAGTTGAAATTCAAGTGTCTACACATCCCGGGGGTGGAGGGGGGGGAGGTACTCCCTTATATAAGCCATATGGGTATGTGCCGCCCCATCGGATAGGGTTTTTGCGCCGTTTTGGTCTGAAAACGGGTATAGCCTTTGGTAATTTTGGTCTGTAATCGGGTGTGGTTTTCGAGGGAACTACAGGAGTGTATGAACGTATTTATCGTTTCAATTCCAAACGAGTAAGAAAGAAAGAGAAATATGCGAATTCGAAATGGATTTGAAGAATTTGTTTCTTTGCGTTCCAATCTGAGTTATGATAATATAATTTCCGCCCAAAAGGACAGGTCTGAAAACGGGTGCGGACAATAACACTTTTTGGTCTAAAATCGGGTCAGGATTTGGAGAACCGGGCTGCACACGGCACCCCCACCAAGAATTCCTAGGAGTACCCCCCCCCCCCCCCCCCGGGCTACACATATTGCTCCTTACTTTTAACCTACATCCCGAACATTCAGTCACTTTAAGTTTCAAATATTGAATCATCGACCTTTCAAATATTTCGGGGAATGTTTTCGCTAAGGGGATCATATTTATTCAGTTTATGCTAAGGGACAAAATTTGGGGAAAATAATAACAAAAATTAAAAATATAAAACGCACAAAAAAACACGTAAACTTAGTGTCGTTGTCGCAGCCCAATACCTACCGAATAGGTGTTGGGTTGCGACAAAGCAGGAGTCAAAGGGAGCCGTCTCTTATTGAACAGGGGTCACACTACAGACTTTTACCTAGGTAAAACCGATTTACCTAGGGCAAATTCATCAAAAGTCTTCCAAGGTAAATTCATCTCGGGTTTTGTTTTACCTAGATAAAAAATTCTGGGAAGGTCACACTACTGATATCGGCTACCAAGGTTTTCACGCACAGTTGAATTTTTTGGAGCGTAATTTCAAGAAAGCAAGATGCGCAAGGATGTAGCCGATCAAAGAGACGTCTCGCTGTTATTTCTTACGCTAATTCAACGTGCAAGGTGAAACAGGAGGGGACGTAGACGACCCGTACCCCCAAAATTTCTTTCACCGCGTGAGCTATGTCCGGTTTTGTCATCAAGACCTTCGCCGATGAGCGTCTATCGTCTAACAATCTCGGTATTTCTTTTTTCCCAAGCTATCGCTTTGGGGTAGCTGTCAAGGGAAAAGTTTATTGTTCTCGAGACATATCCAAGCCCCAGACGATAAAATTTCCCCGAGGTAAGTTAACCAGGGAAAAATGGGTCACACTTAAAAAATCAATTTTCCTTAGGTAAACTGTCAACAAGTCGAGCTTACCTAGGTAAAAAGTCTGTAGTGTGACCACAGCTAATATGTGTTTAGGTTAGGCAAACTACTTGTACTTTTGTGTGATCAATGTTTTCGATTTATCTTGTTTTAGAAAAGATATTCACGCGCTGAGTTGAATCAGAGTAAAGAATAGGCCATTAGTCCCAGATTAAGGAACTAAAACAAATACTAATTGTTCCAAACGTTTTGCCTGCAACTAACACAATCTAGCTTCCAGTCCTCGACTAGCTATTTATTTATTTCGGTGTTGGGCATTTTAACTTTATTTAGTGATATATGATAGATCAATAAGTTTGTTTTAAGGTCGGTTCGGAAATCAAAAGTTCCACTATATCTCAAATATCTTTTGTTAAGGGACAAACGATTGTGTTTACAAGTTTTCATAACAGCTGGACACACTTTAGATTCTACTAGCAAACGTCTCTTGGTCGGTTAAGTCTTTGACGCAACATCTTTGCACCGACCTCTTTGGTGTTAAGATCAATCAAAAAATATAAGTTGGACGCAAGGTTAAATGTAGGAAACATCATAAGAGAGGTTTCAGTCTTTCGCAACTAAAGGTTTAATTGAGGTTAAGAAACACCTCTCCAAGCTTATTTAAGAAACACAGAAACGAAGTTCGATAGATAGAAATAATTAGTTCCCTTGGTAGATGTATTGAGCTGTGGAATGGGAAAATAAACAATTTCTGTAAACGAAGTTCGAACTTTTAATTTAAACCTGAAGTTAGTTCTCACTTTTGCTTCCAAACTTGAATCATAATGAGATGTCCTGATCTCATTAAAATCTTGTTGGGGCCACGCGACCTAACACCTTTTTAGTTCTTTGTTCTCAGTTGGGCTATTTTCAGTTAAATTTTACTTTCTTTTGCTGAATTTCAATTAGAATTTCTTTCGACAGAATTTCGGAAAATTTGCTATCTTTCAAACCATCGTTTTACCTTCTTGTTTAGGAATTTGGCTATAGAGATTCAGTAAAATCTGTATTAAGCGGACACCCTCTATTTAGCGGACAAAAGCTGAAGTCCCCAAATTTATTTCCCTGATTTACTTTAAACTAAAGAATGAATCCTTTATTAAGCGGTCGTGGACAGCTAAAAAGTACCTGAAACATGGTGATTTCTATTGTCGCAACCTGTATTAAAGGGACACTTAATTTTGTTATTAAATTCCACCACCCAAAATGAAAGACACCAGAAATGCGACAGATTGCCTGGAATTGCTACCCACAAATTTTTCGATTTTCACATTAAAAAACATGACTTTACGAACTTACTTGATTAGTTTCACAATACAGTATAATTGTTTTCTATTTAGTTTTGTATAGAGCTTGCTTCCCTCATCTGATTTCTTCAAATTTGAGTTGCAATCTATGTTTATGGTACAATTCACAATGTTCAAAATCGAAGCGCGAAGCCAAAACATTAAAATAACAAGTCTCATGCACAAGGGTATGC
>OZ037781.1:16178981-16273981 GCA_964035525.1 Porites cylindrica | reverse complement strand
GCTTTTTTTTTCTTTTGTCTGCTTTTGTTCTGGTAATTTCTTCTGGTTCTCACCCAACATGTATAATGTAAATTTGATACATATAAAATATACCTTGGATTTTCGCAGTGATGAAATATTTTTCCCATCTCCCAAACACTTTTCCAATCTGGTCCAAAAGAAGGAGTCGAACACCAGTAGTTGTCTTACTTGTCTTTACTTAATCGCTAGCGTTCGGGAATATATCTTTACACCCATCCTTACAAAAGGCCTACACCCTTACTCAAACATCCGTGTTAGCACCTTACGACCTACACCTTATTACTTACACCTTAATGCGGACATCCGTAAAATTGCTATACCGTTTGCTCAAAATAGATTCGACAGTCTTGCAAGTCAAGAATCCTGACGATTGACTGTGGGCAATTTCAAATGAGAGATCCCGATGAAATCCCTTTGTCCCCAAAATGTGGCCACAATAAGTTCTAGTACTGTAAGAAAAGTCGATAACTCATTGCGAATGTATAGGTATTATCATATTTGAATTATTTCTTCAGTTATTTATTCTGCGTGTACGTAGTGTTTCTATTCAAAATTGAGGACTCGCAGTTACAACGCGGCTCTCGTCGCTGACCCAGAGGGTTATACCACCTCCCCCTCCCTAATTTATTTCCCTGAATGTAACGTGGACACGTAATAGATTCTGCTTGAAAAGTGGGAACTTTTGTTTCTTAATGACTCATAACTTATGTTAACTTAAACGCAGCAACGACGACGAACAGGAAAAAGGTCCCGACGCGGTGGATGAGTGTTGAGTAACCGTGGAGCCGTACAACAGAAGAGTGACAAAAATACATAACACGTGCATGAAGCCTGCTTAGACAAGGAAGGTGCACTCAAGGTCGAAGCCCGAAAATGACAAAGCAAACATAAACCGATCTTGCAACCTTACTCCCCGAACACACAGAGTTTATAGTGTCGCGACACCAGAGATGGCCTGATGTCGTTCATCATACTTTTGTGCTCTCATTGTAAAGATACCATATAGGATTAGCTAAGAGCTTTTCAGCCCAATGGTTGTTGTTTTCATAAAAAAGAGTGGATTTTTGTAGTCTTAGAACTATATTTACATACGAACTTCTGCTGGGAGTACTGTTTAAAGAGTGGGGCCTGGTTTTGCAGCCGGGTTTTGCAGCTGGGCTTCGTTTCGTTTGTTCGTGTAGTCAAGCGATATGAAGCTTGGGGTTTGACATTGTACATACAAAACGCACTTAATTAACATAGGGCATAAGGGAAATCCGGGGAAGCTCCCTGTGACAGCCTTTATGGGGAGGCCTTAACCGAAACCAAAGGAGTTCCTTTTTTTAAAAAGGAACTCCTTTGGGTTAAAAGTCTTCAGGTATATGAAAGGATATGGGTTTCACTAGTTGAAATATATTAAAGGGTAGACTTTTCAGGCAATGTTTACCGCAAGGAAAAGAATGACAGAAAATAACAGAAAAGAAAAGAAACGTCTGATATCTAGTGTGGTTTCGAGGGCCAATTTTTCTCGATCTCCTTTCGTGCAAAAGCGGGGGTTGGGCAAGGGTAGGGCGTTGGCTTGTTGACAGAATATTTTACGTATTCAGGAGCCCTTGGGAAGACCTTAGATAACAATGACCTCAACCAGGTCGTGCGTCCAGCCGTTTTAGTGAAGGCAAGGATTTGGCTGGGGGCTTAGTCTTGCATGCTAAAAAAAACCTGGTCTCGCTCATTCTTATTGAAGGATTTTCGAGCCCATAAGACGGCCGAACCGGTCACGGGACCGACACAGGACCAACGTTATCAAATCAATTTTATTTGCCCCTGACGTCATTGCAATTTCGCTGCAATTAATCTTTCTCTCATCGGTTATCTAGTTATCAGTGTACAGCTAGTGTAATTTATCATGCAAGAAGCACGTATTAAACCCAACCAAAAGGTTTCCACCACACGTTCCCCACTGACCGTAATAGCTTGTCACATAAATAAAGTAAATTTTTCTTAGGTCATAAGGTTGAAACGAACTTAACCCATGTACGTTTTTCTACAAAATTGTTAAGTCGCAAATAATTAGGGCCTCTCTAGATATAGTCTTTCAATTCTGGTGCAGGTAAAAAACGATTATAATCCTGTTAACGGGGTATCATAGTGACGTCCTCATCTGCAAAAGAGTGATTTACCTATAACAGAATACAAAAAGGGTAGTGAAGTAGTCTTGAACTTTTATTGATACTAGCACATTATATTATTATTGATTATTATTATTATTAATATTATCGTTATCATTAGTATTTTTATTATTTAGTCTTGTTATAATTATTAACATGGGGCCTCGTATTGATCGTCGGGGTTTAGAATGGGGGGCCTGATGTGGGGGGCCTGATGTGGGGGGCCTGATATGGTAAGGGGCCTGAAATGGGGGGTTTGATATGGGAGGGCTTGTAATGGGGGGCCTGAGATTGTAAGGAACGTTCCAAACCCTGCTCCATTTTTTACCGTATTTGTAACCATGCACAAAATCTTTATCCCAAAATATTTCGATAACGCTTTCGCTTAAACGTCACGAACATCGAGGCTGCTATTGGAGGAAAAAGCTCCCGTGAATGATTTTTGAAGAACAGTTCCCAGTGCAGAGATATACTGCTGCAAGTAAAATAGGTAATAGCGTCATTTCGTTGCTATGACAACTCCGATGCCGTTGCAACCCTGATCATAACAAATTTGCATCTTCATCCAGTACAACTTTGATGGCAATTTTTCCAAAACTTTGTTTATGGCGACGTAGTTTTTGGCTCAAACGTGGGAGGTATTGACCGTGAAAAACTGTATCGAGCCATCTTAAAGAAGAATGACCGAGACCAGGTTTTATGAGCCCGCGAGACTGAGCACCCCTTGACCCAAACCCTTGTTTTCACTAAAACCGCTGGACGCCAACCTGGTTGAGGTCGTTATTATCTAAGGTCTTCCAGAAAAAATGCGCAAAAACCGCGTGGGGGCTGAGGAGAGACGGTGTTCACCCGCTAGGAAACGCTAGGCATTACCTATAGTCCATTTTCGGGCAAGAACCGTCCGGTGCTATCTTTAATACGTACGTCAATACTTCATATATTATCACAAAACTATCTCTTTCTTCACTGATACTAACGCTGTGCACTTATCTTCACTTGAACGCACTCACCTTCACTTACATAAAATCCGTCTTTTAAGGGCCTGTTTACATAGTGGTGGGGAACCCCACGTAGGTGAGGTAACGTATGGTGGGTCACCCCACCTAACATGTAACGCGATATTAAATGTACAGGCGGGTTACCCCACCTAATATAAACGGGTTATACCTCACCTACCTGGGGTCCCAACCTCCAAGGAAACAGGCGCTTAGTGTGGACAAACAAGGGTAAAACTGCCTCGTTCAAACGAGGCCCACGAGTGTATGTGTCGCTAGTAAGAGTCAACACCCGTATAATACAGGTACATGTGACAAGCGATCGGAGTTTGGCATAATCGTGATGAAGAACGACAGAGGGAAGGCAATTAAAGTCAACTTTTGTTTTGTACTGGCATTTTCCTTGTCATCCTGATCTTTTTTTCTGTCAGGGACGGTAATGAGTGTCCAAAAAATAAAAGTGTTTATAAACAAGTGCATCAAACGTTTAAGTACATTGGTTTTCACTTCCTCTCAGTTTACTGACTGGTTATATAAAAGGAAACAATCTCGAACGGCGGCCCTGAACCGCATGATCATGAGAGAGAGCTCATGTCCGTTAATTGCAAAAAAAAAGACAACAACAACAACAAAAAAAACGTTGTTATAGAAAATTTAAATAAACAATCGAGAATGACAAAAAGCTAGATAGGAATGAAACAGTCGCTAATTACATTTAGGAATCTGGTCTCTCAACTAAAATTGAAGTACACTGTATTGTACCTTACTGCAGAGTCCCAGGGTTTGCAAGATCTGGGTCTGGACAGCTGGCTTAGTGGCTGTTGCCGTTGTAGAGAGGTTTTTAAGAAGAGTTAATATAGGGACTATCCGCCGGGACAAGAACAAACGGTGGTCATTGTAGATTTGTAGAGAGGTGTCCGTATGTTGTAGAGAGGTGACCGTTAGCGGAGGTTAGACTGTACTGTTGCCATGACAACCTTAAGGCTATAAACAGGTGATATGTTTGCCAATGATTGAGTATGTCCATACCATTATTGTTATAGCATTAAGTCAAAGAGTAGGTAGGTTGTGATGCAGTGGTCAAACAAATTAAAAATAATCCTGAAAGGTGTGTGGTGCTTCAGAAAGTGAGAGAATGTTCAATAAAAAGTAATGATGAAAAAAAAAATGCTGTGTTGTCGTTATGTAGTGATCCGGCCATTAAAGATGAATAGAACAGAAATGTTAGAAACCATTGCGAGCCATCTTCAAATTCAAACTCAAAGAAATGGAACAGAGAAACTGACTTCACAAGACTAATACATCAGCCTTTAATTTCGATGAGACTTTGGTCTTTAAATCTAACAGA
Organism: Porites cylindrica; assembly: GCA_964035525.1. Classification (NCBI taxonomy): domain Eukaryota; kingdom Metazoa; phylum Cnidaria; class Anthozoa; order Scleractinia; family Poritidae; genus Porites; species Porites cylindrica. The sequence goes on along the minus strand of OZ037781.1, from coordinate 16,269,470 downwards.
TTCTTTTTCTTCCGTGTTTTGGTTTGCAAAAGTTCAAAGTGTTCTAAGCAGACTGTACTCCCTAGAGGCGCCCCCCAGGAAGCTATATAATAGTAGAGGAGTCTAAGAAAATAAGAAAACTAAGACAAGGCAGCGAGGAAGGAAACCACTCTTGAGAAGAGCTGATGAAAAGAGTGGAACAGTCACAAACGCTTTTACACTTTAATCTGTACGTTTATACTGTAGTGTATGCATAGTTCTGCCAGAGGTAATAGCGGAGCTCCACGCACGCGCTTCCCGCGCGCGAGCAGAGCCCCACAGCTAAGATGGTTATCTATCCATCAGAGAAGTTTTGGTAGTTACATGACCTTACGTCCGTCCGCACCACAGGGAAACCAGTAAAATTTCACACTTTTTAGCTAGTGTGGGAGCCTGCAACCTGAAATTGTACATCTGTGTTGTGGTTAATTGACAGCTGTCAAAACAGAGAATCTGCTGACCAGTATCACAAGACCGTATCGCGGGTTCTGGTGTCGACCCACCAAGGTTACATGTTTTTTTGAAATTATCCGCTGACAAGTTACTAGTTTTCAACTGATCGCAGACTCAACTCCCAGTGGATTTCTTTATGATGGTTACAAGTTTAATTGTTTGAAGTAGAATATAAAATTTACGGGAAATTAACAGGGAGCTTCACTTTTAGCCTTAGGTACATTTAAATATTGCCGTAGATAACTGAACTCACCACAATAAATAAAGTCAGTGGCTCAAAGCAACTTTTATTTCTCACCTGTCAAACTCATTATGATATCATACACCTTTTAGTACGGTAAGTACAAAACTCAGGTCACAGGTCACAAGTGCTGGTTAGAATACAGGTTACTGATGTACGGTAAATAAACAACACTAAAAATGTCTCCTAGCCCTAATCACAATCCAGAATAGAGTTTTAGCTTCAGGGGAAACTGCCTATCTCCATTTTTTTAATCAATAGAGAAATGACCTGCATTTGTCACCTTTGACCTGGGTTTTATACCTGCCACTTTTTTGTAATACTGGCTCAGTTTTACTCTCCAAAGACTTGAGGTTTGAGATGAGAGTCTATTGAGTCAGTGCTGGCTTTCTCCTGACAAGCAAAAACATCCAGCCTGCAAATACCACCACCTCTCTCTGTCACCTTGTTGTGCCAGGGAGTTGTGTGAAGAAGCCACATCTGCAGGCTAAAGAAGATGTTACAAAAATTTGGCCTAAGCATGGACATATACACATGTAAAAAAGCAAAACAATTTGCCACAAGTGAAGCACACTGTCACAAGCTGGCACCAAGCATAAATCCAGTATGGTGGAAAAGAAGGAAACTTGTGTTGAGTGCCACCTTTTTTTACTGCTTGTGGTTATATCTTTATAGGGAAAAAATGTCCCAACTGGGAATAAGCACAAGCATCCCAAAATGACATACAGGTAAGCATAATCACAAGTCAAAAAAAGAACAAAACAAAACAAAATAAAGAATAACAAAACGAATTAGCATTCTTACGTTTATGTGCACACTTATGTCCTGGATGTCCTCATTAGACACACAAGTATCATGCTCTTACATTATTATGCAAATATCTCTAGCACCAATAGTCTTAAAATTTAAAAAATGTGGTTGACAAAGTGACTGCAAGAACAGATTGGTTTTACATGGTAGTGCTTAGTTGGAATTAGTTTAGCCACTGTCTCTTCATGTGTTCCAGTATTAGGCAGTTACATTAATTTCCATCAAGAGAAAAGTGCCCAATCCAAAGTTAAATCAAACTAGGAGCACCTGCCACCAGTTAGAACTAATGGCTGACCAGACCAATCTTAAAGAAAATTTCAATATTAGTTGGGTCTATCCAGCCAGATCAATCTATTTGACTGGTCTAACCTGCCAGTTCTGACTTTTGATTGGCATCCTTAGTTATTACACTTCTAACATACTCTAGGTCTATTGGTTGTGGGACTGGTCACTGAGCCAAACAAGGCAAAAACCACACAATATGTAACACATACTCAATAGTCCCTTCATGTAAACACATTCTACAGTCTATTATTGTCTCAGCGACAAGTCCTTCAGCCACTTGGCATTGAGCAGAAAGGTAACATCTGGTAGTAACGACCTTAATAATCACTATTAAATTAAAACACATTAAAATGAATATTTTAAAAACTGGACTTCTACACAAACTAATTTGCAATTTGAGTGACTATTAAAAATCTGTTACATGACTTTTGGGAAAAGCGGACTTACATTATATACACAAAAATCAAAGTTCTTCAAAACATTTAAAGAAGAAGTAAAAAAAATATTTAAGCAGGCTGCATCAAGGGTGGGGGTCATAAGAAGGGGGGATTGCTCCCCTTCCATTAGAGGAGGACAGGGGTTCCCCAGGGAAAAAAATTGACGACCCTGTTAAGTGAATTTCAGTGCTTTTTGAGTGACCAGAGAGGTACTTTTAGCTATGAGAATAGCACCTTAATTTACCCACATTAGTTTTATTTATATTGTATGTTTGTTTTCATCCAATTTGGGCATTGTGAAAAAACTACAACAGATTTATTGCCCTAGTGAAAAATACCTATTTTTGGAGAGCAGCCAGTGCTTCCATGACAACTAGAACTAACTTTTGCTGGCTGCTGGTACCCCTGGTGAGCCTTAACAAAATATATCTAAAAATTTTGAAATTTAATTTTGCCAAGCTCATAACTAGTGCTGTCCATTACCTGGAAATTCTAAGCATTGACTAGCATGTTACTGAAAAATCTAAGGTAAGGTGTCTGCCTCATAGAGTGTCAAAGGCAAGAGAACACTGAGTTTTAATTAAACTCAAATAAAAAAGGAATAACTATTTTGGTGACCTCTGTATCTCCCTCCCTTACCAATAAAGTCTATTTCGGGTCTGAGTTAAACATCAACTTAGCCAACATTTCTCCAGTGACACACAGGTTTTTAGCAACAGCAAGATAGGACAGGAAGCAAAAGACAAGGAAAAACTACAGTACAGAACCATCATAACATGAAGAGTTAAGCTACTTGTCCTTCAGAGGTAAAGTTACATATTATAACACATTTTTAAAGCTCAGTTTTTGACTTTGCTTTAAGCGCCCAAATAACAGATTAAGACAACGGTATTTTTTTCTGAGTCAAAATAAAGTTTCTTCAAAATTGGTAAAATGCCTAATATTTTGGGCCTTTTACCATTGCCACTGGTTATCATTTTTCCATTATTTTAGGAGCAACAGGACTATTTCGAAGCTGTTTATATTGGTAGCTCTTTGTCTTGGGCATTGATATTAAGAATAAGAAAGTACTTAAAAGTATGCAAGTCTCAATCCACTTTATATCAATGGCTTGGAAGTGGGTAAAAAACAAGTAATTACATTGAATTTAATATGCAGGTCAAATCTTAATTACTTCTTTGTGGCTCAGTTGGGTTAGTTTGGCTCGTTACAGAAAATCTTGGCTGCATATGTTGTGGTTCAATTTTGTCCTTGGTTTAAATTTCACTTTTTTTGTTGGGGTAAGGAAATGTGGTTATTATCAGTTCAAAACAGGTGAAAGTGAATTTTAACCAAGGCTAAAATTGTGGCATTTGAGTCAAGTGGCTCATAAAGCTGCAGCTTAACGAATGCAGTTTAGCATGAAGCAACTAAGAATACTTGTATTCCCACCCTTAAAAGATGTTGGTCTATCCTGGGGTTACTCCTAGTGTTAAATCTGTTATCCCTAACAAGAAATCTTCTGGTATGCACAATGACATCTGGAAGTTGTGTGACGCACACACAAATTGTGAGAGAAGCAGCCTGAATCTGGACCTCTTGCCAATGAGCACCAACCAAGGAGGCACCACACCTCCCACAAAGGATCAACATATATCTGGTCAGGGGTTTGTTTTGGTTTGGCAGCAAATTTAAACAAGCCAAAAGAGTCACTTTGTTGGTATATGGTTATGACTTGCCATGTATTCTAAAGTCTAGCTTTCTAGTGTAGAATTCCAAATAAAAAATCCATTTTTTTACAATAACAAGATCCACAAACTCAACCTTTTCTTTTCATTGCTCTTATGAACTTGTCCACTTCTTTCTTTGCCTTTTTCTCCCACTGCTCCTTCTCTTCTAGCTGTTCCCAATACCTCTTAAGCTTTTTCTTCAGTTTTTTCTCTGAAATGTCCGGACGTGATTTTTTAATCTCGGCTGCCTTGTCTAAAGACCAGAGATCAAAAGCAGTTTTTGGCGGTGTCTCGTTAGGATAATGGTCGATATAATACTGAACGATATCATGCTCGTACTTCTGACGACTTTCCCGGTACATTTCCTTGTATTTTTCTTTTTTCTCATCAGAGAGTTTACTCCATTTTTTCGCCAGTTTTCCCATCACCTCCTTGTTGCCGTACTTTTGCGCCAAGCGTGGTCGCTTTTGTTCGCAGAACAGGAGATAAGCGGTTAATGGCATCTTCGGAAGTGACGGGTCTCTGTCGTCTCTTTTCCTTTTTCTGGTCTTTTTTTGATCGGCCACTTTCTTCTTCGCGTCCTCTAAGATCTCATTAGCAGTTCTCATCTTTCGAATTTTGGAAGTTAAAGTGTTCCAGCGTTTGTGAACCTCGGTTTCATCGTGTCCGTCCAACCTCACTTCACTCCACACGATGTCCTTGATGTATAAGTTTTTCTCTTCCGAAACGTCCCCCAAGTGCTCCTCTACTTTGTCCAAGAGTTTGATATCTTCATCATGCGTCCAAACGTTAGATTTATTCTGAATCATTCCGTTCACGCTTTCCCTGGTTTCGTCCTCCATTTTGGACGCGGCCGCTTATGTTCGTCCCCAGTCTTTGCCGCACAGTAGTTCCAGTCCTAATCCGCGAGGACCTGACTCATTGCGGTTTTTCAACATGGCGAGCCAAGGATTGTTCGGCCATGCCGGGAGGTCTTCTTCGAAAAATCTCGTCGAATTTCGAGCTGGGAAGATGACTATGAAGGGCTCAACTGTTACGCCAGACAAAAGGAAAGGATTGGTGTATATATATCAAAGTGATGACTCACTGATGCACTTTTGTTGGAAGGACCGCAGCACGGGAACTGTCGAAGACGTAAGAAAAATGTGACAATAACCTTTTCATCATAACTCTTTTGTGCTTTTTTAGAACTTGTTTAACTCTAATACAAGCTTTCTGTGCTAACTTTTGACGGTACAAAAGACTAACTAAGATGTCCTTGTCAAAAGGAATGAAATTTATCACGACTATTGCCCCAAATTGATAAATATCGATTAAGTGATTATTGTCGACACTAATCAATATAAACTGGGAGTTTCAACGTAAAAGTGTGTGCTGTTGTTGGAACTGAAAGATATTACTGGTAATAAAAGCGGCAATTGAACTATTAGGAAGCACACAGTCAATAACTGCCCAGTATATAGTGGTCAACCGGTATATTATGCACTTATCAATTGAAACCCCGACCCCCCCCCCCACCCCGGGCCTATGTGGGGCAATGTGGGGGATTTTTATGGTATTTGAAGGCATGGTTAGCCCGTGGGGAAGGGGGATTTCTCAGGATTTGCTTAGCATATTCATGGCAGTCCATGGAAGTCGGGGAGTGAGTAGGGGATTTGACTCGTGCCTAGTTTCCTCACGGTAATTTCTTCACGTGGTCACTGGTATTTTGATGTATTGCTTGGCTGTAAGTTTCCTAATTGTTTTTCCTTTCATTTCTTCACTGAGACTAATCCTTTGCGATTTTCCCTTGAGCTTTCATGGTTCGTTGACTGGAAATTGTTATTGTTATTCAAAACTTCTCAAACAATGCAGATACAAACTCCTCTACTTATTATAAAAGGTGCTGTGTCACGGCTATCTGGTTCATTTTGTTAATATTGCCAGTTACGTGGTCCCTATTCGCTTTTGAGCGTTAGTTGGCAAAGAAATGAAGAAATCAAAGCTTCGTTTTAAACAGATGTTTCTCCCAAACATATCAAGCGTTACGGACGAAAACAATGAACTTTGAAAAACTGTTAGGTTAACAAGTTTTCAAAAACCAAAATTTCAATCCGTTTTAATCTTCTTCATGTTTTCCCATCTGTACCTTCTTTTGTATTTGCTGAGTCATTTATACCATCTTTTAATGTCTTAAGCGGTTATTTTTATGTTTCACTCAATTTGGTGGCAGTTCCCACAACCTACATTTTGGTAAATTTCATGACACAGCTCGTTTAACGTCTAGTGTTAAACCCATGTGGTTTCTGAAGTTCTATATTTCCTCATTCTTTAAGCCAAAATATAAAATATAGCTCCTAGGAACTATTTTATGCAGTCTATTTATAACAGCTTGTGAAGGTTAAGGTATGTTGGCTGCTATTTTCAATTAAACTTATCATTGCAGATATTACTTTCAATGGAGATGGTACGGATTTCCTTTTAATATAACTTTATAGCAATGTGCTACTCCATCATCCATTTTGTACCCTGACTTTTTTATAAGTGGGTAGGGGTCATTATGTTTACTTATTGTCAAATATTTGTTGTATTTATATCTTGGTCTGTTATCATATTTGCCTTTTTGCTATAGTAAATTTGTCAATATTAAGAAGTTGAAAATTCGAACGAAATATTAATAAAGTCAGTCAGGGAATTAAAAAGGTTTCCCCACCTGGGTGGGGGTTTTACCAGTCAATATGCCCCAGTAGGGTGGGAGTTTGCTAAGATTTGTAATGATGTCAAGTCAAATCCCCACCTTGGCCCGGGGTGGGGGGGGGTCGGGGTTTCAATATTGATAAGTGCATTACGTTCACCGGACAACTTCCGAAAATTTTCAGTTGCCTTACATTTTCTGCAAAGGTGTCCTGTATATAACGGTCACCTTGCCATTTTCTTAAGGTGACCGTCAGGGTTTGAGCCAGGCCGCGCCATTGCGCCAATCCCGCACTGCAATTGGAATTGTCCCTTTAAAAATTGGCCAAGGGGACAATTTGTCCCCTTTAAAATTTAGGGAAAAAACTCGAAAGGAAGCACACACGAAGAGATTTATTTTAGTACAGAAATTGCAAGCTGAAACAGAACGTGGAAAGTATATTTTATCGCACCTTTAAAGTTCATTCCAAAGTTACGTTTCAGTCACGTTCTACTGCTATTTTTGTCGGAAATCTAAGACAGGGCTTCTAATTCTTCGCGCGGTCGCGGAGCCGCGAAATTCGGTAGAAATCTTATCAAATACATGTCTGTACAACATATTTGAAACTTATTTCAGCTATAGGGGCTATTTACTTGCTGTAAACTTGCAAATTTATCTTGAAACGTGCAAACAGATTATGTTGCGAAAAACTGGGCACTAGCCATGATGTTAAAGGCTTTGCCACTGGTTCATTTCTGGAGCGTATTGTTGTTGAAAGAGCAAATGATGACCTCTGTTAGAAAAACGTTAAAAAGGCTGGTCGGATCAGCGCAAAACCGATCGATTTCTAGCGAAATTTGCCTTGAAAATAACCACAAAATCGTCGGTTTTTTTACTGATTGCTTTTCGGTGAAGTTTGCCCCGAAAACTCCCGCAAAATCAGCCGATTTTTCCGCGAATTTGTCCCTAAAAATCCCGCGAAATTTGACTTTTTTCTCCAAGACCTATCAGAAGTCCTGCTAAGAAGACAAACCCCTTTGGATCAGCAGAAGGGTGTACAAATTTCTGTCCCCCTAAAAATGAAAATGTCCCCCAAAATTTTAGCCAAGGGGACAAATTGTCCCCCAGTGATCAAATCCTAGCTCAAACCCTGGTGACCGTTGTACACAGGTTTGACTGTGTAAGCTTATATATGTAATGGTAAAAGGACTGAGTGGAGTCCAATTCGGTCTGTAATCATACGAGTGATTAACAAAATTGGACGACCGCGTAGCGGGAGTCCGATTTGTTTAATCACGAGTATGATTACAGACCGAATTGGACAACACGAAGTTCTGTTACTAATTAATCATAACTTCAACAAAATTTATTATATAATAGGACTGAAGGGGTTACAGTTTTTTCCATTACTGAGCAACGTTTCCAAAAAAGTAAGGAAAGCCAAAACTATGACCATAAGCTTTTCGTTATAACTCTTTAGTTCTCCTTCTTTGAACTTGTTTTTCGCCATTGTAAGCTCGGTAGTTACTTTCGAGGGTACAGAAATATTAATGTTCTTGACGAAGGGAATCAATAAATTACTACTCACATCATTTTTACAAATCTTGAACACCTTGTGATTCCAAACTTATACCCTACAATAATTATTGCCCTACACTGCTAAAATTTTCAACATTTTTTTAACAGGATCTTATCATCTTCCCTGATGACATTGAGTACAAACGTGTCAAGCAGTGCACTACAGGGAGGGTTTATATCCTGAAATTCAAGTCATCCACACGCAAGTTCTTTTTTTGGATGCAAGAACCTAAGACAGACAAAGATGAAGAGTACACTACAAAAGTGAACAACTTGCTCAACAATCCACCGACCCCTGGGTCGAGTGGTGGTGGAGGTGTACTCCCCCCTGGACTTACTGAACAATTGGGTAGGTGTTTTATTTTATTTTCAGTTTTACTCCATACTTTGCAATACCACACTTTACTTGCATTGCACAGCTTTTTTGATCATAGTTGTATGTAAGGTGATCAAACCTTAGTGAACTTTTCAAAATTGCTTTGTTGACTGTGAGATTGACAATTATTTTTTAGCCCCATTTTAAGATGTAAAATTATTAGGACAGTACATATACATGTAGTTTACAATGCAAGGAAGTGAAACTTTGGAAATAACTTTGCTCAAGACATTCCTGCAAAAAGTGAGGCTTAATCCACCAACTTGTACTTACAGTTTCTAATCCTCTCACAAGACAACTCCTCTGTCCCTCAAGGTGAGAATCTGATTTCCTCAAGATGAGAGTCTTGTCTCTGGAGACCATAGTTTTGTCTTCCTCTTGCCAAAGGGTGGTAACTTACTTTCAACTGGAATTGTGAGTTTTAGTCCTTATTGACAAATTACTTCCTTTCTCAACAGCTGATAGTCAGTTGCAAGGCCTTCTGGGTAATCTGGATCAGCAGCAGCTGCTTCAGTTGTTGAGTGGTTATGGCGGAGGCCTAGGGGGTCATGGAGGGCTCTCCAGTGCTGGAAGCTCTATAAGTCCTCCTACAGCAGCGTCGCCTACGTGAGTTTGTTTTACATAATAATTATTTTAAACTGTTTTTAAAAGAGGAGGTATATATAATGATGCACACTGTTATTTATTACAAAAGGAGCTGCAGCTGCATCTCATGGGATCTTAGAATATTTTAGCCTAAAAATTTGGATTATTAATTTGGAATCCAGGTTTATAATATTCTCCATCCTAAATGATCCTTAGGCCCTATTTTCATTAGTCTGCTACACAGCCATTGTTAGTGGCGTCACGCTGGCAACGCTCCTCCCCTCAAATGGCTGCTGAAAATCAAACCACATGGGTAAAGCGATAGATTTATTATGCAACACAGCAACTCTGTATGTGCAGCACATTTTTTAAATACGTCAATTTTTCATTGCCGTCACCACATGACGACAATGTTTAATGTCAGAAGCCTAATTTCACATTTTACGGAGGAGATAAACAAGCCACCATGAAATTTTCTTTCTTCTTTTGACCTGGGATATGGTTATTACAAATTCAACTCCAGATGAGTCCTCTTAAACTTGAAAAAGTAAGTAAAGTGAGGTGGAATAATCAAGATTAAAATTGAAAGAATGTGAATTCTTTTTTTGACAAAGTTTTCTGCCCTTGCGGTTCTTGGATTTTAAGGTCTCAACTTTTATATTAATGGTATCACAGGCCTACCAGGGTGCAATCCTCACCTGGACCAAGGAGCACATCATCAGCCTCCTCATCAGGGAATACTACACCACGCCCAGCTACAGCAACTCCCACTGTGCCCCCTCCTGCACCGTCCCGTCCAAGCCAGCCTCCGAGCCAGCCACCTGCCCGGCAAGCGGTGCAACTGAGTGACTTGCAGAATATACTGTCCAATATGCAAGGTATGTGGTGCCAATAATTGAAGGCCTGGACACCTTGAACTTTGGATCTATAGGTCCTGGTTTTAAGTCTTGTTGTTGCATTGCTTTTTTTTTACAAGAACCGTAGCTCCAATTTTTCTCTTTTCACCCAAGATGCTTTCACCCAGTTGAATAAATGGGCACTGAACACTGGGGTTAACCATGTGACAACCTGGGATTTAAGGGTGGCAATACTAGTACTCCTGGGCCAGATTGTTTACAGCTAACTGGGTTAAGATAACCCAGGTTAAGTTCAAAATTCAGGTATCTAGAACTAAAACTCTGTCTAAAGTTTGATGACTGGATACTCCAAAAGGATTAGAGAAAATTATTGGAGAAAAGGTTTTAAACCAAAAAAAGAGTAACCCCAGATTAAAATTTACTGTGGGTTAGTGCTAACCTGCCTTCGAACATCAGGGTGTAAGGCGCTTCTTACTACAGAAATGGGGGGTTAATGCAGGAAAAAAATCCTCTGAAACTTTCTTAGTTTGTTGTAGACCAAACTTTAGTTAGTATTCTATGCCAAATCTATGTGACAGAAATTACACTATTTTTCAATATTTGTCACATATAAATAGGGTTAAAGCTAATAATTATTTTTTCTTATTTTTCTCCTTAATAGTGCCCACTGAAAATGATGAACGTCCCAGAGAATGTAAGTAAACTGTGTACCTTAACTTTGTCTTTGTCTCATCAATTTATTATTTCAACAAATTCCGACTCTGAATTTATTTTTTTTAGCAAATTATATTTCTGGATGCATTTGACCACTTCCAATACTCCTCATTTCTGGAAACATAATTTAATGCATTTAACGTGATTCTTGTCCCAAAAATTTAGTTATGCAAGAATTTTTTTGTGAGGATCAAGTCAAGAATGTCAACTCACCTCAAACAGTACAGTTAATTGGCTGTAGTAATACTGCTAAATTTTGGTAAAGGATTAGTTTTGTTGTCATTCCAGCTGTGGATTTGTCCTCTGTTTTCACTCCTGATTCCCTGATGCCCATGTTGGCAGACCCTGAGTTCCGTGAGCAGTTGGCTCCTTTCCTTCCTGCTGGTGAAGAGCTGCCACAGAGTCCAACTGAGCTTTCAAACACCCTGCGTTCTCCGCAGTTTCAGCAGGTTTGTAGAGACCTTTCCACCTCATTGTTGTAAACACTTATGAACTATGAATTGTGAAGATAGCATGTTCTTTGTGTTATCACAAGAGCTCTTGTGATCATAGGACAGAAGCATGCTAATTACCTCTTGGATTGTGTTTGGGGGACCCATTTTTCTTCTCTAACCCTAATCGTTCCCAAATCTTGCCCCCAGTATGCTTTAAAATCCTGAAACCCTGACTTCAATTAAGGGAATCCTGAATCGTGAAAAACCTTTTGGGACCTTCATGAACTCTATCAAAGTTTTCATCACTTTAATTGGTACATGTAGTCATGGTGCAGTGGTTCATGGGAATTTTTGGAATGCAGTGCAAAGGACCTCAGGAAAGCTTCAAAATCATAAAGGCACATGGGAAGCCTTGACTTGAAAAACTGAAGTGTACTTCCTGATTTTACCTGTCCCGAGACCCCTTGCTGTGGGACCACCACCAAGAAGTCCCAAGAAGGGCCTTGGCACAAAGTAGATTTGGTCCTGTTGCTTGTTCCACGGGCAGCACTAATTACATTGTGTTTATTTTCAGGCACTGGGAATGTTCAGTTCTGCATTGCAGTCAGGGCAGTTAGGGCCCTTGATGGGACAGTTTGGTTTCGGTGATGAAGTTGTAGGGGCTGCTGGCAGAGGAGGTAAATATCAATAATAATATTATTCAAGCAGCAGTTAATTTAGAAGAAAGATTGTCTGTTATAGAGAGGTGTGCGTATTATAAAGGTAGCTATTTTTTTTAAAAGTTTGGTATCTTAAAGAATAAGTGAACTGTCCGTATTGTAGCGGGTAGGAATTGTATGAAGTTTGATATCTTTGGTAGAGAGATTTTCGTATGACCTTGAAATGAAAACACTTGACCGCCGCCCGGTTAGCTCAGTTGGGAGAGCGCCGGTCTGCTGAGTGGGAGGTCGCGAGTTCGAATCCTGGCCGGACCAACACTCAGGGTCTTAAAAATAACTGAGGAGAAAGTGCTGTCTTTGTAATGACATCTGCAAATGATTAGACTTTCAAGTCTTCTCGGATAAGGACGATAAACCGGAGGTCCCGTCTCACAAACCTTGTTCACATATAACTCTGTGGGACGTTAAAGAACCCACACACTATTCGAAAAGAGTAGGGGACGTAGTTCCCGGTGTTGTGGTCTATCTTCATCACTTACATCATCACTCATCATGGGTTGGGAGGGTTCAGTGGGCTCATAAATGGACTGATAGCGGCTGCCATCGGCGCCCTTAGTATGCTGATGTCCGAGCCCACTGCAGAAAGCTATGTAAAGAGGACATGTATGTTTGTCCTCTCAATCGCGACATTTACATTTACATTTACAAACAGAAACAAAATCAAACGGAAATATGGCGATTTGATTGTTTTATCGAGCGGATAACAAACGCGCGTGGCTGTTGGTTTGTTAAGCGAACGCTCGGGTGAAAAAACTTCATGCCCGAGAACTTTTTAGAAATCGATCGATACTTCGCTTTGACGTCGCACTGCAACACGATTGGCCAATTGAACAATGCCCTCTCCATATTAGGGTTTTTGTTTGGCGGGAAAACGAAGAGTCCGTGTTTTGATCTTTTCATCCATTGGTTAATAAAACAAATAACGGACACTTGCCGAAACCATTTTTTAAGGTCATACGAAAATTGCTGTAATAAGAGAACAGTCCAAAATAGAGAGGTGTCCGTATTGTAGAACCAGGAATTGTGCGAAGTTTGATATCTTGACAAGGGAACTGTCTGTTATAGAGTAGTGTCAGTAAGAAGAGCTTCGACCATGTGATATGAAACGACGTTGATCAATAACCAGAGTATAATACTATCAACTGACGTGATACAACTCACTTTGACTCTGAAGATGTCTACCGCACAGGTTGTCGAAACGTCAGTCACTGTCAACAACAACAGTCCTATTCAGGACTACGTTCACCCGGACGATCAAACTCAACCTACTGTTGATTCTGCTTCTTGAACCACTCTTCTTCTAGCCCACGAAAAAGAGAGGGTACAGACAGAACATTTGCCATCACACTAATTGGAAACTATTGTGCGTTTTATTGTTATTTTCTAGACATGGTTGAGTTTGTGCGTGCCGTGCAAGAGTCCTCCCGACCCAGTACTGCTGACAGTACCAGTACCTCAGATGAAACCTCTCGGCCAACTACAGCCGGGGCTGAAGAGGAGACTGAGGACAAAAATAAGGACGAAGACGAGGCTATGAGTTTAGACTGATCGAGTCGAGGCTCTGCTGCTTCATTAGAACCTTAAAATTATGATAATTAATTTGAATTACCGTAAGGGCGTGCATTGTTTGTTTGTTTTCAGAGGTAAATTAGTGAGGTCTTTTGTGTTCACTAGAAATAGATGATTTTGTGTGCATTAAAAGTTGACTTACAACATCGTGCTTGGGTGTGTATTTGTTAGGCAAGAACCTTCATTTTCATGACGTGAAACTTTTTGAATAAATTGAAAATTTTCGTTTTGGAAAAACTATTATTTTGCAGACCACAAGACGGAACTCAGAAAATTAATATGGTAACACTTATGAAATTAAAAGACAATTCCTGCTGTTTACTTTAAAGAGCACATGAATGTTAATGTAAAAGTAAGTTGGTCAAGGACCTTTAAAATGTCGTGTCAGGAAAAACTATTGCCTTTGAGATTACTCTCCGTAAAAAAATATATTATTTTGCACTAGCCTTGGGGCAAGCTCGCTGGTACTACTATCGCGATTTTCAAACAGAGACCTGTCTTGCACAATTTCGGGACCTAACTAAAAAATTTATGAGCAGTTTTTACGCCAAAATAAAACTTTGAAGAAGACTTAAGATTTTTCACCAGAAGCAAATCCCTTTAAACTTAGACAGTCTCTAGACATCGCTGCCAAAACCCTGGCTATCCCTAGAAAGAAAATGGCTGAAAGAACCCAGCACGACGGAAAACTGAACATGCCAATGAATCACATGATCGATGTAGCCAGCTACTGGGCATGCGCATGCCAAAGACCGCTGACCTCAGGCACTTAAGGCGCTCTTAGTTGTTAACTGACTTTTATTGACAGACTAGTTATATTAAATTAAAATTCACACTGTTATTGCAATGTATCACTCAATTCCCTTGCCTGAATATAAGTCTGCTGTACACAAAAAGCGAGCCCCCCAGTTTTTCAAAAGGTGGATAACGCAATTGGATTCCCTAATATTTATTCACTGGGTAGCGATTGATCCAACGGATATCCAACTTTTAAACAACCGAGATCAGTTTGTGAAGGAAGTTATTGATAATAAACTTTTCGGGGCAAAATAACAATCGACAACAAACTTCAACCACCACGTACGTAAAAAAGATCAAGACCCGGGGAGAAGTTGAAAATGTAAAATAAAAGAAGAAAAACTTTCTTTCTGTCAGAACAATAAATCCGGTAAAACAGCTTAATAATGTTATAGTAATAATATATTACAGTATTTCCTTTGCTTTATTAACTGCAATGAAACTATATGAACTTTATGAGTACTCAAAAAAAATAAATAATTAAATAATCCCTAACAGAATTATTAGATTTAGGTTATTTTCAGCGTCCCCCATTTCCTACAGAAATTTTTGAATTGCGTACGTTTGAATTTCACTGACGATCCGGCACGCTGTCTGAATAATTCTACGTTCAAAGTGAAACGTAACGCTATACTTACGATAGCCCACTTACCGGGCGTTCTAAGAGGAGATAGAGTGCACTACAAGCTCATGGAGCTAACACGGCCGCGGGAGTTAGGGAGTTTAAGCTGCCACGTTTTTGAGCGACGCACGTCAACCGGAAGTGATCCTTTTTCTCTTTTAAAAAACCTTGACGCTACCTAATTTGTATTACTACGTTTCTTTGCTCCTTATATAGACACGAATTGCTCCAAAATTTGTTCAAAATCACGGCTCAAGAGTGTACCTAATTTGTATGGCTAAGTTTCTTTGCTCTTATAGAGACAATTTACTCCAAACTTTGTTCAAAATCACGGCTCAAGAATGTAGCAAGTCCACTTCCGGTTGACGTGCGTCGCTCAAAAACGTCGCTAGGAGTATTGACACCATCTTCACCTCCCCCTCCCCCTCTTCCCAACCCACCGTGGACGTGATGCAAGGCCATCGTATGGTTAAGCCAGGAGAACACCGCTGGTAACTATTATACACACATGTGGGAAGAAATCAGAACGAAGAAAATGAAACAATCTTGATGGCCAGGCTCGAACTTCGACCAAAAGATCCTACGTTCGACGTCTTAATTGCTCTGCCACCACGCATCATCCATCCAAGAGCGTGGGGGTGGGAGGGGGGGGGGGGGATGGGACACCCGCTCGTGCGCCAACATAACCCTTCACTAACGCACGGATTTTCCCAATCGACTTCCACGTGGGCTAAGATTACGAAAGCAAGGGATATCCATATTATCCTTGGTGCCTTAATTCTTACAACTTCCAGCAATAGATCGATACCTGTCAAGCAAACAATTGATATGTCAAAAAGTCTCTGTGCCAAAATCTTTTTGTAGTGACATAGGATAATACCGATTCCCGCTATTCATCGGGACTTAATCCGCATATACTTTTCCCCGCTTACAAATTCCCCTTCCGTTACGTGTCCTGATATTTCAGTCATGTCTCTCTTACGAGACCTCAACTCTGAGTCCGAATGCTCATTCACGTCCGAATGGCAACCCTGTTCAAGATCAGGGGGTTCCGTTTTGATGCGGATGAGAGCAGGGCATGGGGGAGTTTCATTTATCTCCCTTCTTCTCGATCCCCGGTTGTAATTCGCCCAAGAATCTACAGTTCGCTCCAGCCTCTCCCTTCGCGCCTGATGTGTCCGCTCATCTGCGCAAAAGTGGTTTCCAGTCCGCTCCGTCTTTACAGGCAGGGATGATGACGTCACAGCTTCGGAGCCACTCACGTTCTGATCATGTAAACCCCCAAATAAGGCATCACTGTTGGCTTGAAGGTGTGACTGATGCTGACGCAAATGCAACTTCTCAGCTGCTTGTTGAAGTCGTCGGATTTCATCGTCAACCAGTCGCATTTGCCATGACCACTGCGTGTTGTACAAGAACGGTCGAAGATCAAATCGATTGTCGTCCGGAGAGTAGTTTTCGGCGTGATACGCTGGAGTCAAAGTCGTCATTTTATGTCGATTGATCGAGTAAGCGCGGAAGAAGCGCTTCACCTTCTCTGCGACAGCCAAGGGCGCGTAATTTGCTCGCCACGTGTGAACCAGTTTGCAGAACATGCTGTATGGTCCACAACGCGAGATCTTTCTTAGGCGTCCGAACATAGATAGCTCATCATATGTCATACCCATATCCTCCTATAAGAGAAAGAGATATTCATGCTGTTTGCAACGTCGTCTAAGCTGACAAGAGAAACACGAGAAATAAAACGTTTAGGCGACACCATTGAAACAAAAGCTTCACTAGCATTGTTTTCCATTTTTTTTACAGTGTTTTTTTTTTCATGTTGCACACGGCTTTTGTAACTTCTGAGTCTATGGATGAAATCATTCAAGTGTGACCATGAAAGCCGAAACGATTGTAAGATTTGTGGACAAATCACTCGCAAAACAAGTTACTAACTTTCGCCTAGCTGGTCCTTAATCGGTAAACAATGCAATAAGTTTCGAGCCGCAGAGTTCATTATGGGGAAATTTTAAGTGGAACCTACTTCTTAGTCTGAAAAAACATCCTTCGGTGTGACCATCAGGAGCCGATGGCCTCCTGAACCATTCATAAAAAAACCCTTTGCAGAGGTTATACATGTTACTATTTTTGTATTAATTATGTGGCTACATATAATTTAGGCGACGTTTAACTCGCAACAATACTGGTCAGCAGTTTCGATTTTAGCGGCTCACATTATGATTTCTTCCATGTCTCTCCCTCCACCTCGGTTTCAGGTAAGTGTGTATAGTGGAACCTCGATATAAAGAAGGGCCAAGGGATTGGCGAAATTTGTTCGCTATAAAGAGGTTTCGTTAACTTGTATCAAGGTTCTCTTTCGTATATTTTACTTTTACTGGTGTAGAGAAAACCGTTCGTTACACCGAGGACTTCGTTATATAGCGATTTGTTATATCGAGGATCCACTGTCCAGTGTTTTACTTGGTCAGTGTATTGGTGCCGGTGGTGGTTGTCAACCACTTTGTGCTCTTCTCTTATGCGCTTGGCACCACCATCCTCTGGAGCACCTAAACTTAACCCCATTTGATGTTGATGAGTTTAACAACAATTTCAAAAGCAACAACAATAACAACAAATTCACCTCGTCAGTCTGTTGTATTTGACCATCTGCAAGTGGCTCTAACTCAGCGGTTGGGGAAGCACCAAGAATTCGTATGAGTGAACTAAAATTAAACTTCTCCACGCAGTAGAAAATAAAGGCTTTTAAATCCTTCTTGCTGATGCCTCCGATTGGATTGATGTCTGCACTTGAGCAATCGTACTTCGTCAGATATCCGCATAAACTGTTCAAAAAAGACTACCCGCGTTAGCTCATTTGGGCAGAAGAGAAAGATACAAAATCTATGCGCTACTAATTCCTTTCAGCCACATTTTCCGACAGTACATTTAGCCGCGTCTAGTCTAGTCTCCAGATCCCTTTTTTGTGTTTGTTAAATTGGGATGCGCTTAAGCAAGCTAGTTCTTCTGTTAATGAATCTGCCTCATGGCTTGTCCCTTTCCCCTTCGCTTTACGAGTAAGAAGTCTGGAGACAAAGTTAGACTCTCTTTTTTTTGGACAAAACTAGACTCGCCTTATTCTTAGACGACTTAATGTTCGCGACGTTTACTTCCCAACTTCAAACTTACTTTACGAGCAGATAACACTGAACCAAATGACCACCGCAAAGAGATCGAAAGAAAGTTAGCGAATCAAGCAACATTATTCATTGGGAACATGGTGACACATAACAGACAAAAAATAGTTGAATGAAATGCGCTCACTGGTCTGGATCGTATTTAAAATGCGTGATCGCTAATGGGGTCATCAACATAGGTACAAGATAAACTGCCGATGAGGGATCATCGCTCGCACGGCAATCTACACCGGCTCTGTCGGCTATCATTACATCTTTCGGAATGTTTCGTCCCAAAAACAGGAATGGGATTGATTTGAACCACTAACAAAATGCCGGTAAATACTTCGCTTTCCCTGTCTTGAGATAGAGCCTATAACCTGACTTCGCCTTAACTGCATGATATAGCTCTATACATACCTTTCATCAACGTTGGCAGATCCTAAGACAAGTAGACCACCAGGAAGCCCACGCGCCCACATGATCAGCTGAGCAAATAAATATGCTAAGACCATGCGCAGTCGCGCCTGCACATTTTGCATGGCGAGGTTCTCGCGTTGTGTCCCCCCGTACAACTTGAACTTCGGGATTTTACCCGTGACTGCTGTAAATATCCCGAGGACAGCGGTGACGGCAGCATCGATTGTGATTCCTGTAGGAAATATAAACAAGTGTAAATAAGAGTCCTCGTTAGCCAATTCCTCGTATACACTGTCAAACGGGATGTGGCTGATGGGGGGAGGAAGACTGACGGGTATCTGGTCGTTTCACCCGACGGCAGTTCGTCCGGACTGAAGTCGATTCGCCCAATGTGTATTCGTCGTTCTTTAAGCCTAAAAGATGGAACACGCTTGAAAAGACAGTGACTGCGCATGAGGGATCAATGCTTAATTACAATAAGCCACTTCCAAGTTCCAAAAACCCTCACTTTCAAAATGAGGCTAGGTGCACAACCTTTCTTGTGAAAATGAGTTTTATTTGCACGAGAATTAAAAATGATTTCCATATCAAAGGCTCAGCACCTACCCTCCGTTTGAAACAGAGGCCCGGGGAAACTCGGAAATGGCCTATTACATCTCTGATACGCATGTTCACTTTGTTGTAAAGTGTTGTCTGTCATCGGGCGAATCGACTTAAAACGCGTGGGCGAAACGACCGCTAAGGGAGCAGCAGCACAGAAGGATGATGTCGCGCTTATTCCAACTAGGTAAAATTATTTAAAAAAAAAAACTACCATCTACAATCAAAATTATTAAAAAGACAACAATGAAAAAGTTACCCATATGGTAACTGCCTATCTCCTCTGCTAAGTCGCTTGCTCTTTTTCTGGTCTCCTCGGAAGAATTCTCCGTTCCCATGTAACATGTGACAAATATACGGCCTGCCAGCTCTTTGGGATCCGCAGGTATGTAATTTCTAGAAGATAACGAAGAAGAGAGTGATTTTTAATTTAGTTTTAGGATGGTCTCTTAAGACTCGAGTTCGACTTCGCAGGCATGCTGGTGGTAAAGACCTGCGATGTTTCTTGTTGCTAGCAGCGTTATGTCCTCGTAGATGTATGTCAAATTAGTTAAAGCCAACGAGTGGTCTATTACCAATGCTGCGTTCTGATTGGCTGAGCTACTACTAGGCTATATGTTATAGCCCACTAGTAGCGAAAAGCGCCGGCTTTGAAAACCAAAACAATGGCGGCTGAATCGCGTTTAACTAGCTAAAAGTTGTTTTGTCTCGATGTCTTTGACCAACTAGTTGGATTTTACTAAAACAATTATTCCTCTCGCCCTCATGGCCGCTAAGTAAATAGCCCATTCGGCCTTCGGCCTCATGGGCTATTGACTCAGAGCCCATTTAGGCTCGAGGAATAATTGTTAAGTAGTATCGCAGCCAGTACCGGCGGATATGTCGCAGGTACTTGGGCAGCATATGAGAACAAGGCTCTATAGGGAGCTTAAGCAACGACGACGGTAACGGATACGAAAACGTCACTTAAAAGCTTAATTCGCGCTGCTTTAAACTTTATTGCACTTATTCCATCTCGTTCGATTCGTCACATGTTGGCAAATTTTGCTAGAGCTGAATTCGTAAAGACTGTATCGAACTTCAGAAAAAAAAAGAAAGTCATTGCCTTGTGTTCACGTTCTCTCGCACAAAACGTGAATTAAGGCACTTTCACGTCGTAGTCGTGCAGTGACGGCAAAGAAATGGACAAAAAAGCGTGATGCACGGGCAAAGCTGTTATTTTGCTAATCTAAACCTATCGCTTTTTTGCCGTTCTCGTTCCCGTCGGTGTTGCTTAAGGTGATGTTTCACGAGACGATTCGCAACGACGATTTTTAGCGCAACAGAGCGTTGCAACATTGTTGTGACATTGTCTGGAGTAGTTACAACACTGTTCCAACATTGCAACGCTGTGTTGCGCTAAAAATCGTCGTTGCGAATCGTCCTGTGGAACATCGCCTTTAAGCCCCCTAATAACATAGCAGTACCTCTCTATGATGGGATGCAGTATGACAGGCTGCACGTTTTGGGGGAGGAGAGGGGAAGTAAGGGCTGGTCCCAGGCTTGATAAGAGAGAGAGAGAACGCGGAGCAATGTTCTCGCATAAAAAAAAAAAAAAAACAGTGGTAAGATAACACCGGTGGGTGACCTCATAAACTGACCTAACTACCACTACAATAACTCCAAATTCACTGTGATAGGATTGGCTCAGTCGGTAAAGTGCTTAACTGCAGAGAGGGAGGTCGTGGGTCGATTCCCGGGACCAGACCAACACTCAGGGTCTTAAAATGACTGAGAAATGAAGGTACTGCCTTTGCCTTTGCAAATGGCTAGACCTTCGCGTGGCTGGGATAAGCATGTAAAATAGCGGTCCCGTCTCCAGGAGGAGAGGTAAAAATAGTGTCCCCAATTAGTGCTTTCGTGCTAAATACATTGACACTCAAATAAAGTGCTGTGCATTTACACAGGAACTCATTAGTGAGTAGCTGCTTTAGGTCATAAAAGGATAAACTCACTTGTCACTGATGATCCTGCGGCAGTCTTCTAACACCTGTTGATCACCATTCTTTACAGCAAGGCAAACTAGGTGGCACATGGAACTGACAATACAAGCTGTTGATGAGCTGTCGATTCCTGTATCAAGAAGACATTATGCATTATTGTTCAAGTGCGAGGTCAATATGGTTGAATATCACTGCAGTCAATTCTCTCTTAATGGACACCTCTATAAGATGGACACTTTGCAAAAATGGATACCAAGAGTTGGTCCCTGCCTTTCTTTAGTTCTTTTAGTTGACTCTCTTAAGGATGGACATCTCACTAAGACAAAAATATAGTTCCCGTCTCAAAGATGTCCGTCTCGGAGAAAGTTGACTGTATTGGTAAGTTCTCATTTTGCTTTTTCATGGTTTGAGACAAAGTTGAGGTTCAGACAACACAAAAACAACAAAAAATAATGCTAATATCCATAAAGCAATACTATTGGTTTCTAGTAATTTAAATTGAATGGGCAAGATGGCAAATTGATCCACAACACATCTAACCAACAACATTCAAATCAGTGGTGGATTCTGGGGAGGGGTCCTGGTGCCCATCCCCCCTTATTTTTAGACCAAATGAGGCCCGAAAGGGCCAAAAAAGTTTTTTTGGAGACCAGCAATAACCCCCCCCCCCCCCCACCCCGGGTCTTCCTCACTTATCTCAGGGTCCAGATGACCACCGGGCCCCACTTATCTGAAGGTCTCGATCCACCATTGCAAATGACATACCTCCACTGAGTGGTAAAAAAAAGCCTGCCTGACCACTCCTCCTGAGATAGTCCCATAACCAACAAGCCGGACCAAGACTTATCTCCTCCTCAGGCGAGTGGTACTGAACCTCTATTGGTTCCGCTGGTGGGATGGATATGTCATCTCCATGACTCAATGCAAAGTCCACCTTAATGCGCGGATAGCTCTTAGTGTAAGCTGTTGCACTTGAACCAAATGTTGGTGTAGAGCCTCTATGAGAGCGCACTTCTTCCAAGTCGATTGTCGCCGTGACAACTTCTACCTCCTGCAATGAAAACTGTGCACCCTGCGCAACAACATGACCATTGACAGCAATCATTGAGCATCCATCATAGTAAACCCTTTCTCCATCGCAGCCTCTCATATTTGCATAAACATAAATGCCACCAGCCTATAGAATAAGAAAAGCAAAGACCTCTAATGTTCAGTTTGACGCCAGTGATCGCAATATTATTTCTACAAACAAATGCTTTGACCAGCAAATGTACTTGTTTAATTTTTGTTAACTGTTGTGAGATATTTTTGAATAATCTTCTTTATTAATAGGGTGACTTTGCAAAAGACAAACTTATTACATTATCAATCTAATCCAACATGAAGAAAATTTAGTTACAGTATTAAACACAGCTGTTCTATTTGGTTTAAACCCCGCAATCCCATCTCCACTCCCCAAGTCCTCAACATTATAACCATTAAACTAATTAATCTCTCAGGTTGAGAATCATACTTTTCTTTCATGTGCTTTTAAAGCTCCTGCTGGAGACAATATTTTCAGTGACTTTACGTGAAGGAACTGTATTGTTGTATTTGTGTAGGAAGGCCAAATGATGAATTTTATTTGTCCTCATCCTGGGATGGTAAGAAGAAAGACTCTGAGAATGGCACTACATAATTATCAACTATTCAAACTTCATTACCTTCACATCAGAAGTCTAATAGTTTGTAGTCATACTTTTATTCTTTTGATCTTAAAAGGACTTGTAGTTTGTAAGTTCAGAGATTTGTATTTCACCTTTGTTGTCGCATCTGTTACATAATCCACCCTAGTATTAAGTTTCCTTAGTTGATGATGGCTTCCACTTGCATTAGTGATGATTTCCACACCATCCAATGCCATACTAATATGTGGACCATCCACACTAAACAGCTCCTCACAGATTTCTGAACCAACACAAGTATCCAGAGTGGAGATGACACCATCTCCAAATGGAACAGTGTCCTGGCCAGTTATTTCTGCTATCATACGAGGAAGAAAGTACTCTTCAGTTTGCTTTGGCTAGACAGAAATAGAAAAAGCTTTGGTCAGACAACAGAGTAGTGGTGTGTGACCAACGGAGACTGTAGACTCGCCGACTGCCTGGTAAATGTAGCCTGTGAGCAAGCTCTCTGGGGTTCTCTGGCAGTGGGGTGGGAAAAGGAAGGAGGGCTTGCAACTACATCTCTGGAATTTGAATATCTGCATCAAAAAGGTTGATGCAAAAAGCTGATTGGGAGAGAGAGCATGCTTGCAGGCTAAGTCAATAAGGTAAACATTTTGGTGAAATGCGCTAACAGACTTGTAGAAGACTGTCTTAAAGTTAAGGAATTGGGAATCTTTTAGAGCATTTCACAACAATGTTTACCTTGTTTACCGGCCAATTTGCATGTCTGCAGTCTGTGTTTGCTGCTGCACCATGACAGAGAAGAGGGAACATAATGTTGTAGCCTGTGTCACAGATGTAATCTAACCTTGCCTAGTAAAGTTTGCAAATCAGCACTGAGATTCTTGTTCTGGGCCTTCAACAGACTCAACAAATTACCAGACATGGTATACATAACTATTTTCAAATTTCTCTTTAACCTGATTGGCTATTGGATAATAGCCTAGTTAAGAGGCCAACCAAGGTCTGTACTTAAGTCCTCCTACCCAGCTGGGGACCCAGAACAAGGATTTATGTAGTGGCTTGCAGACGAGGCCAAATGTATGTTGGGGATTTATAGTGCTTCTAACAACCCCAAAGTAGTCTGTGAGCCTGCTCTCCATTAAATAAAAGAGGAGATGGCAAGAGAAAAAATGGGATGGTGAATTTGGGGGACAGCTCATGAGGGTCCTAATCCCAGGCTAACCCAATAAAAGGACATCTGTTCTAATGCTGAGGACATTTGCTGATTAAAATGATCTGATTAAAAATGTCTCAAGAAATGAATATTTACATTGCACTATCAACTGTATTATTTTATGATAAATTTCATGCACGTGGTTCCAAAGCCTTCCTCGTAGCCTTGCAAAAAATAAAGAACTACCACAAACACAGTCATCCCCCAATATAGCTTGTCTTTCTATCATTTTGAGCAAGGATCTTGGGGCTGCTTTGTATACATTACTTACCACATTTAGAATACGTCTATGATGCACGCTACCTAACCAGTGCTTTTATGTTAGTAAAAATCCAGGGATGGCAGAATATTGATCAAAGGGGGGAGCGGGAATAGTGACTAGGCTGAAGATACATGTACTCCTCCTAGTAAGTCTTCTTTTCTTGGGGTTGGCGGAGGGGGGGAGTTGCAGGGATGTTGGAGGGCTAAAGCCTCTTCAATGCCCCCCTCCCAACCCCTGGATCCTCATTTTTTCAAATGCTTTGATAATGCTTACCACAAAATATCTACTGGATAATGGTTTAGCCGATGGATAGGCTTCTCCCCACACCACCCATCAAAGTACCCATTCCAGATAGTGGAAAATGTGGGAAACACCATTACAGCGGACTGGAAATATCTCTCTATTGACAGTACACACCTTGTTCCACTTTGTGAACCAACGTCCCTCCCTATAGTTAGCATCGTTAGCAAGTGTCATTTTCGGACGGATCAGAAGTATTTTTCCATTGAGAAAAATAACTCTGCAGTTGTAGCGAACATTCCTGTGCATTATGGGCATTCCAACATCGCAGATGATGTCCTTGGCTACTGGCGATTTTAGCAACACAGAAAGAACTTGAAAAGAATGCAGTAGCGTGTCGCTTTCCAAGAAATGATCGTTGCAACCGTAACCAGGGATTTCCAGCTCTGGTCCGAGCCTGTATGTTGCACCATGTGCTCTGGCAAGATTTATACTCTGAAGGATGCGTTTCAAGTTGCCTTCAAAATCCAAGGCCCATTGATTTAACGTGCAAGCCGCAAGAGTCACTTTTCGCCCCATCTGAAACTTTAGCAGAGATCTGCCTGTGAAGCAAAGTTTGATCACAATTTTGGCGACTTCAAAGCGAATGTTCAATCAAGGATTGAGATTTATTTCCGATGATTGCCGGAAAGTTTCGACTGTTCGTGGCTCTTCGTAGCTCCCGATCGAGCTCGAACCAGTCTCTCCGTCGCGAGTGATTGCATCACATTACATCACATCGATCTCTTCCCTTTCAGAAAAGAATTACGAAACAATCGCGAAAACAATATGGTTCGTTATGGGTTGTTAGTCTTGTCTCCTTCTTGCCTCAGAACTAAAATACCAGCCCTTCTGAAGCAAGCATCGAAAGAAGTCAAAGAGGTACTGTACGTTGACATTTATCAACCTGATTACGTGTGCCTCCATCTTCGCAATTTGTACGACCTACTCGTCGATGTTTACAGCAAAAATTCCTCGAGGATTGGCCATTTGGACGTCCGATTTCTGCTTCCTTCCGCGTTGGCAAAAACAGACGGTAACCTTGATGAAGTTAGATACCTTGGAAAGAGACCTGAGGTCGCACTTGTGCGAGATATTTTTTGTAAAACAGGCCAGTCGAGTTCACAGGTTGGCCTCCTGGAGTTCAAGAAGTGGCTGACCCGCCGTTTTCAGTTATCCGATTTGGAGAAAAAAGTGAAGTATTTAAAGGTCGAAGACGAGGCGACGGATAGTAACTTAATCAACAAAACTTGTGGGCCAGAAAATCCACAAAATGATTCTTTGCAGACCTACAATGAGGTCGTTCTTGGGGGAACATTCGATCACATTCACTCTGGCCATCGATTACTTCTAGCTGTAGCTTCCTTGCTTTGCGAAGAAAGAATTACGATTGGCCTCAGCGATGGGCCTCTTCTTCAAAGAAAGTTTTTGAAGGAACTAATCGAGCCTTTCCAAGAGAGGAGGAAGAAATTGCAAGACTTTTTGAATGACGTTAAGCCAGGTATGTCTTTCATTTCTTTCATCGTGTTTCAAATTACACCACTAAACTAACATTCAGATTGGCTGAGCAACGTGCTACTTGCATCTTATTTCCTCGAGTAATAGCCGGGGGCGATTATAGATATTTTTGGCACCACAAGGGAGCGATCTTTCAAGGGAAGGCGATTATTCGAGGGAGGCGACTATTTCAAATATTGCTCACTGTAAGTCGTGCCCTAAATATTTTGTTTATTATGTCATTGAATAAAAAAAATAATCACATGAAATAAACTGAATACGGGCTTTTTAAGTGGATGTGCATAGCAGGAGGGGTGGGGGGCGATTAATCGAGGGAGGTGATTATTTTAAAATAATATTTCCATCAAAGGGGGGAGATTTTGAAGAAGGCAGTAAATCGAGGGGTGGCTATTATTCGAGGAAATGTGGTATGATACAGTCCAGACTACATTTGCGACCACATCTCTTAAGTGTCCAGCTCCAAGCAACCACCTGTTCAAAACACCAAAATTTTCCCAGTCAAAGCACTATAATTGAAACCTCCCATAAAAGACCACTTGCTGTAAGCAACCACCTCATGGTCTCATCTCTAGGTTCACTGAGTGTGCACTATGCTACTTGGACTACATCTATATGAAGAACTTTCAGTGGCAACATGGAACTACACATATTGTAACTTGCATGAAACTGCATGAAATTGCAGGCAATAAAATTAATTATTGAAAAATGAATCATTGGATAATGCAATTCTAGCATTTTGATTGGCTTGGCCGTTATGGTATATGAGCTATTATACCATGCTCTCCATATATGGTCGGTGTACGCATCAGTTTAAAATTGGAAGCTAGCTGAGATTTTTTTCGCGAAGATAGAACGGCGCCCGAAGCAAATCGTTTAATGCAATTTCATCGAAAGAAAAAAGACAAAAACGAACAAAAAAGCCACAAGAGCTTGTTTGAAAGTTTGTCGAAAAACACATGAAAACACATGGAACTAAAGTACCTTGACCAGCTATGAAAGAAGACAAGTGTTGTTTCTTCATGATCGCGAAGCCATTCGCCGATCGAGTCACTCGATAGATAACTGCGGCTTGTTTATCCGACATCAAGAATATAAATTGCAAGTAACCAGCTACAAATACAGGCCATGCAGCCACATTCACTAGAGCAATGGAGGTGGCAGTATAGCTTCTTTTTTCGTTCAGCAAAACCAGCTTGTGGCTTCAAACAACTTCATAACAAGCGACTGAGGTAATAGTTTTTCTCTGTTGTTCTTACTTTTATAACTGCACCGAAAATCCAAATTCACAGTAATTTCGACGGCTGTCACTTAAAAATTCTTTTCCTTCACATTATCTGCCAGGGTTTTTTTAGCTGTTCTGCTTTGTAAAATCCTAGAATCCCGATGAGTTTTTAAAAAACTAATGTTCATCGCTACAATGTTTTGATTTTTCATTCACGCAGTCCAGGCAAGTCCGTTCTCGCACATTGACAGTTTTGGTAGACGTGTGACATGTGAATAGTGGAAGTCCCTTGTCTTTTCCGGTTTGTTCTAGTCAGGGAGATTCAACGAGATTTTGTGGGCGTTTTTAATAAAACAATATTATTATTCCACTCGCGCTTGTTGGATATGAGATGATTATAGCCAACTTGGCGCTATGCACCTCGTTGGCTATCTAGCATCTCATATCCCACGCGCCCTCGTGGAATAATACTTAATTATCTTCTGTACAGAAGACATGTCTGGACCACTTGGGAGCGACACCCTGTGGTTGGATTCTTCTAAACGACCACCTTTAGTAAGTGACCACTAAGTCTTCGACTTTGGGTGGTTGCTTCTGGAACTTTTGACTGTAGTTCACAGGTAGTAAGTCGAGAAAAGCCTGTTTCTATGCCTTTAAATGATCAAAATAATCTCTATCATGCAGTGTTCTCCTTATCAGGCGGTAACCAGTAAAATTTACCGCCTGAAGCAACACTTTTTACCGCCTGCAACTGCTTAAAGGTTTACCAAAATTAAATAATTTAAAAAAAAAAAAAATATGCGAGTTGTGATCCGATCTGATCCTCACAAGAAAATGAATGAATATGTGGAAAAGTATAGCTACCTAAGTACAAAACATACAGCCCCAAAATAATGCATGTTCAGGAACTTCTTTTTGCGTCTGCAAGCTGGCAACTTCGTGCGGCTTTTTGCAGGGCACTTGCGCTTGAATCCAGCAAGACGCAAGAACTTCTTTTGCGGTTATAAATTTAACCACAAGAATTTCTTAAAATTATCTTGTGCAAAGGTAACCTTTTAAGCGAAGAAATGTGTACAATTTTGATTGAAAAAAAAAGCAGCGCTTCAAAAAATAAGGAACGATCGTAGTATGTTTCGCAAAAGAGCCGTGTAATTTGAGACCGCACGTGCAACTGTGTCAACTTAAAGCGCTCTCGGAAAAAAAAAAACATGCTAAAGTAAAGTAAGGAATATTTTCACTAAAAGCTCTTTCAACTTAGCGCAATAAAGTAATAATAATTCCCATGTTTTCTTGTGGGCAGTAATTCAACGCCTTTAGTTTGTTTTGCCGAGACTATGGTATTGTACTGTGAAATGATCCAAATAATCGAAATGTTCGAAACTACAGATCGTTTTGTTAATTAAACGCCTCACACGCTTTACCTAACTTTGGAAAAGCTAAACGATTGAAGTGTTCACTTTGCACAAAAAGCAGAGAAAGCTGTTCACTTTCCCAGGCAACTTTTTACGTGTGTACTTTCATGATTACCTTTTGCTGCCACAGAGTGAATTAGTATCAACGCTACAAAACGGTGTTGTCACAAAAAGGCAACAAACACTACAAACTTCTTTCAGGTTAACACTTATAAAGAACTTCATGCGCCTTCTTGAGGCTTGCGGTAATTTTCTAGCTTCTTGCGGTGAAGATTTTTGACTTCTTTCGTTTCAAAGTTCTTGCAGGTAAACCACAAAGGGACCGCAAAAATACGGCACTTTCACTTCTTGCGGTGGCTTGCATGCTCTTGCGGCGCAGCAACTTCTTACGCCACTTTTTGCACGTGCATTATTTTGGTTCTGTACTATAACTGTATATGCAGCTTTCCTTTTTAGGGGCATGCATTTTGGAGACATAGTAAAATTATTGGAATCAAACGTTTTAATTTGTTTTCTAAAGATAACGACAGCAGATTTGCATAAAATAGGTCTTAAAATATGGGAATAAAAAATTTCCCAGTGAAGGCGGGTCCATGTCCCTCACTCCACCGTCCCCCCTCCCCCCTCCCTCTTAGAAAAGTATACATTTTTTGCCTTACCGTCCATGAATGGTCCCTTACCTGCTGAGCTAAAATTTACGGAGAACACTGATCATGATGTGGTTATACATCTACAGTGTATTTACTGTGATATTCATGAAACCGTGAAGACCAGAAATATAAATTATGTAATGTTATTGTGTTGAAAGGAAAAAGGCAATGAGGCGTGTCCTGAATTTTATTGTGATTGGTCACCACACAATCAACACTCCTGAAAATTTTCAGTTGCTCATGGGTTTCTGAGTTTCACAGTAACAGTATCATTCTTGTATGTGGCTGGTATGTTGTGAAGGATCATTCAGATTGAACAGGGTATTGCCCACTGATATCACAAGCCAAGATCAATAATACCTGCATGCAGCAAAAGTGCTGTTTGATAGCCTGGAGCAAGCCCTCATGCTAACATCTGTTAGTAACTAGCAATAACCAAAGGTTTTAACAGGAAGTGCGGGGAAGTTTAAGGCTTCTGATGGAAGTTCAAAACACTCTTGCTCCATTACTGGGGCTTTGCATAAGTTGGAATGCAAGTGACCAGTGGGATTATGAAAGATAGAAAGTTCAAATGCATGTGCATGATTAGTCTGATCACATGTTCTCAGCCTGGAGATTAAGAGGTTTTAGGCCTCCTCTTGTTGCTCGTAATAATTTTGCCCAGCAGGTCAATAATGTTTTGCTAAGATAAAGTAAAAAGGGTAGTTGGTAAACCTGTGATATTTCTCTTCTTATATTTCTTTTTCCCCTCTCTTCTCAAAAAGAAATAAAAAAAGGCCTGAACACAGGTTAGGGGATTGCCTTGACTTAGTAAAATTTCAACAACAACTTACTTAAAGGGCAACCTACTTTTTATTTTTGTTTCATTTAAAGTATCTATTGAAATAATAAGGAATGAGATTTTCTTGCGTGGAGCAATTGGGGACAAGGCCTTCACTCATGTTGGCCCCTCACTGTGGAGTGTGAGTACCTGGAGTCATCAGGGTTTCAGGCAGGCTCTAAAGACCTTTTTATTTCATTTGGCATTTGCCCAGTGAACCAATTCATGTACAGTCATTGCGGTGTTTTATTTTTATTTTCTTCGAGTGTACTGTTTGTTATGTATTAGTGTTTGTCAGCTTTTATCAGCGCTTTAGAACATGTGTATAGTTTAAATGCTATATAAATAAATATTATTATTAACATTATTGTTATTGTTTAAAATTACTCCATCTCATAATATCAGAACCCCTGTTTATCAGTGGTTTGCATTTTTAGGCCTTAAACAGGACATCATGATACTCAAGGACCCTGTGGGGCCAGCGGGAACAGTTCCAGAGTACCAGTGCTTAATTGTCAGCAAGGAAACAGAGAAGGGAGGGTTCTTTGTTAATGATGTCAGAGAGAAACAAGGCTTAGATCTGCTGGATGTACATGTTGTTGACGTAGTCTCGGACAACAGTATTGAAGTTCTAAAAGGAAAACGCCATCAAGGGGAAGAAAAGATGAGCTCCTCTATGGAACGTCAAAAACTCTTAGGAACACTTTTAAAACCTGTTGTTAGAAAAGAGAAAGGAAATAATCAGCCATATGTCATTGGTCTAACTGGAGGGATTGCTAGTGGAAAATCTGCAGTCTGTCAGAGGCTGAAAGATCTAGGTGCTGCGATAATAAGCTGCGATCAGCTTGGACACCAAGCTTATAAACCTGGAAAAAAGGCTTACAAGGAAATAATTGATAATTTTGGATCCAGCATTCTCACCCCTGAACAAACCATAAACAGAAGAGCGCTTGGTGCAATTGTGTTTGCCGACAAGGCAAAGTTAGCATTGCTTAATCAAATAGTGTGGCCTGAGATATTGATGCAGGCTAAAACAGAAATTGCTCGTTATGGAAAAGAAGGCTTTAATGTTTGTGTCCTGGATGCCGCAGTTCTCTTGGAAGCTGGCTGGGACAAGGAAACTGATGAAGTGTGGGTTACATTTGTCCCTGAAAGTGCAGCAGTCTCACGGATTCTCAACAGAGATGGTATCTCTGAAGAACAAGCAATGAACAGGATTAAGTCACAAATAGGCAACGAGGAAAGAATTAGGGAAGCAAATGTTGCCATTTGCACCTTGTGGGAGCCAGAATTCACACAAAAACAGGTTGTGAAAGCATGGAATAATTTACAAGAAAGACTGTCATGACATTATTTCAAATATTCATTTGCGATGCTATTAAAATGTATGATAATTTATTTATTTATTAGCTTTACTAGTGATAAAGCAAAGTAGCTGAAAATTCAAGATTCAAGATTGATTTAACTCTGAACACAAAAATTGGTAGTCTCATGTAAATATTCAACTTTTCTAGATGTCAGCTTAGTTTAACTCCAAGGATCTACGAAGCTAGTTTTTGAACTTAACAATGACCTTCATTGGACACTGGGATCTGTAAACATTTAGCCTGAGCAGAAAACGGGATTTGTACCCCCTGTTCCCACTTTGGTACCCTCATACTGGCAAGCATATGCATTTAGAGTGCTTTTCGTATGACCTTGAAATGAAAAAGTGCGAACAAAACAGAACAGCTAACAAATGGAAATAAAGTGATTTGATTGGTTTATCAAACTGATACAAACGCACCTGGCGTTTGGTTGGTTAAGTGAGCACTCAGCTGAAAAAACTTCATGCCCTTGAACTTAATTCTAGAAGTCAACCTGTCGATACTTCTCTCTGACGTCATACTGCAACACAATTGGCCAATCACACAATGCCTTCTCCATGTTAGCGTTTTCTTTGGCGGGAAAACGAACACTTACTGAAACCGTTTTTCAAGTTCATAAAAAAAGCTCTAATAGCTCATGCTCTGGAATTCTTTATTGTTTTAGTCCTATTCTGATTCAAAGAAACTAAATAGCAGCTCTTACTGTTCGTGTATCGCCCAGTTACCGATCACGTCCAAGTTTATCAATGACCTTATTCTGTCTTTATATAACCTGCTTATGCGGGTGGTTTTTTGGGGAGACAGGAGTGCCAGCACCAGGCAAAGCCATGAAAATTGTCACAAAGCCTCCAGCTAAACAGGCTATTCCAGTGTCCTAAGCTAATTTAACTGGAAATATTGTGAACCAGTCGCATTGTAGAAATGAAAGCTTCCTCTTTTAGTATTTAAAGCAAACAATTGAGCAAACAGTGATGGAAGCAAAATTAATTCCCAGTAGAACTGAAAAATGTCATCACCGCATATGATTCTTAACCGTCTGTCCTGCAAAAATCATCTCTGCTTTCATGCTACATTTTATTATAGGGTAGTTTTCACAAATGTGTCAGAATATGCTTTAGACTGCTCACTCCAAGGGCAACCAAGTTATTGAGAGGTTTGCTCTAACGTTTCAACTCTTGGACAGATCGCCATTTACCATTTAGATGAACCCACTTTAGTTCAACGTTTTGATACAACTATTTATTTGTTGGGATTTCACAAAGAGAAAATAATATGAATTTTGTTGTGAATATTTTCTTTGGCCACTAAAAAGGAGTCAAAGGGTTATTTTTCGGTTACTTTGGGGAAGATTGAAGTTGATTAGTCTTACATTTATAGGGTTATTATGGACAGTATCATCTAGAAGAAATCTCTTCTAATTTTGAGAAATTGCCATTGAGGTTGTACTGTTTGCCGTAAGCATGACTCTTAAATAATTTCTCTACTGAGAGACTTTTTGTAAGATATTTTTTTTATCCTAGGCTGATTTTTTTTTCACGACGCTCGTAACCTTCATGATTAATAAGCAGTGATATTTAAGGAGAAATTTAATGCTGGTCATTAAGAAGGAATGTAACAAAGAGTTGATGGTCATTAAAAGAGAATGCAACAAAGAATTGGTGATCAACAATAGATTAATTTGTTCAAAGTGCCCACAGGCAGATGATTCAAAAATGGTTGTCACGGGAAAGTAAAAAGTCACACAGCCATTTTTACAGTCGTCACACAATGCTCAGGAGGGCTTCTTCTTTAGGTAGCAAGGTGCAGATTGGATACAAATAAAGAAACAATACAACCAAACAATGAAGCCCCCAGGGCCAGGGGAACTTATTTTAGTTCCTTTATTTCTTTTGTTATGACGGTACCTGCAGAGAGACCCTTAAGACCCCGAAACGAAAGGGGGTGGGGGGTAGGGGGGCTACTTGACAAAGTTTTATCTGGGGAGGTCCAATCCGAAGTTTCCGAGCGAGGTCCAATCCCTTTCCTTCCACTGACAAAATGGTACCCCTTTTATTATGCATTCTAGTCCACGGGGGTATAGGGAGTATTGCATGACTCCGGCCCGGGAAGCTACTAAGGAGACTATTAGCATAGCTACTTGATAAGAATAAATGGCTAAAACTCTTTTTGTCATTCAATAAGTTGAAATGATATAGGTGCGTCTAAAGTTTGGAAACAGTTTCACAAAAGTTCCCTTTAAATAGATTTTGATTATTTTTTGGTGTACTTCAGGTCCCGGTTGGTCAATCCTTGGATAGCGCTACCACCTGATAAATCACTATACAGTGGATACGTATTAAGAAAAACAATTTTGCTATCCAGCGGTTGGGATTTATCCATTGGAAAGTGTTATCCACCTTTCCAACAAGCAGAACCAGATTAAAAATTCTTTACCCTTTGAGGGAAAAGGTACTCTTTTTAGGTGGGGCCCCCCATTTCAGCCATTACAGGTAGTAGCCCTACCCCCTACCACCCGGGCCTAAACAAGAGTCATATATGTTCTAATTCCTCACCTACTAAGCATCAAAACTTGCCAAAAGGACGTTCTCAGGCTTAATACTTTAAAAACTGATATAGGAGACAGGAGCCCAGCTGTACGAGCACAGGCGGCCCAAACTCACGTTACGAGGGAAGGGTGCAATGTAATTTACATACCTTAGGTGACGCGCCGGTGTCGCGTTATAGGCGACCGTTGAGCGAGTATAAGAGACTTTGTATGAGAAATATATTACTGAGATCTGCGAACGCTAGATAACGCTAAACCTTACTGTTTCTTAAATGAAATGAATAAAAAAGACCTACCTGCAATGTATTCTACTGTATTTTGGTGTTTGATTGTCGTTTACTGTTTTTTTGACTTTATTGCGTAACCACTGTTATTCCTTTCATAGAACAGTTCGTCTCTGATTGTATGAAGGAAGTAACACGATTTCTGAGTACCAAGCAGATCACAACCACCCCTTACCATCCTATCTGTAATGGTTTAACTGAGAAGTTCAACGAACAATGAAGCTTATGTTAAAGAGATTGTGTAGTGAACAACCAAGACAGTGGCATCGTTTTATCAACCCTTTGTTGTTTGCTTATCATGAGTTTCCCCAAGAGTCTACTGGTTTTTCACCGTTTAAGCTGTTGTATGGAAGAGCCGTTAGAGGTCCGATGACCATTCTTAAGGAGCTTTGGACGAAAGAAGTAGAGGAACCGGAAGTTAAAAACAGCTACCAGTATGTTTTTGAGCTGCGAGAGAAGTTGGAGGAAAAATTAGCCCACAGTCAGTTACAGAAGGCTCAAGATAAAGGAAAGCACTATTATGATCGAAAGACTAGAGTCAGAAAATTTCAGCCCGGTGAGTCCGGGGGGGGGGGGTGGTTACTCCCATATATGGGCTATGTAGGTACGTGCAGCGGAATAGGGTATGGTTTTTGAGGTTCTCGGTCCTTAAATAGGGTATCTTTTTTGACCCTCTTGTTTCTCTGTCCCTGGTGTGGTCCTTAGATAGGGTAGCTTAATTGTATTATCTAATACTGGAGTGTGGAAACGCCCGCCTAAACGAACGGGTTTTTTTAAACTTGATGTATCCGTTTAAGTATTAACAAAATGATTTTGCAACAGAGGTTTAATAGCCGTTTAGCGGGTAAATACACGTGACGCCTCTTCAAGCCACATTATTAATTTTTCCTTGAATAGGGTGTCATTTTTGGGCTTTGGGCCTTAAAAAGGGTATCAGTTTTCGCTTTCTTAGCTCTTAAATAGGGTTAGGGTTCCCGAACCTTCGAGGCACACCCCTATCCCCCCCCCCCCCCCACCCCCGGGCTGGTGAGAAAGTTCTTGTGCTACTACCAACTGATCACAATAAGTTGCTGATGCAGTGGAAGGGTCCTTTTGAAGTGAGTTCAATAGTAGGCCTTAACGACTACAGAGTTAAAGCGAAAGGAAAGGGGAAAGTTTACCACGCGAATCTCCTCAAGAAGTATTTTGAAAGAGATGAAGCTACAACAGAAGGAGCAGTAGCTGTGGTAAAAGTAGATGATCATTTTAAGGAAGATATGCACTGTGAAATTGAAGAATGTGAAGTAAAGGATGCGGAGGATGATGATAATGTTGATTTCCCAGAGATCGGTGGCACCGAGGCACCAGGAACCACAGACCTCGCCCAGCATCACATCAAACTTACCTCAGATGTGCCTGTTCGGTCAAGACCATATCCAGTTCCTTACAGCATGAGGGAGTCGTTGAAGAAAGATATCACCGATATGATTAAAATGGGAGTTATTAGGGAGTCTGATTCATCCTATGCGTCGCCTGTTGTTGTAGTGAAGAAGAAAGACAATACCAATCGAGTCTGCGTTGATTATCGGAAGCTAAATAAGCTGACTGTTATTGACGCTGAACTTATGCCGACCGCGGAGCACCTGTTCCAGAAGCTGCGTGGTGATAAGTTTTTCACAAAGATTGATCTTAGCAAGGGCTACTGGCAAATCACCATACCTGAGGAGGATATTCCGAAGACTGCGTTTGTAACACCCGACGGTTCCTACGAGTTCTTAAAGATGCCATTTGGAATGATTAACTCTGCAGCAACCCTGAAGCGAGCAATGAAGAAATTAATTAAGGATTTAGACGACGTCGATTTTTACAGGGACGATATATTGGTTCATACACGCACCTGGGAAGAGCATATTAAAGCCCTCCGAGAGTTGTTTACACGTTTATTGAGAGCTGGGATGACTATTAGACCAACTAAGTGTATTTTTGCGGCGAGTTGCGTTGATTTCTTGGGTCACCGCCTAGAACAAGGAGTGCTTGGTCTACACGAGGAGAATGTCGAGAAGATTAAGAATGCGCCATAGCCGGGTACTAAGAAGCAAGTTCGCTCGTTTGTTGGTTTGGCCGGATATTACAGAGACTTTATCCCCAACTTCGCAGCGACTGCAGCTCTCCTATCGGACCTGACACGCAAGGGTCAGCCAACTAGAGTCGAGTGGGGTCAAGTGGGTCAAGCACAAGAGAGGGCATACCAGACCATCAAGTTTCATTTGACGAATGAGCCAATTCTTCGTCTTCCGGACCCAGTGAAAACGTACTTCTTGCAAGCGGATGCGTCAAACACTGGAATTGGTGCTGTATTAATGCAGAAGCATGATGAGAAGCTGTTCCCCGTTTGCTACGCAAGCAAGAAATTGTCAAGTGCAGAAAGGAACTATTCTACAATTGAGAAAGAGTGCGTAGCAGTAGTCTGGGGTATCAAGAGATTTCATCTTTATTTGTACGGAGTTCCCTTTGTTCTGCAGACGAATCATGAACCCCTAAAATATGTGAACAGTTGTTGTCCTTACAGTAGGCTGTTAAGTAAGACTTAAGAGCTGCTAAGTTTTACTTAGCCAAAAATTAGTGTGTGAAGACCTAAGGAAAATCTCAAGTAACTTTACTTTGCATCTCATTATATTAAAGTCGGAAAGTTGAAACGATTCAAGAAAGTTGCAAGCCACTTGAAAACTGTCCTTATGACCCACTTAGCTGACTTGCGGCTTCTTGAGCTTTGAGAAAGGCAAAACATGTCAATCAGTCTTAATTATGTTGCGTGGGAAAATGACCTTAGTTAACCTGAAGTAAAAAAAGAATCGGTTGTGTGTGAAGCTTTATTTTACTTGAAGTAATTAAAATTTACTCGTCTTGAAATATTTCTTAGCTTATTTAGGCTCTAGTGCAATGCACCTATCAATGTAAAGCCGGCGGGGGGGGGCAAGGCATGGGGTGGGGATTTGATTGTTTTTGTTGACCATGGGTTAGGACATTTGACTGATCTTGTTCTGCCAGGGGAGGAGATATTTGAATCTTTCTTCGCCCTACGTGGAGACATTTGACTGCCGACTCAGACGAAAAAGACTGAGACCGAACATATGTTTCCAATATGTTTCCTGCTTCCACGCTTCACGCATGCGCCATACGGTTTGAAAAGATCAGGGGGTCTTGGAGGCCAATGAGAACAAGAGAAGGCTGACTGGATTTCACTGTTTTGTCTTCAAATGTCGTTTGTTTTAGCGTGTTTTTTATCTATTGAACCTCTTAAAATACTGTGGTATCAAAGTAACAGAAGTAAAGAGAAACCAAGTCGATTTTTGCAAGTACAATTGATTAGTGTATGGCTCATTCGCTACAATCAATGTAAATTTATAAAACTGACTTTCTTTGTACCCTTTACTAAGAACGGTATATTTAAACTTACAAAATGTGGACTTTCTCCTAAAGGTTTATGTATTCTACTCAGTGTAACACGGATTATGGTTAAAACGTATAATTGCAGCTGTAACAGAAACATGTATCTTTAGTGATGCAGCAACGTTTATAAAAGATTGCAGAGTTTTATTTGAAGATATTTTTATTGCTCCTTTCGTAGGTTCTGCCTTGTGACTGACAGCAATGTGCAACCCAGGGTGGGGAAATTTGGTTGCATTTGACTGGAATGATTTGCCCGTCGGCAGGGAATTTGATTGCAAATTTTTGAAAAAAGTCAAATCCCTACCCTATGCCCTACCTCCGCCCCCCTCCCCCCCCCCCCCGCCGGCATTACATTGATAGGTGCATAAAGACTACCAGTGCTAAGTTTGCGAACGGACGTCTTATGCGTTGGGCTATGTTTTTGAAAAGTTGAACATTCAGAGTTGAAGCCCCAGTTAAAGGCTCAGACAACGTTGGAGCAGATTACTTGAGTAGGGCTGAAGAATAAGTTTAATGACATTGAACTGCTCCTTATTTAGCGATTTTTCTTGTTTAGGAGAAATTTAGGAAATTTGTTATGAAAGGGGGTTATGTTACGAAAAATTGTATTGCGTGACTTTTAAACGTGACATTCTAGAAGCTTCGAGACATAGTTTGTTTATTTTAGGATCTTGTGTAAGTGTTTCTAAAGCGGTATATTTTGTAATCTTTCTATAATTAGACTAGTTGGAAAGTTCTAGAATCTTATTGTAAAAGTATATAAGTAGGCGAGTCCGAGTTAAGTTTTAACTAGTTTTCACAAGTGAAGAGAGTTTGGCATTAGTCGTGTTTAGTCAAGTGTGACGAAAGCAGTGTTTATTGAAGTTGGCGGAGGCGGTGTAAGTTTATCGATTTACGTGCTGTCGTGGAGTTTTACTTCGTGGAAACTACGTTCATTTTTGGAATAAATCTTCTTGTTGCTGTTCCGACAACCCTGCGTTCAGTTTGGTTTGCAAGCTACCCGTCCTCTAGAAGATTACCCGCGTAACACAGTGAAACTTGATGCAATATTGAATTGTATTCATATACATCTTTCTTTTCTTAGCCAAAAAACATAAGTTCGTATTCGCCATGCCCTTGATGTCAATTTGCCTCGTCCTGGTGTTCGCTCGCTTCATTCATTGAAGAGAAGCGATTGAAAAACTTGGTCGAGTCCAAGGTCACCGTTCCTTTTTTGCTGAAGTCGTGGCAGCTCGGATGACCCCATTGGCTCAACCATTTCATTCGTTAATGGGGTGCTGTTGTCTCTACCGGCTGTTTAGGAAAATGTTCAGAGTCTTTAGCTAGTGCCTTCAGGAAGTAGTCTAAGGGCCTGTTTACACAGAGGTCGGGGACCCCATGCATGCTCAGGTTGCTGAGGTAACCCGCGGCGGGTTACTCCACCCGATGTAGTAAACGTGATCAAATTAAATTGAGAGATTATATGGACCGGCGGGTTATCTCACCTACCTAGGGTCTCCCACCCTCATGTAAACAGGCACTAAATACTGACGTGACTTAAAGACTTATTGATCTACTTTAGACTGCCCTTGACTTTAAAACTTCGAAAAAGTACTGTATTGTTAACGTTACTTAACCGTGTAAAATTGATTTGTGATGAAAGTATTCCGCTCGCATTTATCTTAAATCAAAATTCCTAAAAATTTAAAAGTAGCCTTTGTTTCCCGTTGATAATTATACTGCCACCTGTATGGCAAGACTATGAAGGATATAGTTGTATTTTTATTCTTTCACCCAAATATATAGTGAAAATCTATATGTGTATCATAAATCAAAGGTTACATGACTCTGTTTCTTCCATTGTGTGTCAGATTTAATAAAAACCTTCAGTAATTAATTGTCTTCAAATAGGAACTCTGCTTGTAGGTTTTCCTTAATCTAAAAATTTTACATTTCAATATGGATGGCTTTTTTCCCCACTGAGTCCTTGTCTTTATCTTATAAACTGAGCGAGCAGGCTCCAACCTTCTTCCTCTGAGCCTCGAGTAAACTTTTAAATTTACTCAACTGTGACCTATCTAGAAGGATATCCGCTAAGACTTATCAGCTAAGAATTTCTGTGTTAGGAACCTTCAAGTGGACGGCAAAGTGATTGTTGATCTTAGTGAACTTCTTGAGCAATTTCATCCTCATTTCTCAAAAATCGCCGATAAACTTAGGGAAAAGTTACCAGATTTAAATGTTGACTTGTCCAGATTGACTAATCTTGTCAAGTCCAGAAAAGACCGTGATGTTGTTTTCACTCTTCGGGATATTACTGTTACTCAAGTTATTAGTATTCTTAAGAGAGTTAGTGCTAATAAATCTGTTGGTATTGACGGGATTAATGCAGGTTTACTTCGTTTGGCTGCACCAGTTATCACGCCGAGTATTGCAAGGATGATAAACTACTCTTTCTCAAGTAGAACTTTTTCTCACCCTTATCCCTTTGTTCAAAAAAGGTGATGCAAGCGACCCATCCGATTATCGTCCAATTTCTGTCCTTACAGTCCTACCTAGGGTTGTTGAACGTTACGTCCACGATTCTTTGTATGACGTTCTTCAAGTGAACAACTTGATTTACTACCTCGTGCGGCCAGGGCTTTTCCCTATAAGAAATGGGAGGTTGCTTGATTTATTTCGACAGTCCGGTTTTCGTAAGCCTCATGGTTCTGAGACTGCTCTGTTTAAAAATGAAAGTTGATGAGCTCTTACTAAATTTGGACAACAACAGAGTGAGTGGAGTACTACTTGTTAACTACTGAAAAGCGTTCGACATGGTCGACCACAATTTATTAGTATGTGTAATCAAATGGTGACGAGTGAAATTAGGGAACAATTTCACTTGCGTTTTGTCCAAATCCTAATAATTTCCCCAGCCTTAGGCTCGGGAAATTATTAGGATTTGGACAAAAGGCAAGTGAAATTATTCCCTGATTTCACGAATATACCATTTGATTACCTATTAATATCATGGGTGACGGGCGTTAGCAATCTTGGATTTTTGACATGTTTATCCTGGATCGTATCGATCGAGAACTCCACTCTCTCAAATGTTTAGACCTTAAATTTGGCTTATAAAGTTCAGAATTTTTCAGACTTTTTTGGCAAAATACCTGTTAGAATCCTTCTTGATGCTCTCTTGCTGTTCAGGTTTTCTAAAGCGTCTTTTTGTGCCCTGACATCATCATTCACGGCATTTTAAAACTTTGTCGCCATCTTGACACTGAGACGTACGGAAGGGTTGCCATGGCAATTTTGTAATGTCACATGTGAAATCACAAATTAACGCTGAAATTTCGCGCCAAAATTAAGGAGTAATTCGTCACCTATGATATTATGGCTGAAATTAGGCTTATGGCTTTACCAACAGAGCACATAATTGGTGTCAGTCTTATCTCTCTGGTAGACATCAGCTGGTCTGCATTGATGGCAAGGAATCGTCTTTGGCGGATGTAAACCATGGAGTACCACAAGGATCTATTTTGGGTCCTCTTTTCTTCATCTTATTTATCAAGGATTTGCCACTTTATATTACAGAGCAGGGGAGAGGTTCCATCAACCCCCTCCCCCTCCCCCACTCCTTGTACCACGGTGGGGGTATGACTTTGCGTGTACGCCCGAGGGTTGAGTGCGGGTTTAGTTCACAATATATAATAGCTTTACGTTTGCGTTGATTTGCCTGCGTATTGAAGTCAGACTTTGAGCTATTATCACGCTCATGATAGAGTCGCGCTTCTCTTATCTAGCCTGGTCCCAAGGCTTCATTACTCCGCGCGCAAAAGTGAACAAAAACAAGCAAACAAACAGAAGTTTTTTTCTGTCTTGATTAATAACAGGAGCATTATGTTCTTTATCTTTGAGTTTCTATGTCCTAGTAATTTCGTTTCTTTTGTTTTTTGTTTTTATTCTTCTGATTGTTTTTTTTTTGAATTTTTTAAAGTGGTTCATTCGTTTCTCATATTCTTTTTCAGTGTTGTCGCAGCAATTGATATACATGTAAGCCACGTGCGTCTACTGTTGATCGAAGCTACTGTAAAGCTCTGGGACGCAATAATTCAGAGGTTGGTCAGGAGCCCATAATCCGGAGCGAGCAACTTCCAGTCGCTCGTGCCATGGCATTTTCACGGACCAGTTCATTTTTAGAACGGTTTTTAGCGCGAATTTTGAATATCTTTTAAATTTCACAAACCAGTTAGCAAAACCTACAGACCTTTAGCTTCTCTTTTTGATATCTTATACTTCGAATGCGCTCATAGTCATGGTAGAGATTTTCCTTTCGCGGGAAAAAGTGCTCTAAAATGTGTCTAAAAATAAACTGGTACGTTTGTAAAAACGCCGTGACATAGGCCTGGTATGGGAGTACTAGATATATGCTGTGTGTATCAGGCAGTCAACTGATGAAACATCCAACACTAAAAACACAGTAACACACCACTGGGCCACGAAATGGCCCAATAGTACCTTTTTGAAGCTGAAAGTGACTCAAACAAGGTTTGGGGGGGGGGGGGGGGGCAATATATTGCGTACAAATCAGTAACAGTCACTTCGCTCATCTAACTGAAGAAAAAGAGAGCAGGGGGTTATTCTGCCGCTTGGAACCAAAACCAAAATGTCTGTAATCGGACAGGTGAAATCATACAGTTTTGGTGCTTTATAAGCAAAAAATGAAGGCTGATAAAAATTAATCAGATTCGAACATTCTGTTCTTTACCCGATCAGATGAAAAACAGTTGTAACTTAGGTCGAGGATAGGGGCGGGGGGGGGGGGGGGAAGGGGGGTGATGACCAATTAAAAAAACTTGCGGCATCGGAAATGGTTAAAGCCTCAGCCAAGGGACAGGAAGAAGTGGCTTGTGGTTTTCTAATCTAATATTGACCTTGGAGGTCAGTGTTCAAGGGGGAGAGTTTTTTCAGAAAGCTTTTTTACATCTTGGACATCAACAGTCACAGTAAAACGTCAGTCTCTTTTTCTTTATATTTAATACAACATAACAACGCTGAAAGTTACATCAAAAACAGAACACTGTACCACGCAACGCACCCAGATTAGCTACAAGCAGTTGATGTAATCAAGTCGACGTAATAATGTAAATGAATGCGAAGCACTGTTTCTTAAAATAACCATGGCCATGCTATACGTCATTGGCCTGGAAAACACTCCACCTTCAGGTACCCAAAAATGCGTTAGATTCCCGCTAGAATAATCTTGGCTTAAAAGATTGAGGTACATGCAATTTCTTAGTGCCTAACCACAGAACGATGCTGGTCAAGTGCTCTGGAACTGATTTGTTTCATTAGTGTACAGCCTTTCTTTTACAAAAAATTCAGTTCTTAAGTCAATAAAACATTAAAAAAGCGTGTCGCTGTTATTAAGCAATTGAACTATCTGAGCACCAGTTCGGGTACTTATATAAGATAACAACAATATTATAAAAAGGCCCTGAAGGGGGTATACCAAATCCCACTTTCCAGCCTTTGGTCCAAATCCTATTCCCGGTGGTTGTTTGCAAGCTGATGGCATGCGCA
Source organism: Porites cylindrica (assembly GCA_964035525.1). NCBI lineage: Eukaryota > Metazoa > Cnidaria > Anthozoa > Scleractinia > Poritidae > Porites > Porites cylindrica. The sequence continues at coordinate 16,226,237 of OZ037781.1, read as the reverse complement.
TAATGAATGAAAAGCTGCACTGATTGACACTGTCTGGATACAAGTTCATTCATATGGAAACAAAAAAATCTCTCATTCTACTGGACAGGTGTACAATCTTTCTCTCCAACCCTTGTTGACATAACCATATAAAATCTACTTCTCTCATTCTAACTTTCACCATCTTCATCCGACCCGAGCACATATCTTCACTCCACTTCGCTGCCGCGTCAGCAGTAGTTGTCACGGTGCAGTCAAAATCAGTTAAAGATTATAGTTTGCAATTTTCTGTGCGGATTAACGCATTGTTTGCTGAACTAAAACATTTCGATGACCATAATTGTGCAAAATGCGGGAAACATTTTCCAAATCGTACGCCATTTTGATCTTTCTCAGATGGGCATGTCATTTCACCGACAACAAACCAATGAACAGGGAAACTGACAGAATTTCATTCATGTATTGCTACTGATGCTACTGATGTATAATTAGATTTCTCCACTTCCAAAAAATGGCTTATTTGTGCAAAAGTTTGTGAAATAATCGAGTCAAAGTCCTCTAAAGAGAGAAATCACACTGCCATTTTCAAAATTGTTCATCCCTTTCCCAGTGCAGTAAATCCCACTTTCCCACTCCCCCACAAAAAAATGGTGAAATCCCAGTTCCCATTTTACCCCTTCAGGACCCTGTTATAACTGTTGCATCACTCAAGGAATTTTAAGTTACAGTTTTTAACTAGTATTTACTCACTTACTAATCAGGGGCACCCAACGACCGCTTTTCCCAAAATCAGCTCTGAGTACCTCTTTATAGGCTTCCTGGAGTGCTTTAAAAGCAATATACATGATTAATAATTAGCATTGCTATAAAAGGTTTAGAGCTCCAAGCAGATGTTTCGTAGAAAACGGTCGTTGGGTGCCCTTGACTAATCTGTTGCGATGCGTTTTAGTTTGGAGACGCTTACTTTATAATGCGTTCTGGCCTTCCATCCATCGTCATCCAAGGCCGAAATTTAGCCTTTTGTTGTTGAAGTCCGTGATTGCATTACCCTTTGACGAAAACGCTTATTCATTTGTCCATACGAAGTCAATTTTTCCGTCAATTTTCCAATTTCCTTAGTTGTTACGCAAACAAAATGTTACGTTAAGCACAAGGTATAAAAAATCATTTAGGAAACTGATTTTAACATTTTCTGGGTAAACTCTAAAAAGTTAACCATGAAAAAACTAAGTTTTGCACAAAATACTATTACCAATATGTAAAGCAAGAATGTATAGCAAAATCAAAACGCTCCAAAATTGTAGATATTCTATGCTTTCTATATAGATTTGTTCTAATGCAATGATTAACCGGAAGAACTCGTGCCTAAAAGTGAAAGTACTAAGGCGTATTTCAACATCATCCAAGGAAGCAAAATTTCTCTATCAGCTAATGCTGTTTCACTGAAAAAATTTTAAGGAGTAAAATAGTATAATATTTACTTTCTACGGTTACACGAAACCTTTTTTCCTCAGGTAAAATAGACTTTGATATTATAATGTTCCTTTGATTCAGCAGTATTATTTCTTGGACATCTCACTGCAATGAGCACGGCCCCTGTAAATAAAGTAACATTTGATTAATTTATACGCTTAGCTTGGACAGCGAAATCACGGCCTCAATACTACTCGTTCTATAGAGGTTTCAAGATAAAAAGCCTTAGATTACAGGATAGCAAGGATGAGAGGAATGTAAAATCAAAGTTAGGCAGAAGCTCGAAACTTTTCATCACTTTACAACAAGAGAGTGTTTTTGGTCTATTTTCTGCCTATTTAACCTGCTTTTCTGCTCATAACAAATCATAAAATAAAGGTTTTAACTCCTTTTGACGAATATGACATTTCTCTTTTGAATCGGGTAAAATGATGCCTTAATGGTATCCAAACTAAAATGTTAAGGCAAAAACTAAGAATTCTCAACGCATAATCCAGAGCCATCAGGTCACGGCAATAGCCATTTACAGTGAATGCTGATTTTGCAGTTAATTACATGATTATTGAAAGGTTTCTAGCGTTCAACAAACGTTTTTGAACAATTTTGTATTACAGAAATGAAATCTGATTCCGTAAATCCAGAATGATTGTACATTAACCATTCATCCATATATTTTTTTTGTCAATATTATTCACTCTAAGTCTTGCTTTTACTGCTTATTTGTTATTAATATTGTCAATTCCTTTACATTTTAATTTGAAGACAATAAATCCTTAAACCTTATTTAATATATTAAAACCCTAAGTAATCTAAAACAAAAGAAAAGTCTGTACTTACAGCTTTCTCAACGGTTTACATCAAATTCAATCGTGACGTCATCGCCAATCAGCACAAATGGAGCCCAGTACTTTGGGGCGGAAAAGTCGTCCGAATCTCGAAGGCGTTTCATGGCCTTCTGCAGAGCAGTACTGGCACTTTCTCCAACTCTCAGGTGTTGGTAGAAACATTCCATAAACACCATTGTGGCTTCATCATCAAGTGCCCAGAGTGACGCCAGCACAGAACGAGCACCAGCAAACAAGAAAGCCCTTGCCATACCGACCACACCCTCAGACGAGACCTCTCCTTGACCACTATGGGGGCAACTAAGCACAACTAGCCTCGCTCTCAGTTTAAGGGCTTGTACATCAGACATTTTCAACATGTAGTCCTCTTCCGTAGGAATACGAGTCTTGGATTGCCACCCGGGGTTGGGAGCCAAAGCAATTTCACCAGCTTCCTTTCCTCCGTGTGCTGCAATGTGAATCAAAGCGACTGAATCTATTCTCCGAAGCACCTCTTCTTTGGTTGCAGCTTCTCCTGTGAGTGGTTGGCTGTTAAGAAGTTTTCCAATCATCTCCACTTCTTTTTTTGCGAACTCCAGCTGATCATAAATGGGTTTATCCCTTTTATTTGTAACTTTCCGCAAACATGGATCTCCAACAAGCAGGACGCCAGTTTTACTGTGGTATTCAGTTGAAGAATCTCTTATTAATTTCAAACTTGTCAGTGAGGGAATAATACGGATCCTTAAAGTCTCACTTAGGGCTGTCCAAGGAGCTAAACACAAAGCACCATCAGGGACTACAACTAGTTCATCACCATCAAGTAAGTCTTCAATGGGACCAAAAACTATATCATACAATGGCTGTAACCAGTCGATATTCTCGCCCGATGGAGTCGATATTTTATCATCTTCCTGAGTACTGGAAGTTGACTTATCGCATCTAACATCTCTGCCAGCCTCAATTTTTCTCAAAGTAGCTTTCAAAAGTGCACCAAAGGGATCTTCGCGTGCACCTCCACTTTTTAGTACTGCTTGCCTAAAAATAGCGTTGGTTTTCTTTCCCAGTACCCACAAGCTTATTGTTTCTTTGTCCAATGCGATAAACATTGTCAAAACAGATATGTTCCTTGAAATGTATGCGAAATCTTCCTCAGTTTCATTTGAGATGGGCGAAGGGGATGTAAAGCCATACTTCATTTTCAAAGCATCTAGCAAAGCCCCTGCTCGTCCCCGTTCGGCCGCGTACAAAGCCTCATCCGTCTTTTGAAGCGCTATAAGAACTCGAGATAAATAACGATAGCTAGATATGAAATGCTCACGAAAACTTATTTTACATGCATCTTCCGAAATGAAACTACCCCTAATAGTATCGAACGTTTTTACGCTGAATTTGAAATGAACTACAGCTTCATCCAGAGAACCTGACAACATAAGAGTTGTACCCAAGTATTCATAGGATACTGCTTCTAGGAACATGTCAGCCACCTCCTTAGCAATTTTCAGCTGTTGCTTGTGGTACTCGATTGCTTGTTGGAATTGTTCAAGCAATAAATAAGCACGGCCGAGATCGCCATAGGCATATCCCTCTCTGGCCCTGTCGCCCACTTCCTTAGCAATGCTTAGGCTTTGCTCATAATGCTCTATTGCTCCTTGGAAGTCGCCGAGGGATTGATAAACTGAGCCTATATTGCCATAGACCAGTCCTTCTCCAGCCCTGTCGCCGACTTCTCGTGTAATGCTAAGGCTTTTCTTGTGGTGTTCCATTGATTGTTTGAAGTCCTCGAGATGTAAATAAGCACAGCCGAGATTGCCATAGGCACCTCCTTGTCCGGCCCTGTCGCCGACTTCTATTGCAACGCTCAGATGTTGCTTGTGGTACTCTATTGCTTGTTGGAATTGGCCAAGGGATCGATAAGCAGTTCCGAGATTGCCATAGGCACGTCCTTGTCCGGCCCTGTCGCCGACTTCTATCGCAATACTCAGGCATTGCTTGTGGTACTCTATTGCTTGTTGGAATTGGCCAAGGGATCGATAAGCAGTTCCGAGATTGCCATAGGCCCGTCCTTGTCCGGCCCTGTCGCCGACTTCTATCGCAATGCTCAGGCATTGCTTGTGGTACTCTACTGCTTGTTGGAATTGGCCAAGGCAGTCATAAGCACTGCCAAGATTGCCATAGGCACCTCCTTGTCCGGCCCTGTCGCCGACTTCTATTGCAACGCTCAGATGTTGCTTGTGGTACTCTATTGCTTGGTGGAATTGGCCAAGGGATTTATAAGCACTGCCGAGATTGCCATAGGCACCTCCTTGTCCGGCCCTGTCGCCGACTTCTATTGCAATGCTCAGGCATTGCTTGTGGTACTCTATTGCTTGTTGGAATTGGCCAAGGCAGTCATACGCACTTCCAAGATTACCATAGGCACCTCCTTGTCCGGCCCTGTCGCCGACTTCTATTGCAACGCTGAGATGTTGCTTGTGGTACTCTATTGCTTGTTGGAATTGGCCAATGGATCGATAAGCAGTGCCGAGATTGCCATAGGCACGTCCTTGTCCAGCCCTGTCGCCGACTTCTATTGCAATGCTCAGGCATTGTTTGTGGTACTCTATTGCTTGATGGAATTGGCCAACGGATCGATAAGCACTGCCAAGATTGCCATAGGCACGTCCTTGTCCAGCCCTGTCGCCGACTTCTACTGCAATGCTCAGGCATTGCTTGTGGTACTCTACTGCTTGTTGGAATTGGCCAAGGGATTGATAAGCAATGCCGAGATTGCCATAGGCCCGTCCTTGTCCGACCCTGTCGCCGACTTCTATTGCAATGTGCAGTTGTTGCTCGTGGTACTCTATTCTACTCCTTTCTGTCATTTAGCAGTTTTTGTATGAAAAGTGTGGCTGTTTCTTGATGGTAATATACCTAGAAAAGGAAAAAATATAAAGTTATCATTCTTTCCTGTCCGCTACTTTTCTGTTTTCTTTAGAGTTGTGCGCGTTGATGGGAAGAAAATGCAGAGAAGTGCTTTCTAATACATGTTAAACTGAAATTAGTTTTCTGGATTGGACAGACAAAAATTTAAAATCCTTCTGCACTCTAACCCATGTACATAGCCGCCTTAAGTCAGTTTCGCCTATGGAAGCTTTGGATATAGCTGCTCTAGTTTATTTAAATGTCTTCTGTCTTCCCTTAATTTATGTTAATTTACTTTCAGTTAGTTCCCGGAAGCCTTGTAAATAGTATATAGCCGCTTTTATTTTTAGTTCGCTCTATTTAGCTGCTTCTAAATTTTTGTTTCAAGTACATAACCGCCTTAAATTAGTTTTGCCTATGAACATTTAGTTTGCCGAACGCTTTGTATATAGCCGCTCTAGTTAATTTAATTTCCATTAGTTCCCAGAAGCCTTGTAAATGGTTAATTTAGTTCCACTATTTTCGGAAACTCCTTTTCTTGTAAATAAGGTTGAGTTGGCTGTTCAATAAAACACCCTGCGGGGGTTTTTATAATTAAAAAAAAAATCTATTGTTTTCTTTCTTAATAGACACTTTTTTAACGGCTTAAACTAAGGTCCCGTCTACACCAATCCGGTTATTTTTGAAACTGCATATATACTTTATTACCTTGGTTCGTAAACCTGTTTTGACAGGGGTTTCAACAAGATGCCTTTTCGGACAGCAGATTTACTGGTTTCTTGTAGACGAGTGGCCGATTCTTGTAAAAAAGTGCGGTTTCAAAAATATCAAGATTCGTGTGGACGGGGCCTAAACCGGAGGTTTGTTGTTGATGCAGATCACAGATTGACTTAATACTGAATCCTTATTGCTCCTTCGTAATGATTGTCACTGTCGTCAGCGTACAGTTTTTTTCTAACTATTCAGGGCATTGTCTCCAAGTTTCATTTTTTACATGAACAGCAGCAACCAACAATGCATTTGAAATATACAGCAGTCTTAGTTATTGTTTTGCACCAAAATATGAAACTCGGAGACAATCCCCGGAGTAGTGAGAGGCTCTCGTAAAGACGAAATTTGGACAAAGTTAAATAGTCAATCGTAGCCCTTATGTTATTACCTTACAAGTTATCAAAAATATTAAAACTCAATGGTCATATTAAATGACGGTTAATCTCGATAATCTCAATTTTTAAAAACATTTATCAAGCGGTTGCAAAATTATTTGTTCATTTGGTAAAGTAGACCAAAATATTATAGGAAAATTCATTAGCCGACGAGGAGATTCCACGTTAAATTGCACGCGAAAACCGATATCGCACGAATCGCGAAGCGATGAGTGCGATATCGGTTTTCAAGCGCAATTTAACGTGGAATTCTCGAGTCAGGTAATGAATTTTCCTTGAATCGCATAATTGAATAAAAATCAGAAGAAAAAAAAAGAAAACAGCAATAATATTGTTTGTTTTTATCCTGAGCGCGCGCTCCAGAAAGCCATTTCAAAGTCAACTGTCAGAACTGTCATTGCGTTAGCGAATAGGAAGCAAGGTCAGTCGTACACGTTTGAACCTTCGACAACTTTTTTTGTACCTTGTGCTTGTTTTCACATTTGTTTTCAAACTTTTTTACATGTAAACAAGCTTCACACTAATCTTAAGGATAAATAGAGGTATTTTACTGAATTTAGAAGCCGTTTATGTAGAACGTCTTTTTTCAAATTGGTCATTTGCTCGAGAAGGAAAATAATTTACACCTTTTACCTCTTCGGCGGCAAAACTGAAAGAAATCAAGTGTCCAAGCGAAAGCACTGAAAGTTTAACATGTTTAACGTCGCGATTGACATAAGGTAAGTACCTTGAAATGTTTTAGAAATGCTGTTTAAGTTCAGCTCTGTTTTGTACTTTTCTAAGTACCACGATTCAGGACGATTGCAAGCGGCGTACTCTTTTTCGTGTTTTCAGGGGCCATGTCCTCTTTGAAGGTATTTATTTCTTCTTCTGTATATGGGACAATCGACCCCGGCACTTCCTCCGTTGTCGCTTCTCCGTTTTGTTTGGTTGAACTTTGGATTGCCATTTTCTGGGCCGTGTTCACAGGATTTTCTTGTTTTCTGGTTGTCGCGAGTGAAAGAGGTTTTATGTCTCTTCGAGAATCTGTAGTTCAGTTCAAAACAAGGAAGAACCTCCAGCTCACTTTAAAAAACGCTTTTGTTTGTTTTTAACTCTTCAAAAAGTGACAATGAATGGTTTTGAAAACATTTTAAAATGACATTGTAGAAAACCTTTTTTGCATGTTGTTGTGTTAGAATTTGACGATAGTTGTTACGTAGATGCGAAACAGTATCGCTTAGCCTCGTTTTCAACTCGCAATTCCACACTAAATACTTCGCTTCGTTAACCAATCAGAATGCGAGATTTTACTTAATTATGCGATTCTAAAAAAAACGCCAACAAAAGCACCTGAATGTATTATCACATCCGGTCCCTTTTTCTTGCGAGCGTATAAAGCCATCTCCATTATCTTAAGAAACAAGTTTAAAAGTGAATGAAAGTACTATGAGGCAGAATTGCATTTCAAAATCGCTTCGCTTTCTAAAGATAACGGACGAATACTGAATACTGAATACTGAATACTGAATTTTTAACCACAAATAGTTCATCCCAAAATATTTTCAAATGCAAAGGTCCTGAGTTGAACTATTTTGGTCGAAAAGTTAGTAGGTACTTCATGTGAGCCTTACGTTTAATGTCTTGAGACATACATGGCCTTACATGTCGATGATGTCACAGGTACGATAGCAGTTGTGTAGTTATTCTAGTAAAGTTGCTGTGCTGGCTGTAGTCTTTGTAGTTGCTGTAGTTATCTTAATGTAAGCCGGCTGATCATTACAAATTTTCGTCTTTATCTGATACAGTTTTTGTCAATTGTGACGTAGCTAATGCTCAAACATCGGAGGTATTAATGCTGAAAAACCTCATCAAGCCACCTTTTTAAAATGTACAGTGAGTAGCTCTTCCCCCCTTCTCCACTTCCACTGTATATTACACGCTACATTGCTTTCTTTAAACAGCAAAGATCTCGAAGTTACCATGAGGATAACATCACTAAATACAAGTCACAAGTACCGTACTGCCGTCTATCAACAGCGGCACCCAACGACGGTTTCCTCCAAAAAAACGTTATTGAAAACACTTTTTAGGCTATCCAGAGTACTTTTAGATGTCTAGAAATACATTCTAAGCGGCGCTACAAAATTTTAATCTGTTCAGTCATCCAAAATGAAGCCTACTAAACTTGAGTATTATTTTCCCGAAAATTTTAGGTACAATTTAACGTTTAACGAAAGTGAGAATTTTTCTGATTCCTCTCTCCATCATCTTTTAGAATCCGAAAATTTTAGGTTTTCTTTTTCTAAGAAAAGTAGTGTAACCTGGGTAGTAAAATATGAAAAATTAAACTTCAGGAAATCGTAGCGAATTTATTAGATAAGCTTCGAAAATTGAACATAAATGGAACGTTCATTTAGAATTTTTTAGCCGTCCTCAAGCAAAAGAAAATTCAAGGCAATATTTGCATCTTCGAACACATATGTTACAGAAAACTGTCGTTGGGTGCCCCTGTATCAACAGGTAGTTGAATAAAACGAGTTTTAAATCTTGAGACCTGTGGTTCAATGTTTCAGACAAAATAGCCCAAATGCTGCAATTTTAACCCTTTTTGTCAGGGCCACAGCATCAGTGACTTTGAAATGCTGAATTACCAATGAATTGTACACTATCTTTGGGACCTTCGGATCATCTTCAGAAAATCGTTTTCGGGGCACGAAGGGGCATAGCGAGAGATTTTAAAGGTGTACGCACAGGAAGAAAAGCTAGAGCGCGGAACGCACTCCAAAATCCTGCGTTTGCCGCAGAACATTTTGAGTAAATAAGTAAGTTTTTCGTTTTTCATCCCACTAAAACGTTTCTTGCCGTCTGTTTATGAAATAAGAAAAGCATAAAGGAAATATTCAAACAAAGACACCCATATAAGCGAAAAAGTAAATAAGTCATGCAATTTAATGATAAAAATGCTTTCAGGAAATTTTAAAAAAATCTTTATTCCAGATTTCAGATGTACGCACGGGCGTATGTGCGCATATGGATGCTGCGCTCCTGCAATGTTAGTTATTATTAAGCCCAGCACAGTATATAGTAAAAAGGTTCACGCTGCATTGACAGTCGTTGTTTAGCTTCATTAACTATTTGAGAGCTCTCAATTGACCATAATAGCGGAGCTTCACGCGTGCGGGCAGAGCCCCTTAGCTAAGAAAATTTGGTTATCTATCCATGTAAGAAAATTTGGTAGTCACGTGATCGTGCGCCCGACCGTGCGACCGACCGTCCGTCCGCACCAAAGGGAAACCAATGTTAAATTTCACACCTTTTAGCTAGTATGGGAGCCTGCAGCCTGACATTGCACATTCATGTTGTTGCCGATTGACAGCTGTCAAAACAGTGTATCCGCTGACCAGTATCACATTACCTTATCGCAGGCTCAGGTGTCAACTCATTTTGTTTGCGTGTTTTTTTTAAGTTATCCGCTGACAAGTTACTAGTTTTCAAATGATCGCAGGCTCAAGTTCAACTTTTTTTAAATGCACGGGGAAAACGTTGTGTTAATGAGTCGTTCTATTAACATTTTGATTGACTCCGGGGGCAAAAATTCAGCTTGTTTTTACAGGCGGGAAGGCAGTTCCTTTTGGCTTTTCTCATCATGGTCACTCATTGGTCACGCTCTTCGTCCCATTTTCATGCTCTGATCGCTCAAAATTTGACAGGTGAGTTCACGCGGAAAATTTATGCGTTATCTGGAAACTTGTTTAGTGATAGCTGAAGCTGATAGTTTTGTGTCATTTTATTCTTGCACAAAATGAAAGACAGCTGCTATCAAAATTCTTTTGTTATTCATGGCTGGTTTGTTTATTGGAAGTTTTTGGTTGAGAAATGCACCGCTTTTCCGAGTCATCGGAAATCCGTTTTCTGGTGGCATCGTTTTCAAAATGAGCCTCTACCTAACCTTGCTGGATGCGTAGGAGGGTTGAAAAGTCTGAGGCGATTCTGGCCTTACTTGATGGCCTTCGGGAGCTGCATCTCGACTGGTAAGCCTGAGTAATTATTGCATTTGATGTTTTTTTTCCTGATAATTTCATGAAGCCTAGCGTAGTTTTCTGCGGCAAGTTTTTAAGATTTGAGACAATGATCTGACCTAGTATATATCATGCCAGGTTTGATATACAGAACTTTAAAAGCCTTTACTCATTTTCTGACCACAAATAGAGGGAAATTAAACGTTCTGAAGAATGTTGGTTGTAAAAAGGAAAGCTTTGAGCGATACCCTTGCCTCGAGTTCATCTTGAAAAAGTTGCAAACACCTGAAGGCTGGTTTATATCTGCAAGGTTTTTTATATGACCGTCAGGATTTTCAGAAACACTTCACTCTCAATACTTGTCTTCGTGAATAACAATTGTTGTCTCTGGAAATGTTTCACCGAATTATATTTCTTGTCTTGATTGTTAGTAGTCTCTTTCGCAAGTTTTAAAATCGCAATGCCGTTTGTTTTCAGTCGTACATGAACATCGCATGCAGGGGTACTCAAAATGCCCCGCGTATCAAACGCGTTTAATGATTACACATAATAAAACCATGAAAAAAAAAATAAACATAATAAATTCTTTCTTATATTGAAGCGTAACTCTATTTACTGTTCATTCAAACATTCAAACAAAGAACAGCTCGCACTGCAAATTTGGCGCTTGTCAAAAGTGAGAAGGGGCTGCCAGTGTAGGGAATTTTGAAGTTAAATAAAAATACTAGGCTTTTTTGAACGTTTTCGCTAAAAGCTCATTATTACCCTGCATAATACATAGAGCAGATTGATCTCACTGAATAGTCCTGACATCGTGGTATTTTCTTCACGAAAACGTTTTATAATGGTTCACTTCTATAATTTGTTGTGCAAGTTCGATCGTCGTGAATACTGAATGAGTGCAATTTGTCTTGCAAAAAAACCAATTCTGTCCGAAGTCTGTACGATAAACAAAGAGCACCTGATAGTACTGTTTACCTCATATGTAATGTATAAAAAGTATAAAAGGCTGGTTTACACGCCATCAGATTTGTCGGCAAGATTTTTGTAAAGTAAACTTGTCGAACACAAAAAATCCGGCCTGATTTTTAATTTTGGTCTCCCTTCTAGACAGAGGAGAGCGTATAAATTGGCTATCGTGTCTTATAACTGGCCTTTAAAATTATATTTCGGAGCTGTCCAATTAACCCTATAAAGTAAAGGTGGTTTAGGTGGGTGACTGGGTTATTTTGTTTGGGAAGAATTTGTTTGGCCAAACCTAATCTACTGTGATCAAAGGTGTATGATTGCCATTTTTTGGGTGTACAAATAAGACTATCAACTCGATCTAAGATTTGTTTTACTTTTGGACCGTTTGCAAATTATTTTGTCTCTAAAATCACTTAGCTTTTATCTAAAAACGTCATATGGATCTGCCCTAAAGTTAACTGGTTTATGGATTACAAGTTTATTGTTTGATTTAAATAATGAATTTATTAACAGGAGCTTCGCTTTTAGCCCTGGTTAAATCTATATATTATGTATGTCTATTATCAAGTGAAACATAGGTTACAGGTTCCCACACTAGACAGAAGGTTTGACAATACACATTGGTTTTCTTGTGGTGCGGACAGATTGGCGTACGGTCACGTGATTACCAAAATTTCTCGGGTCGATAGATTACCAAGTTTTCTTAGGCATGTAGCTTCGCTCGCGCGTGGAGCTCCGCTAATAACTAGAGTGCCTAGAAATACTTCTAACCTATAATGCATTACTGTACAAATATGTTTCATGTTTTAAATGTAACTGTAACATGAAAAATATCTTATGTTTCTTATCCCAGTATATACACTACTGTGCAAAGCTTTCCTGACAAACCATTAGTGGCAGTCACTAGTGTTGAAGTTGCAAATTAATTGATTGGAATTTTTTTGCGTATACGAAATGTTCGATCATCATATTGCTTTCCATTTCTGCAAATGTTGAGAAAAACTTTTTTTAATTATATTTCAGGATCAGTTTCATCATTTCATCATCGTCAGTCTCTCTAACAGAGAGAAGATCACTTTAAGAGAATGTGGTAACCATTTTAACAGAACCAGCTACAACGCAACTTTTAGATAAAATATTTTTTAAAAAGTCAGGAACTTACAATCGTTTGTTGGCAAAATCCCCCTTTTCTTCTCCCTTTTCTTCGCTTCGGCGAATCAATCTGAAGATAACAAAAGATGAATTGTTCAGCAAAAACTTGAATAGATAATTTTTGCTTCTAAATGAATAGTTTAAGTGTCAGTTCTTCTTTAGGGGACCGAGATGAGATTGGTACTCGGGTTGTAAAATGAAATTAGTCCAGGTTTGTTCTTCCACGCGTGATTACAGTTAAATTGTCAATCAAACAGTCAACGGATAAATGATAAATATTGTTCGCATATGGGTAGCTGTAAACACGCATTTGCGTTTATAGACCTAATAACGGATTAATCGCCTGGACATGGCTTTAATGTGCTATCTTATAAAAACAGGTTACAAGATACGATGTGTCCGCCTACTAAGTTATATCCAGAGCCTAATTTAAGTGCCTAATGACTGTACGTTGAACCAAGAGTAAAACTAAAAAGCATAAAACTTCTTCTTAATTTGAGTGTTGGCACTGGTATAGAAATGGGCCCAAATAGAATTGATGAAAAGAAAACTCTCTGGTGAAGGTGATCTTCGAATTCGATTTTCTGGTAGCCTATTTTCAATTTCTACAGATAATGCTTAGCAGTTTGCTATTAACACATTGTCTGATGATTGGAGACATGTTCTCAGAAATATTAATAAATGGCTACAATTATGTTGTACAGGTAACCTGAAGCACACACATTGATAAACATTCCAGATTAAATATAAACGATTTAGGGGAAGTGAGGGAGGGGGAAGGGAGGGGGGGGATTGGGGTGGAGGAAGAGCAAGCAAGCTCATACCGTTTGACACTGAATCAGGGTACATAATGACCTTCAGCGAGCTAATCGTCGTTTGCAAATACACACAGGAAGGACTGTAGTCTTAAAAAGTGACATTACAAAGCAACCAAAATAACTGCTATGAAATGAAGTATAGACTAACGCCAATTTGTACAAAACAGACACAACAAAGCTCTCAAAGATCAGCTTAAGATTCTGGCTCCTGCTCTCCGTTCTATCTGAAACGAGTTTCAGAATCAGATCACACTCAAATGACAGGTAACTAAAATCTGTATTATCTTGTTAGAGACAAACTTAACTTTATAAACAATAGTAATAGATCATCCCTAGATTTCGCTACGTATTATCCATACCACTTTTGGTATAAAGAACATATGACATGGATAATCTATCTATAAAATGCTTTCTGACTTCTGTATGAATATGAGTTCTTAGACCATACATATAGTCCTCAGCCAGACCAATATCCTTTCGGAGGAAATATCAAAAAGAAATCTAAATTTGTTTTCTTCAGAATATATCTTCTAAGGGAAATATTAATGGCAAAATGAACAAGAAACTTCAAAATTATATCCATGGCAACTGCCTCGGTTGCCTCTATGCTGAAGGGACCTAACCATGCATTGATACTGCACACGGCTAAAGGTATGTTTATTTAAAACGTACCAGTTACAGATGAAGGGAAACAGCCCGTACGTCTCGAACCTTGGACACAATGATCCGCTTGAAATAATTCCGCTCTCCCTGAAATGAGGTATACAGTTCAAATTAGTTAAAGTGTCTTCAGATAATCAACAGAGATTGGCCGCCCGGCACCCAAATTTATATACGCACCCGGCCATGGCAAGAATCTAATCTGGTGGGAACGCCCCTTACTGGAAGGCGAAATGTGATGTTAATCAATCAAATAAATTTTTATTTATCAAAAACTTACCAATTCTTGATGAAAGGAAACCAAAGAAAACCGCAGTAAGGTCAGGAAACCTTGAAATTGAATAAATCGTTGTACCGCTGATTGGGATATATTATTTATCTCTTCCTGAAAGAGGGACAATTTTATGTATCAGTAAAAAAACGTTTTGAAGACATCCAATGAAATCATCACTTATAAACACAAAACATTAAAAACTCCAACACCTACAGTGTAAGAAGTAACAAGGAAAGATAATTTAAACAAACTTTAAAAGTTTAACTTGAAACGCCTGTCAGAGAATGAAACGCCGAGTCCGGGACACCCTACAAATTATCGAACAAACATACTTTGTTTCGCTGTCGCAACCTAGGCTAAATTAAAAGTTATTTCCAGGGATAAAAAGCCGGAGAAGATAGGAAACTAAGGAAACTACGTACAGCGGAACTTCTTAGGTTCGGAAAATTCCAAATTGAACGAACATCTTTCCTACCTGTTAAACGATTTCAGTAAAATCTCCTCGGGAAATTCTCTGTCTAGTAAAGTTGTCTTCAGTGGTTTGCAGTTTAGATGCCACTGAATCTGACGATTTAATTTATACTGTGGCCGATAGAAACAAAACAGAAAAACAGAAAGCCTCAAACCCAAAACCGAAACACACGAGCGAAAACAGTAATCTAATAGCGAAACCACGACAAATCCACAACCAGAAAACAGGAACACAATTCCCGAAACGGAATTAATATATCACCCAAAAGGGAATGACACAAAAATCCTAAAACAGTAACTGCGACAGATCAGAATTAAATATAACAAAATCAGAAAATCGACAAAGAGGATCAACAACCCAAAACAGAAACACACAAAAAATGTAAAACTGTAATTATAATTAGCCATAATGTATTTTCCTCTGCCTCCTCCACTGGCTTCCCAAAGGCTAAGTGGGGAGCACAGACTTACCAGTACTGGAGACGCGCGAGACGCGCGAGAAATTACGTAATTTAGACGTATACCTTAAAATGCGAAGCAGCGGTGAGATCCTTGTTCTTGACCCCAACAAACACAACAAATTACTGGAAGTGCGTTTTGAATTTACTTTCATCCTGAGTAGCAAATCCACAATGGCTGTTTGTTAGGCTAATCATGGCCCGTACTCAAATCCTGATACACGCGCGCGACTTCGCACATCACACAACAGTAGGAATCTAACCCAAAATCGCATACAGCAATGACCACAGGTACCCCCAGCTCACGAAAGAGAATCGTTGTTGCATAGCGATCGTTATTTAAGGGTCAAAAATAGTAATAAAAATACATCAGAATTCCTTACCTTGTCTCCTTGTCTAAAAATATGGTGTTTTTGTAGCATTTTTGGCCGTTTCAGGGTGATTCCAGCGAGTTTTCGTTCTACCGTTGACGGCTTATAATATTTCTTTTATGAAACAACGATTCTCACTCGTGAGCTTGGGGTACCTGTGACTGCGGACGTATCACTTGAAGTGACTAACAGCTAAGAACTGAAACAAGGCTGAAATAATTGTGAGACAAGTTTTGAGTCACCAATGAATTGTCCGTCTTACCCCATTTTTCGTAAGAGATGGAACAAGAATTTTTGTCACTTCAATCGAAAAATATAACAGTGAGCTGGGAGCGGTTTTCCACTGTCAGAAGACTCCTGCTACCGTCAAATGCTAGCATTCTTGCAAGGTAGTTACGGAATACGTCATCGACTTGCATGTAGATAAAGTGTGAGATCGGATCGAAGTGTAATGATAAAACCTCTTTCTGAAGATCTCAAATCGGAGACAACGAGCGGCGCGCGCGGCACTTTTTTCCCCTTAAGTTTCTGTTTTCCTAAGATGTATTCGTTCATTTATTGCTTGTTCGAGATTAAAGCTAGTCATATTTTGTGCACCATCTCAAAACTGGAAGCCCTATTCAGACAACAGCAGTCGCCTCATCCCTGTACGGCGCTCTACCAGGCCTTCTCAGTGATGTATCGGAGACGAAAAAACTCGCTCGTACCACGTGACCCGAAACACATAGGCCGGGTGACCCAGCGAGTAGTACCGGCTGCTGAAGAGATCTTTGTTTTTGACCTTCAATATATGATTTATTATCCTTTGAAGTTTCTTGCAGTTATTTTCGTTTTATGCTTGAACGGATCTAATATACCTTTCAACTCCTGAAATCACGGGTACGCCTTTCGGACGGAGCAACTCCGTGTTATAGTGATTACTCCCTGGGCATGAATTCGTATGGAAGGTTATAAACCCCTGTGTTTTTGCGTTCTGCAGCTGGACAACGACAGAAGAGCACTTGCACCTAGAAGTATTGTTTTGAATGTCAGTTCATTTAACAAAATAAAAGGACAATTTGTCATTGTCTATTTACTACTTAGACGACAAGTTCACATTTGCTATGAGTCAACAGTAGTTCATGAGCTCTAGGCGCGTTGCCCTGAGTTGACTTTCAATTTTGACTCTCTAGCTTAGAAACGAGAAGAAGTAGTCTAATCGAAAGTCTAATTGTAGTTTTAGTGGAAGACCAACGGTATACTTTCTTCGATCCCATATCAAGTTTTGATAAAGATTTAGGGATTTAGGGGTTGACCGAGGGGCCCGCGAGGCCACGTCTTTTTTTCTGAAATTTCGTATCATTTTAAAAGAATTCTCTGTAAAATAAATAAATTTTACTTGATTTGGATCCAGGAAATTGTATTTTTTGTTCTTGTTACTACAGTGAAACTTGTATTAAGTGGACACCCTCTATTAAGCGGACAGTAGCCGAAGTCCCCAAATTTATTTCCCTTATTTACTTTAAATGAATCCTTTATTAAGCGGACACCTCTATTAAGCAGACGCGGACACCTAAAAAGTACCTGAAATAGTCATTTCTATAGTTTCCAACCTGTATTAAACGGACACTTGTAATTAAATTCCACCACCCAACACGCCAAACACCGGAAATGCGAAAGATTGCCACCCACAAATTTTCATTTTTTACCTTAAAAAACGTGACTTGCCGAACTCGTTTGATTAGTTTCACAGCACAGTTATGTTTTCTATTTCGTTTTGTTTGAATAGAGCTTGTTTCACCCATCTGATTTCTTCAGATTTGAGTTGCAATCTATGTTTATGCTACTGGTTCACTAAAATAAAGAAATTAATGCAAACGTATATCTATAGTCTCTGGGAGTATTCTAAACGTTTCCACTGTTCATTTGAATGGCATTTGACACCTCACGAACGTTATCTATTGAAACCTGTATTAGGCGGACACCCTGTATTAAGCGGACACTACAGCATTCCCCGAGGGTGTCCACTTAATACAGGTTTCACTGTATATATTTAAAATGGTCATTCTGTATTTTTGGCACTTTTTAGCTTTTGTTTCCAGTGATTTTTTTCTGGCCTTTTCACCACTCCAAAAGGACCAAAAGATCGTCATCATTCTTTTGCGGTCTGTTTTGAGCAAAAACAAGAAAACGAAAAAAATATAATAATAAAGGTTGTCAAGAAATCATAGGCTTAATACTCTTTGGAAAAAAATCCAAAGATAACTGCCACACATCGAAATGTTGTGGTGTAATGTCACCGCATCGAAAAGAACATCAAATACATTTTCTTTTCATTTTCTTGATTTTTACTCCGCGTTTACTTCGCGTAGCATACCCTCGTTACCAGGTTTCCCTCCTACTTTTGAGCAGGCGAGGGTCCTGAGAACAAGGTTAGAAAAAGCATGGCGACGATAAACTGCTGAATGCGGATAATTATTTGTTGTTTTGGAGCCAGAGGGTCTTTTTAATGGCTGGTAGAAGCCCCTTGAAATGTGATAATAGTAACTGACTTTCAATAGAGTGGTTTGGAACCATACACACGGAAAATGGCTTATGGAATAGTGCAATGGAAACCTCGATGTTTGACATGTGTGTATTCAACGTTGGAGATAATTTATAATAGAGGTAAGCAAGATTTATACGTAAACGTAATTTTTAACCGCTATTGGTATCAACAGTTATTTTACAAAGGGTAATCGCACAGTGAACTTGACGGTACAGCAAGCAAAATGAAAAATCCATCAATATAATGCAGTTACTAGGGTACATAATTATTCACACTCATGTAATATTTAATTATTATTCCTTCAAAATATTTCCCCGATTCTGATTGGCTAAAATCACACACATAATTCACCATAACCAGCTACTGATGACCAAGTTTGGAAGAATTTTGCGTTTAATGAACCGATGACGTCAAAAATGCAGCTTTCTTGTAGGTTAATGGACCGTTAACTGGGAAGACCTGGGGACAAAGTTGAATTTTTTGGTCAGCACTCATTAACATCAGTCGAAAGGCCCTCTTATCTTCGGTCGGATTTCGTAAACTTATGACGTCACGCTCCTCGTGGTATATCATGTATGCTTTGTGTGCTTTTGGTTCGATAGTCCACTCTGATTTGTCTGATGACCTGACGGTTTGTTTCGAGGTCTTGTCTTGCTTTTTCGATCATCCCTTGATTGATTCAACCAAGAAGATGCCACTGCATCCGTTTGGAAATGATGTTTAAATGTTTCGCCCCTATCAAGCCTCTTAGCGCATTAGGAAGGTCCTTTCAGTGGGTGTTACTGAGTAACATCCCTTGAATGGCCCCGGATGGAATGGTATTCCAGAAGAATTACACAAACAAGCAAATAAAACTTAAATTAACCGCTGCCCCATAACAACTTTTTAAAAAATATTGGCGGGAATAATAGAAAATCATCCATACAGTAATGTCTGTCTCTGTCGAATAATAATGAATGCTTGCAACAACAACAAGCACAACAACTTTATTTCGAATTCAGTACCCTACATTGATTTACATGACACAAAAAAATAGATATAAATATGGAGAGAGTACAGGGTTCCCAGTGGTTTCAATAAAAATTGAAGTAGCCAGCGGATTTGAATAGAGTAACCGACTGTATCAACAGTCCACGTTTTCAAGGGGTGTCTGGGGGCATCTTCGCTCAGAAAATTTTAAAATTGCAAAGTCCTAATCATCGATTTCCAGCATTTAGGGGACTAAACTGAGTATAAAAGAGGAAGGTTTCCATTCAAGGAGATTTGGGTTTTAGTCAACTTTTGATTTATTAGCCATACAATTAACTCATGCAAGCAGTGAGCAAATGATAATTATACTAAGTTACATACATTTCGGCGCGAACCAATTATATTTAATTATATTAAAGGGTCGGGTACCACACAGAGCTACCGCAAAACATTCACAAAAGAAAAAAAAACTAGCGGAAAAGAGAAAGCTAAGTATGCCAGTATTAAAAAGGGGAAGGTCAAAGCTTGTACTAAGCTGTCTGATAGCTTCCCAGGGGAAGGGTGGGTGGGTAGTTAACAAATTTTTATACGGGGACCCCTTACCCTTTTATATTCCATTTTTCACGAAAAAAGTACCCCTTTCGTATAACTTCTGTTAACAAATGGTACCTCCTTTACATACCTCGTTTAGAACATTGCATTCAATGCATTGTCATTTAAATAGGAATCAATTACAAAAATAGAACGTTTCCCCGACTTTATAAAGTCATAAAATTCATCTGTTCGGGCCCTTTGGGCCATTTCACAGACCCAAATGACAGATTTCCCTACCCTTTTAAATACTTCAACGAGTAAAATTCCTACCCTTTCATATACCTAAAGCCTGATAAAAGTACCCCTTTTGGGCGGAGCTTCCCCGTATAGGACCTTAAAGGGAGTACCACCTCCCAGGGGATAATTTATGTACCACAACCACCCCCCCACCCCCCACAGGGGGATAATTTATATTCTGTTTCATCCGCTGAAGAAGCCGAGAAGCTAATCGACCATTTTGAGACTCGAAATACCGTAAAAAGTTTGCTACTGCAAGGCAAGCAAAGGCTTTGGAGGCACAGGTGAGAAGTAGCTATATTATTTTAAACAATGTGGGCCGTTGACCCAATCTTACCTTAGTTACTAAGGAAGCAAAACTTAATAATAACCTGTGCCAATCAAAGTCTTGGTATTCCCACCCCTTTCATATGGAAGCCTCACCCCAGGGATAAAGCACTAGAAGTATGGAAGCCTTAGAACAACGGCACAGTGTTTTGAAACTCGGGAAAGGGGAGGAGGGTGGGGGCACATTGTACACCAAGCCAAGCGCATAGCCCTACTTCAATTTCCCAAAATGTCATTTGCTTTGTTGGTTGGCACAAGCAACCTGTGTGAGATTTGCTTTCCTATGAAAGTAGCCGGGGCTCACACTCATAGTAATGGGGGAAAATGCGTGGCCCCCGGCTCTTAGTGACAGCCCTGCTTAATTAAATTGTAAAATTATCACAAAGCATAAAATAAATAAGCCTAAATAAAGAAATATTATTAAATAAATAACAATATTGATCCTTCTCCTCAAATGTGAAATGTAAGTGTGGCGATTTTTACACCGAGTTTACACTGTACATGTATTCAATAAGGAAAGTGATAATTAATTGTCACCTAGCCTGGTTGGTGATCTGGGGCCATTCTCAAAGGATGTTATTGAGTAACATCCACTGAAAGGTCCTTTACCCCACGGAGCAAGAAGAGGCTTGAAACTTCAAAACATCCTTTAAACAGAGACAGTGACATCTTTTTTGAAACAATCGAGGGATGATCGAAAAAGCAAGACAAGACCTTGAAACAAACATCAGATCATCAGTCAAATGAGAGTATACGATCGAAGCAGAACCATACATGATATACCACGGGGCGAGCGGACGTCATACGTTTACGAAATTCGACCGAAGATAAGAGGGCCTTTTGACGGATGTTAACGAGTGCTGACCGAGTTGTTTTGGTTTTGAAAACAAAAATGGCGGACATTTCACTCGTTTCAAGAGTAAGAACTAGGCTAAATAATAGCTGAAAACATGGCAAGAACAGCAAAAAGACAACTCGAAGGGCGACATCTGCTATTTGGAGAATATTTGCGGAGCTGAACAACCCTAAATGTGCACTATGAGTCTATCGAAGATGAACTTAACATTGATGGAGGTAAGCATGTTTTAGCAATGTTTTTAAACAAGGAATTATTTTGAATGAATAATAAAACAACTATTTTAAATTCGGCTTTCGTATCATATGAAGACCTATTGGGTTTTACAGTACTTCTCAAAAGTAAGTTACCAGTCTCATCTTGTTCAAGACTTCAAGACTTTATTATAAATTTTCTAAAGAATATTTTTACAAGTGTCCTGGCACCGCAAATAGCTATAGCTAGTCTAGGTGGGTAGGGAATGATACGAAAAGAAAATAACTGCAGTAAAATTAAGGTGAAAAATAAGTAGAAGGCAAGGGAGATTCATCAGTTTTCAAATAATTATGGAGCAATTAACTAATTGCAAAAATTATAATCTTACAAAGAAAAACATATGAAAAAGAAGCATTTAAAACTCTTAGGGGGAAAGGAAAAACAAAACATTAGCTTGCTCTTTTTATAGGCAGGATTACCAAAAAATTGGTTCTGCTTTCTTCATTTTAAGAATAATTTCATTTGTTTCATAATAAGTATTGCCAGTCTCCAATATATCGAGCAATGATGCACGAATATTAAATTTGAGTTTGTGTTTTGAAAGTGTGCGCAACTTGGTCAATATCTCGCACCAAGCGCTTGAGAAAGAGTTTTTTTATTTCAAGATTCTATTTTCTATAAAAGTTTTGAGATGTAGGTGACCTAGTGCTGTATGAATGAACACGAGAAAGTGAAAGGAACAATGCCTGAATGTTTACACAGCATATTATCATTGCTGTTATTAAGAGAGTGGGATAATATTAAACTAAGATGTTTTGAAATACTAGTTATACCATTTCTTGTCAATTAAAATATCACACAATACGAACCAGGTGTTGCAAGACTCCCCACAATCCATGCAGCCCAACTCTTGCACCAGGTTCACATGATGTCTTGTATTACTTGCCCTTTGAGTTTCTTGTGCTGGGTGCATGTGACATCTTCAGTCAGCTGTCTAGTTTGCCCTCTAGTCTGTCCTCTCCATTATATAGTTGCCTTGTACTAGGTGCATGTTATGTTACCCAGCTGCTTCATTTGTTCCCATCTAGTGTCCAACACTCTGCGCCCATTAGTGTAAACCTCTCTTTAATAGTCTACCATGCTTGCAGTTGCTTCCTGTTGGACAAGAAAGAGAATTCATTTGACATGAACATTTACATTTAAATGTACATTTTATTAGATGTAATATAATAAGTGCTTCTACCAAAAGATGGATTCTGAGTGACAGGCAAATTAAAGCAAAGAGTGAGAAATATTGGATAAATTCTCCATTCTGTTCATGCTACATTGTATTGCATTCAATACTGTCGTGTGATGTGCCAGTGTTTTGAAGAAAAAGAAAAAGATGAGGACAACCTCAACAACAAATAATTTTTGTGATTTTTCTGAGGAAGAAATGGATAAAAATAAGAAATGTTGCTTTCCCTAAAATAAAAAATGAGATGCACTTTTAATGGCAAAAAAGATCCAATTTTAGTATATTCTTTGTAACCTACAGACAAAGTTTTAAAGACTTCAAAACTATTTTAATGCACTGTATTATAAGTGACAGGTCCAGGCCACATCACTGTTCAGTGTGCCGGGTCTAAATAACAGGTCACATTCCCATTCCACAGGTCAAGAGTACAGATAACTTCTCCCTCGATAAATAGTTATTACCAAACCACACAGATTCTCCTCGATCTAATAGAGCAATTTGTTAAGAGAATAGGGCTAGGAGGTACTTTTAATGCTGTTCATTTATCTGTATCATGGTGACCTGTACGCTAACCTATGGAGAAGTGACCTGTATTTTAGACCCCCCACTGTTCAGTGTTGGATATGATTAAGTAGGGACTATGCCCAGCACTGAACAATGATATGGGCCGGGATCTACCGTCTATAAACAGTGCATTAAATAGACCTTTTTACTGATATGGCAGGCATATTGAATTAATGAGATTTAAGGCATATTCTAGGATGCCCATGGGACATGAGCATGATCTGATATACTCCCTCTCTATTTATCCGTGCTTTAAGGGCCAATTTTTCTTTAAGTTTTCCTAGAAAAAGATTGTAATAGCCAAAAAAATCGTTGTGCCATGTTTGGATGTAATGATGATCTCCTTTTTCTCTAGAAATATAAACTGAAGTTCTCTTTTTGCCCAAAAAGTTCACACAAGTACTGAGCACGTGCCCCCTAAGCGTACCATAATACTCCTTAAATCTAATAAATAATTCAATAAGGCTACCATATCGGTAAACTAAAAAGTTCTATTGGTCAGACACATCATGATTTGCAGTCATCATGTGGACAGCTAGTTGACTAATCAAGACATTGGGATAACACTGAAATATCCTTGTATATCTTTGCTCTAAGTACAAAAAATTCTTTATAGATTGTTTGATGGAAGGAATAAAAGGTTGACTATCCTAAATGAAAAAGTGGTTGCTAGCCAGAGAAAACAGCAATGCCTGATGGCTAGCATAACAAAACAAAACAGCTGACATTTCGGGATCCACCAACTGTTGAAATGGTTGATTGACTGTCTGATTGACTGATTGACTGGCTAAATGTTTGAATGGTTAATTGATTGACTGATCTGACTGGCTAAATATTGAATGGTTGATTGATTGATGGACTGACTATTACATATTATGTACATTGATTATTAATAACTAACTGGCTAAGTGTTTGGATGGTTGATTGACTGATGGACTGACTAACTGATTGATTAACTGACTGGCTAACTGTCTAAATGGTTGATTAACAGACTGCTAGACTGACATTTAGATTGATTAACTGACTGGCTAACTGTTTGAATGGTTGAATGACTGATGGAAATTACTCTTCGTTTGGTTAACTGACTGGCTCACTATCTGAATGGTTGATTGACTGATGGACTAAGTATTTGATTGATTAACTGAATGGCTCAGTGTTTGAATGGTTCGTTGACTGATAGACTGCCTGTTTGATTGATTGACAAACTGCAATCATGGACAAAAGTCTTGGGACACATTTGCGTTTTTAGGGCGTTTTCCAATTCACATAGGTCCAACCCCTCCTCTCACCCCACAAACAATGCTCGATGCGTGTATCCAGAATTTTTTTCCGAGTTTCAACTTTGTATAGGGTGGGGGGAGGGAGAACTGCAAGAAAATTTCGAAAATGCTGCACTGTTTTAAGAAGGAACCGAGAAATAACAGAAAAATATGAATATTGCAGTACTGTCCCAAGGACTTTCGTCCAGGATTGGAATAGCTAAATGTTTGAAAGGTTGATTGACTGAAAGACTGACTGTTTGATTGATGACATCATTTATTATTATTCTGACTGAATTGTTTGAATTGTTGATGGACTAATGGCATGAGTGTTTGAATCAATCAATACGGTGGCTCGTAGGGACAAAACACTTCCCAGAGTCCAAAACACTTCCAAGAATCCAAAAACACGTCCCAGAATCCCAAAACACCTCCCAGAATCCAAAACACGTCCCAGAATCCAAAAACACCTCCCAGAATCCGCAACACTTCCCAGAATCCAAAAACACGTCCCAGAATCCAAAACACTTTCCAGAATCCAAAAACACGTCCCAGAATCCAAAACACTTCCCAGAATCCAAAAACACGTCCCAGAATCCAAAACACTTCCCAGAATCCAAAAACACGTCCCAGAATCCAAAACACTTCCCAGAATCCAAAAACACGGCCCAGAATCCAAAACACGTCCCAGAATCTGAACACACTTCCCAGAATCCAAAGCACGTCCCATAATCTAAATACCAGAAATACACTTTATATAGTTCATCGTTCATAGTACGTATTCAGGGGGGCTTTTCTTTGGGTTAATTTCGTCGGGTATAACCTTTAGAAAATGTGCCAAGTATTTCTGTAATCATGCAGGTAAGCCACTTTTTCCGAAACTTTGTTACCGCCTCCGTTTTTATTTTTCTACTTTATATTAATTCAATAACCTTGCAACTTCTCAGTCACTTGAATTGTTAATTCTGTAGCAAGTTTTGTCGTCAAAAAATTGTCGCACTCACCGTGGTTGTTTCTACTTTCAGTGTACCCTTGTTTTTTTTGCATGCAAGAAGAAGAACTCTTGGGTTTTGGGCAACCGAATGGTGCTTGTCTGAAGGACAAGCACTATATTACATTTTGGACAACCGAATGTAATATAGTGCTTGTCCTTCAGACAAGCACCATTCGGTTGTCCAAAACCCAAGAGTTCTTCTTGCATGCAAAAAAAACAAGGGTACACTGAAAGTAGAAACAACCACGGTGAGTGCGACAATTTTTTGACGACAAAACTTGCTACAGAATTAACAATTCAAGTGACCAGTTGAGAAGTTGCAAGGTTATTGAATTAATATAAAGTAAAGAAATAAAAATGGAGGCGGTAACAAAGTTTCGGAAAAAGTGGCTTACCTGTATGATTATAGAAATGCTTGGCACATTTTCTTAAGGTTATAGCTGACGAAATTAACCCAAAGAAAAGCCCCCCTGAATACGTGCTATGAACGATGAACTATATAAAGTGTATCTCTGGTATTTAGATTCTGGGACGTGCTTTGGATTCTGGGAAGTGTGTTCGGATTCTGGGAAGTGTTTTGGATTCTGGGATGTGTTTTGGATTCTGGGACGTGTTTTTGGATTCTGGGAAGTGTTTTTGGATTCTGGGACGTGTTTTTGGATTCTGGGACGTGTTTTTGGATTCTGGGAAGTGTTTTGGATTCTGGGACGTGTTTTTGGATTCTGGGAAGTGTTTTGGATTCTGGGACGTGTTTTTGGATTCTGGGAAGTGTTTTGGATTCTGGGAAGTGTTGCGGATTCTGGGAAGCGTTTTGGATTCTGGGAAGTGTTTTTGGATTCTAGGAAGTGTTTTGTCCCTACGAGCCACCGTAAATCAACTTTATTTAAACACGGTTAATGGCTCAGCAGGCTGGTTTTCAGACATGCTGTGTGATAATCGGTCAGTGTAAAAGGCAGACTGCGGACTGCAGACTGCAGACTGCGGACCAGGGGTAAAATGCAGACTGTGTGTAAAATGAAGACTGCAGACTGAGAGTAAAACGCAGGCTGGGGTAAAATGCAGACCGAGCATAAACTGTAGTTGTCGAAAGGTTTTTAAACCTTCAAAGGGCAAAAAAATCCAGCAAATACATGTAAACCAACACTTACTTGACGACATCTACTTTCACAAATCCATTCAGGACTTTCTTCTCTAGAACATTGTCGACGACCCGAAAACATATAATCGCAATATTGAACCTTTTTTCCGTCCGAGAGACCTCACGCTTCAACTTTAGACGCGAAGTTTTCGATACATGTGACCAGGGACTGTGAATTGGTACAACACCGACAACACCACGATGTTTACGCTTAAATGGACGCTGCTGACCCAAAATACTGTACAGGAAGAATTATGGCGATTAAAAAGGGAGTAAATCACTCCAACAACAAAGAAAGATGTTCTACAGGAAATTTGGATGACCTTCTATGAAAGTATTGCAAATCAAGGTACACAAACTTAAGCTGTTCCGATGTTCATGGAAACTTCTGGCGAATGTGCAATGAACTTCGACTAGGAAGCGAAGTGTGTAACTGATACCGGCTACCTATTTCACCGATTGGAGAAGAAGGAGCACAAATGTTTAAAAAAGTCTACATTTTTTATTCTGCATTTTGCACCCATTTGCGTTTTACGCTCAGTCTGCAGTCTGCATTTTACACTCAGTCTGCAGTTTACCCCTGGTCCGCAGTCTGCAGTCTGCAGTCCGCAGTCTGCACTTTACACTGACCGGTGTGATAATAACAAGTTATAAAAATTAAGACTAGTGATTATCTAACAATAATAAGCACAAGAATTGACAATTTTATTTGTTCTTATATAGACTCTCATAAACGTGACTATCTAGTTTGTATGGTAAGCAAGACTAATAATACTAGCAAAAAATAGTAATAATTTGAAATACAATAATAATTATAACAAGAAGAAATGAGTCATCAAAGAAATAAGATGAAAACATAACAAAAAGTTATATCCTAGGATATTGCGAGTTTAAAGCTAGTAAGGTCCCCCATCTCACTTGTTTTATTTGACAGTTGGTTCCAAGCCATTGCACCCCGATAAGAAAATGAATGCTTAAGAAAATTTGTTTTAGGTAGTGGTAGTTGGAGATCATAGATAGAACCCCTAAAACCATAGTCATGAATTTCAGAGGTTCTATGAGACCGCTCCGGAAGGTACATCGGACAATTATTATTGAATCCTTTAAACATTGTAACTAATAAGTGCCTTTTTCTTTCTTCTAAGTTTGACCACTCTAGAGAATTAGTTTTTAGTACATCTGATGATCTGATAGAGTATCACCCCGAGTGATGATCCGTGCTGCTCTATTTTGCAACTTTTGCAATTTGTCAGCACGTGTTTTGGAGCAGTCACCCCATACAACATCACAATAATCAAAGAAGGGCAGGACAAGTAAATAGTAAATAGTTTTAAGAGTCTCTTGATTATCGGTTAATTTCTAGCTAAATACAGTATTTGCAAGCCATTAGAGACTTTGGATGAAATATGTTTGATCTGATTATCCCAGGTTAGCATTTCATCAATATGAACCCCCAATAACTTAATAGACGGTTTATGTTCAATAGGTCTATTATCCAACTCTAGATTCATGAACTTGGCAATGGCCAAATTTTGCCAAGAGCCAATTGTCATATAACTAGTTTTAGAAGTATTGCAACTCAATTTGTTTGTCTTAAGCCAACTATGTACTGCAGTTAAGTCACTATTTTAATTGAATGTTCTTTAAAAAGAAAAAAAAGAACATTCATTTGTGGATATATCTTCATGAGCTGTAGTTATATATGTATCATCGGCAAACATACCAGGTGTTGTATGTCGTAGACATTGGGGAAAATCATTTATATAAATTATGAATAATAGTGGTCCAAGTATAGAGCCCTGGGGAATGCCACACGATACATATTGTTCTGTGGATAACACTGCATTTACATAACATCTCTGTGTTCTGTCAGTCAAATATGATTGAAGCAACTGAAGAGCATTGCCATCCACAGCATAACAATACAGCTTACGTAGTAAGAAGTTATGGTCAACAGTGTCAAAGGCTTTATTTAAGGCAATAAATACACTACCATTAAGTTTACCAGCATCCATGTTGGCAAACCAAAGGTTTACCGCACTTGTCAAAGCTGTAGAGGTTGAATGATTAGGTCTAAAGCCAGATTGAGACTCAGTTAAAAGATTACCGGCTTGAAAATACTCTAAAAGCTGAGTGTGCATGGCCCTTTCTATAATTTTCGATATGGCAGGTAGAGTAGAAATCGGTCGATAGTTGCTTGGAATATTTAAATAACTGACTGACTAACTGTCTAAATGGTTAATTGACTGATTAACTGAGTATTTGATTGATTAACTGTCTGGCCTTAACTGTGGTTGACTGAGTGCTGGGCTGACTGTTTTCTGTTTAAAGGTCAATTTCCTTTGTTTTGGTTGAGACAGAAAATGAGTTGAATGGTACTTGATATTTTTCTTACAATCCTTGGATAAGCACTGCTTTTCTGACTGGGTGATGTGTTTATTTGAGGATGTAAATGTTATTGGTTATTTTCTTCTTTGTCGGGCTTTCATCATGGGTGGCATTAATTGAGTACGGTGAATTAAAACGGTACATGTATGTCACACATAATAATTATATGAACACAAGATAATATCATAACTGTAATAAATTTAGGAGAAATATTTACCCTGTGTTCAGAGCTACCTTTTTTTGGTGATCTTGTTTTCTGAATTTATTATATTGTTCTGCAGGTTGCCATTTTATTCCATTTTATCAAGACCCCCAAGTCCATTGCTTAAACAAAATATTATTCATAAAAATATTAATTTGACTTGTTTGACTTGTCTTTAATATGTACCAGTACATTATACTCGGGGCTGTCAATAAGGGCCAGTAGCCGGCCAAAACCGCCAGCTAGTTAGCCATCCTTAGCCGGCTACTTTCATCTCCTTCTACCATAACTGGTGACAAAAAAATAAGCACCATCGAATAAAATTGTAAAGCATCGATCCCTTTCCTAGTTTTGAATGACACTGAATGCATATTCTAACAGGTTTAGATATATGAAACATTTGAAACATGCAATACCATGCCAGGTTTAGGAACGAATTTTCTTTTTTTTTTCTTAGTAGGCCTGAACAACGTACTACGGTATATTTACTGTAAAAAAAGACAGGACATAATGTATGTTTAGTGAAGAGTGGAGTCCGAACTCATTTGTTTGAGAAATGCAGAACTCTTGGCCATACCGTGGCCATAGACCATGTCCGTAATTGGTGTATCGAGGTATTTATAAGGCCTATAAAAAGGCAGCAAACGTAGAGGTACTAAGTGTATTAACGTGATGAGGGTAAATCTAAATACCAACATACATAGAAACATGGCCGTACCAAGACCGGATAAAATACCAACATACATAGATCATGGCCGTACTAAGCGTACTAACGTACTAAGACCGAAAAAATACCAACGTACATGAGAACATGGCCGTACTAAGCGTACTAACGTACTAAGACCGAAAAAATACCAACATACATGAGAACATGGCCGCACTAAGCGTACCAACGTACTAAGACCGGAAAAATACCAACATACATGAGATCATGGCTGTACCAAGCGTACTAAGAGTACTAAGACCGAAAAAAATACCAACATACATAGAACACGGCCGTACTAAGCGTACTAACGTACTAAGACCGAAAAAATACCAACATACATGAGAACATGGCCGTACTAAAGCCGACTAACGTACTAAGACCGAAAAAATACCAACATACATGAGCTCGAGAACATGGCCGTACTAAGCGTACTAACGTACTAAGACCGAAAAAATACCAACATTGTATTGCTAACGTGGTGATGTTCGCGACCGGCGATGTTTTCAAAATGTTGGTATTTTATTCAGTCTCAGTACGTTAGTACGATAATATATAGGTATTTTGTTCGGTGTTAGTACGTTAGTACGCTTAGTACGGCCATGTTCTCGTGTATAATGGTATTTTATTCGGTCTTAGTACGTTAGTACGCTTAGTAAGGCCATGTTCTATGTATGTTGGTATTTTATTCAGTCTTAATTAGTACGTTAGTACGTTTAGTACGGCCATGTTCTATACATGTCTGTATTTCATTCGGTGTTAGTACGTTAGCACGCTTAGTACGGCCGTGTTCTATGCAAGTTGGTATTTTATTCGGTGTTAGTACGCTTAGTACGGCCATGTTCTCGTGTATACTGGTGTTTTATTCGCTCTTAGTACGCTTGGTACGGCCATGTTCTACGTATGCTGGAATTTTATTCGGTCTTAGTACGTCAGTACGCTTAGTACAGCCATGTTCTCATGTATGTTGGTATTTTTTTCGGTCTTAGTACGTTAGTATGTTGGTATTTTTTTCGGTCTTAGTACGTTAGTATGTTGGTATTTTATTGAGTCTTAGTACGTTAGTATACGTAAGTACGCTTAGTACGGCCGTGTTCTATGCATGTTGGTATTTTTTTCGGTCTTAGTACGCTTAATACGCTTGGTACAGCCATGATCTCATGTATGTTGGTATTTTATCCGGTCTTAGTACGTTAGTACGCTTAGTACGGCCATGTTCTATGCATGTTGGTATTTTGTTCGGTCTTAGTACGCTTAGTACGCTTAGTACGGCCAATTTTTTCCATTTTCATGGGCATGCATGTATGGCTTTCTTCAGTTTTACCACAGAGCACAGCATGTAAAAAAGACAGCTGATATAACACTCAGTGACTAAGGGAGTACAACAGGCCCTATTTACACCTAACCTTCTGGATCAGTAAGTAAAGACATCAGAATCCAGTATACACAAAATAAACTAACAAAGAACTTACTAAATTCTAAGTACGCTTGTCCGGCGTACTAAGAAAAAAAAATTCAAAAGAGGTGCCTAGAATGGGCGGCATATGCATAAAAAATGTCGTGGAACACCTGGGACATTTCAACGGCATTATTCCTAGTCTTGGGTGTATTCTGATAAAACAACATGGCGTCCGCGGTGAAAAATTTCTCCAGTTGAAAACCTCGGGAAATGCTATTTCCGAATCTATAAATTTCAGAATGTCCCTAGATACCTCGGCCCTCAAGAACTTGTGCCTTTGGTGTGAGTTCCAAAGCCGCCTACTATTCATTATCAGCCTGCTACTTAAAAACTTTTTGACACCCCTGTATACTTCTCAACTGCATGTAGAAAGTGAGATCTATGCACATTTATCAAATAACTACGATAGTAAGCGCACTCTGATTGGCCGAGAGGATTGTTGGCATGAGAGTATGCAAACATGGTTGTGACGTCAAGGTGTTTCGTTTTTCGCACGCCAATCACGGAAGCACAAATTTGATAAAGTTTTTGAGTACAAAACTCGACAAGTTTACTTTGTTTACCTATTCCTTCATCGGCTGAAACTTGGAACATCTTTACAAACAAGCCTTGTCAATTTTGTTTTGCTTAAACTGACATTTTAAGTGAGAAAAATCCATATTTTGAAAAGCATCTTTTTGAAAAACAAGAACTGATTATGCGTGCAAGCCTTCGTGTACACGACTTTGCGACTGGTAAGAATTTCTCTTTTAATCAGTGCCATAACAAAGAGTTTTGGGTTTTTCTCAGGAAAGTTATAGAAAACTTTTCTCCTGTGTTTGCATAGCCTGATAGAAACACTCGAGGGGTTGGGAGAATTCGAGACAGTTATGCAAACCCTCAACTTTGTCTCGGGTTTGCATAACTCTCTCAAATTCTCCGAACCCCTCTTCTATTTATATCAGGCTATGCAAACAAGGAAAATGTTTTCTATTCCTTAAGTGATGGACTCCCCACATGAAAAACCTACAGTAAAACCACTATGTGCTGCAAACACCTCTTGTAAGTGGCTAACTCCAATACAGCGACCACCAAATAAAAACAAAAAAAAATTGACAATCAAATCATTACGGTTGGAACCTCTCATAAACAAACACCTCTCTTGAGCAACTGTGGCCACTCTTTTGGATGACAACATGAAACTACATGAACACATATACCATTAAGTAGAAATAGTATGCTTAAATGGATTCTCTTTTACAATGAAAGGGGCCAACCATTATTTTACTTCTGCATGGGAGGGGGGGGGGGGGGGGGGGGCGATTGGGTGATTTCACAAGTCCACTGTCCAAACAAACAATCATGCACATACAGGTGTACAATGTCCAGGCCAGAAAAACTGTGAACTTTATTTTCCTCCTGTTTTCATAAACAGATTTTGTATGGTACTTGGGTAAGAGGGGTTGCCTTTTATATTATTTTACCAGTATATTTTCACGAAAGAACTTCTAATCTGTATGTTACAAGCAAACACAATTTGTTTGTTAAAATGTGCATTTATAAACTCTCGCCTTTGGCACTTGTTGAGCTCATACTACACACAAGCTACAATCCTGGACAAAACTACTTGAGAAAATGTTTTCATTGATGTGCACTACCTAACGCAACAAAACTATTTCCAAATCAACGGCTTTGCGTAAAGAAAACCCCCTCCCCCAGTTCAAAGTTGCTTCCTACAAATGCTTAGGGATCCGGCTTTCTTTTGAAGACCCAGCAACATTGCTTCCAGGGGGAGGGGGGGAGGGAAGAATCGGTCGCCTACGAAGTTTAGAAAAAATGCCCCCCAAGTACGCAATTTTCTCAACAGTTTTGTCCAAGATTGTATATAAGGTGATTCGCGTTTTTTAGCAAGAATATTAACATGGACAAAACGGAAACCTACCAATAAAAAGCACTTTACGGAACCTGTTTTGAGCACAAAGTTTCACGCCACGCCATCTTCTCATAGAAAAGTACGACCTTACATACGTTTTTTGCTGCACCCTCTTAAAACAATAAGATTTTGCAGTAGCTGTAGAACGCGTGCTCATTGTTACATGTTTTCGTGTTGCTCAAATCTGGCAGGCTTGGAAAGTGTGGAAAGTGATTTATAGTTTTCAGAAGAGTCAGAACAAGACTTGGATGACGGTTTTCTTAGAAGAAATAAAGTTCGTAGTGTTTATTTAGTGACGTATAGTGAAGCCAATATGGAGACGTATCCCGTCACGTGGAAAATGCTTCTCAGATCTTAAAATTGGCTAAACTATGAGGGTTACAGAAACCTCGTTTGCTGCAAGTCGGTTAACTTTGTATGATAATTCCATAGATAGAATAATGTTACGATTAACAAAGCATTGAAACGGTTAACACCATTTCGTTTTTAAAAGTAAACGACCTTCTGATTCTTTTGAAGCGTCCTTGTTAATCGTTGTTAACCGTTGCTAATCTTGGTAACACCTTAAAAATGTCCTGTTAATCGTTCCGAATCTTAGATATTGTGGAGAGAAAGACATTAGAAGACAGCTGTGGCAATTTTTACTATCTCTTGCTTTACAAATGATGAATTTATCTCATAATTTCTTCCAGTCATATGTTGCTATAAATAGCCCGAGGGCAAAACATGCACTCTTACAGGTCACACGATAGTACACCTTGTCACGTTACCGCGCGTGACATTTTTAGATTTCATAGTGTGATTTTTTGCACTGGACATCGCTACAATGTCAAAAGTAAGCTTTCCAATTTGGAAAGTAAAAATAGAAGTTTTGTTAATATTTAATCCTCTCTCCATTTGATGCTGTTATTAATGGCAAGCGCTTGTTCATTGACTTTGATTGTTTTATCTATTTCGGCGATGGGGAAATTGTTAAAAGCATGGGTCACGCGCTCTGAAAATTCAGCAAAAGTTTCATGTGTTATTTGTTGGTCG
The DNA here is from genome assembly GCA_964035525.1 of Porites cylindrica. Lineage (NCBI taxonomy): Eukaryota > Metazoa > Cnidaria > Anthozoa > Scleractinia > Poritidae > Porites > Porites cylindrica. Next base: position 16,192,121 of record OZ037781.1, on the reverse strand, counting down.
AATAGTAGCAGGTGAAATTCCCGTTTTCTGGTTAATCTCCTTGACCGAGACATCCTTCTCGTCCGCCAAAAACGTAATGCATGCCTGCTCCTCTACACTCAAAGCGCGCGTAAAAACCCTGCATGGAAAATGAAATTCACAAACGTTCACGATTGGCTACTTGAATCAAGAAAGACATACAAGTTGATTTTCTTGACATCAACTCCTCTGTTGTCACTTATTTTCCATTAATTATCTACTTTTCTGTGAAATGTACGAAATATATAGAGAACAGATTTATGTGCCAGCGTTAAATGCTCAAAATCGACTTTTCCAGTCAAATACAATCCTGGACAAAACTACTTGAGAAAATGTTTTCATTGATGTGCACTACCTAACGCAACAAAACTATTTCCAAATCAACGGCTTTGCGTAAAGAAAACCCCCTCCCCCAGTTCAAAGTTGCTTCCTACAAATGCTTAGGGATCCGGCTTTCTTTTGAAGACCCAGCAACATTGCTTCCAGGGGGAGGGGGGGAGGGAAGAATCGGTCGCCTACGAAGTTTAGAAAAAATGCCCCCCAAGTACGCAATTTTCTCAACAGTTTTGTCCAAGATTGTAGCTCCATCAAAAGAAAATGTACTCTGTGGTCAAATTCAAAATCATGGCTGGTTTTGTGAACAATGTTTTATGCACACCCTACATGTAAATCAAGGATGCCAGATAAAAGCTGTTGGACTAGAAGTAAACTTCATAAAAACTATGAATCTATTTCATAGGTAAAATAAAATTAATGAGCTGCACATTATTATCAAAGTCAGTCAAAAACTCTTAGAGAAAAATTAATATACTTGTTCAAAGAGTATTTTATGGATTCTTTATAGCTGGGTCTATATAATGGAAAGCTTACTTTTTCAACCCCATCCACACAAAAAAAAAACATGCAAAGTGTTGGAGGGAGAAAAAAATATTAGGCAAATGCATACTTCAAGAAAAAATTCATGGCAAATGAATGGGCTGAAAAAAAAGCTCATGCCTACAACAATTCACATAACCCTCCCCTCCCCTGCTCCCCCTAGGACCCTCAGAAGTAAAGTGGTTGGCCTCTAAATGTGTTTGGACCTGTTTTATGAGGAGAACCCTTGTGGTTCAATTCTCGAAAGGACTACCTGCAGTAAGCAACCACTTTATTTTATATTATTAGCTTTGCCAAAAAAAAAAAAAACAAACAACCAAACAGAAAGAACATTGGCAGGGACACTGCAACAGCTGTGGCCAATTACAGCGGGCCCGAATCTTAATTAATCTTATCATTTTGATTGTTTTCTTATGTGAAGTTCGATCGTAGTACAAGGCACCTTATTAGCCACATTAAGAATGGCTCAGCTTGTTTTAAGCATTTTTCTTCCCATATTACTTGCAAAACGAACCTGTGTTCACGGATACCAACAAAGGTCCATAGAATTCCCACTAATTCAAAGTACATGTTTCATTGTAATCTAAGTTATTACTGCGCTTTTCAAAAACACATAAACTCTGAAGTTCAAAAACCAAGTGACAATCATACCTGCCAACTCTCCCGGTTTTCCCGGGAGTCTCCAAGTTTTTCATCAAATCTCCCGGTCTCCCGGTTAGAGCACCAAATCTCCTGGCTAAAATGGACTTTTGAGCATTTCTGTGCTTTAGTTTGAAATTTAGTCCATTTTTTCACAAAATTCGAACTTTTGTACAGTTTCTGGGACATTTTTGCACATGTTTAGTCAATGACAAAGATTAGTTCGTCATTACAATGATGAAAGCGCATTTTTGATTCCATGTACTTCATGTAAGACGTCATGTTATGTCCTAAGGCAATTTGTTCGCGCGGGCGGCGGGGGGGGGGGGGGGGGGGGGGAGTGGGCTGTCGACATTCGGGGGTTGGGGGGTGTAGTGCAAAATAGAGAGTCTCCAGTTTTTAGATCTCCGGAGGCTGGCAGGTATGGACAATTGCACTGTACTCTGCCATCAATCATCTTAGAGGACCTCCTAGGAAACAGAACTTTACTTAAATGGTTCAAAAGGTCATGGTTTGTGATCTTCTGTGATTCAAAGTTCATTGCTTGTGATGGTAATTGTAATTGATGGCAGCTAAAAATGCAATTGTGAAGGCGGCTTTTTATTTTTAGAGTTTGCATGTTTGGAAATAGAGCATCAAGAAGTCCAACTTCAGCTCGTCAACGAGGCGCAAAGCGCTGAGAGAAAACAATTACCCCGTCTCTGGAGCTTTATTAAACTGTAAGCACGCTTTATTTCATATTAGGTATCTTGAGAACGGACCTCTGGAGCCAGGGTAATTCGCTCTGCATTGCTGGAGAAAAAAAGGAAAACGAAAATACAGGACTGGACTTTCCTATAAGCATTGAAAACTGGTTTAACCTAAGCACAATTGAACACGTGATACACATTATTTTTTGCATTCTGAGTGTCTGGTTGCTTTTTGTTGTTGTTGCTGTCACTGCTGTTATTGTCTGTTTATTTATCCTTTTTTCAGCGTAGTTCGTTTCCGTTTCATCCTCAGTTATTTTTCCGATGCTCCATCTCCTCTTTTTTGGCCTTTTATACTCTTGATTTTGTTACTCATATTTTTGAAACTCTTGTTACTCTCTTACCTTGTCGAAAACAGTGAATACGCTGACCGAAAAACTGCTCTCCAGAGTGGTTAAATTTGGGCCCCTTTCACACGAATCCGGAGAAAAAAAAAGTACGGTTTCAAAAATGTTCAGATTAGTGTGGACATGACCTTTAGGTCCTGTTTACAAGGAGGGAGGGCAATCCTGGTGCTAGGAGGGTTACCCTAGCACTCGCACATTTCTTCTCTTTCATACGACGTTTTTCCAAGACAGGTAGCGGTTACCCTAGCGCCTTCAGTCACGCGCGTGGTCATTTGCGTGTTTCGCGCGTTTTGCTCGACGGACCAAGAAAAAAGAGAGACTGCTCATAGTCTCGTAAGCCACAGCTAACTTTAACCCAGGGAGGTAATTAGGAATTTTATGGTGGGGATGTGCCGCTGGGATCCTGGAACCCTTACCCCATACCAGAGCTAGTTCAGCTGAATTTTGCTATACCCTATACTAGGTCATACTAGACTAAACTCCCCAAACCCTCCCCTATCTTAGAGTAGCTTTTAGGCTGAGTTGCGTAAATTTAAACTTGCCTATTTGATATTTTTTATATTTTTGAGTGGCAATTCGCGGTTTTCAGACTAAAATCTCCAACCAGTTGATCAGTTTCCTGGAAATTGATACCCTATTCTAGACCCAAACTCTCTGATTTATATACCCTATCCTAGAGTAAACTGTTTGAATATCATTACCTTCACAGCGACACATACCTATATAGCCCATATGAGCAGTACCTCACGGGCTTCAACCCGCCTGCTAGGATAACCCTAGCACCTACGATGCGAAAAGAAAAAATTGCGTCTATAACTGCGATGATCTTCTCTCATATAATTCTTCACACTCGGTTCTCATATATGATTTTCATATATTCATAACTTCATCATCATCCAAGTTTACGGGTTTGATACTAACCAATTCAACGACCTCCTCCCAGTTGTTTTGTTAGCTCAGCTGTTAGCTCAATTGGTAACCTTTCAGTGATCCTCAGTTCGCTCTCTTTGCCCCATCGCTCCATGCTCAGTCGGGTAGTTCATTAACTTCCATTTCATGATACCCAGATCCCAGCGGCTGTAAAGTCGTAAAAATAGACGTATAGTAAAAAAGGAAAACGGTCGAAGGACGGGCTTCTGAGTTCGACTTCATCCAACTTTATTTTTCACGGTGACATACGAGACTCACGGAAATATGACACTTTTCGCGAGAAACAAGCCTTTCTATTTATAAATGTACTCGGGAAAGGGTTGACTTAAGAAATTAATCAAGATGGAAGCTCCAAGTGATGGGCTCCTGAAGTATCGTTGTCTTATATTGGCTGTTACGAGGCTTTCTCTATAAATATAAATGGGATGAATATTACGCAAATCCATTTTAAAAATTAAATTAATTCATACATAAAACGTTAAAAAACACGACTGTTCTAGGATCTCGGACACCCGTCACTAGTAAAAAAAATAAATATAAACTTCAGGTCCCGGTTGTTCAAACGTTGGATAGCGCTATCCAGTTGATAAATCTCTACCCAGTGGATAGTGTAATCGGTTTTCCTAATACTTATTCGCTTGATAGTGATTTATCCGATGGATAGCGCTATTCAACGTTTGAACAACCGGGGCCAGGGGAGTAGCGTCCATATACACGCACATACGCTCGTGCGAACACATGAAATCTAGAAATGTATATATATATTTCCTGAAAGCATTTTCCTGAAAACATCGTCAAATTGGGATGAGTGATGAATTTTTCTCACTATATATATTGATAGCGTTGAAACAGAGTTTGGCCGTCTGAAGGGTTTTAGACCTCTCACCATTTGTTTGTAACTTTCTTTCTTAATTAATGGCGTCAGTTTTATCGATGACACTAGAGATGGCTGAAATAAACAACTAACTACTGCATTTTCATCGTATTCATGATTTTCTTAAAATGTTCTACAGAAAACGCAGGAAATGGCATTTCCGAGACCATAAATTAAACAATTTTCTGGGTGAAAATTTACCTCCCATGCGTACACCTTCATAATCTCACGATACGCCCCTTAATTAAATATAAAGGATCTCAGTACATTACCAAGCCGATTGTATTGAGCGCATACCTAAAACATGTTTAAAATCAGGGGGCGGGGGGGGGGGGGGGGTACCTTTTGACTAATCTAGGGCCAAGGTCAGTTCAGGCAAAAGTTATTTGGCCCAAAAATAAAGAGGTTTCCCCTGGCTCCATCCCTAAATTCGCCACAGTATGAAGAAACCACCCGTAGCAGGCATTAACGGAAAGGAGAAAAAACGAGATGGAGGAAAGCGCGAAGAGTGGAAGTGGACTTTTTTTACGCTCATATTCTGAGAATAAAAACAATGATTGGCCAGAATAAATTAACTGTCAAGCTCAACATCACACCATTTGAGTATATAAATTTGATCGACCTACGGCGTTTTCGCGCAAATGTGTCAAGTCAAATATGGCGCGGGTGGTAGGGCCGTCCACAAGTTGCTCCAATTTTCTCAAAAAGTTGCTCCAAATCTCTAAAAGTTGCTCAAAAGTTGCCCCAAAATCCAAAAGTTGCTCAAAAGTTGCTTTCAATTTTTTAGTGTAAGAGATTGATTAACAACTTAAATAAAGATTTAATGAATAGATTTAACTTTGCATAGATATTATATACATAGTTATATCATACTGACTCATCAATATTGTAAGACTGAGTCTCTCTCAACCCAAATCATAAAAATCTGATTCTCTGTATTGGCTTTCTATTACGATAACCACGTGATCAGGGCGTAACGAGGTATAAGGGATCAGGGATCACAGCGCCGGGATCTGGATCACAAGCCGTGGGATCGGGATCAGCAGTACTGTAAGAAGATCAGGGATCCGGTTCCTCTCTCGAATATAACAACCAAGACCACAAAATTCTGAAATGCGCCTTAATCGGAGGGACCTGCAAACATTTTAAAATTCAGTTGTATTTTTGCTGTAACATTTGGACCCGGTACTAAACTGTATGCAATCCGATCTAGCCGAATCGTCCAGAATCCAGGAAACAAAATCCCCCATAAATCTGGAAATAAATTGATGCAAAATTGTGAAGCCAGATTCCTTTTAAATTTCTTGTCGCTACACCTTTTCAATTTTATACTAGCATTGTAAGCCGTTGTTGTTCATACGCCTGTTACGATGGGGATTCTCTTATCATCCTGGTCTTGTAGAAATCTGTAGCTATTTTGATCGCTGGTCAAGCCAATCTTTGCCCAAAGAGATCTCATCTAGATTTCATTTTGCTGGAGCAGGAGCTACTGAGGAGCGTAGCGTCCATATACTCACATGCGCCCGTACAGCTAAGATAAGAAACTAAAAATTATTTCCTGAAAAAGGATTTTTCTCTCTTGAAAATCGGGATGACTGATAACTCGTTCGCGCTATATTGGTGACTTTGTGTTAGTGAATACTCAGTTATCCTTTTTATTATTCCACAATTCTGACGGTGTCACTCGCCTTTTTTTCCCTAAAGAATGTACCTTACCGACAACTCTAGAGATGGGTAAAGTAAACAATAACTAACTAACTGCATTTTACTGCGTATCAAATCACTGTAAAAAATGCTGGAAATAGCATTTCCGAGGCCTCCAAATTAGAAAATCTTCTGGGGGAGCATGCCCACTGACTCTCCTAGGCTGGCCCGCCTTCGGTGCTTCAAATCTTCATCATTGCATCGTACATTTTCTAGATCTCAGGCTACGCACACTAGTATGAGTAGTCTACAAGGATAGTTAGATGGTGATGCGCGACTAGAGGCGTCTAGTTTTTTTTATGATATGCAGCTAATCCAACCCAGATTGAATCCAGGGATCAAAAAATTTTCTTGGGGTAGGGGATCAAGATTTGCAGCAATTTTGGGATCAGGTATCAAAATTTAAGGTCGAAACGGGGGATCAGGCGGGATAAAATATACTTTGTTACGACCCTGACGTGATTGTATTCGAACAAAACAAACTTTGCTAATATGCTTATTAAATATATAAAGTTTCTCTGACATACACGAGTGTATGTGGTATAAAACCATAGTCTTTCAATATTTACATCTTTGCGGATGTAGTACATAGCACTGTCCCTGTTGGTCAATGTTTTGCATCACCAGCTAGTCCTCTACTGACATATAATTCAAGATTTCATGTGCGCTTATTGTCATTGTAACGTAACATGACCGATGTTTCCACTGTTTCCTCTAATGCTGCCTCTACTTCTAAAGGATCTGAATATTCATCATCTTCACTCGAGCTCGAGCATGAATAACCACTCGGCTCCGCCATTTTGAATTTTTCAGTATATCCGCTGACCACCTTCGGCTGCGACCACAGGCAGACCACTAAGGGAATAGTGTTTTTTTGTTTACAAAAGGTATTTTACGCAAAATCATGCATAAAAGCAATTGATGCTTTAAATTAGAACTTGAATGGGCGGTATTTAGTTACAAATTGCCTTAAAAAAGCAAGAAAGTTATTCAAAAAAGAAAAAAGTTGCACGAAATCCGAAAAGTTGCTCGAAGGACTAAAAGTTGCTCCAAACAAGACTTGGAAATAAAGTTACTGATAGGGTTAGGATGAAAGTTAAGTTTTGTCCTCGCATTTTTCATTTTCACATTCTCCGTGTTTGTTCCCCGTTCCCCGTTCCTCGTTCTCCGTTTTGTTAACATTCCAGCTCCCTGTTCTGAACGAATTCTTTGAATGGAAACATGACAGTACCAGATCCTCCACGTCATCTTAAGATGTGTTTATTTAAATTTATGACTTACCATACAGAAACGTAAAGAAATCCCACAAGTGACCCAACTAGCCTGTGGTCGGTTGTCATACAAGCAAACAGTGGGTAGAACAAAATGCCATACACAAGGATGGTAATTATGGCCTGAAAAACTGTACACAACATAAAAAGGTCAGTATTTTGATCGATCATATCACCCTAAAGCCTCTTTTATGGCCCGGTTCACTAGGCGAATGGCTCCGTATCCGAAAGCACACCTCATCTATATTATTTTCCTTTGAAAGAAGAAGAAAGTAAACTCTCATGAAGCTAAGGGTCAAGGAGATTCGGTGGCTTTGAACTGTGAGTCGCTCAGATCACTGCACATAACAAGCCCCGGCCATATGAAAAAGAGCCCGTACAGACAAATCATAGCTCAGTCAATTCCAAGTGTCCGCCCCCCCCCCCCCCCCGGGCATTTGTCAGGCATTTGCCACCCGGCGGTAGGGTCTTCTAGAAGCGGTTAACATCGTTCCTTGTTCAATATTTCACCTAAAAATATGCCTTTTTGTATAGCTATAGAAATTCTATAAAGAAAATTTAAAATACTTTAAAAGATACCTGTGGTTTTTCGCTCCATTATCACCCTACCCTACAGTATTCTTTTTATGCATCCGTCTAAGAAATTGCTTCCTGTCATCATGGTCAGTTGGCACAGGAAAAACTACTAATGCAACGTTCCAAGAGTTTAATGGAAAAGACACTTTCTTTGTGAGCGAATGGTTGAGGCAGAAAGGTCTGGAAAACGAGGTATTTGAAAGCTATTATAAACTTCGTGTTCTGTTTGATCAATGCGACGATCAGATCAATATGTTGACGGAACGGTTCTATCATGATGCCGGAAAATACTCATATTAAAAGACAGTTGGTTCTTTGTTTATCATCCACTATCTTAAATACCTTCAAAAATAATAAGAGAGGTATTGATTAAATTCTAGCTTGGTTCTGTCGTTTATATAAATCAGATCGATGTGACCTTTTTTGCAATAATTATAACTGGCGGCTAGAAGCGATTTGCGAAGGGTTCCGCTTACGCGTTTTGATCAGATTATTACAGATTTCCTATTCATATGGCATTTGCAGCTTATTTACTAGAAAAGGCAATTTTGGTGCTGTCCCGGGGTAGGGCATTTGCAACCTTTTTTAAGCCCCGCTGTGAGGCTTTTGTATGAGCCGCCTGGCCCCACGGTAGGGCATTTGCAGCTTAATTCCCCCCCCCCCCCCCCCCCAAAAAAAAAAAAAACGACAAGAGGCTGGACGGGCACGCTTGGAACTTACCGAGCCCTTATTCAACTGTAATTGGCTACAACGATCAGTCGAACAGCACATATAAATGAGTGAAAACAAAGGTATTCAAAAGCGTTTTCTGGAACGAAGGTGAACTCCCTCTTTTTATCACATTTTCCTTATCGATTCTCGTACCAAGAATCGTGGAAAAAAAGTCTTTTGATAGGGAACATAATACATCGAAATCTTTGGGCCTGGACATTTTTCAATAAGAACTATTCAGCTTCATTTCAGGTTACGCATGCGCATTCCCACTTTGGGGCGTAAGGGAGTTCATCATCACTGCAGGTTATGATTGGATTTTGCTGTCAATATATTTGTTCAAATTAGTAATAGCAGGAGATACGTTAACGATTTCATCCTGGACGATCAGGCTCATATGAACAGGTTGATCGATCCATTTGCCTAGAAAATGACAAAACATCAACAGTTGAACTTCTCGTCAACGAGTTTTCGCCAAATTTTGTATAAGCCAGTGAATTCTTGCAAGGCTGTGTGCCTACAGGATCAACTTTTTTTCGCCTATCACGATAATATCGTTTTCTGCGACTACACAACGTTTATAACCTATAACAATTACGCTTCTCACCGGAACGTATTTATTTCTCTTTCCTGAAATAGCGCTAGCATAAGCAAGGAAATTTAAGGCGCTCCGGGTAAAATAAAAATACAACGAAAGCGATTCTAAAGACTTCTCGTATTTTGTTAATTCCATTGCCTTAGGGGCCGTCACGTTGTTAAACGTGTGTTAAATCCCGGCATTGGCCACGTTAAATCCGCGCTATCTCCCGCTATGCCCCGGTGGTCGAGGGATCGGGGTTGAATTGGCTGATGCATAATTAACTAGCCGTACGGGATCATTTTACGTTTCTGTGAAACTGCCCACCTACCCCTCCCCTAAGCCAACATTTTGCTCTAAGTAAGAACTAAGTGTTAATGGTGGTTTAGGGGAGGGGTAGGTGGGCAGTTTCCCTGAAACGTAAAATGATCCGCCGTACGTAGGTATTGCAGATTTATGGGTCCGGCTGTGAGGTCCCGTACTTACCCTTCACCCATGGAGGACCTCCTTCGATAAATATCCCACTCTTCCCACTGAAGAAAAGTTCCATGCAAGTAGAAGCTGTAGCTCCAAAGGTAGCAGCAATGGTGAATCGGTTGTGTCTACCACCTAAGAAGTTGACTGGCCTGAAGAGGAAAACAGAATCCTTTTTAACGAATGAAGACGTTTTTTGGAAATTTTGGAAATTTTTGAATGAAGAATAATTGATTAATTGTATTAATGACTCAAAAGATGACCGTGTAATGAAAACAAAATTTACGCCCGGTGTAGAAGGCCTAAATGTAATAAACGACCCTAAATGTAATAAAGTCCTAAATTGTAATAACATTTTGTCCTAAATGTAATAACAATTTGCCCCAAATGTAATAAACTCTTAAGTTGCCAGTTACAGTAATTACTCGAATAAGCGCCGCCCTCAAATAAGCGCATTAGCGCCGCCGCGCTTATTCGTGTAAATACGGCACTAACCGGTATTACTATGGTATTAAGCACCGCTCTCAAATAAGCGCCTCATTTTTGGAAAAAAGTTAATAAGCGCCGCGGCCTAATCGCGTGAATTCGGTACATTTCCTTATGCACTGTGAAACTTAACGTTCACAAATAAATTGCTTGTAAATGACAAAGTAGCAGTATTTTTCTAAAAAAGCAATATTCAAGCAACTGGAAAACTTTTTTCCTGTGTTTTTCCTGTCAAGAGTTCTCCCAACCCCTCGAGTGTTAAAATCAGGCTATGCAAACACTGGAAAAATGTTTTCTATTGCTTTTCTAAAATAACTTTCTCGAGAAAAAAGAAAAACTCTTTGTTTAGGTTACTGATTGAAAGAGAAACTCTTACCAGTCGCGAAGTCTTGTACACGAAGCTTAATGTACGTGTAATCAGTTCTTGTTTTGCAATAAAGATGCTTTCCAAAAAAGAGTTTTTCTCGCTTAAAATGTCAGCTTAAGCGAACAAAAATTGGCACAGCATGTTTGTAAAGATTTTCCAAGTTTCATAAGACGAGAGAATGGGTAAATAAAGTAAATTTGTCGAGTTTTCAACTCAAAAACATTTTAAAATTCATGCTTGTGTGATTAGCGCGCGAAGAGCAAATCATCTTGACTCCACACATGTTTACATGCTCTCATGCAGTAGTCTTTAGGGCCTGTTTACATTGAGGTGGGGGACCCCAGAAAGGTGAGGTAACATGCGGTGGGTCACCCCACCTATCATGTAAACGTAATCAAATTAAAATGAGAAATTATGTGAACAGGAGGGTTACCACCTACCTGGTGTCCGCCACCTCCAAGTAAACAGGCCCTTAGACTTCTCGTTTTTTGTTCTTAATATTTTAGCTGGTTAGATCTCTTTTCTAGAGATCCAAAGTTGACAAGCAACAGGATCTTCTTCCACGGTTTTTGCAGTAAATTTCTTTAATAAAAATGAAGTATGAAAAACTTTTTAAGGCTTCCAATTTTTTTTTTTTATTTCGTCCCTTTACAAGCAATTTTTTTGTAAATGTCAAGTTACATAGTGCATGAGGAAATGTACCGAAGCTTATTAAATTTTTTCTCCAAAATGCGGCGCTTATTTGAGGGCCGCGCTTAAAACCATAGTAATACCTCTTAGCACCGTATTTACCCGAATAAGTGCCGCGGCGCATATAAACCCCCCAAATGCGGCGCTTATTTCAGTAATTGCTGTAATTTGCAACTTAAGGTTTTATTACATTTTGGACAAAATGTAATTACATTTAGCACAAAATGTTATTACATTTAGGACTTTATTACATTTAGGCCTTCTACACCCGGGTGGGGCACTTCCAATAATTGCCTAAACGGCCCGGAGCTAAAGGCTTCGCCCGAAAGAGGTACGTTATTCACGGTTCCGGAATATGAAAAGCCAGGGTATTCACAAGATGAAGTGTATGAAAGCACTGCGAAAGGGTGGGAAAATTTATCATTTATTTTAAGTATTTTAATAACGGGCCTTTGATTAAATGTTTTGAAAAGATGTGCCTTATGGCTATCATTTTAAATTATTAAACATTACACGAAAATGACAAGAAGACTTCCTACTCTTAAGTTAAAGTTAAAGTTTAATAATGCTTACCATCAATACAATAAGAAAAAGAAAAACGGTGAAAGATGGCGAGATATAGCAGCAGGGGGAAACTACACCCTCGTTCTAGGACTAATTTCCTTTTATAAAGCTAACTAACTTGTACATACACTACATATTAAAAGAAAACCTTAGAATATAACATTACAAAGATAAAAAGGCCAAGCCATTTTCAAGATAATAAGACAGAAATAATAATAATAATAATAATAATAATAATAATAATAACAATAATAATAATGTGTAACAGTAACAATAACATAAAATAGAATTGACTGTTTGTATTAAAATACAACTTTATTTGAGCGCAAATAAATTAAAAGGGAGACTTTGAAAAAATTAAGGCTAGATTCACGGATAACATTAGACAGGAAAGAGTTCCATTCACTGACATAACGATTAAAAAAGGAATACTTAAAATAATTAGTACGAAAGGCCTGCTGCCTTCTTTTTCGTATTGAGTTAGGTATGTTAAAGGAGCATCATTTTTCAATGGAAGTTTATGGAGGGGTACATTTTTTGTCAAAACTGGTATATAAGAGGGTAAGGGGTTGGACCCTTAAAACTTTGTTGAGTAGCCAACATACACATGTCCCGGAAGCGATATAATAGCTTATGTAATAATCTCTCAATACCTTGATAGAAAACTTACGTCAAGAGACCAGGATATCCATTGCAGTATTCAAGTTTGAAATGTTTTCTTCGTTTAAGGCATGCCAAAAGTACAATAATGGCAAGCTAAAAAGAACAAGTGATAAATCCTCTGAATTTTGATAATATTACAAAAGTGATGGGCATGGGGGAAGGTCGAAGAACAGTAATTACCAGAAGAAGGTTGAGTTTGATCGTCCGGGTGAACGTAGTCCTGAATGGGACTGTTGTTGTTGACAGTGACTGACGTTTCGACAACCTGTGCGGTTGTCATCTTCAGAGTCACAAAGTGAGTTGTATCACCTCAGTTGATGGTATTATACTCTGGTTATTAATAACATCGCGACGTAATTGACCAACCAGATCAATAACCAGAGTATAATACCATCAAGTTGATGGTATTATACTCTGGTTATTGATAACATCGCGACGTAATTGACCAATCAGATCAATAACCAGAGTATAATACCATCAACTGTCGACGTGATACAACTCACTTTGACTCTGAAGATGACTACCGCACAGGTTGTCGAAACGTCAGTCACTGTCAACAACAACAGTCCTATTCAGGACTACGTTCACCCGGACGATCAAACTCAACCTACTTTTGAAATGACT
>OZ037781.1:16131481-16171481 GCA_964035525.1 Porites cylindrica | reverse complement strand
CCCCCTCAATATCTTCATCCCCCCCCCTTGTCATATTAAATGAACTTTCCCTTATTTCGCCATGTAAAATGCATGCGTTACTTAATTCGCCATGTAAAATGCATGCGTATCTTATTTCGCCATGTAAAATGTATCACTTAATCTTGACCCCAAAAAAGCGCCATAAAAACACACACGCTCGTGTTTCGTTGAATATTAAAACTTTATAAGGCAATGTAGTCTTTAGACCAAGGCAGTGATGCGTTAAACCATTAAATTGCCGGCGGGGGATTTTAATTCACCTCGAATTAAAATCTCTACAAGAATCGAGGTTTTAACCACCTTTATCAGCTAGATAAGAAAGAAAAATGAGACAAAATGCTGTACCCTTTAAACACCATTGAAATTCAAAATAAACTGTAAACTATTTACACTTACGTTACGGTTGTGTTGGATGAATTATTTGCTGAGGCGCCCGTGGCCATTTCTTTACTGATAGTACCGTATCTTCAGTTCAGGCGGTTTCTCAAATTTGAACACGGTGCCTTTTTCGTCCAAACCTTCGGACACGTTTCGTGAGAAAGCGACTTTCGAAGATTTCACAATCAAACCAACCTCAGAGGGGATAAAAGAAGCGAAACTCTCTTCGCTTTTTGTTTTGACTGTCGCGCAGCGTGCAGCGGCAACGGCATCTGGACTAGGAACGAAGTATCACGTGTCTTTATCCAGTAACGCAAACACTTATTAAGGATTATTTATTGCAAGTAACTTTTTCAGCTTTTTGCAAAGTAAAAATTATCATAAGTCATTTTTAAAGGTCTTTCAAAAGAAAGGAACTGTTTTAAGAAAATAGAATAAGAAAGGTCTGGTATTGTGACTTTTTTAACGTTTTCCTTTAGTCACGCGACAGGTCGAACGTTACAACAGAGAATATGTTGCGGCATGTTCTGTAAAAAGTTAAAGAGAGTGGATTCGTTTAAAACAGTTTAAACTCAGTCGTTGTTTCTGTTCTCCTAAAAACAACAGTCAGCTCGAAAAGAAACACTTGGCCAAGTCAACCGGTCGACTCACTCGCTAGACGGCAATCTATGCTAGTCGTTGGAGTGCTAAAGTATTCATTCGACAAGAGCTTTTGTTTGATATTAAAATAATGAGTAATGTAGCCAAATCTAGTCCTCTCATTTTGTGGAATATGGTAAGTTAACCTGCAAATATATAATTGCAACACGAAATATCGGAAAAAATCCCAACTGTTTTTAACCCAGACACCTATCCTCAATAACATATCAAAAGTCTCAAAAAGTCCCAGTAGGGGAAGTTTCGTAAAAACGGGATTCTCAGCATGAGATTTTTTTTTTAATGTTTTAAGATTTTATTTATGTTTTAATACTGTAACTGTATATAGTCCATATTTTAAGATTAACTTTTAGTGTAACTTATTAATTTTAAAGAGTATTTTAGTATAATTGTATAGTTTTCATTAGTTTTATCATTTTAATTTTTACCAGGGAAGTGCCTAAGGCGTCTGAATGGGCCACCCTGATATGAATAAATAAAGTCTCTCTGTGATAGCGAAAGTGGTCTATTGAGAGGATCCGAAACCTTTCAAAGATAGACCCTCTTTTATTGTGGAGCCAAGGCTAACCAAAGGCCGTTCTTCGCACCATATAATGGAATCCTCATTCTGGAATTCGGGAAATTTGTGCTTACGGAATCCTGAATCTTGGGTTTTGGAATCCGGAATACAGCCCAAGGAATCCGGAACCCAACTAACGATTAGAATCCAGAATCCAAGAACTACTGAAAAATACTGGAACCCAGCATGTGGAATCCGGAATCCACAATGTGGATTCCAGAATCCAAGGCTGTCCTGGATCACCTTACATGAGGCGACAAATTTATAGTTTAACGCTTATGCTAAAGGCGTATTTTTGTAGTAAAATCAGGTAAAACGATAAACTTGGGGAAAATGTTGCAGTAGCTTCAATGTTTTTATGTTTCAGTGCCGGCTATCCACCTGAGAAATTATCAAATACTCAGTTGGGGCATTTAACGTTCATCACCTCCATCGTCGCGTGTGGATTTTTTTATTAATAGCTTACAACAGCGTGTTGCTGTTTTCGCGGAAATGTTTTCTGTGCATCGTGTGTTGGTTTTAATGAGAAATTTAGATAACTGAAGAAATTATAAAACAAAGTTGATCAGCGCTTATGTGGAAGGAAATGAAGGGAAAAACAGAATGGTAAGAAATGGCTTAAGACGTGAGTCGCAGATTAGATTATTTTAATTTTCTTCTACTATTCAGTAACTTTTACAAGTATAAGTCCACCGCAGCTCATATCACAAGTCCAAGTTGCGCCCTGATTTGTGGGGTTAGAAAATGGAGGGGTGACCATCAGAGAATGTTCTGTCGTTGAGACTCTTATCCATTTTGGATCAAAAAATAACCTGCGTAGCGGGCGCTTGGAAGTAGTGGGCACAAGAAAAAACGGGCGCGCGAGAAGGAGACACGCGTGTCTCCCTCGCGCGCGCCCGTTCTCTCTTTCGCCCACTACTTTCAAGCGCCTGCTACGCAGGCTAATCCAAAAATGGATCGATTTAGGTTTCTGGGAAACAGCCCACGTACCCCTCCCTTAAGCTAATATTAACACTTAATTCTCACTTTAGGCAAAATGATGGCTTAGGGGAGGGGTAGATAGGCAGTTTCCCAGAAATCTAAACTGATCAATTTTTTTCTTTGTTTCCTTGTGCTATTGTATTGTTAAATGCGTATAAAAAAGCATATTTAATAATTACTAAATGAGGTTGAGTCTATGCATCAAGGATGTATGATGTGAGAAATTGACGCAGATCGAAATAATAGCCTCCGAGATATTTTCTTTCTATTGCTTTGAGGAGTAGTTTTTATGTTTCTCTCAATTTGGTGGACAGTTCCCAGTGACTGAATCTGGTTAAAATTAGTTTCGTCGACGCAGCTCCTTTAAGATCTGAATAAGAAAATTTTTACTGAGCCAGTTACGCCAGAGCTCTAACTTTTTCCTGTTGCTGGCAAGTAAACAATGTTACAAGTGATTATTTAAAGAACACGAAATAATACGATATATTTCTTCTATTACTAGCAAACAAATTTAAAGACTCCTTATAGTGAGTTGTCTCTAACCACGAGTAAAAAATTGGTTGAAAAAAAACAAAACGTATCACCGCAATCAACAATTCTACTTAGAGTCAAGCAGGCACCAGCAGGTCGCTCAAGTCAGAGCGGATACTCCTGAGGCTAACGGAAGTTGCACGACTTATACCAATCCGCTTACGATATTTGATAAGACATGGGTTACGAAGCAGTGTCACAGTCACATGCCAGCGATTGAATGCTTTTTGAGACATACGCGGGAGTCTTCGCTCACGAATATATACTGCAAACGAAAAAAAGAACAGAATTAGCTGCCTATACACCAAAAAGGAGAGATTTTTTAAAATCGTAGCGTCAGTTCCGGTTGATGTGCGTCGCTCAAAAACGTCTTTGCTTACTCCCTAATTCAAACCCTTGAACTATAACGTAACCATTTTACACCCCAATTATAATAAAATGTGTTGAATAGGGCGCCGATTTAAAGTGCCCAGGAAATGACGCAGGTGCTTGTATCCCCAGTCGCTAATCGCATCTCGTTATGTCGGGTTCTACTGTTTAAATGATGTTTCAAATATTTGATGGATTTAACAGGATTAACCAAGCACATACCAGAGGCACCCCCAGTTTCCATTGAACAATCTCGGTTCTCAGACTGAGCACCTGCTGGAGATTCCGAATTAGGCTGGTGACCTTTGTCCCTGTTTATCAGTAGCTGACAAAACGAAAGCATCACGGGATGGCTCTGAGCAACAAGCAGGTTGATAAAACCAAGGTAAGCATCAAATGCTGTAGAAGAGAAGGATAAAAATGTGAGATGGAGGGAGACTGGAACCTCATGGCAAGGCCTTTGTTGAATGATTGGATTGACGGTCGTTGTTAACAAGTTACACTCTTTTGAGAACGGAGAGAAACGGTTTAGGAAGGAAGTAGCCTGGCCATAGACGATTTTTTTTTCGACAATCTGACAGTGCGCGAGCGAAGCGGGCGTGCTAGAGCAACCACGGAGTACCCCTGATGCTCATTACAAGCCGCAGGCTCGATTTTCGGGGGATTGCGACGTTCAACGTCGCAATCTTCGCATATTTCTGAAGGGCGAGGCGCCAAGTCTATTGTTTTGAACCAAGGGTTATATTACATCAAGAGACCCTGAGCCTATCTTAAAGCTGTCAACAATGTTCGTTTTATTGAGCAATCTTTCATCTTCGACACTTAATCCAGTTTATCTTAAGTGGACACCCAACCTAGTTGCTATTCACGTGCACTGTCGAAAGCATAATATCAAATAGACTTCAAAAATTCTGCATTGGAGCTTCACTCTTCGTCTTTAATTTTAGCCGACCCACTCAACAAACATAAATAAGAATAATATTACCGAAAAATAATTACAACTGAGAACTTGACGAATAAACAATGAAAACAACAACTCAATAATCTCTCAGGGAGATCAGCCGCCAAAGCGGATACCCGCGAGGTTTGTTCGGTTTCAACATAGACGGAGGAAATTTTTACATCGCTAGTATAAATCTGGCCTAATTGTCACATTTGATCGAAGAGAGATATTTACGCAAAAAAACTATCACAGTTCACAAATGATTTAGACATTATCTTAATATTTTACCTTAAACTGTCGAAATTAAAGTATTGCCGCCCGCGGACAAAACTAGCTTTTTTCCGGTTTCCGGTGTACATCAAACACAGGCATCACGCTGAATATTATCCAGACTGAGAACCGTAGATCAGAAAAAAAATCACAATTACTAAATTTCGCTTTTGAAACCAACACCACTTGTCGTAAGATTGGGCGCATCGCATAAGAGCTAAAGACTTAAGAGGCAGAGAAAATAAAAATCTACAGATTATATACACTAACAAAAACAAAATATGAACAAAAACAACAACTCTGTAACGACTACTTTATCACAGCTTCTTAAGAATGGGCGCGCTGCCTGTAAGCCATTAGGAAGAGGAGAGAAAAATCTACCGAATTATACAAACTAAAGCAATGTAAAGAAGCTGCATTTACTAGCTAAAACACGATCGATTTTAGCTATGTACTATTCACTTTAAGAAAATCTCCCTTCACCTCTTAAACTTGGGCGCGCCGCCTGTAAGCCAAAAGGGAGTGGAGAGAATAATCTACTGATTTACCAAACTAACACAGCGTATAAAAACTGCAATTGGCTAGGTAGTAAAACATGATCGACTCAAACTACGAATGTTTCAATTTAAAAAAATCTCTCTTCAGCTCTTAAACTTGGGCGCGCCGCCTGGAAGCCAAGGGGGAGAGGAAAGAGTAACCAAACTAACACAGCGTATGAAAACTGCAATTGGCTAGCTAGTAAAACATGGTCTATTCAGGCTACGAGCTTTTTACCGTTGAAAAAAATCTCCCTTCACCTCTTAAACTTGGGCGCGCCGCCTGTAAGCTAAGAGGGAGAGGAGAGAATAACCTACTGAATTATCCAAACTAACAACGCATGAAAACTGCAATTGGCTAGCTACAATCCTGGACAAAACTACTTGAGAAAATGTTTTCATTAGTGCACACTACCTAACGCAACAAAACTGTTTCCAAATCAACGGCTTTGCGTAAAGAATACCCCCTCCCCCAATTCAAAGTTGCTTCCTAGAAATGCTTAGGGATCCGGCCTTCTTTAGAAGACCCAACAACATTGCTTCCAGGGGGAGGGGGGGAGGGAAGAATCGGTCGGCTACGAAGTTCAGAAAAAATGCCCCCAAATATGCAATTTTCTCAACAGTTTTGTCCAAGATTGTATATAAGGTGATTCGCGTTTTTTAGCAAGAATATTAACATGGACAAAACGGAAACCTACCAATAAAAAGCACTTTACAGAAGCTGTTTTGAGCACAAAGTTTCACGGCACACCATCTCCTCATAGAAAAGTACCACCTCATATACGTTTTTTGCTGCACCCTCTTAAAACAGCAAGATTTTGCAGTAGCCGTAGAACGCGTGCTCATTGTTACATGTTTTCGAGTTGTTTAAACCTGGCAGGCTTGGAAAGTCTGGAAAGTGATTTATAGTTTTCAGAAGAGTCGGAACAAGACTTGGATGACGGTTTTCTTAGAGGAAAAGAAGTTCGTAGTGTCCATTTAGTGGCGTGTAGTGAAGCCAATATGGAAACGTATCCCGTCACGTGGAAACTGCTTCTCAGATCTTAAATATTGGCTAAACTATGAGGGTTACAGAAACCTCGTTTTCGACAAGTCGGTTAACTTTTTATGATAATTCTATGGATAGAATAATATTACGATTAACAAAGCATTGAAACGGTTAACACCATTTCGTTTTTAAAAGTAAATGACCTTCTGAATTCTTATGAAACGTCCTTGTTAACCGTTGTTAACCGTTGCTAATCTTGGTAGCACTTTAAAAATGTCCTGTTAATCGTTCCGAATCTTAGATATTGTGGAGAGAAAGAGATTAGAAGACAACTGTGGCAATTTTTACTATCTCTTGCTTTACAAATGATGAATTTATCTCATAATTCCTTCCAGTCATATGTAGCTATAAATAGCCCTAGGGCAAAACATGCACTCTTACAGTCACACGATAGTACATCTTGTCACGTTACCGCGCGTGACATTTCTAGATTTCATAGTGTGATTTTTTGCACTGGACATCGCTACAATGTCAAAAAGTAAGCTTTCAAATTGGCAGAGTAAAAATACAAGTTTTGTTAATATTTAATCCTCTCTTCATTTGATGCTGTTATTAATGGCAAGCGCTTGTTCATTGACTTTGATTGTTTTATCTATTTCGGCGATGGGAAAATTGTTCAAAGTATGGGTCACGCGCTCTGAAAATTCAGCAAAACTTTCATGTGTTATTTGTTAGTCGAATCATAGCCGGTGAAATTCCCGTTTTGTGGCTAATCTCCTTGACGGAGACGTCCTTCTCGTCCGCCAAAAACGTAATGTATGCCTGCTCCTCTGCACTCAAAGCGCGCGTAAAAACCCTGCATGGAAAATGAAATTCACAAACGTTCACGATTGGGTACTTGAATCAAGAAAGACAGACAAGTTGATTTTCTTGTCATCAACTCCTCTGTTGTCACTTATTTGCCATTAATTATCTACTTCTCTGTGAAATGTACGAAATATATGAAGAACAGATTTATGTGCCCGCGGTAAATGCTCAAAATCGACTTTTCCGGTCAAATACAATCCTGGACAAAACTACTTGAGAAAATGTTTTCATTAGTGCACACTACCTAACGCAACAAAACTGTTTCCAAATCAACGGCTTTGCGTAAAGAATACCCCCTCCCCCAATTCAAAGTTGCTTCCTAGAAATGCTTAGGGATCCGGCCTTCTTTAGAAGACCCAACAACATTGCTTCCAGGGGGAGGGGGGGAGGGAAGAATCGGTCGGCTACGAAGTTCAGAAAAAATGCCCCCAAATATGCAATTTTCTCAACAGTTTTGTCCAAGATTGTATATAAGGTGATTCGCGTTTTTTAGCAAGAATATTAACATGGACAAAACGGAAACCTACCAATAAAAAGCACTTTACAGAAGCTGTTTTGAGCACAAAGTTTCACGGCACACCATCTCCTCATAGAAAAGTACCACCTCATATACGTTTTTTGCTGCACCCTCTTAAAACAGCAAGATTTTGCAGTAGCCGTAGAACGCGTGCTCATTGTTACATGTTTTCGAGTTGTTTAAACCTGGCAGGCTTGGAAAGTCTGGAAAGTGATTTATAGTTTTCAGAAGAGTCGGAACAAGACTTGGATGACGGTTTTCTTAGAGGAAAAGAAGTTCGTAGTGTCCATTTAGTGGCGTGTAGTGAAGCCAATATGGAAACGTATCCCGTCACGTGGAAACTGCTTCTCAGATCTTAAATATTGGCTAAACTATGAGGGTTACAGAAACCTCGTTTTCGACAAGTCGGTTAACTTTTTATGATAATTCTATGGATAGAATAATATTACGATTAACAAAGCATTGAAACGGTTAACACCATTTCGTTTTTAAAAGTAAATGACCTTCTGAATTCTTATGAAACGTCCTTGTTAACCGTTGTTAACCGTTGCTAATCTTGGTAGCACTTTAAAAATGTCCTGTTAATCGTTCCGAATCTTAGATATTGTGGAGAGAAAGAGATTAGAAGACAACTGTGGCAATTTTTACTATCTCTTGCTTTACAAATGATGAATTTATCTCATAATTCCTTCCAGTCATATGTAGCTATAAATAGCCCTAGGGCAAAACATGCACTCTTACAGTCACACGATAGTACATCTTGTCACGTTACCGCGCGTGACATTTCTAGATTTCATAGTGTGATTTTTTGCACTGGACATCGCTACAATGTCAAAAAGTAAGCTTTCAAATTGGCAGAGTAAAAATACAAGTTTTGTTAATATTTAATCCTCTCTTCATTTGATGCTGTTATTAATGGCAAGCGCTTGTTCATTGACTTTGATTGTTTTATCTATTTCGGCGATGGGAAAATTGTTCAAAGTATGGGTCACGCGCTCTGAAAATTCAGCAAAACTTTCATGTGTTATTTGTTAGTCGAATCATAGCCGGTGAAATTCCCGTTTTGTGGCTAATCTCCTTGACGGAGACGTCCTTCTCGTCCGCCAAAAACGTAATGTATGCCTGCTCCTCTGCACTCAAAGCGCGCGTAAAAACCCTGCATGGAAAATGAAATTCACAAACGTTCACGATTGGGTACTTGAATCAAGAAAGACAGACAAGTTGATTTTCTTGTCATCAACTCCTCTGTTGTCACTTATTTGCCATTAATTATCTACTTCTCTGTGAAATGTACGAAATATATGAAGAACAGATTTATGTGCCCGCGGTAAATGCTCAAAATCGACTTTTCCGGTCAAATACAATCCTGGACAAAACTACTTGAGAAAATGTTTTCATTAGTGCACACTACCTAACGCAACAAAACTGTTTCCAAATCAACGGCTTTGCGTAAAGAATACCCCCTCCCCCAATTCAAAGTTGCTTCCTAGAAATGCTTAGGGATCCGGCCTTCTTTAGAAGACCCAACAACATTGCTTCCAGGGGGAGGGGGGGAGGGAAGAATCGGTCGGCTACGAAGTTCAGAAAAAATGCCCCCAAATATGCAATTTTCTCAACAGTTTTGTCCAAGATTGTATATAAGGTGATTCGCGTTTTTTAGCAAGAATATTAACATGGACAAAACGGAAACCTACCAATAAAAAGCGCTTTACAGAAGCTGTTTTGAGCACAAAGTTTCACGGCACACCATCTCCTCATAGAAAAGTACCACCTCATATACGTTTTTTGCTGCACCCTCTTAAAACAGTAAGATTTTGCAGTAGCCGTAGAACGCGTGCTCATTGTTACATGTTTTCGAGTTGTTTAAACCTGGCAGGCTTGGAAAGTCTGGAAAGTGATTTATAGTTTTCAGAAGAGTCGGAACAAGACTTGGATGACGGTTTTCTTAGAGGAAAAGAAGTTCGTAGTGTCCATTTAGTGGCGTATAGTGAAGCCAATATGGAAACGTATCCCGTCACGTGGAAACTGCTTCTCAGATCTTAAATATTGGCTAAACTATGAGGGTTACAGAAACCTCGTTTTCGACAAGTCGGTTAACTTTTTATGATAATTCTATGGATAGAATAATATTACGATTAACAAAGCATTGAAACGGTTAACACCATTTCGTTTTTAAAAGTAAATGACCTTCTGAATTCTTATGAAACGTCCTTGTTAACCGTTGTTAACCGTTGCTAATCTTGGTAGCACTTTAAAAATGTCCTGTTAATCGTTCCGAATCTTAGATATTGTGGAGAGAAAGAGATTAGAAGACAACTGTGGCAATTTTTACTATCTCTTGCTTTACAAATGATGAATTTATCTCATAATTCCTTCCAGTCATATGTAGCTATAAATAGCCCTAGGGCAAAACATGCACTCTTACAGTCACACGATAGTACATCTTGTCACGTTACCGCGCGTGACATTTCTAGATTTCATAGTGTGATTTTTTGCACTGGACATCGCTACAATGTCAAAAAGTAAGCTTTCAAATTGGCAGAGTAAAAATACAAGTTTTGTTAATATTTAATCCTCTCTTCATTTGATGCTGTTATTAATGGCAAGCGCTTGTTCATTGACTTTGATTGTTTTATCTATTTCGGCGATGGGAAAATTGTTCAAAGTATGGGTCACGCGCTCTGAAAATTCAGCAAAACTTTCATGTGTTATTTGTTAGTCGAATCATAGCCGGTGAAATTCCCGTTTTGTGGCTAATCTCCTTGACGGAGACGTCCTTCTCGTCCGCCAAAAACGTAATGTATGCCTGCTCCTCTGCACTCAAAGCGCGCGTAAAAACCCTGCATGGAAAATGAAATTCACAAACGTTCACGATTGGGTACTTGAATCAAGAAAGACAGACAAGTTGATTTTCTTGTCATCAACTCCTCTGTTGTCACTTATTTGCCATTAATTATCTACTTCTCTGTGAAATGTACGAAATATATGAAGAACAGATTTATGTGCCCGCGGTAAATGCTCAAAATCGACTTTTCCGGTCAAATACAGTATATAAGGTGATTCGCGTTTTTTAGCAAGAATATTAACATGGACAAAACGGAAACCTACCAATAAAAAGCACTTTACAGAAGCTGTTTTGAGCACAAAGTTTCACGGCACACCATCTCCTCATAGAAAAGTACCACCTCATATACGTTTTTTGCTGCACCCTCTTAAAACAGTAAGATTTTGCAGTAGCCGTAGAACGCGTGCTCATTGTTACATGTTTTCGAGTTGTTTAAACCTGGCAGGCATGGAAAGTCTGGAAAGTGATTTATAGTTTTCAGAAGAGTCGGAACAAGACTTGGATGACGGTTTTCTTAGAGGAAAAGAAGTTCGTAGTGTCCATTTAGTGGCGTGTAGTGAAGCCAATATGGAAACGTATCCCGTCACGTGGAAACTGCTTCTCAGATCTTAAATATTGGCTAAACTATGAGGGTTACAGAAACCTCGTTTTCGACAAGTCGGTTAACTTTTTATGATAATTCTATGGATAGAATAATATTACGATTAACAAAGCATTGAAACGGTTAACACCATTTCGTTTTTAAAAGTAAATGACCTTCTGAATTCTTATGAAACGTCCTTGTTAACCGTTGTTAACCGTTGCTAATCTTGGTAGCACTTTAAAAATGTCCTGTTAATCGTTCCGAATCTTAGATATTGTGGAGAGAAAGAGATTAGAAGACAACTGTGGCAATTTTTACTATCTCTTGCTTTACAAATGATGAATTTATCTCATAATTCCTTCCAGTCATATGTAGCTATAAATAGCCCTAGGGCAAAACATGCACTCTTACAGTCACACGATAGTACATCTTGTCACGTTACCGCGCGTGACATTTCTAGATTTCATAGTGTGATTTTTTGCACTGGACATCGCTACAATGTCAAAAAGTAAGCTTTCAAATTGGCAGAGTAAAAATACAAGTTTTGTTAATATTTAATCCTCTCTTCATTTGATGCTGTTATTAATGGCAAGCGCTTGTTCATTGACTTTGATTGTTTTATCTATTTCGGCGATGGGAAAATTGTTCAAAGTATGGGTCACGCGCTCTGAAAATTCAGCAAAACTTTCATGTGTTATTTGTTAGTCGAATCATAGCCGGTGAAATTCCCGTTTTGTGGCTAATCTCCTTGACGGAGACGTCCTTCTCGTCCGCCAAAAACGTAATGTATGCCTGCTCCTCTGCACTCAAAGCGCGCGTAAAAACCCTGCATGGAAAATGAAATTCACAAACGTTCACGATTGGGTACTTGAATCAAGAAAGACAGACAAGTTGATTTTCTTGTCATCAACTCCTCTGTTGTCACTTATTTGCCATTAATTATCTACTTCTCTGTGAAATGTACGAAATATATGAAGAACAGATTTATGTGCCCGCGGTAAATGCTCAAAATCGACTTTTCCGGTCAAATACAATCCTGGACAAAACTACTTGAGAAAATGTTTTCATTAGTGCACACTACCTAACGCAACAAAACTGTTTCCAAATCAACGGCTTTGCGTAAAGAATACCCCCTCCCCCAATTCAAAGTTGCTTCCTAGAAATGCTTAGGGATCCGGCCTTCTTTAGAAGACCCAACAACATTGCTTCCAGGGGGAGGGGGGGAGGGAAGAATCGGTCGGCTACGAAGTTCAGAAAAAATGCCCCCAAATATGCAATTTTCTCAACAGTTTTGTCCAAGATTGTATATAAGGTGATTCGCGTTTTTTAGCAAGAATATTAACATGGACAAAACGGAAACCTACCAATAAAAAGCACTTTACAGAAGCTGTTTTGAGCACAAAGTTTCACGGCACACCATCTCCTCATAGAAAAGTACCACCTCATATACGTTTTTTGCTGCACCCTCTTAAAACAGCAAGATTTTGCAGTAGCCGTAGAACGCGTGCTCATTGTTACATGTTTTCGAGTTGTTTAAACCTGGCAGGCTTGGAAAGTCTGGAAAGTGATTTATAGTTTTCAGAAGAGTCGGAACAAGACTTGGATGACGGTTTTCTTAGAGGAAAAGAAGTTCGTAGTGTCCATTTAGTGGCGTGTAGTGAAGCCAATATGGAAACGTATCCCGTCACGTGGAAACTGCTTCTCAGATCTTAAATATTGGCTAAACTATGAGGGTTACAGAAACCTCGTTTTCGACAAGTCGGTTAACTTTTTATGATAATTCTATGGATAGAATAATATTACGATTAACAAAGCATTGAAACGGTTAACACCATTTCGTTTTTAAAAGTAAATGACCTTCTGAATTCTTATGAAACGTCCTTGTTAACCGTTGTTAACCGTTGCTAATCTTGGTAGCACTTTAAAAATGTCCTGTTAATCGTTCCGAATCTTAGATATTGTGGAGAGAAAGAGATTAGAAGACAACTGTGGCAATTTTTACTATCTCTTGCTTTACAAATGATGAATTTATCTCATAATTCCTTCCAGTCATATGTAGCTATAAATAGCCCTAGGGCAAAACATGCACTCTTACAGTCACACGATAGTACATCTTGTCACGTTACCGCGCGTGACATTTCTAGATTTCATAGTGTGATTTTTTGCACTGGACATCGCTACAATGTCAAAAAGTAAGCTTTCAAATTGGCAGAGTAAAAATACAAGTTTTGTTAATATTTAATCCTCTCTTCATTTGATGCTGTTATTAATGGCAAGCGCTTGTTCATTGACTTTGATTGTTTTATCTATTTCGGCGATGGGAAAATTGTTCAAAGTATGGGTCACGCGCTCTGAAAATTCAGCAAAACTTTCATGTGTTATTTGTTAGTCGAATCATAGCCGGTGAAATTCCCGTTTTGTGGCTAATCTCCTTGACGGAGACGTCCTTCTCGTCCGCCAAAAACGTAATGTATGCCTGCTCCTCTGCACTCAAAGCGCGCGTAAAAACCCTGCATGGAAAATGAAATTCACAAACGTTCACGATTGGGTACTTGAATCAAGAAAGACAGACAAGTTGATTTTCTTGTCATCAACTCCTCTGTTGTCACTTATTTGCCATTAATTATCTACTTCTCTGTGAAATGTACGAAATATATGAAGAACAGATTTATGTGCCCGCGGTAAATGCTCAAAATCGACTTTTCCGGTCAAATACAATCCTGGACAAAACTACTTGAGAAAATGTTTTCATTAGTGCACACTACCTAACGCAACAAAACTGTTTCCAAATCAACGGCTTTGCGTAAAGAATACCCCCTCCCCCAATTCAAAGTTGCTTCCTAGAAATGCTTAGGGATCCGGCCTTCTTTAGAAGACCCAACAACATTGCTTCCAGGGGGAGGGGGGGAGGGAAGAATCGGTCGGCTACGAAGTTCAGAAAAAATGCCCCCAAATATGCAATTTTCTCAACAGTTTTGTCCAAGATTGTATATAAGGTGATTCGCGTTTTTTAGCAAGAATATTAACATGGACAAAACGGAAACCTACCAATAAAAAGCACTTTACAGAAGCTGTTTTGAGCACAAAGTTTCACGGCACACCATCTCCTCATAGAAAAGTACCACCTCATATACGTTTTTTGCTGCACCCTCTTAAAACAGTAAGATTTTGCAGTAGCCGTAGAACGCGTGCTCATTGTTACATGTTTTCGAGTTGTTTAAACCTGGCAGGCTTGGAAAGTCTGGAAAGTGATTTATAGTTTTCAGAAGAGTCGGAACAAGACTTGGATGACGGTTTTCTTAGAGGAAAAGAAGTTCGTAGTGTCCATTTAGTGGCGTGTAGTGAAGCCAATATGGAAACGTATCCCGTCACGTGGAAACTGCTTCTCAGATCTTAAATATTGGCTAAACTATGAGGGTTACAGAAACCTCGTTTTCGACAAGTCGGTTAACTTTTTATGATAATTCTATGGATAGAATAATATTACGATTAACAAAGCATTGAAACGGTTAACACCATTTCGTTTTTAAAAGTAAATGACCTTCTGAATTCTTATGAAACGTCCTTGTTAACCGTTGTTAACCGTTGCTAATCTTGGTAGCACTTTAAAAACGTCCTGTTAATCGTTCCGAATCTTAGATATTGTGGAGAGAAAGAGATTAGAAGACAACTGTGGCAATTTTTACTATCTCTTGCTTTACAAATGATGAATTTATCTCATAATTCCTTCCAGTCATATGTAGCTATAAATAGCCCTAGGGCAAAACATGCACTCTTACAGTCACACGATAGTACATCTTGTCACGTTACCGCGCGTGACATTTCTAGATTTCATAGTGTGATTTTTTGCACTGGACATCGCTACAATGTCAAAAAGTAAGCTTTCAAATTGGCAGAGTAAAAATACAAGTTTTGTTAATATTTAATCCTCTCTTCATTTGATGCTGTTATTAATGGCAAGCGCTTGTTCATTGACTTTGATTGTTTTATCTATTTCGGCGATGGGAAAATTGTTCAAAGTATGGGTCACGCGCTCTGAAAATTCAGCAAAACTTTCATGTGTTATTTGTTAGTCGAATCATAGCCGGTGAAATTCCCGTTTTGTGGCTAATCTCCTTGACGGAGACGTCCTTCTCGTCCGCCAAAAACGTAATGTATGCCTGCTCCTCTGCACTCAAAGCGCGCGTAAAAACCCTGCATGGAAAATGAAATTCACAAACGTTCACGATTGGGTACTTGAATCAAGAAAGACAGACAAGTTGATTTTCTTGTCATCAACTCCTCTGTTGTCACTTATTTGCCATTAATTATCTACTTCTCTGTGAAATGTACGAAATATATGAAGAACAGATTTATGTGCCCGCGGTAAATGCTCAAAATCGACTTTTCCGGTCAAATACAATCCTGGACAAAACTACTTGAGAAAATGTTTTCATTAGTGCACACTACCTAACGCAACAAAACTGTTTCCAAATCAACGGCTTTGCGTAAAGAATACCCCCTCCCCCAATTCAAAGTTGCTTCCTAGAAATGCTTAGGGATCCGGCCTTCTTTAGAAGACCCAACAACATTGCTTCCAGGGGGAGGGGGGGAGGGAAGAATCGGTCGGCTACGAAGTTCAGAAAAAATGCCCCCAAATATGCAATTTTCTCAACAGTTTTGTCCAAGATTGTATATAAGGTGATTCGCGTTTTTTAGCAAGAATATTAACATGGACAAAACGGAAACCTACCAATAAAAAGCACTTTACAGAAGCTGTTTTGAGCACAAAGTTTCACGGCACACCATCTCCTCATAGAAAAGTACCACCTCATATACGTTTTTTGCTGCACCCTCTTAAAACAGTAAGATTTTGCAGTAGCCGTAGAACGCGTGCTCATTGTTACATGTTTTCGAGTTGTTTAAACCTGGCAGGCTTGGAAAGTCTGGAAAGTGATTTATAGTTTTCAGAAGAGTCGGAACAAGACTTGGATGACGGTTTTCTTAGAGGAAAAGAAGTTCGTAGTGTCCATTTAGTGGCGTGTAGTGAAGCCAATATGGAAACGTATCCCGTCACGTGGAAACTGCTTCTCAGATCTTAAATATTGGCTAAACTATGAGGGTTACAGAAACCTCGTTTTCGACAAGTCGGTTAACTTTTTATGATAATTCTATGGATAGAATAATATTACGATTAACAAAGCATTGAAACGGTTAACACCATTTCGTTTTTAAAAGTAAATGACCTTCTGAATTCTTATGAAACGTCCTTGTTAACCGTTGTTAACCGTTGCTAATCTTGGTAGCACTTTAAAAATGTCCTGTTAATCGTTCCGAATCTTAGATATTGTGGAGAGAAAGAGATTAGAAGACAACTGTGGCAATTTTTACTATCTCTTGCTTTACAAATGATGAATTTATCTCATAATTCCTTCCAGTCATATGTAGCTATAAATAGCCCTAGGGCAAAACATGCACTCTTACAGTCACACGATAGTACATCTTGTCACGTTACCGCGCGTGACATTTCTAGATTTCATAGTGTGATTTTTTGCACTGGACATCGCTACAATGTCAAAAAGTAAGCTTTCAAATTGGCAGAGTAAAAATACAAGTTTTGTTAATATTTAATCCTCTCTTCATTTGATGCTGTTATTAATGGCAAGCGCTTGTTCATTGACTTTGATTGTTTTATCTATTTCGGCGATGGGAAAATTGTTCAAAGTATGGGTCACGCGCTCTGAAAATTCAGCAAAACTTTCATGTGTTATTTGTTAGTCGAATCATAGCCGGTGAAATTCCCGTTTTGTGGCTAATCTCCTTGACGGAGACGTCCTTCTCGTCCGCCAAAAACGTAATGTATGCCTGCTCCTCTGCACTCAAAGCGCGCGTAAAAACCCTGCATGGAAAATGAAATTCACAAACGTTCACGATTGGGTACTTGAATCAAGAAAGACAGACAAGTTGATTTTCTTGTCATCAACTCCTCTGTTGTCACTTATTTGCCATTAATTATCTACTTCTCTGTGAAATGTACGAAATATATGAAGAACAGATTTATGTGCCCGCGGTAAATGCTCAAAATCGACTTTTCCGGTCAAATACAATCCTGGACAAAACTACTTGAGAAAATGTTTTCATTAGTGCACACTACCTAACGCAACAAAACTGTTTCCAAATCAACGGCTTTGCGTAAAGAATACCCCCTCCCCCAATTCAAAGTTGCTTCCTAGAAATGCTTAGGGATCCGGCCTTCTTTAGAAGACCCAACAACATTGCTTCCAGGGGGAGGGGGGGAGGGAAGAATCGGTCGGCTACGAAGTTCAGAAAAAATGCCCCCAAATATGCAATTTTCTCAACAGTTTTGTCCAAGATTGTATATAAGGTGATTCGCGTTTTTTAGCAAGAATATTAACATGGACAAAACGGAAACCTACCAATAAAAAGCACTTTACAGAAGCTGTTTTGAGCACAAAGTTTCACGGCACACCATCTCCTCATAGAAAAGTACCATCTCATATACGTTTTTTGCTGCACCCTCTTAAAACAGTAAGATTTTGCAGTAGCCGTAGAACGCGTGCTCATTGTTACATGTTTTCGAGTTGTTTAAACCTGGCAGGCTTGGAAAGTCTGGAAAGTGATTTATAGTTTTCAGAAGAGTCGGAACAAGACTTGGATGACGGTTTTCTTAGAGGAAAAGAAGTTCGTAGTGTCCATTTAGTGGCGTGTAGTGAAGCCAATATGGAAACGTATCCCGTCACGTGGAAACTGCTTCTCAGATCTTAAATATTGGCTAAACTATGAGGGTTACAGAAACCTCGTTTTCGACAAGTCGGTTAACTTTTTATGATAATTCTATGGATAGAATAATATTACGATTAACAAAGCATTGAAACGGTTAACACCATTTCGTTTTTAAAAGTAAATGACCTTCTGAATTCTTATGAAACGTCCTTGTTAACCGTTGTTAACCGTTGCTAATCTTGGTAGCACTTTAAAAATGTCCTGTTAATCGTTCCGAATCTTAGATATTGTGGAGAGAAAGAGATTAGAAGACAACTGTGGCAATTTTTACTATCTCTTGCTTTACAAATGATGAATTTATCTCATAATTCCTTCCAGTCATATGTAGCTATAAATAGCCCTAGGGCAAAACATGCACTCTTACAGTCACACGATAGTACATCTTGTCACGTTACCGCGCGTGACATTTCTAGATTTCATAGTGTGATTTTTTGCACTGGACATCGCTACAATGTCAAAAAGTAAGCTTTCAAATTGGCAGAGTAAAAATACAAGTTTTGTTAATATTTAATCCTCTCTTCATTTGATGCTGTTATTAATGGCAAGCGCTTGTTCATTGACTTTGATTGTTTTATCTATTTCGGCGATGGGAAAATTGTTCAAAGTATGGGTCACGCGCTCTGAAAATTCAGCAAAACTTTCATGTGTTATTTGTTAGTCGAATCATAGCCGGTGAAATTCCCGTTTTGTGGCTAATCTCCTTGACGGAGACGTCCTTCTCGTCCGCCAAAAACGTAATGTATGCCTGCTCCTCTGCACTCAAAGCGCGCGTAAAAACCCTGCATGGAAAATGAAATTCACAAACGTTCACGATTGGGTACTTGAATCAAGAAAGACAGACAAGTTGATTTTCTTGTCATCAACTCCTCTGTTGTCACTTATTTGCCATTAATTATCTACTTCTCTGTGAAATGTACGAAATATATGAAGAACAGATTTATGTGCCCGCGGTAAATGCTCAAAATCGACTTTTCCGGTCAAATACAATCCTGGACAAAACTACTTGAGAAAATGTTTTCATTAGTGCACACTACCTAACGCAACAAAACTGTTTCCAAATCAACGGCTTTGCGTAAAGAATACCCCCTCCCCCAATTCAAAGTTGCTTCCTAGAAATGCTTAGGGATCCGGCCTTCTTTAGAAGACCCAACAACATTGCTTCCAGGGGGAGGGGGGGAGGGAAGAATCGGTCGGCTACGAAGTTCAGAAAAAATGCCCCCAAATATGCAATTTTCTCAACAGTTTTGTCCAAGATTGTATATAAGGTGATTCGCGTTTTTTAGCAAGAATATTAACATGGACAAAACGGAAACCTACCAATAAAAAGCACTTTACAGAAGCTGTTTTGAGCACAAAGTTTCACGGCACACCATCTCCTCATAGAAAAGTACCACCTCATATACGTTTTTTGCTGCACCCTCTTAAAACAGCAAGATTTTGCAGTAGCCGTAGAACGCGTGCTCATTGTTACATGTTTTCGAGTTGTTTAAACCTGGCAGGCTTGGAAAGTCTGGAAAGTGATTTATAGTTTTCAGAAGAGTCGGAACAAGACTTGGATGACGGTTTTCTTAGAGGAAAAGAAGTTCGTAGTGTCCATTTAGTGGCGTGTAGTGAAGCCAATATGGAAACGTATCCCGTCACGTGGAAACTGCTTCTCAGATCTTAAATATTGGCTAAACTATGAGGGTTACAGAAACCTCGTTTTCGACAAGTCGGTTAACTTTTTATGATAATTCTATGGATAGAATAATATTACGATTAACAAAGCATTGAAACGGTTAACACCATTTCGTTTTTAAAAGTAAATGACCTTCTGAATTCTTATGAAACGTCCTTGTTAACCGTTGTTAACCGTTGCTAATCTTGGTAGCACTTTAAAAATGTCCTGTTAATCGTTCCGAATCTTAGATATTGTGGAGAGAAAGAGATTAGAAGACAACTGTGGCAATTTTTACTATCTCTTGCTTTACAAATGATGAATTTATCTCATAATTCCTTCCAGTCATATGTAGCTATAAATAGCCCTAGGGCAAAACATGCACTCTTACAGTCACACGATAGTACATCTTGTCACGTTACCGCGCGTGACATTTCTAGATTTCATAGTGTGATTTTTTGCACTGGACATCGCTACAATGTCAAAAAGTAAGCTTTCAAATTGGCAGAGTAAAAATACAAGTTTTGTTAATATTTAATCCTCTCTTCATTTGATGCTGTTATTAATGGCAAGCGCTTGTTCATTGACTTTGATTGTTTTATCTATTTCGGCGATGGGAAAATTGTTCAAAGTATGGGTCACGCGCTCTGAAAATTCAGCAAAACTTTCATGTGTTATTTGTTAGTCGAATCATAGCCGGTGAAATTCCCGTTTTGTGGCTAATCTCCTTGACGGAGACGTCCTTCTCGTCCGCCAAAAACGTAATGTATGCCTGCTCCTCTGCACTCAAAGCGCGCGTAAAAACCCTGCATGGAAAATGAAATTCACAAACGTTCACGATTGGGTACTTGAATCAAGAAAGACAGACAAGTTGATTTTCTTGTCATCAACTCCTCTGTTGTCACTTATTTGCCATTAATTATCTACTTCTCTGTGAAATGTACGAAATATATGAAGAACAGATTTATGTGCCCGCGGTAAATGCTCAAAATCGACTTTTCCGGTCAAATACAATCCTGGACAAAACTACTTGAGAAAATGTTTTCATTAGTGCACACTACCTAACGCAACAAAACTGTTTCCAAATCAACGGCTTTGCGTAAAGAATACCCCCTCCCCCAATTCAAAGTTGCTTCCTAGAAATGCTTAGGGATCCGGCCTTCTTTAGAAGACCCAACAACATTGCTTCCAGGGGGAGGGGGGGAGGGAAGAATCGGTCGGCTACGAAGTTCAGAAAAAATGCCCCCAAATATGCAATTTTCTCAACAGTTTTGTCCAAGATTGTATATAAGGTGATTCGCGTTTTTTAGCAAGAATATTAACATGGACAAAACGGAAACCTACCAATAAAAAGCACTTTACAGAAGCTGTTTTGAGCACAAAGTTTCACGGCACACCATCTCCTCATAGAAAAGTACCACCTCATATACGTTTTTTGCTGCACCCTCTTAAAACAGCAAGATTTTGCAGTAGCCGTAGAACGCGTGCTCATTGTTACATGTTTTCGAGTTGTTTAAACCTGGCAGGCTTGGAAAGTCTGGAAAGTGATTTATAGTTTTCAGAAGAGTCGGAACAAGACTTGGATGACGGTTTTCTTAGAGGAAAAGAAGTTCGTAGTGTCCATTTAGTGGCGTGTAGTGAAGCCAATATGGAAACGTATCCCGTCACGTGGAAACTGCTTCTCAGATCTTAAATATTGGCTAAACTATGAGGGTTACAGAAACCTCGTTTTCGACAAGTCGGTTAACTTTTTATGATAATTCTATGGATAGAATAATATTACGATTAACAAAGCATTGAAACGGTTAACACCATTTCGTTTTTAAAAGTAAATGACCTTCTGAATTCTTATGAAACGTCCTTGTTAACCGTTGTTAACCGTTGCTAATCTTGGTAGCACTTTAAAAATGTCCTGTTAATCGTTCCGAATCTTAGATATTGTGGAGAGAAAGAGATTAGAAGACAACTGTGGCAATTTTTACTATCTCTTGCTTTACAAATGATGAATTTATCTCATAATTCCTTCCAGTCATATGTAGCTATAAATAGCCCTAGGGCAAAACATGCACTCTTACAGTCACACGATAGTACATCTTGTCACGTTACCGCGCGTGACATTTCTAGATTTCATAGTGTGATTTTTTGCACTGGACATCGCTACAATGTCAAAAAGTAAGCTTTCAAATTGGCAGAGTAAAAATACAAGTTTTGTTAATATTTAATCCTCTCTTCATTTGATGCTGTTATTAATGGCAAGCGCTTGTTCATTGACTTTGATTGTTTTATCTATTTCGGCGATGGGAAAATTGTTCAAAGTATGGGTCACGCGCTCTGAAAATTCAGCAAAACTTTCATGTGTTATTTGTTAGTCGAATCATAGCCGGTGAAATTCCCGTTTTGTGGCTAATCTCCTTGACGGAGACGTCCTTCTCGTCCGC
This sequence comes from Porites cylindrica, assembly GCA_964035525.1. Taxonomy (NCBI): domain Eukaryota; kingdom Metazoa; phylum Cnidaria; class Anthozoa; order Scleractinia; family Poritidae; genus Porites; species Porites cylindrica. Next base: position 16,149,558 of record OZ037781.1, on the reverse strand, counting down.
CAAAAACGTAATGTATGCCTGCTCCTCTGCACTCAAAGCGCGCGTAAAAACCCTGCATGGAAAATGAAATTCACAAACGTTCACGATTGGGTACTTGAATCAAGAAAGACAGACAAGTTGATTTTCTTGTCATCAACTCCTCTGTTGTCACTTATTTGCCATTAATTATCTACTTCTCTGTGAAATGTACGAAATATATGAAGAACAGATTTATGTGCCCGCGGTAAATGCTCAAAATCGACTTTTCCGGTCAAATACAATCCTGGACAAAACTACTTGAGAAAATGTTTTCATTAGTGCACACTACCTAACGCAACAAAACTGTTTCCAAATCAACGGCTTTGCGTAAAGAATACCCCCTCCCCCAATTCAAAGTTGCTTCCTAGAAATGCTTAGGGATCCGGCCTTCTTTAGAAGACCCAACAACATTGCTTCCAGGGGGAGGGGGGGAGGGAAGAATCGGTCGGCTACGAAGTTCAGAAAAAATGCCCCCAAATATGCAATTTTCTCAACAGTTTTGTCCAAGATTGTATATAAGGTGATTCGCGTTTTTTAGCAAGAATATTAACATGGACAAAACGGAAACCTACCAATAAAAAGCACTTTACAGAAGCTGTTTTGAGCACAAAGTTTCACGGCACACCATCTCCTCATAGAAAAGTACCACCTCATATACGTTTTTTGCTGCACCCTCTTAAAACAGTAAGATTTTGCAGTAGCCGTAGAACGCGTGCTCATTGTTACATGTTTTCGAGTTGTTTAAACCTGGCAGGCATGGAAAGTCTGGAAAGTGATTTATAGTTTTCAGAAGAGTCGGAACAAGACTTGGATGACGGTTTTCTTAGAGGAAAAGAAGTTCGTAGTGTCCATTTAGTGGCGTGTAGTGAAGCCAATATGGAAACGTATCCCGTCACGTGGAAACTGCTTCTCAGATCTTAAATATTGGCTAAACTATGAGGGTTACAGAAACCTCGTTTTCGACAAGTCGGTTAACTTTTTATGATAATTCTATGGATAGAATAATATTACGATTAACAAAGCATTGAAACGGTTAACACCATTTCGTTTTTAAAAGTAAATGACCTTCTGAATTCTTATGAAACGTCCTTGTTAACCGTTGTTAACCGTTGCTAATCTTGGTAGCACTTTAAAAATGTCCTGTTAATCGTTCCGAATCTTAGATATTGTGGAGAGAAAGAGATTAGAAGACAACTGTGGCAATTTTTACTATCTCTTGCTTTACAAATGATGAATTTATCTCATAATTCCTTCCAGTCATATGTAGCTATAAATAGCCCTAGGGCAAAACATGCACTCTTACAGTCACACGATAGTACATCTTGTCACGTTACCGCGCGTGACATTTCTAGATTTCATAGTGTGATTTTTTGCACTGGACATCGCTACAATGTCAAAAAGTAAGCTTTCAAATTGGCAGAGTAAAAATACAAGTTTTGTTAATATTTAATCCTCTCTTCATTTGATGCTGTTATTAATGGCAAGCGCTTGTTCATTGACTTTGATTGTTTTATCTATTTCGGCGATGGGAAAATTGTTCAAAGTATGGGTCACGCGCTCTGAAAATTCAGCAAAACTTTCATGTGTTATTTGTTAGTCGAATCATAGCCGGTGAAATTCCCGTTTTGTGGCTAATCTCCTTGACGGAGACGTCCTTCTCGTCCGCCAAAAACGTAATGTATGCCTGCTCCTCTGCACTCAAAGCGCGCGTAAAAACCCTGCATGGAAAATGAAATTCACAAACGTTCACGATTGGGTACTTGAATCAAGAAAGACAGACAAGTTGATTTTCTTGTCATCAACTCCTCTGTTGTCACTTATTTGCCATTAATTATCTACTTCTCTGTGAAATGTACGAAATATATGAAGAACAGATTTATGTGCCCGCGGTAAATGCTCAAAATCGACTTTTCCGGTCAAATACAATCCTGGACAAAACTACTTGAGAAAATGTTTTCATTAGTGCACACTACCTAACGCAACAAAACTGTTTCCAAATCAACGGCTTTGCGTAAAGAATACCCCCTCCCCCAATTCAAAGTTGCTTCCTAGAAATGCTTAGGGATCCGGCCTTCTTTAGAAGACCCAACAACATTGCTTCCAGGGGGAGGGGGGGAGGGAAGAATCGGTCGGCTACGAAGTTCAGAAAAAATGCCCCCAAATATGCAATTTTCTCAACAGTTTTGTCCAAGATTGTATATAAGGTGATTCGCGTTTTTTAGCAAGAATATTAACATGGACAAAACGGAAACCTACCAATAAAAAGCACTTTACAGAAGCTGTTTTGAGCACAAAGTTTCACGGCACACCATCTCCTCATAGAAAAGTACCACCTCATATACGTTTTTTGCTGCACCCTCTTAAAACAGCAAGATTTTGCAGTAGCCGTAGAACGCGTGCTCATTGTTACATGTTTTCGAGTTGTTTAAACCTGGCAGGCTTGGAAAGTCTGGAAAGTGATTTATAGTTTTCAGAAGAGTCGGAACAAGACTTGGATGACGGTTTTCTTAGAGGAAAAGAAGTTCGTAGTGTCCATTTAGTGGCGTGTAGTGAAGCCAATATGGAAACGTATCCCGTCACGTGGAAACTGCTTCTCAGATCTTAAATATTGGCTAAACTATGAGGGTTACAGAAACCTCGTTTTCGACAAGTCGGTTAACTTTTTATGATAATTCTATGGATAGAATAATATTACGATTAACAAAGCATTGAAACGGTTAACACCATTTCGTTTTTAAAAGTAAATGACCTTCTGAATTCTTATGAAACGTCCTTGTTAACCGTTGTTAACCGTTGCTAATCTTGGTAGCACTTTAAAAATGTCCTGTTAATCGTTCCGAATCTTAGATATTGTGGAGAGAAAGAGATTAGAAGACAACTGTGGCAATTTTTACTATCTCTTGCTTTACAAATGATGAATTTATCTCATAATTCCTTCCAGTCATATGTAGCTATAAATAGCCCTAGGGCAAAACATGCACTCTTACAGTCACACGATAGTACATCTTGTCACGTTACCGCGCGTGACATTTCTAGATTTCATAGTGTGATTTTTTGCACTGGACATCGCTACAATGTCAAAAAGTAAGCTTTCAAATTGGCAGAGTAAAAATACAAGTTTTGTTAATATTTAATCCTCTCTTCATTTGATGCTGTTATTAATGGCAAGCGCTTGTTCATTGACTTTGATTGTTTTATCTATTTCGGCGATGGGAAAATTGTTCAAAGTATGGGTCACGCGCTCTGAAAATTCAGCAAAACTTTCATGTGTTATTTGTTAGTCGAATCATAGCCGGTGAAATTCCCGTTTTGTGGCTAATCTCCTTGACGGAGACGTCCTTCTCGTCCGCCAAAAACGTAATGTATGCCTGCTCCTCTGCACTCAAAGCGCGCGTAAAAACCCTGCATGGAAAATGAAATTCACAAACGTTCACGATTGGGTACTTGAATCAAGAAAGACAGACAAGTTGATTTTCTTGTCATCAACTCCTCTGTTGTCACTTATTTGCCATTAATTATCTACTTCTCTGTGAAATGTACGAAATATATGAAGAACAGATTTATGTGCCCGCGGTAAATGCTCAAAATCGACTTTTCCGGTCAAATACAATCCTGGACAAAACTACTTGAGAAAATGTTTTCATTAGTGCACACTACCTAACGCAACAAAACTGTTTCCAAATCAACGGCTTTGCGTAAAGAATACCCCCTCCCCCAATTCAAAGTTGCTTCCTAGAAATGCTTAGGGATCCGGCCTTCTTTAGAAGACCCAACAACATTGCTTCCAGGGGGAGGGGGGGAGGGAAGAATCGGTCGGCTACGAAGTTCAGAAAAAATGCCCCCAAATATGCAATTTTCTCAACAGTTTTGTCCAAGATTGTATATAAGGTGATTCGCGTTTTTTAGCAAGAATATTAACATGGACAAAACGGAAACCTACCAATAAAAAGCACTTTACAGAAGCTGTTTTGAGCACAAAGTTTCACGGCACACCATCTCCTCATAGAAAAGTACCACCTCATATACGTTTTTTGCTGCACCCTCTTAAAACAGCAAGATTTTGCAGTAGCCGTACAACGCGTGCTCATTGTTACATGTTTTCGAGTTGTTTAAACCTGGCAGGCTTGGAAAGTCTGGAAAGTGATTTATAGTTTTCAGAAGAGTCGGAACAAGACTTGGATGACGGTTTTCTTAGAGGAAAAGAAGTTCGTAGTGTCCATTTAGTGGCGTGTAGTGAAGCCAATATGGAAACGTATCCCGTCACGTGGAAACTGCTTCTCAGATCTTAAATATTGGCTAAACTATGAGGGTTACAGAAACCTCGTTTTCGACAAGTCGGTTAACTTTTTATGATAATTCTATGGATAGAATAATATTACGATTAACAAAGCATTGAAACGGTTAACACCATTTCGTTTTTAAAAGTAAATGACCTTCTGAATTCTTATGAAACGTCCTTGTTAACCGTTGTTAACCGTTGCTAATCTTGGTAGCACTTTAAAAATGTCCTGTTAATCGTTCCGAATCTTAGATATTGTGGAGAGAAAGAGATTAGAAGACAACTGTGGCAATTTTTACTATCTCTTGCTTTACAAATGATGAATTTATCTCATAATTCCTTCCAGTCATATGTAGCTATAAATAGCCCTAGGGCAAAACATGCACTCTTACAGTCACACGATAGTACATCTTGTCACGTTACCGCGCGTGACATTTCTAGATTTCATAGTGTGATTTTTTGCACTGGACATCGCTACAATGTCAAAAAGTAAGCTTTCAAATTGGCAGAGTAAAAATACAAGTTTTGTTAATATTTAATCCTCTCTTCATTTGATGCTGTTATTAATGGCAAGCGCTTGTTCATTGACTTTGATTGTTTTATCTATTTCGGCGATGGGAAAATTGTTCAAAGTATGGGTCACGCGCTCTGAAAATTCAGCAAAACTTTCATGTGTTATTTGTTAGTCGAATCATAGCCGGTGAAATTCCCGTTTTGTGGCTAATCTCCTTGACGGAGACGTCCTTCTCGTCCGCCAAAAACGTAATGTATGCCTGCTCCTCTGCACTCAAAGCGCGCGTAAAAACCCTGCATGGAAAATGAAATTCACAAACGTTCACGATTGGGTACTTGAATCAAGAAAGACAGACAAGTTGATTTTCTTGTCATCAACTCCTCTGTTGTCACTTATTTGCCATTAATTATCTACTTCTCTGTGAAATGTACGAAATATATGAAGAACAGATTTATGTGCCCGCGGTAAATGCTCAAAATCGACTTTTCCGGTCAAATACAATCCTGGACAAAACTACTTGAGAAAATGTTTTCATTAGTGCACACTACCTAACGCAACAAAACTGTTTCCAAATCAACGGCTTTGCGTAAAGAATACCCCCTCCCCCAATTCAAAGTTGCTTCCTAGAAATGCTTAGGGATCCGGCCTTCTTTAGAAGACCCAACAACATTGCTTCCAGGGGGAGGGGGGGAGGGAAGAATCGGTCGGCTACGAAGTTCAGAAAAAATGCCCCCAAATATGCAATTTTCTCAACAGTTTTGTCCAAGATTGTATATAAGGTGATTCGCGTTTTTTAGCAAGAATATTAACATGGACAAAACGGAAACCTACCAATAAAAAGCACTTTACAGAAGCTGTTTTGAGCACAAAGTTTCACGGCACACCATCTCCTCATAGAAAAGTACCACCTCATATACGTTTTTTGCTGCACCCTCTTAAAACAGCAAGATTTTGCAGTAGCCGTACAACGCGTGCTCATTGTTACATGTTTTCGAGTTGTTTAAACCTGGCAGGCTTGGAAAGTCTGGAAAGTGATTTATAGTTTTCAGAAGAGTCGGAACAAGACTTGGATGACGGTTTTCTTAGAGGAAAAGAAGTTCGTAGTGTCCATTTAGTGGCGTGTAGTGAAGCCAATATGGAAACGTATCCCGTCACGTGGAAACTGCTTCTCAGATCTTAAATATTGGCTAAACTATGAGGGTTACAGAAACCTCGTTTTCGACAAGTCGGTTAACTTTTTATGATAATTCTATGGATAGAATAATATTACGATTAACAAAGCATTGAAACGGTTAACACCATTTCGTTTTTAAAAGTAAATGACCTTCTGAATTCTTATGAAACGTCCTTGTTAACCGTTGTTAACCGTTGCTAATCTTGGTAGCACTTTAAAAATGTCCTGTTAATCGTTCCGAATCTTAGATATTGTGGAGAGAAAGAGATTAGAAGACAACTGTGGCAATTTTTACTATCTCTTGCTTTACAAATGATGAATTTATCTCATAATTCCTTCCAGTCATATGTAGCTATAAATAGCCCTAGGGCAAAACATGCACTCTTACAGTCACACGATAGTACATCTTGTCACGTTACCGCGCGTGACATTTCTAGATTTCATAGTGTGATTTTTTGCACTGGACATCGCTACAATGTCAAAAAGTAAGCTTTCAAATTGGCAGAGTAAAAATACAAGTTTTGTTAATATTTAATCCTCTCTTCATTTGATGCTGTTATTAATGGCAAGCGCTTGTTCATTGACTTTGATTGTTTTATCTATTTCGGCGATGGGAAAATTGTTCAAAGTATGGGTCACGCGCTCTGAAAATTCAGCAAAACTTTCATGTGTTATTTGTTAGTCGAATCATAGCCGGTGAAATTCCCGTTTTGTGGCTAATCTCCTTGACGGAGACGTCCTTCTCGTCCGCCAAAAACGTAATGTATGCCTGCTCCTCTGCACTCAAAGCGCGCGTAAAAACCCTGCATGGAAAATGAAATTCACAAACGTTCACGATTGGGTACTTGAATCAAGAAAGACAGACAAGTTGATTTTCTTGTCATCAACTCCTCTGTTGTCACTTATTTGCCATTAATTATCTACTTCTCTGTGAAATGTACGAAATATATGAAGAACAGATTTATGTGCCCGCGGTAAATGCTCAAAATCGACTTTTCTGGTCAAATACAATCCTGGACAAAACTACTTGAGAAAATGTTTTCATTAGTGCACACTACCTAACGCAACAAAACTGTTTCCAAATCAACGGCTTTGCGTAAAGAATACCCCCTCCCCCAATTCAAAGTTGCTTCCTAGAAATGCTTAGGGATCCGGCCTTCTTTAGAAGACCCAACAACATTGCTTCCAGGGGGAGGGGGGGAGGGAAGAATCGGTCGGCTACGAAGTTCAGAAAAAATGCCCCCAAATATGCAATTTTCTCAACAGTTTTGTCCAAGATTGTATATAAGGTGATTCGCGTTTTTTAGCAAGAATATTAACATGGACAAAACGGAAACCTACCAATAAAAAGCACTTTACAGAAGCTGTTTTGAGCACAAAGTTTCACGGCACACCATCTCCTCATAGAAAAGTACCACCTCATATACGTTTTTTGCTGCACCCTCTTAAAACAGCAAGATTTTGCAGTAGCCGTAGAACGCGTGCTCATTGTTACATGTTTTCGAGTTGTTTAAACCTGGCAGGCTTGGAAAGTCTGGAAAGTGATTTATAGTTTTCAGAAGAGTCGGAACAAGACTTGGATGACGGTTTTCTTAGAGGAAAAGAAGTTCGTAGTGTCCATTTAGTGGCGTGTAGTGAAGCCAATATGGAAACGTATCCCGTCACGTGGAAACTGCTTCTCAGATCTTAAATATTGGCTAAACTATGAGGGTTACAGAAACCTCGTTTTCGACAAGTCGGTTAACTTTTTATGATAATTCTATGGATAGAATAATATTACGATTAACAAAGCATTGAAACGGTTAACACCATTTCGTTTTTAAAAGTAAATGACCTTCTGAATTCTTATGAAACGTCCTTGTTAACCGTTGTTAACCGTTGCTAATCTTGGTAGCACTTTAAAAATGTCCTGTTAATCGTTCCGAATCTTAGATATTGTGGAGAGAAAGAGATTAGAAGACAACTGTGGCAATTTTTACTATCTCTTGCTTTACAAATGATGAATTTATCTCATAATTCCTTCCAGTCATATGTAGCTATAAATAGCCCTAGGGCAAAACATGCACTCTTACAGTCACACGATAGTACATCTTGTCACGTTACCGCGCGTGACATTTCTAGATTTCATAGTGTGATTTTTTGCACTGGACATCGCTACAATGTCAAAAAGTAAGCTTTCAAATTGGCAGAGTAAAAATACAAGTTTTGTTAATATTTAATCCTCTCTTCATTTGATGCTGTTATTAATGGCAAGCGCTTGTTCATTGACTTTGATTGTTTTATCTATTTCGGCGATGGGAAAATTGTTCAAAGTATGGGTCACGCGCTCTGAAAATTCAGCAAAACTTTCATGTGTTATTTGTTAGTCGAATCATAGCCGGTGAAATTCCCGTTTTGTGGCTAATCTCCTTGACGGAGACGTCCTTCTCGTCCGCCAAAAACGTAATGTATGCCTGCTCCTCTGCACTCAAAGCGCGCGTAAAAACCCTGCATGGAAAATGAAATTCACAAACGTTCACGATTGGGTACTTGAATCAAGAAAGACAGACAAGTTGATTTTCTTGTCATCAACTCCTCTGTTGTCACTTATTTGCCATTAATTATCTACTTCTCTGTGAAATGTACGAAATATATGAAGAACAGATTTATGTGCCCGCGGTAAATGCTCAAAATCGACTTTTCCGGTCAAATACAATCCTGGACAAAACTACTTGAGAAAATGTTTTCATTAGTGCACACTACCTAACGCAACAAAACTGTTTCCAAATCAACGGCTTTGCGTAAAGAATACCCCCTCCCCCAATTCAAAGTTGCTTCCTAGAAATGCTTAGGGATCCGGCCTTCTTTAGAAGACCCAACAACATTGCTTCCAGGGGGAGGGGGGGAGGGAAGAATCGGTCGGCTACGAAGTTCAGAAAAAATGCCCCCAAATATGCAATTTTCTCAACAGTTTTGTCCAAGATTGTATATAAGGTGATTCGCGTTTTTTAGCAAGAATATTAACATGGACAAAACGGAAACCTACCAATAAAAAGCACTTTACAGAAGCTGTTTTGAGCACAAAGTTTCACGGCACACCATCTCCTCATAGAAAAGTACCACCTCATATACGTTTTTTGCTGCACCCTCTTAAAACAGTAAGATTTTGCAGTAGCCGTAGAACGCGTGCTCATTGTTACATGTTTTCGAGTTGTTTAAACCTGGCAGGCTTGGAAAGTCTGGAAAGTGATTTATAGTTTTCAGAAGAGTCGGAACAAGACTTGGATGACGGTTTTCTTAGAGGAAAAGAAGTTCGTAGTGTCCATTTAGTGGCGTGTAGTGAAGCCAATATGGAAACGTATCCCGTCACGTGGAAACTGCTTCTCAGATCTTAAATATTGGCTAAACTATGAGGGTTACAGAAACCTCGTTTTCGACAAGTCGGTTAACTTTTTATGATAATTCTATGGATAGAATAATATTACGATTAACAAAGCATTGAAACGGTTAACACCATTTCGTTTTTAAAAGTAAATGACCTTCTGAATTCTTATGAAACGTCCTTGTTAACCGTTGTTAACCGTTGCTAATCTTGGTAGCACTTTAAAAATGTCCTGTTAATCGTTCCGAATCTTAGATATTGTGGAGAGAAAGAGATTAGAAGACAACTGTGGCAATTTTTACTATCTCTTGCTTTACAAATGATGAATTTATCTCATAATTCCTTCCAGTCATATGTAGCTATAAATAGCCCTAGGGCAAAACATGCACTCTTACAGTCACACGATAGTACATCTTGTCACGTTACCGCGCGTGACATTTCTAGATTTCATAGTGTGATTTTTTGCACTGGACATCGCTACAATGTCAAAAAGTAAGCTTTCAAATTGGCAGAGTAAAAATACAAGTTTTGTTAATATTTAATCCTCTCTTCATTTGATGCTGTTATTAATGGCAAGCGCTTGTTCATTGACTTTGATTGTTTTATCTATTTCGGCGATGGGAAAATTGTTCAAAGTATGGGTCACGCGCTCTGAAAATTCAGCAAAACTTTCATGTGTTATTTGTTAGTCGAATCATAGCCGGTGAAATTCCCGTTTTGTGGCTAATCTCCTTGACGGAGACGTCCTTCTCGTCCGCCAAAAACGTAATGTATGCCTGCTCCTCTGCACTCAAAGCGCGCGTAAAAACCCTGCATGGAAAATGAAATTCACAAACGTTCACGATTGGGTACTTGAATCAAGAAAGACAGACAAGTTGATTTTCTTGTCATCAACTCCTCTGTTGTCACTTATTTGCCATTAATTATCTACTTCTCTGTGAAATGTACGAAATATATGAAGAACAGATTTATGTGCCCGCGGTAAATGCTCAAAATCGACTTTTCCGGTCAAATACAATCCTGGACAAAACTACTTGAGAAAATGTTTTCATTAGTGCACACTACCTAACGCAACAAAACTGTTTCCAAATCAACGGCTTTGCGTAAAGAATACCCCCTCCCCCAATTCAAAGTTGCTTCCTAGAAATGCTTAGGGATCCGGCCTTCTTTAGAAGACCCAACAACATTGCTTCCAGGGGGAGGGGGGGAGGGAAGAATCGGTCGGCTACGAAGTTCAGAAAAAATGCCCCCAAATATGCAATTTTCTCAACAGTTTTGTCCAAGATTGTATATAAGGTGATTCGCGTTTTTTAGCAAGAATATTAACATGGACAAAACGGAAACCTACCAATAAAAAGCACTTTACAGAAGCTGTTTTGAGCACAAAGTTTCACGGCACACCATCTCCTCATAGAAAAGTACCACCTCATATACGTTTTTTGCTGCACCCTCTTAAAACAGTAAGATTTTGCAGTAGCCGTAGAACGCGTGCTCATTGTTACATGTTTTCGAGTTGTTTAAACCTGGCAGGCTTGGAAAGTCTGGAAAGTGATTTATAGTTTTCAGAAGAGTCGGAACAAGACTTGGATGACGGTTTTCTTAGAGGAAAAGAAGTTCGTAGTGTCCATTTAGTGGCGTGTAGTGAAGCCAATATGGAAACGTATCCCGTCACGTGGAAACTGCTTCTCAGATCTTAAATATTGGCTAAACTATGAGGGTTACAGAAACCTCGTTTTCGACAAGTCGGTTAACTTTTTATGATAATTCTATGGATAGAATAATATTACGATTAACAAAGCATTGAAACGGTTAACACCATTTCGTTTTTAAAAGTAAATGACCTTCTGAATTCTTATGAAACGTCCTTGTTAACCGTTGTTAACCGTTGCTAATCTTGGTAGCACTTTAAAAATGTCCTGTTAATCGTTCCGAATCTTAGATATTGTGGAGAGAAAGAGATTAGAAGACAACTGTGGCAATTTTTACTATCTCTTGCTTTACAAATGATGAATTTATCTCATAATTCCTTCCAGTCATATGTAGCTATAAATAGCCCTAGGGCAAAACATGCACTCTTACAGTCACACGATAGTACATCTTGTCACGTTACCGCGCGTGACATTTCTAGATTTCATAGTGTGATTTTTTGCACTGGACATCGCTACAATGTCAAAAAGTAAGCTTTCAAATTGGCAGAGTAAAAATACAAGTTTTGTTAATATTTAATCCTCTCTTCATTTGATGCTGTTATTAATGGCAAGCGCTTGTTCATTGACTTTGATTGTTTTATCTATTTCGGCGATGGGAAAATTGTTCAAAGTATGGGTCACGCGCTCTGAAAATTCAGCAAAACTTTCATGTGTTATTTGTTAGTCGAATCATAGCCGGTGAAATTCCCGTTTTGTGGCTAATCTCCTTGACGGAGACGTCCTTCTCGTCCGCCAAAAACGTAATGTATGCCTGCTCCTCTGCACTCAAAGCGCGCGTAAAAACCCTGCATGGAAAATGAAATTCACAAACGTTCACGATTGGGTACTTGAATCAAGAAAGACAGACAAGTTGATTTTCTTGTCACCAACTCCTCTGTTGTCACTTATTTGCCATTAATTATCTACTTCTCTGTGAAATGTACGAAATATATGAAGAACAGATTTATGTGCCCGCGGTAAATGCTCAAAATCGACTTTTCCGGTCAAATACAATCCTGGACAAAACTACTTGAGAAAATGTTTTCATTAGTGCACACTACCTAACGCAACAAAACTGTTTCCAAATCAACGGCTTTGCGTAAAGAATACCCCCTCCCCCAATTCAAAGTTGCTTCCTAGAAATGCTTAGGGATCCGGCCTTCTTTAGAAGACCCAACAACATTGCTTCCAGGGGGAGGGGGGGAGGGAAGAATCGGTCGGCTACGAAGTTCAGAAAAAATGCCCCCAAATATGCAATTTTCTCAACAGTTTTGTCCAAGATTGTAGCTAAAACATGACGATTCAATCTACGAGTTTTTTACCTTAAAAAATCTCTCTTCACCTCTTAAACTTGGGCGTGCCGCCTGTAAGCCAAGAGGGAGAGGAGAGAATAATGCACTGAATTATCCAAACTAACATAGCGCATGAAAACTGCAATTGGCTAGGTATAGTAGTAAAACATGATCGATTCAAGCTACGAGTTTTTTACCCTTGAAAAAAATCTCTCCTCACCTCTTAAACTTGGGCGCGCCGCCTGTAAGCTAAGAGGGAGAGGAGAGAATAACCTACTGAATTATCCGAACTAACACAGCGTATAAAAACTGCAATAGGCTAGCTAGTAAAACATGATCGACTCAAGCTACGAGTGTTTCAATTCAAATAAATCTGTCTTCACCTCTTAAACTTGGGCGTGCCGCCTGGAAGCCAAGAGGGAGAGGAGAGAGTAACCAAACTAACACAGCGTATGAAAACTGCAATTGGCTAGCTAGTAAAACATGGTCTATTCAGGCTACGAGCTTTTTGCCCTTGAAAAAAATCTCTCTTCACCTCTTAAACTTGGGCGCGCCGCCTGTAAGCTAAGAGGGAGAGGAGAGAAAAATTTACTGAATTATCTAAACTAACACAGCGCATGAAAACTGCAATTGGCTAGCTAGCTAAAACATGACGATTCAATCTACGAGTTTTTTACGTTAAAAAACTCTCTTCACCTCTTTAACTTGGGCGTGCCGCCTGTAAGCTAAGAGGGAGAGGAGAGAAAAATTTACTGAATTATCCAAACTAACATAGCTCATGAAAACTGCAATTGGCTAGATAGTAAAACATGATCGATTCAAGCTACGAGTTTTTTTACCCTTGAAAAAAAATATCTCTTCACCTCTTAAACTTGGGCGCGCCGCCTGGAAGCCAAGAGGGAGAGGAGAGAATAATCCACTGAATTATCCAAACTAACATAGCGCATGAAAACTGCAATTGGCTAGGTAGTAAAACATGATCGATTCAAGCTACGAGTTTTTTACCCTTGAAAAAAATCTCTCTTCACCTCTTAAACTTGGGCGCGCCGCCTGTAAGCTAAGAGGGAGAGGAGAGAATAACCTACTGAATTATCCTAACTAACACAGGATATGAAAATTGCAATTGGCTAGCTAAAACACTATGGATTTAAGGATCCGAGTTCTTCTTACTTAAAAAATCTCTCTTCACAAAATGCGTTCCTATAATCCATTCCTTGAAATTTGGATCTGTAAATCACTTTCGGTGAAAATTTAACATCGTGCAGAAAATACTAAACGAGTTGGGCCCAGCGTGACATAAATTGAAGGAAACCATCACATTCACGGACAAAAGAATATCGCCTTTAGCTATTCAGATCCAGGAGGCACTTTCGAGAAGACTAAACAACCTAAAACTCTTATTTAGCCGAAAAGGAAGAGATTTACGTTTCAAAAGAGGTCGAAGAAAGTGCTCTTGCCTCAGAGGACAAATCATGCCGACCAGAAACAATAACCGCAGAAAATCAATATGCGTGTCATGACCTCTCAGTATGAAACAAGCGGCAAAATTCACATTTACTCATTCAAAGAGTAGAACCCAGAATATAATATACCCACCAGAGAAAACAATTTTTGGAACAAGCAGCATTTTGGCACGAGGTAAAAGACGTGTGTTGCCTACCAGCCCCCTTTTTACACTCTGTTAGATGGTTCGAGCATTTTGGCGGGATCACGGCTCTTTTGCCGCGTGTTGTAAATGCCCTTTGAATTATAATATTTGTGCGTTATTGTATAGTGATCGAGGATATACACAATACCAAAGGCAAGTAAATATTTTCCTCAGTTTTCCTCAGTGTCGTCAAACCGGCTTCACCGATGTGCTCGAACTCCGCATGCGAGAGCCATTACAAGCTGCTCCTCTACCTTTTAAATAATAAAGGTCTCTCTTACCTTATATCGGCGAACACAGTTTCTGTCCTTCGGACATAATGCGAAATAACATCCAGAACTCTTCACGTTGAACTTTTGAAACCATTTCGGCGACAATATGTAACTTACCAGGTAACGTACCGAATAATTATTACTTTGGAGGGTTCGAATTCGACCTTCATAAAGCGCTAGATTTTGCCTTTCGCTTAAGAAACGAAAAAAATATTTCTTTTCTTTCCAAGACTTGCACCAAGACCCTTTTTTAACACCAACCATGAATTCAAGTATTTTCATTAAGTGATTTTGACGAGAACCATAGCTGAGTTAAAATATCTCGCTCCGATGGTATAAATTCGGCGCGCAGAAGACAAGCTCTGATATTTGACGCAAATTTGTGTCCTGTCCTAAAATGAGTTTATTGACAGATGAACTGACAGAAAGCGATTAATGTGCACACCTGAGGTGCGCAAGGAAATGTGTCAAGACTAACGCCCTGTAGTTACTTGAGTCCAGTTTGTGGGTATCTCCATGGAAATTAAGGATCCCTGGTGCGTGCACGAAAATCGACCTTGCGGCTCGTAATGGCCACCGGCGGTTTTTATTTCCATACGCGCGCTCGACGATCTTTAAGGGGAAAATAGAGGGTCTGTGAACAGCCCAGGGAGGAGGATGATAATGTGTCGAAAAGATGAGAGAGGAGGGAGAAATCAGGCGATAAAGAAGGGATGAGTGGGAGAGCAAACAATAGGGACGTATGGCATCGATATTATCTAATGTTTCGTATGGTCTCTACCGCGATAACCGCCTTCACCTTGAACTGACTGCATTTTGTAAGTTATTTCTAGCTCTTTTCATATTTTAAATGCAAGTAGAATAAAAATTATCATGGTTACGGAAAACCGTGTACAGTTTTCCCCTTTAAAGATTTCGACATGCCTTCGTCAAATCTCTGAAATCCATGCATCAAGGTCGACCGTTCTAAACGAGCCAGGAATACAACTCCTACAACTATACCCAAGGTGATGCGAAGAAAGCCAGAAAACAATCCGACCAGAATGTTGAAAAAGAAGAAGAAGTATGACATAATCGAGAACAAGCGTCTGCAATATAAATCAATCAATCAATCAATCAATCAATCAATCAATCAATCAATCAAATGAACATATAAATATTTATTCAAATAAATAAATAAATAAATAAAAGAAAAGGATGGAAGGCAAAAAGAGTGATGAATGTCAGCCTTTTGCCGCGTAGTCACTTACGGTAGGTTGAACTGTTTTTACAAGGTTCAAGAACCAAACGACAAGACTTAGTGAAGACGGCAAATACCTGTTATCCACAGTGATGACAATCCTGGGAAAATCTCTGTCGCGGAAGACATAGTAGATAAGAAACAATTCAAAGAGGTAGAGGACAATGGACATGGTAAATGCGGACCTGAAATCAGTAAACCACCAAAAGTTCAGTATTACACAACATAATTTGCTGTAGCTTTAGACTTTTATTCAACTAAACAAGGATTGTCATTGGTTAATTCGTGGTCACGTGGCCTTGACTGAATCTAATTGCATCTCGTTTGTGATACAATTCGGCAATTGTAGCCAGCTCAAGATACAACAGCACGTGTTCAACATAGTGGCGTGAGAGAAGGCGGGAAAAACCGACTGCCAGTTTTTCCCTCCGTGAATGAACACAATATCAAAAAAATGGAGCCTCAAGCTAAAAGCAACGATTCTAGAAGATATCCCTCGAGTACTGATGTTTCCTTCAACTTTGTCTTGAGTGTGTCAGGGTTCTTCGGCAACAACAACAGCAACAAAAACTGAGAAAAAGTAGATTCTTCCGGGGGGCAGGTACTTGGGTTAATTTTTGCTGGGTATGTGCCGCTGGCATCTCAGAGCCACTACCCCATTATAGTCTATACTGTGGCCAATTATAGACCCAATCTTAGTCACTTTTGGGCAAATACGTAATTTTCGCGATCCCAACTTAGTCACTTTCTATTTTTATGAATTGACTCATTTTTTAGATTCAATGAAGAACACTTTACTTTTCATCTGCAGTACGAACATTCTGGTACGTTTGCCAACCGGAAATATGAAGAACTGTCTTACCTCAAAACTCCGAAAATGTGCGACCCCATTGTAGTACCTCTATTGAAAATGCGACTCCATTATAGCGGAGCTCTCGCGCGAAGCGCGCCAGTGGAGCACCATGGGTAAGAAAATGAAGTAATCTACCCATCCGAGAAAATTTGGTAATCACGTGACCGTACACCGATCGACCGCCCGAGAGACCGTCCGTCCGCACCACAGGCATACCAATGTAAAATAACTCAATCAACAGGTATGGTAACCCAAATACAACTCGAGGTTACTTTGGGGGGAAATCGCATAGCCACCGGCGTCTTGTAAAGCAGAGACAACAAAAGAGTCAATAAAGACGAAAACGGAAAGCGGATATTGTTTCTGTATCCGTGTTGTCTAAAGTATTAAGCTTAGATAAATTGTCATGTCAACAAATTTGGAATATAGAGCAAGAGAAAGGAAGAGAAAAAGAGAAAGGCCAGCGAAGCAGGCCAGCGAAGCTCAACGAGAAAAAGGGCGACAGGGATTTAGAGCGAGAAATAAAAAGCAAAGGAGACATTTTTTTGTTGGAAGAACAACATGAAAATTTTGCAGCGGCGGTGACAAAATGAGAAATGCTAGCAGCCACCAATGCAAGGTGAAAATGAGCGGCAGTGAAAAAAAGTGAACGGGAACACGTACGACATTTCCTCCATAAAACGTGTAACTAAGAAGTTTCTGAAAGTTTCACGTTGTAGTCGTGCAAAAGAACGACAAAGAAATGTACAAAAAAAAGTTTGCTGCACGTGCATAGTTGCTTTTGCTAATTAGACCTATTGTTGTTTTTCACCGTTTTCCGGCGTTTGCCTTCGCCGCTTAGCATTACACGATTTTACATTTTAATTGAAAAAACTATAAATATTATCAAGAGCTTCGCTTTTAGCCCTGGCTAAATCTATATAGTCGTGAAAATGCGACCCCATCCAGCGGCACATCCCCATTGGCCTCTTATAAAGAAGTAACCCTCCCGGGCGATTCTTCCCTTCCAAATTGCATGACCTCCCGCCACCTATGACGTCATAGTAACTTAAATGTAACCATAGTAACCAATCTTGACCAGACTTGGCAATAATCAGGCGCTAAATGAATTAATAAGTTGCTCCTAAGAAGAGGAGGTTTGACAACGTATCATAGCGAAACAATCCGGAGAATAAAGTAGGGGGCAGCATCGACTTACACCCGAGGATGAAAATTAGGATTACATAAGTACTGATCGCTTGTAGTGCACGGCACGCAAAGTGAAGTATAAACCTAGCAAAACTCACCAAAAGATTCATTCGCTGCAGTGTTTAACCTTAGAGATGTGTGGCGCAGCAGCAGCAGCTGAACCAAACAAACTTAAACAATTGACAAATTTTACTTACACCGCTGATAACGCTTTATCTTTACACCACTGCCACCATTCTGGACGAAGGACACGCTCTGCATGCTTAAAAAAAAATACAGGGCCAAAAAGAACAAGCCATAGAAGAATTCCCACCGAGAAATATCCTGAAAAAGGAAAAAGAAATCAAACACACAGTGAAACCTGTCATAGAAGACCCCACATTTAGCGAGCACTAGCGACTGTAAATCATAAACGTTTTCTCTAAATTTTTCTGGAAAACGAAACTTTATTCAACGGGATAACCCTCTTAACCCTCTGTTAAGCGGATACCATAGCGATCAGTACTGTGGATTTCAAGTCTTCTACTCAGCCGTTCCCTGTCCCGTCACG
>OZ037781.1:16028981-16123981 GCA_964035525.1 Porites cylindrica | reverse complement strand
CGACAAGTTGTTCTTCTGCAATTATTGTTTGCGCTCTATTTTTATAAGGGACCGATCGTTTATTACTTCCCAGAGAGGGGGGGGGGGGGGGGGGGGGGGGGTTCAGAGAAGTAAGGTGTATCAAAACTTTACCCCCCCAAAATAATTAATTTTGAAAATTGTACCCCCCCCGTCCCCCCCTCCCTTGGCAATAACAATTTTTAAAATGCCCTCCCTCTCCAACCCCTTCTAGACCAAGTCTCGTCTTCCATCCTTGGGTAGGTGGCAGCGTAACGCGTGTGGCTTCGAAGGTGCACGCAGAGGAAGAAAAGTTAGAGTCTGGCGGCATGCTCCCTCACAACATTTTTAAATTTGGGGTGCCGGAAATGCCATCTCCTGCGTTTTCTGCAGGACATGTTCAGTAAATAAAGAAGGAGGAAAATGCAGTAATTAGTTGTTTATTTTACCCATCCATCTCTAGTGTTATCGGTAAGGTACAGGCTGTTTAGGCAAAAAAGGGTAAAACAGTGACGCCATCAAGGACGTTACAAGCAAAGGGCGAGATGTGTACCCTTCAGACGGGCAAACTGTTATAATGCCATCAATATCAATTACGTCCTTGTGTTTGTGTATGTGCAGAATTGCAAGAGTGCTCAATCTCTCGTCTGTCATGGTCCTTCGTAAAGGAGTTTTCTTCGTAAAGGAGCAGTCTCTTCATACCGCTGAAGCTACGCTCAGCTGTGCAAGTTGACACAGGATAAGTCAACAAAGTTATGAGAGCTACAAACTCCAGAATAGAATTGAAGTTGACTTGGTCAGAAGTCTCAACCAAGGTCTGTGGCTTCACATTCGGATCCATTTCACTCCACTTACCGCCTCAGTAAAAGACTAGAGGAAATCCTAACACAAAAACACCAATATAATGCAAAATATTTATCCCAATTTAATGATAAAAATGCTTTTAGGAATTTAAACAAATCCGATATATTTCTTCCAGATTTCAGCTGTATGCATAGGCGTATGTGCGTACATGCACGCTACATTCCTGGTAATAGAAATAGCTGATACGTTTCTGAGCCAAGCTTTATACGGATAACAATGTGCGGTTGACAAAGAACCGCCGAAGCAAATTTTTTTGTCTACTTTTGAAGGAAACGTGGATTTGCTTCAATCATAATATAGTTTGACAACTTTTACTTAGAAGGCCAGCCCTGTGTCTTAATATTTCGACCCCCCTCACATTTTGTGCATTTTCACAATTGACCCCCCAAAATCAAGCCTCTTAGGAAATTGTACCGCCCCCCCACCTCCTCTAACATAAACGATCGGTCCCTAAATGGCTGCCTTTTTACCTAAAAACTACGACGGTAAAATTGTCTTAACACTTTTATTTTTGACGAAGAAATTGAGCGAACTTGATCTAGCATAACCAGACCAGAAACGTTCTGTAAATTCTATCAAAATATCCCTTATCCATATCCAACTCGCTTGCAATCGTCTCTGTAAATTTCGGAGCCTTGGACGTGACAGAGAAGGTCACGCGTTAAAAACAATAGAATTTTGAAAGTTGAAAGTCGTTTGCATAACCTCAGCGCACATGCTCGCCAGCTGACATAGCCCTTTTTAAACCCCATCTCCAATTAGCCCCCCACCCCCCCCCCTGAAAAATAAGCCTCCCATTGGGGGTAATCAGTAATTTAAAGCCTTATATTAATCAATGTCTTATTTATGGTTAAACCCTAACCCAGTCCAGAATAACAGCTTGTGCTGCGCTACTCAATCCTCCCCCCCACCCCAACTGCTCTGTGCGCGGATACTTAGGCTAACTGTTACTTTAGTTTTTCAAGCATTTGAAAGACGCAAGAAACATCATCATCATCATCATTATCATCATCATAAATCATATACCATTCAATTGCATTTGTATTTCCTTAACTCTCTTTTTTTGGTATTGTATTTCAATCGGTAACGCCATGTATAGAAATGGTAATACTTAACAAACTTGTTGTTGTTGTTGTTATTGACAATCTGCATTCATACAACCTATAATCTTGCCCTCACCGATGGCTCTTCATAAAATGCAGCAGTAATATGGCACTTATCATCGCTGACAAAACAAACGCTCCTTGACACGTGCCTAGAAATAGATAGATCACGCTAAATTAAGGTCTTGTATGGTTACGGACTAGCTAACAAGGTAAAACTTTAGTTGCAGGGCTCGAGTAGAGGTTTGTTGACGCGCGTGACCACTATCTGCTATCGCAACACAGACTCCACTTTACTTAGGTGTAAAGATAATTTCGTAGTTTCGTAAGGTTCCTAATAGAGGATATTACACGGCGGAGGGAAGATATAAATTTTATTTTCGAGTCGTGAAAACAAGTCGAGTCGAAAATACAATTCATATCTTCGAGTCGAGTCGAAAATACAATTCATATCTTCGCGCCGCCGTGTAATATCCTTATATACAATGTGGACAGAAAGACTGGAATTTAATTTAAAGTTGACATATATTTTGTGCCAAAAAGTAAACCTGGCGGCTAATGTCACAGTTCAGCTGGGCAGTGAAATGTAAACTTTCGAAAGATGTAGATGTCAGTGAAAACCTTGTTGGCATCTCACTCCCAGCACAAACTTTGTCGCGAACTGCTGTGGTTTGGCGGCAGGAATTTTTTGAAGTTCTCTCCTTTCGTCTTCACTTGTGAGGAACTCCCTGAATAATTTTAAGTCAAACAAATTAAGTTTTCTTCTTCGTTTTAACATTCTCCTGCTCCTTAGAGACAGATTTTATGTCAACTTCAGATAACTTCACGAATCAATCGCTCGCCATTTTTGTTTTAGCATGTGGCAAAATGTGCACAAACAACAGTTTGAGCGGGAAATGACGTCATTGATATCCTCACCAGTGAGGATAAGGAAAATACGCCACTCAAGTCCTGGATGTAGTTTCACGAGTGGTCTATTTTCCATCAAAAAACTCTTGTCTATATAATAAATTGAATTATATTAGATACAGTAATTTTTTCTTTAATAATATCTATGTTCACGAAACTTGGGCCCCATTCACACTTTATTTGAAAACGGAAATTTTTCCCTTCGGACAAACCATTCGTCCACACGTATCCGATGAAAAGGGCTATAGAAAAAGCAACTTTTTAAATGCTCTCCTATATTAGAAAGTTTTGAAATCGCCACCATCGTGTGGACAGATGGTAAAAGGAGATTTTGGAAAACGATGACACGACAATATCTGCATGGTTAACGCTTGGGATAAAATGCCCTACCGACACGTGATCTTTTTAACTCTATTTTGCCTGGGAGAGCTCAAAGAGCAATCTTATAGAACTAAACAGTATCCACAACATTGCTATGAAACTGGAAAGCTTTGTAGTACTTCATCAACTTGACGGTTTGCCAGTAATTAAGTGCCACGTATGACGACATTATGACGTCATCAGTTAAATATTTGCGTCTTTTACTATTTTCGATATATTTTAGCCTCAGTATCAGGCCTTCCTTACCTACAGAAACCTTGGGTGTCGCATCATGAGAAAACAAAGCTTTCTCCTGCTTGCATCATTTTTATACACGTGGATGGGGAAGCCAAAAATTATTAAAAAAAGCTCAGATGCTTACATTTCAATAGTTTTATGCTACGGACTTTCTCGTGTACTAGTTGACACAGTCTTCCGCTCTATGCGCGGAGATTTGTGAAAACAAGGATTCCAAAACAGAGGGTCGGGCTAGGACAGGATCTAATGCTTGCAGTCATTTCGGAGTAGAGAGAGAATTTTACGGTGATTGGAAGCCACTTCAACTGGTTTGAAATCACGTGACAAGGCGGAAATGTTTCACAACAAAACAATACAAATCTGCTTGAAAAAAAGAAGTTTAGTTCCCAGCAGAGGGAACGCCTCAGCTTTTGTCCACCAACATGGCCGCCGTGACTTCAGCTACAAACCAGCAATACGGACACAAAATTACTCGTTTTTAAACAGAAACGGCTTGATATATGCGTGTGTACAAGGAAAACCATTAAGAAAAGGAGAGGGAAAAAAACCTAATTCGTTTTCAAATGAAAGATACGTGTGGAGAGGTCAACATTTATAATAAAATTAACTTTGCATGATAACAAATCACGGAAGATGCGTGAAATACGGCTTATTATTAGCTTCGCCGGGATGAAAGCGGCGCAAGATTATTGGGAAGAAACGTGAACGAGGTTTTCATAAACGTCGTTCGTCTAAAACCTTGTAACAATAGCAACACATTTAATTTGTCATAACCTTCATGGTTTATTGAAAATAGTTCACTTACCATATAGATCCTTGTAGAGGGACTGATCAACGTACAACTTTTTGTAACTTTCGCAAACATAAAGAACAACTACAAAGAGCTGTAAAAAAAAAGTACGATGAAAACAACTGTAACGTTTTTCTGACTACTGCGCATGCGCCAGTGTCACTATTGGCAGCGAGTTAGTTATCCGGAAGTAAGTAAGTAAGTAACAATAGAGTATACTTCGGAGTCAATCAGCATACAAAGATAACCATTTTTTGGAATCTTCGACGATGGTCCTCGATGACAAACGAAATGCTCGGCTGCCTCGTGGTCTGCTTTGATAGCTAGTGTAACCGAATGAAAAGGCAATGAAATACATCATTTCTCAAGAAGCGTATCTTTACTTCTCATCTTCAAAATAAGTCCAGAAACCAGGACATTTGTACATTTGATTTCTCCTCTCCAAATCAACTGCTGTGAAAACATCAGAATCGTTACTTTGTGTAATAAAATTTTGGAGTAGACTTTCGATCACGTGCTAGGTAATGAAGAAGTTCACAGGATCATGTTTCACCACGGATGTTCATTTTCCAGGCAAATGACACGTAATTCGCAACAAAAGTAGTAAGGAAACAGAATATTTTTCGAATTTTTGTTCTTTAAAAATTCCATTTAAATGGTGTTTCTGTTGTTACAATTTATCGACTTCAAAGCGCGGTCAAGGTATAAGTTTCTGAGGCTCCTCTCAGGTCTTGTGAGTCTTCCCACGAAATGTCACGAAAGATCAAAAGTCTTACGAAAATCTTCTTACGGCTGCAAAGGAGACTAGACTATTTGCAATGCACTGTAAAAAGGACATGTTGGAGTGACTACGTGTTCCGCGTTCGTGTTGACCTTTCGCTATTAGGGACTTTAAGATCCGAGACGCGACGGCTGTAAGACGCGAGAGGAAGTAAATTTTCAAAGAGGAGAAATGTTGCGCATGCTTAAGCCGTCGTCCTGGTGTCACCACGTCGCGTCGAGAACGTGGGTTTTGCAAGTTTGGCGTTCTGTACAAAACGTGAGTATATTTGTTCCTGTGCTTAAATGAAATGATGATATATTCCTCTAAGCATGTAAAATCAGCCTTCTAGGATCATTGGACGTAATTTCTGGCGACATTTTAGATCGCAGAGATGGAAGGATTTTGACTATTTTTAAATTTCTTTCAGGTGTACGAAGCTTATAAAACGGCAGCGCCTTCGACTTCGAGCAAGGCTTGCAAGTAAGTCACGAGCTAAAACTGCAAATAGTGAATGCAGGAGTCTTCTGCATACTCTTCTCGTCTCTTGTACCGTTGCAATTCTCGATTTATTGCGTTCATCTGCCGCTAAAAACCAATTTTAAGCCTGTATTATTTAATTTAATTTTATTAAACTGCGTGTGTTTTTATGCTTCCCTTTAGTTCAGTAATGTTTTGGACACATGATCATGAAGCCATTCTATGCAGAGAAGTCGTCAATGTAAATCCCTACACAACTAAGAAAGGGTCAACACAAAGAAGCAGTATGCGGGAAAAAATAGCAGACACCTTGAACAAATACACTGTGCCGAAATTCACGGTTGATAAGCGATCAGTCCGAGAACACGTGGGAATCCCTTGTTTACAGGCATAAGAAGAAACTTCTAGCGGAGGAAAAAGCAACTGGGATTACTCCCGATGAGCCAACGGAACTAGAAAACCTATTGGATATGATCATCGCGTTGGAGGAAAGTGGCGAAGCGGAATTACAGGAAACACAGGGAACAGCTAGCAAAAAACTTCAATACGATCGGGCTAAAGCGGAAGATGTTAGACTAAAAGCGATGGAGAAACTGTCAGAGACGAAGAAAAGAGGTTCATCAGCGGATGAAAGCGATGACAAACCGAAGCGTCAACGAAGAAGTGGAGGTGATGCTATCGAACAAAGCACAAACAAAGCATTTCTTGGACTTTCTTAAATGATGCCATGGCTATTTCTGCGAAAGAATTGCCGAAGAATCACACTGATAAAGAGCGGTTTGCAGCCGCGTCGTCTTGCATCGCGACGGATATCTTAACTTTACTTTTCGCGCGCAAACGACGACGTTCTAGTTTCAGTCCTTTATCAGCCACCGCGTTCTAGAAGTCGTCGCGTCCCAGATCTTAAAGTCCCTATTATTTCTATCGCCAAGCAAAAAAAGAAAAAAAAATGGTAAAATTGCCAAGAATGTGTTGATAATTTTTCATCATTTGACGAAGTTGCACGCATTCATGGGAAAGGCTAAAAATGTGTTACGAATCATTGAGAAACGTTGCAATACATTTTAAAGCATTCATATGCGTTAAAAATGCATTGTACTCTTCAGCAGTAGTCACACGCGCTTCTCGAGCGCCTATTTTCTAGGCATTTCATTATATTGATTATTTGTCATTCTGTTGGCAACTTCAAATCCTATATGCATGCATGGCTTGGTAGCCTGGTTTCGCACCATATTGAGTGATAAGATAAGAGATAAGATAACCAAGATCAACTTTATTTATCCACGCTAGCCAGTTAGAATGAACTGGTGTGCAAAAATAGATAACTAATAATTATAGTAAATACAAAATATGGAATTGTAAAATCTAAAGTACACGCTACAGACATTGTAAACCTAATAATCCATACATTAAGTATTCTAAAAATGAGCGATAGGATCTAAGTTCAATTTTATACTACCCATAAAAATAAAAATGCTATCAAGACATATTTTCTATTAATGTTCTAATTAAGGCCTATGGGATTTGATTTTAGCTTTAAATGAGGGAGGGTCTCACAACTTCGGAACTCCTCTGGTAAATCATTCCATATCTTGGTTCCATTGTAACTTAGACTGTTTTTAGGAAATCTCTTTTGGTTAGAGGAAGGGCAACCTTTTTAGTTGCATTTCTAAGATTATAATTACTACTGATTGCGTAGGCTTCTGTAAAGATGTTTGATGTCTGGCTGGTGCCAAGTGCGTTATGTGTGACTGCTACTGCCAAAATGTGTCCACAAAATCTCTTATGTCATATTGTATTAGTGCGTCACGTGTCTCTCCCAAAGTGAAATCCCCTCACCCCTTCCCCCCTCGACAATAGAAAGAAAGCAAGAAAGAAAACAATATAATAATAATGAAAATTGAATTCGAAGGAAGACGTAGAACTGTTTCATCTTATTGAACGCTCACACTATTTCCAGGACGCTGCGCTTGTACACTCAAGAAAATCGAATACATAATAATAATTGATAATAATAATAATAATGATAATAATAATAATAATAATAATAATAATAATAATAATAAGAATAAGAATAATAATAATTTAATAGCACATAAACATGATCTAATGTGCAGCCTCCGTACAAAATCCCAGCAGCAGCAAGAAATTTAAAACGCACCTGAAAGACAGTTATTGCAGCAACTACAACAGTTGAAACTAGCTGGGTCGAGAATTTGAAATATGAAAAACCATCAAGAATGCTATTAGGCAAGACAAGGCAGTAGTTGATATAAGTTTTAATACAGACAAGAAGAAACACACACAACGAAAAGCTGTTGCAATTTCTAATAACTTCTACGTACGAGTATAGATGTGAAATAGTAAAATTTGGAGGAGCTGGAGCATCAAGTTCTGTCAGTAAGAGGATGTTGTGTCAGTCACCTGAGTTAAAGTTGTTACGGGTAGAAGAAATTATAAACTATAGTAGGAACTTTTACTATAAATGATTGCGAGAGAAATCAGTCATATGCATATATTAGTGGGTAAAGCCTCGTGAGTAGTAGGGAAGGCACCGGTTACGCCGTTTTTTTTGTGGATTTAATTAACTTTTTGAGTGGTATAAATTAACGCAGATGACGTCATACATCTCATTAAGATAGGATGATGTCATAGTTTAAATTAATGCCGATGACGTCATGCATTCCATTAAGATAGGATGATGTCAGTTTAAATTAATGCCAGTGACGTCATGCATGTCAAATAGATAGGATGATGTCATAGTTTATTTTTAGCTGGCAAGGAGCGAGTGACATCAGAATTTCCTGGAGTTGACGTCATGAAAAAAATATTGAGATCATAATCTATAAACAGAAAAGTTATTTTTATATAATTAGCTATTTGCTACAGTCTTCTGATTAGATCTTGTTTGCTATAGTCTTCTGATTGGATATTGTAGAAACTGTTATGTGTTCAAAATAAAAGCGTGCAAATTTTGAACATGTCATCTTAGCAGATTATACTAAATGAAAAATCTTTAATCATTAAATTATTTTCACCAAAAATCGGTAAAAACAAAACCAAGACACCGAGGTTAACTGAAAAATCTTTGCTTCAAAAGAAGGGAAAAGGAGGTTAAGTAAATGCGAAATCGTACTAATGTTTTGGGGAAAACATGAAAACGAGGTCGAAGCGCAGCGAAGCGAAAAACTGCCTATCAAGCAAAAATGTCAATCTTTGTTTACTTGACTCTGTAGAAAGTGCATGCATGCAGGGTATAAAAATTCTATAGAAAACAACAGGTGGTTTCAAAGTAAACCCTAACTCTTTTGGTTCTTAAATAAACTCCATTCTTGTTCCTAATGAGTGGAAAGTTTATTTATAAAAATAGGAATAAGAGGTGCGATCGCCTAGCAACACATGTCTTCTTGTTTAGCGCTAAAAATCGGAAATATAAACAAAACACACACACACACACACACATACACAGAGTGGAGCTGAAAACTCTCTATATCAATTTTGACTCACCATTACAAAAGCGTTTTCTCCGTTCTATCTCGAGGAAACTATTAACTATAGAGTGTTTTCACATGACGTCACGGCGGCCATATTGGTGTCCCAAAACAATGAAACGGCCGCCATGTTGGTGTCCCAAACCAATCCTCTGGGAGTTGAACTCTTTTCTTATGCAAACGCTTTCTTTTGTTTCAATAAATTTGCGTAGATGCAGGCCACGTGAGTGAAAACACTCTATTGAAATCTCAGCGCTTGATGAGCTTATGGTCTTGTCAATTCACGCGCTGTTAGTCAGTTAATTATGCGGGTTAACAAGCCCACAGTTGCATACAAATTGGCTCCACAGTAAAAACTCCAAGGGAGAAACTTGACTTATTATTGTAAAAACACAAACAATTAATAACTTAACAAGGATCAATTAAAACACGCGACAAATAAATTGACAAGACACGAGATACAGTTTTAAAAACTTCATTGAAAACCAGTGACAAAAAGAGTCAAGTAAACAGCAATTTGGAAGGGATGGAAATTAGACCTCTTCTTCGTTCTCCTCTTTAGAGGGTGAATAAAAATTGGTTTCCAACGTCTTGGCGTTTTTGTGTGTAATTAATCCACAATCGTGACACCGAAGAAAGCCCTCTTTGATGTGTTTTCTCTCCTCGGGGATCTGGTGATCGCATATTGGACAAATCTTGTGGTTATCGTGCCAAAAGCATTTAGAACATTTGATGATCAATGTCGAGTACACATTAGAGTTTTCGCAATGTTCACAGGGACTTTTAGAGTGAAAGGTGGTGGACGTTTCAGGGCTACTACTTTCTGTTTCCTTACTATCGTTTTCAGTGTCGTTGTCGTTCTCTTGGGTGCCTTCAGCTTCAACGCCATTCTCAGAAGCCACTTCCTCCTCCTCCTCCTGATTTTCAATATCCGATGAACTCTCCTTATTATTACTCTCACTATCGGAAGAATTTTCTACATTTCGGTAGCCTTTTTCCTTTTCTATTAAATCACTTAACAACTTTTTGATCTTGATTAAACCTTTATCAATTCCTAACTCTGCAAGTCTATCTAGAAACGTATTCAGCGCACGAGGCTTGGTAACCTCATTGTTATGAGGGAGTAACACATACTCAACTAGCTCGGCGATGTTTGTGACGGGAATAGTGCGTTTATTTCGAAGTAATTGTATATTGTTCTAGGTGTATATGTACAGAACGATCTCAAGTGGAATACACATGTCTCAAGTATTGTCAGTAAAGCGTGTAAACGGATCCACTATCTTAGGGTGTATAGAACAGCCCATCTCCCCAGGGACATTGGTCTTACAACTTACATCACTAAGATTAGACCTGTTTTAGAATACGCCTCGCCTGTCCGGGGAGGGCTGCCCATTTACCTCGAAGAAGATCTACAGAGAGTGCAGAATAGATGTCTAAATGTCATTGGTCTCCCTAGGGATACTGTTGAGTCACTTGTAACTAGGCGTCAGAATTTGACGAGGAAAGAATTTAAACGTATCCTAGAATCAGAAGCACATCCTTGCAAACGGTTTTTAGACAAGCCAGTGGATCATGGCCATAATCTAAGATCTTGTGAAACTAACCCAGCGCACCTCAGAATACCTGTATCACGCACTGTTAGGCACAAACAATCGTTTATTCCTAGAGGTGCTAAACTTAACTTAATTTGATATGTATATATAATATGTAGTGTTTTGAATTTTATTGTAATATTACCGTAATTCTTATTGCCAAAGGTAATAAATAAAGGTATTACTATATTATTATTATTATTATTATTATTGTCCGCTGGGAGTCCAGAAAAGAATATCTTTGGACGCGGCCATACTATGCAGCAAATCAGAAGCACGCTTTTCCGACACTGCTCGGGAAAGATGACTCAAAACATCTTTTATTCTTGGTTCTTCATCCTCGCTTTCATCACCAGAACTTTCGATTTCTTCATGTTCACTCTCGTGTTCTTCTTCAACCAAATCTATCTTTCTCTTCATTTTGATGAGTACCCGTGACAGACTTAGCTTCAAATGAGTAACATATAGTTTCGTTTCCTCTTTCATAGCATCAAAAATCCTAGGCTTGTAACAGCAGGTACCAATAGGTCTTGAATAAAACCATCACCCTCTTGTACAAGGATTGGCTTCTTTGTTTTGTAAGGGACATCTGTTTCTGCTAGGTTTACTAAAGCATCCTTATATGGCAACACGTTCCGCTTATTTTCTTCGGGGATAAGAATGTATTCCTTAAGTATATTGTATAAGAGTTGGACTAATGCATGTAGTTGTTGTGGACTGGCTGTCCGTAAAAGAAACTGTCGCTGATGAGCTGGACAAACAGCTAAAAATTGAAGAAAACCACGACTGTTCTTGACAACTTGAGACATTGCGACAAACTGAACTGATGATAGTAGTTTGCAGTCTTTTATTGACTGTCGTGGAGAAAAACAATGGAAATGTGGTGGCGCTGATGGTGGTGGAAGAAAACAATGAAAATGTGGTTGTGGTGGTGGTGGTGGTGGTGGTGGAGGGAAAACAATAGAAATGTGGTGGTGGCGGTGGTGGAGGAACACAATAGGAAAGAGGTGGTGGTGGAGGAAAACTATTGAATTTTATTGCCTTCAAAACTATATCAATGCGCATTATGCTACCATTTTCTCAGTCTACATTCTGCTCCTGAGGAGTTGACATGAGTTGGTTCTGTTCCGTTTGCGAAAAATCATTTAGTAGAAAGGATAGCATGCAAAGGCACGTGATCTCTAAACACCACAATGTTGGTCTTACACCATTTCAAACAGTTCCGTTTTCACAGAAATGTCAGCGGTTTCGATTCGAGCATCCTTTTACCTCCATGATTGCCGGAATGACCGGCTCAGGAAAAACGGCCTGGGTTCGATTTCTATTGCAACAAGCTTCAGAGGCAATTTACCCTCCCCGGAGAGGATTGTTTGGTGTTATTCACAATGGCAGCCTGCGTATACACAAATGCTAGTCGCCATGCCACACATTGAATTCGTCAAGGGAATTCCTCCGGCTTTGGAGCAGGATTCCTATTTTGATTTGAACAAACGGAATTTGATCGTGTTTGATGATCAAATGATTGACGCCAGTAAAGACAAGCGAATTGTGAACCTCTTTACTCGTGGTTCTCATCATCGCAATCTAAGCGTGATTTATATCGTGCAGAATCTATTTCACCAGGGGAAAAGTAGTCGCAGCATAAGCCTAAACAGCCATTATTTGATGTTATTCAAGAACCCACGAGACAAATTGCAAATCTTGACACTTGCCAAGCAAATGCATCCCGGGCAAACTGATTTCTTTTTAAATCAGTACGAGGAGGCTGTAAAAAGACCGTTTGGTTATCTGCTGATTGATCTGAAAACTACCACTCAAGATAATTGTCGACTGCGAACAAACGTCCTGCCCAGTGAAGAAGGTTTTAACCAAGCAGGGTTTCAAGAAAATATTCCTCAAGAGCTTTTACGATATCTAAAGCAGCAAAATCTTTCGCCTGTCCCACTTCTTCCAACTATGCAAGAAATACGGGGCAACATGGATGACTTGCTTTCTCGAAACGATCTTCGGGACGATGAAAAAGCTAAGAGATACTTTCAGTTGCAAAACAGATACCTGGCTTTTAAAGAACAATTAAATACAAGAACACGACCGGAAGAAATAAACAGCACTGTTCCAGACTTAACATCAAGCACACAAGATTCTTCGACAGCAACGGCAGCATTCTCCACTCCCATTAACCCCTTCAACGTAACACCTAAATTAACACAAGCGGCTATCTTACAAAAACTTGAAAACGAAAGCTCCACCCCACCACTAACCTTAAATCCTGCTTTCCTCACCTCTCCTCCCTCGGTAGAAACCCCATCACACGGCCCGAAGCGCAAAAGGCGTCGGATTCAATTTGTAAATTATTTGGATGATCATAATGCTCATGGCAAACAGAGGAAATGAACTCGGCATAAGAAATTTCGAGTTAGACCTTACAAGTACTCCATGGGCAAAGAAGATGATTAATTTCCATCTCTTTCAAATCGCTGTGTATTCGACTCTTTTTGTCACTGGTTTTCACTAAAGTTTTTAAAACTGTATCTCGTGTCTTGTCAATTTATTTGTCGCGTGTTTTAATTAATCCTTGTTAAGTTATTAATTGTTTGTGTTTTTATAATAATAAGTCAAGTTTCTCCCTTGGGGTTTTTACTGTGGAGCCAATTTGTATGCAACTGTGGGCTTGTTAACCCGCATAATTAACTGACTAACAGCGCGTGAATTGAGAAGACCATAAGCTCATCAAGCGCTAAGATTTCAATAGTTAGTCGTTTCCTCGAGATAGAACGGAGAAAACGCTTTTGTAATGGTGAGTTAAAATTGATGCAGAGAGTTTTCAGCTCCACTCTGTGTATGTGTGTGCGTGTGTGTTTTGTTTATATATCCGATTTTTAGCGCTAAACAAGAAGACATGTGTTGCTAGGCGATCGCACCTCTTATTCCTATTTTTATAAATAGACTTTCCACTCATTAGGAACAAGAATGGAGTTTATTTAAGAACCAAAAGAGTTAGGGTTTACTTTAAAACCACCTGTTGTTTTCTATAGAATTTTTATACCCTGCATACATGCACTTTCTACAGAGTCAAGTAAACAAAGATTGACATTTTTGCTTGATAGGCAGTTTTTCGCTTCGCTGCGCTTCGACCTCGTTTTCATGTGTTGCCCAAAACATTAGTACGATTTCACATTCACTTAACCTCCTTTTCCCTTCTTTTGAAGCAAAGATTTTTCAGTTAACCTCCGTGTTTGGTTTTGTTTATAACCGATTTTTAGTGAAAATAATTTAATGATTAAAGATTTTTCATTTAGTATAATCTGCAAAGATGACATGTCATGTTCAAAATTTGCACGCTTTCATTTTGAACACATAAACGTTTCTACAATATCCAATCAGAAGACTATAGCAAACAATATCTAATCAGAAGACTATAGCAAATAGCTAATTATATAAAAATAACTTTTCTGTTTATAGATTAGGATCTCAATATTTTTTGATGACGTCAACTCTAGGAAATTCTGACGTCACTTGCTCCTTGCCAGTTACAAATAAACTATGACATCATCCTATCTATTTGACATGCATGACGTCACCGGCATTAATTTAAAGTGACATCATCCTATCTTAATGGTATGCATGACGTCATCGGCATTAATTTAAACTATGACATCATCCTATCTTAATGAGATGCATGACGTCATCTGCGTTAATTTATACCACTCAAAAAGTTAATTAAATCCACAAAGAAACGGCGTAACCGGTGCCTCCCCTACTACTCTCGTACAAGCGGACGCAACATTGTTGGCCAACAACTCCCAACATTTTTTGGATGTTACACGTTGCCTCTGTTTGCACACCCTGCTGCATGTTGTTGTGTGTGTTGTTGGGAGTTGTTGCACAAAGTTTGAAACCGATCAAACTTTTAACTACGTGCTTAAAAAGACGCAACAACTGCCAACAAGTTGTGCCAACAATGTTAGGAGTTGTTGCGTCCGTTTTCACGTTTAGCTGAAGGTACTAACAACTGATACAAGTAAAGATACTAAACCATCAATGCAAAAAAAAAAACTATTCACACATTGACTGCATGTACGGTTGAAAAAGCTCGTAGGAAAGCACTGAGAGAAAACAACTGGCTTCAAAGTACAGATCAGAGCGGTTAAGAGTCGGAATTCAGATAAAGCTACGTGCAAACGGGCGGAGCAACTCACAATATTCTTGCGCCAACAGTGTTGGGTGTTGTGGCGTCCGTTTTGCAGTGGTGTGCAAACTGATGCAACAACTCCCAATAACACGCAACAACATGCAACAGGGTGCGCAAACGGACGCAACATGTAACATCCAACAATGTTGCGTCCGTTTGCACGGGGCTTAACGACGCTAATTTAACAAACCTTCTTTCGGCTTGTAAATGTAGTGCAGCAGTTTAATATACCACTTCGCGTCGGCTGAATCCCTGTAAAACAAACCAAAAAAAATTGTCTCCGTGCACGGGAAAAAATCCTCTCACTTTACCGGTCGAACCGGTTAGATTATTTTACTGAAGACATTTCAAGTCAAGTCGGTTCATTTCTAAGAGTTGTGACGTCATTGTCAGGTGACATTCATTCCGATGTCAAAAAAAAGGAACCAAGACGCTGTGGGAGCCTTTATTTGGGGGTCGATGTCCCAGGCGTGTGGGAAGCCTTTTTTGTGTGTGTATTAGGAATGTGTGGGCAGTGCAGTAGCATTGTATATTTTAGGGGTTGGTTGAGATGCGTGAAGTGGAAGGCGTGGAGTTATGTTGGACGTGAATTGGTAAGATAATGGCTGTAGTTTGTTAATCCGTGAAACTTGTTTCTCGTCGAATTTAATATGAAGAAACAAAAAATAATTATTTTGGGAGTTAAAAGTGATTTTAGGTGTTGCAGTGAGCTAGTTGTGGAAGTGCTAATTTGGTTATGAAGGGATAGTGCAGTTACAGTGTGTTGAAATGAAGTAGGGGTTGTGAAAATTAAGTCTTGTCAATAGTCGAAAACATACTTGCACTTATTCTAAACGTTGTTAGGCTTTCTGTTTACTATTGGTTTTCGCTTATTTTTTATATTATTTGTATGAAGAAAACATGATAAGGCCAAAAGTTCATTTAATATAGAGATGTTGACGGGGAGTTGGGAGGGGGGGAGGGGTGAAATTTTGTGTGTGTGCTCGGAGGCTTAACTAAGGGCCTGATTGAGGGTCTTAATGGGGGGGGGGGGGGGTCCACTTGTCGGTTGTCGGTTAAAATTTTCGATCTTTGTCGGTAGTCGGTAAAACTCAGTTAATAAGTAGTAATGCGTGTTAGTTATAATATTTGTCATGTATTTCACTCAGTTTCAAGACTTTGATCCCTATAAAAAAGTGTAAAACTTGTAAAAATGCATCATTTGATCGAACTTAAACTTTCTTAACTCTGGTTTCTTTTATTGCAAATGTGAACTTGGTTTACCTGTTGATTACAGGGCACTATAAAAAGTAATGAAGAGAGGTTAATTGGACACAGAGGGAAACGCCCACTCTAGTGTTTTGAATTACGTACTAAGTTATTTTTGGTGAAAAACTGCAGAGGGTGACAGGCGGCACATCTATACCGGTGTGAAACCGTGTGTTGATCTTTAACATCTTTGCCATGATTTTCCTTTCTTGTGGGAAATAATAGGTGGTTCTTTAAAAATTTGGCAAAGTTCAGTGTATTGGTTGGTTTTGTCACAGGTAACCCAGGCTCTGTGATAGAACCACAGTAGTACGGTTCCAGTAAAATTACAGTGTTTGTATGGGGCAAAAATATCATCCTAAAATTTCTAGGAAATACTAAATAAAGATCAAGAAAACTTACTCTGCAGTTAATTGTTGTTGTCCTTATTGCTCCAACGAAGTTAGGTGATAATTTGCAGTAATTTGTTTAAATCCACTCTATCTACAATAATAATATACAATTAAGGTAGGAAACACGAGGTGCCATTTTCGCCGACATGCTCTCATTCAACACAACTTTTTCCACGAAATTCGAACTCCAAAGGAAAATAAAGATGCCAGGATCGTAGAAATAGGATAGTAGCAGATATAGAAACCAACGAAGCTTTCCCAGATAGAGAAACGAATCCCACAGACTTTGACAAACTCGAAGAATATAATCCAACAGACCGAGAATATGCTCGCCGAAGCAGCCGGGCCAGATCAACACGTGGCCAAGAAAATGAGGCCTGGGCACTGTACAAAAAAATTCCATCCCAGAGATCCTGGAGTGACCTTTCTAGGGACCGATACATCATTTGCCTAATGCCGCCCTCCGCTGCTGGAAAAATACTTGATAGAAGGCAATTGTTCTTCCTAGCCAATCAGTATTTACCAGAGCAAACCCCGCACACGCGCCTAAATTTAAATGGTTAAAAAAAATTAATATAATCAGGAGAGTCTGCGGAGTTACAAGGCACCCCATTTCTTTTACTAAGGAATGCAAATAACAGTAATGAAACTAATGAAATAACAACGGGAAATACTTACAAGGCGGGCTAAAAACAAGGTTGAACAAAAGGTAGATGCTGACTCAGATACTGTTGTTGTGAACTCTCGAGCGAAACTATCGTAAATAAACGGTGAAGCTTACAAACTAACGTCAAAAATTATACAGAAAACTGCGACAGAATATGAATTGCGATAACTGAGACGAATGTGAAAGACACGTGCACCAGTAAACAAAGAACTAGCGCGATTAACATATTTAGCGACTAATGCGGCAGTAACATGCCGACTTCTTGTCAATACAAGTGAACGCTCTATCGGTTAAATATGTGAATCATCGTGATACACCTCTCTTTGAATTTGGTCCTGTTGTACAAATGCCTCGGTAAGAGCCAAAAGTCACTTATATCTTTTGCTCGTTTTAAGTTTTGTAAATCCTCCTTCGTTGTTCTTTCCTTTGCCCTTATAACCTCGCCCTATTGATGTTTGATAAACTTTCTGAGGACCAGCGCCAGGCGCTGAATATAGTTCGAGAGGGACATAATCTCTTTATAACAGGCCAGGGAGGTGCGGCTAGGAAGAACAATTGCCTTCTATCAATTATTTTTTCAGCAGGGTAGGGTGGCTTTGGGCAAATGATGTATCGGTGCCCAGAAAGGTCACCTCAGGACTCCCGGGATGATTTTTTTTTTGTACAGTGCCCAGGCCTCATTTTCTTGGCCGCGCGTTGATCTGGCCCGGCTGCTTCGGCGAGCATATTCTCGGTCTGTTTGGATTATATTCTTCGAGTTTGTCAAAGTCTGTGGGATTCGTTTCTCTATCTGGGAAAGCTTCATTGGTTTCCATATCTCCTACTATCCCATTTCTACGATCCTGGCATGTTTATTTTCCGTTGGAGTTCGAATTTCGTGGAAAAAGTTGTGTTGAATGAGAGCATGTCGGCGAAAATGGCACCTCATGTTTCCTACCTTGTACATTATTATTGTAGATAGAATGAATTTAAACAAATTACTGCAAATTATCACGAAACTTCGTTGGAGCAATAAGGACAACAACAATTAACTGCAGAGTAAGTTTTCTTGATCTTTATTTAGTATTTCCTAGAAATTTTAGGATGATATTTTTACCCCATACAAACACTGTAATTTTACTGGAACCGTACTGTGGTGCTATCACAGAGCCTGGGTTACCTGTGGTTTTGTATGAGATTCCGCTTTTCCATTAAAGCTTCTTTTTTAGCAGACACTAAGGGCTGGTTTTGTGTCACGAAAGACAACATTTCTTTTTCTTCCTTGCTGTTTTGTTTCAGGAGCGCGGACTTCCAGTTTCTCTGAGTTTCATTTATTTCTGATAGCAATTTTGTTTTCAAATTGTTTTGGTAGCCTCTGTCCATCAAGCGTTTCTTTTTTTAAAATTTGAAATACTTTCCCAGTCAAACGTTGCTTAGGGCTTAAGGCGTGTGTGTTGGAAGGTTTCCCTTTTTTGAAAATGTGTCTTTTCATTAAGGATAACGTTTTCGTTAAATCTTGTGCCTTCGTATACAGCTGTGTCTAAAAACATTGTCTCAGTGAAAATCGGTTATGATTAATGGAAGTTTTACTTTTTCGACGAAAACCACGATGTCTGGTTTACTTATCGTCCCCGGCGAAAAGTGTCATCCATGCAGCGTTTCCACTGGAACAGTTGGTTCAAAGACGGTTTTGCGTAGACTTAGTGTGTTTCAATATAAGCCATGAATTTGTTGGCAAAGGAAACTGCTATCTTTGTGTGCATCGCGGTACCGTGGGTTTGTGGGTAGAGCTTTCCATTGAACTGGAAAGAATTTTCTTTATGGATTAATCTAAGCATTTCTCGCAGGTAATGTGTAGGACTGAATGGTGGGTTGCTTTGTGGAAATTTTCATACGCTCTGCAAACTATTTCAATACCCTCGATTTGTGACTTATGACGTCCATCGAAACAAGAAATGTTCGGTGTTTTACCTTTTTCTTTGCAATAACATTTATAAAATCAGCGGTATCTTTGTTTACTTCCTAGAAATATGCTCTTCTTTCTGAAAAAAGACAATTTCGGTCCATGTCGATGGTCAGTTAATATTTTTCCTGTCTGTAGTCGGTAATTTTTTTTCTCGTTTTGTCGGTAGTCAGTAATATTTTTCGCCCATCGTCGCTAGTCGGTTAACCCCAATCACGCCCTCCTGATTACATGAGCCCGGCTGGCTTGCTTTGCAGAGATAAAACGCAACAAAATGACAACTGAGCCAGCCCGGTAAGCTGTACCGCAAATGGTCCCCAACCGCAAATGATCCCGAGGCCACAAATGATCCCCAAAATGGACCGCAAATGATCCTCGGCCTCAAGTGATCCCCAACGGTCGACCGCAAATGGTCCCGAAAGAAAAATAGGAATGACTTAGACTCAAGTTAGCCGATCATCGTGTCAATGTTATTATTATTAGAAAAAGTCAGATTAAAAGCAAAATTGTACTTCTCAAATAAATACATGAATAAGAAAATAAATGAAAAAAATCATTCAAGTGTAAAAACGGGTTCGGTAGGCAACAATGGACTTTTAACTCATGCCAAAATGCTGCTTGTTACGATGAATTTTTTCTCTGGTGGGTAGATTATGCTCTGGAGGAAAATGTTTTGACTGGGCAAATGTAGACTGCAAAACAGTCGGTTTTTTCTCAAAATCAGTAAAGAAATCGGCAAAGTGTTTGTACTTGAATACGCCAAAGTAAGGGCTGTTTTGCAGTCTAGAGCAAATGTTATTTTTGCCCCTTATTTCATACTGAGAGGTCTTACATACAGCTATTTCGAGAAAGGTTGTCGGAGAAAAAGTTCACGCGACAATCCCGAAAGGTAATGTGGGACATGATCAATACACTGTTCCTGACACTGTAGCTGTCGAACCTGCTTTTGTTGCTTTCCTTTAGCTCTCGCAAACATACATCCACGGCCTCTCGTGACATTCTTTCAAATGTCTTTGGAGAAAAGTGAACTCAAAACTACCCACAATGCCTTTTGGGATTGTCGCGTGCACTTTTTCCGACAACCTTTCTCGAAATAGCTGTATAAGCGTCATTATAACTATTCGCAACATGTTCATGAGCTGTAAGCAAGCTACTGTTTCGAAATAAACCGAAACCTGTGGACATTGATGATAAGTTCGGGGGCATTTTGATGTTTGTTTATTTTAAATCATGTCTTGTTTCGTAACGGGCACCTAGGTTACAAGCAAATGTCTTGCTGTTTATCTCATAAAATTAACACTTCATAGAAAAATAAAAGTTAAATATTCTGAAAATTAATTCGACACTTCCAAAAAGATCAGTAAAGTCGATCAATTAAGCTCTTGTTGTGTAGAGAGTGACCGGCTTTGTATTCCTCAGAAGACAAGTTCAGCTTCTAGGCGTTAAAATAATAGTAGGGGAATAATAGAGTTTTTTTCTACGCGTCCTGTCTGTCTTAAATTTTTTCAGCGACGAAACATTATTGAAAGAAATTTGAAGCAATTAACAAAGGAAAACGTATACGGTTGATACCATATACTTTTCAGATTTATTACATTTTTTTTCGCCTTGTATAGATTGACTTGAGATGTGGCGTCCCCCTTCCCTTTTTCATTATAAGGCGAGAGAAAATTAGGTTCCTTTCAGTTATAATCTGTCCTTTTTTGTAACCAGTCCCATAAAATCCATTCCCATCCTCAATTTTTCACTGGATCATTTGTGGTCGACTTTGGGGATCACTTGCGGTCAAGGATCATTTGTGGTCCATTTTGGAGATCATTTGCGGTCTTAGGATCATTTGCGGTACTGTACAGATGTAAGATCCCGGTATTGTGATGCCGGAATCCCGGGTGCAAATTTTCCACGTAATCACGCTTGCCGGGCTGCTCGGCGAATGAACCAAGTGAGAAACAGGACATGCGCATTGCTTCCCCGGCTCATGTGATCAAGTCCTTACTGTGAGTTGTATTGTCACGCAGTTTGCACGTGAACGCTTCGGAATTTGCCGCTTTTGTGGTTTGTGCATGAGAGAATTCGAGTTAATCTAATAAACCCAAGGGTTTTAAAAATAGAACGCGGTTTGCACGTGTGGATGTTGAACTCTGCCCCTTTTACGGTTCGACCGTAAAAGAATGACTTGTTTACGGGGTCATTTTGCTCAATAAGATTTTAAGAAATTACCTCCTTTCCGAAAATATATGCAATGAAATTATGCATCATTTAATGGATTACCCTTAATTATCTCATGCACAAAATCAAAGAATTTTGCGTGACGTCTTCTTTGGCGCTCGACAACCGATATATTGTCAAACTCTTGGCAATAAGCCAAACCATTAATACCGTGTGCTGCAAGGACGATTATTTTCAAAAGGGAAATTTTAAATTATTTAATAGTATGTTTCAATCAGTGTACCTTGTTTTTTCCAAAAAGATTTTTTTCCCTATTGGTAATTTGTTTCCCGTGCGTTATCTGTGGGTCGTATGAAACGAAGGTAAATGCTGATACAGCGCGCGGCAGACATTCGCGTCGCTTGGCTTGTTTACGTTCGCGCGTATTGCGTGCCTATTGCAACTTTGAATCAAAACAAGCGAACTCAATTACTCCATTTGGGGGATCCCAAATAATTATATCATAATGTCATTAGTCTATGTGTAATCTATGTGTTATAATGGATCTAAACTAAAGATCAAGCTGTTTAGGTATATAGTGTAAGAGGTCCAAAGATGGAAGATGTGCGTTTGGATGAGACACCCGAATTCTTACCTGTTTAATCCTGGATTGAATACATGCTTGACATGTTTTATAACTGGCTCTGCAACCAAGTACATCCTGCTGGTTTCAACAGCACTCTGCAAGATTCCGTTAGAACACCAGATTAATAAATTTTCCGCTTACTTGACGGTAATGATATATGAGAGAAAATACAATTCAAAGTTATTTAAAGGGATAGGTTCTCGGTTATGGGCATGCTCATTAATTAAATTACTTTTTTCCAATTTATTATTAATTCTATAGGTTAATAATCCCACTCACATGTATCTCAGCGATCTCAGAGGTATTTCAAAGTAAAAGTGTATTTCAGAAAAACCTGTAGTAGGATGGAGGAGTACTAAAACCGCAAAAAAAATTAGTGGATTATGCCAACACTACCAACGTTGAATTTATTGTTGACCCGAAGGTTTTATTCCATGGTTGATTAATTTACAGCGATCTGCAAACATTTAAGTTGATCAAGTGCAAGTGACTGCCAGGGTAGTGTGCAGATTGGTTCTTTGACAACATTATGACATGATCATATTGCTTGCATAGACGATACAGCATGTCCGGCAGAAAAACAGCATTTTGATAAATGAGCATGCGCTAAACCGTGAACCTGTCCTTTTACAGGTTGTAAGAGGAATGATTGTAATAAGCATGAAAATTTAATTAACTGCATATAAAAGTGTGACTCATAAACTAACAGAACCTCTTGGTTTCCATTTGTGGGCAAGAACCACTTTCTTCGGACTTCGAGGATCAGCAAAACAGCAAATCGTAGAGTGATGAACAACAGGCACAAGATGGATGGGAGACGGATGAGGAGAATGATATACAACACATTCCTGTGTTCACCCTGAAATGAATTGAACAATAAAGATGCATCTCAGAATATCCTTGTCTAAATGCAATTTCGCGAAGTTGCGGTCAAACAACCACAACCTGATTAAAACATTTGTTGGAAGCCGATGTTTTCAATGTTTGACAGCCCCTCACTTGACAGCCCATCACAATATTTTTGTGAAATCTTGTAAATATTTAAACTTTGTTATAACATTTATTTTGTTCTCGAAATGAAGAAGTTGTTTCACTCGCTCTCGACATGACAACTTCTTAATGGGACTCACGCAAGCGCAGTAATATGGGCCCACCTTTCCCGCTCAGGGAGCCAATCAGAACACAGGATTCGCGTCATCTTGCTCGCCTGCGGATTCAGTAATATACATGAAATAAATATTGAAAAATTATTCACTGAAGTGGAGGTGGTCGAGGTAAATATCCACCACTAACCACCGACACAGAGGTGAATAATAGCTGTTTAGTATATACTAAAACAGTGAGATAATTGAGCGCAAAAATGATGATGTTTAAAATATTCATTGCTGCCGACGATTACAATTTTGGCGCGCAGATGTTCAAAACGACCGTCACGTTTTCTTGCCAACAAATAAAACTTTTGAAGGCACTTGTTTAGCTATTTCGGGAACATAGGGTTACCCCATCACTCCGGTCAACTTTACCAGCTTAAGAACCTCTTTACATGGAGGTGGGGGACCCCAGGTAAGTGAGGTAACACGCTTAGGTGGGGTAAAAAAAACAATCCGCGTTTACATGCAATCTTAGGCCGGGGTGCACTGTCTCAAGATTATTGAGCTAAGCACGTAAACAAGAAAAATACTGGCAAACCACGTGTTCTGGCAACTAATGCGCTTCTAGTCTGACTTGCTGCTCTTGCTAAAACTTTCAGTGCTGTGGATTTCTATTGTTACCTTTAATGATTAGAAGTCACCGCCAAAATGAGTTTTGCACGAGTTTGATGTATCACGAATCTGACCTCGGCAAGGCAGGTTACGGCAAAATTTGCCCACGGCTGAGAAAGTCATCTGGTCTAGCAGACCAGGCTACCCGATACAGTAAAATCCCGCAACTAAGAACCTAAAAATTAAGAACCTGTTAGCCTAAAATTGGTCATTTATACCCCCTATAAACAAGAACCTATTTAGCCTAAGAAATTTAAAACAGGTTCTTATTTTCTAAAATCATACTAGTACATTACAGCTGCATTACAAGAATCATATTTGAAGCAAAAAAAGCAGATTGCCATTGTTGTAAAAATGTTTTTTTAAAGAAAAATGAGTGCAAGATATGTAGACTTACAAAGCATACTAAGCAATATGTAGATCGACACACCATTATGCATTAAAGCTAGTAATAATAATAATAATGATAATATAAAAATATCTTTAAATAATTGATGTAGTTTCTCCATGATTAAGAACCCATTTTAAGAACCTAAACAGACTAAAATTCTGTTAACTACCATTTATATAAGAACCTGTTTAGGCTAACTCCTAAAAATGTAGGTTCTTAGTTGCGGGTTTTTACTCTATGTTGCATTATTTTGAAACGATTTTACCTTTAGTAGAAAGCCTTTGATCTTCTTAACAAGATGAAGTATATTTTATGGGTGGTGGTGCCGGGAGAGACCTGTGACGTCACCAACAATGGTCGCCATCCTGGCGGCCATCTTGGATTTTACCAAGAATTGGAAATCAGGTTAAAACCACGAGAAATGGTAATTTTATGTGCTTTACAAGAAAAATAACACATAAATAAACACTTTGCATGATTTTAGCCACAAGATTTACATTTATTGTTGAAAGAAGTTGAAAAAACATGTAATTTCACCCAAAATTGGCTTGACCACCTGCTACTTATGACGTCATATCTCGTAACCATAGCAGCTGACCATCACTAAACTTGTCTCAAAATCTGCGCGAGGGATGAACGAACAGCCAGTGAAAACGTCAGGTGCTGATGTTTTATCCTCTTGGAAAAAAACTCAGAAAAACCTTGGGGGGGGGGGGGGTTGGCATCCACCCCCCTTGTACTTTCGCGGGTTAAAACGAAAGACTACATAGAGAGGAGGGTTACCTCACCTACCTCTGGGTTCCCCCACCGCCATGTAAACAGGTCCCTACTGACGTAACCCTACCCCCCGGGTAACCCTACCTGCCTTGTAAACACGTCGTGAAAAAAAGAAGAAATGTGCGAGTGCTAGGGAACCCTAGCACCAGAGTTACCTCCCTCCTTGTAAATAGGGCCTAAGATTGTATATAGAATGCAAAATCACGTTGGGTTCTTATTGACAAAAGTCAAATACAAAACTAATATAGGCTTATTTACAGTGAAATGATAATGTTGATTAAAGCATCTACGTGAATGACATCTATACTTTTGTGTTGTATTCATTCGATCTTTTAGGCAATTCGCTTAGCTGTTTCATTGACCTCGTCTCATTAGCCTCATTCGACTCGCTGTTTCATTCCCCTCCTCGGGCAAATTATAATTCAATTTGGTCACCTCGTAGCTTCATTCACCTTTTGAGGCAAGTAAAAACTCGGATTAAAAAAGCAGTGAACTACATTGGGAAGGTTATCTACTGAAAATGTTTTTGCAGTTGATTGTTGGATGGCGGTTTGGAACATAAATTTAATATCTCTTTGTGACAAGATGTCATCAATTGTGTTTGTGATCACCAGCGATCAACAGAATTGAAACGACAGCGCTGCGAGACACATAAAATAACACTGTATTCCCCTCGATTCCTCATTAAAACTTCCCCTACCTAATGAATACTTCCCGAAATACTTTACTTAACTTTACACCTGACATGACAAGCTAGTGAGTAACTTGCCTTTACAGTAAAGAATCGAAATTTTCTTCACACTCGCGACCGGTTTTCTACTTCAACTGCCAACACCAACACAACAAATGTCAAAGAACGAGTTCGCAGATTCAAGTCTGTCAGCACTAACAAACCCTATAACAGGTTTATCTCAATTTACTTTTGTTTTTAGAAGGAATTTATAAAGCAGGGTCGTAACGAGGTATAAGGGATCAGGGATCACAACGCCGGGATCTGGATCACAAGCCGTGGGATCGGGATCAGCAGTACTGTAAGAAGATCAGGGATCCGGTTCCTCTCTCGAATATAACAACCAAGACCACAAAATTCTGAAATGCGCCTTAATCGGAGGGACCTGCAAACATTTTAAAATTCAGTTGTATTTTTGCTGTAACATTTGGACCCGGTACTAAACTGTATGCAATCCGATCTAGCCGAATCGTCCAGAATCCAGGAAACAAAATCCCCCATAAATCTGGAAATAAATTGATGCAAAATTGTGAAGCCAGATTCCTTTTAAATTTCTTGTCGCTACACCTTTTCAATTTTATACTAGCATTGTAAGCCGTTGTTGTTCATACGCCTGTTACGATGGGGATTCTCTTATCATCCTGGTCTTGTAGAAATCTGTAGCTATTTTGATCGCTGGTCAAGCCAATCTTTGCCCAAAGAGATCTCATCTAGATTTCATTTTGCTGGAGCAGGAGCTACTGAGGAGCGTAGCGTCCATATACTCATATGCGCCCGTACAGCTAAGATAAGAAACTAAAATTATTTCCTGAAAAAGGATTTTTCTCCCTTGAAAATCGGGATGACTGATAACTCGTTCGCGCTATATTGGTGACTTTGTGTTAGTGAATACTCAGTTATCCTTTTTATTATTCCACAATTCTGACGGTGTCACTCGCCTTTTTTTCCCTAAAGAATGTACCTTACCGACAACTCTAGAGATGGGCAAAGTAAACAATAACTAACTAACTGCATTTTACTGCGTATCAAATCACTGTAAAAAATGCTGGAAATAGCATTTCCGAGGCCTCCAAATTAGAAAATCTTCTGGGGGAGCATGCCCACTGACTCTCCTAGGCTGGCCCGCCTTCGGTGCTTCAAATCTTCATCATTGCATCGTACACTTTCTAGATCTCAGGCTACGCACACTAGTATGA
Source organism: Porites cylindrica (assembly GCA_964035525.1). Taxonomy (NCBI): domain Eukaryota; kingdom Metazoa; phylum Cnidaria; class Anthozoa; order Scleractinia; family Poritidae; genus Porites; species Porites cylindrica. The sequence continues at coordinate 16,097,282 of OZ037781.1, read as the reverse complement.
GTAGTCTACAAGGATAGTTAGATGGTGATGCGCGACTAGAGGCGTCTAGTTTTTTTATGATATGCAGCTAATCCAACCCAGATTGAATCCAGGGATCAAAAAATTTTCTTGGGGTAGGGGATCAAGATTTGCAGCAATTTTGGGATCAGGTATCAAAATTTAAGGTCGAAACGGGGGATCAGGCGGGATAAAATATACTTTGTTACGACCCTGATAAAGACTTTCCCAGCACTCACAAAATTAGCAAAGTTAGGCCGCAATGTTTTCACTTCGCTTTATCGGGTGCTACGCGGCGGGGCCTGGCAACTCCTAATAAACATCCAGACTGACAAACAGGTAACCGCTAAGTCGAGAAAAAGTATTTACCCTATGTGGGTAGCAATAAATATTGATACATATTCCGGTTAATTAGACAAATTAAAGCTTTACCTGTAAAAATTGCCAAACCAAATTTTATCGCCTTCTTCGTATTATCGGGAACAGCTTCTTCGCTTATTTGTGAAATTTCTTGGTTTGCTACTGTAGGCCTGTAGCAAACCGGAAGGCCACTTTGCTCGTAACTTATGCGATTTTGGCGTCGCTCTGAGGTGAATAGCACTGGATATCCCGAGTTTGAGTAACCAATCCCAGCGCTCCAAAAACACTATCCACTGTTTTAGTGTATACTAAAACTCGTTATAGTGTAAAGACAAGTATTGATGATCGGGCGATCACATTCCCCGATAAATTGATAAAAGGGACAAGCATAATAACACGGGCTCTTCGCCTTAAAAAAGACCAACAGTAAGTAGTTGAAACGTCGCTATCCACAAAGGTGAACAACCGTTGTTAGAGTTAATATACTTTCTTACCTCAAGATATATAAACTTCTCGCATTGAAAATTAATTCCAAGATCGAAACAGAACCTAAAAACACACAAAAATAGAAGTCAAAAGCGGAAAGTTAACATGGATTATATCTGATCTACAGTCGACTCCCGGTAACTCGAACCCTCTTAATTTTCATTTCCCTTCAGATCATTTTTCATATAATTTTTGCCCTCGATAACTCGAACTCCCAATAACTCGAACTTTTTTCTATTTCCCTTGAAGGTTCCAAATATCGGGAGTGGACTGTAGTAACAAAGGTTGGCTGGCTAAGGTTCTACGGTTAGCTTGGGCTCAGAAACAAACTTGTTTTAATGTATTATTTTGTTTTTGCCCTTTATCACTATGGCTGCGAAACTTAGCAAAAGGACTGCACGCGCAGTCGATATTGCTGTTACAAGTGTTTTTCACTTTTACGCCTTCTCTTTAAAAATCGAAAGCATCAATAACTTTTGTTTATATTCAGTTGTTTCTGTTACGATGTATTACGTCATCAGTGACATGACTTGTGCAAAACACCGAGGATGGAATAGTAGATGGCATAGAAAGATAGCAGCCGTTTTGAACGGCGTCACATATCCCCAAAAGCACGATATCCCAGTACGTCATGACCAGCTAAAACTATTAGGAAGATGCGGGTAATAAGCAATCATTGATGACGTCAGTCACTCTGAGATCAATAAAAAAATTCATATTGCCAGTATATGATCATTAACGTCAAGCAAGACAGCAGTACGATGGTGGTAGCTGTTTAGTCATTAGTGTAGAACTCAAGAAAACGGGAAAAGAGTACATGTATCGGCATCACACCTCTGGTTAAGTCTGTCTCCAACCCACCGCCGAAGTCCTTGTTCTTGCAGGTCCCAGTTGTGTACCAGGATTTGAGTAGGCGCCATGATTGGCTTGTTAAAAATTGGAAACGCACTTCTCGTAATCCGTTGAGTCAGTTGGGTGTCCAGAACAAGGATCACGGCAGGATTAGATTACTTTAGTGACGCACGCTATTCATAGCTATGCCAAGACGAAAATACAGTCGAACCCCGCTATTTCGAAGTCGCAAGGAAAATGGAAAAAAGTTCGAATGAATCATTTTTAAATAAAATACAGTACAGTATGAAGAAAGGCACTGATTAAATAAAAATACAATGTCGAATGATCAGAATAGAGACAGCAGAGTTCATACATGAGTATTTCTGCCGGAAGAACAGTTCACTAACAGTGCGTTTTGGTTTTGCAATTGAATAACACAGCTGGAATTTCTTAGCGGGACACTACACGTGAGTCAAGCATTGTTAAGTCATTAATTACGTAACACGAGCTTAAGTAAAATGCAATACGTTTCCAGCTGTGCTCTTATGTTCGTACTCTGTTTTTGACAAGTTCGAAATAACGGGGTTGATTTAAGGTGTAGGGAAAGAACGATGAGTTCGAAATAGCGGGGAATTCGAAATAACCGAGTTCGAAATAGCTGATAGAAAATGACTGAAAACATAAGGGCAAATCCAAGGGAATTCGATCTTCCTTCGAAATAGCGGGGTTCGACTGTAGCCGAATAATTGACTAAAAATGAACGAAAACATTGCTCGATGGATATCAAGGAAACAGGTATATGTTTTGAAGAATGCTTGCGACAAGGATATGATGTAAGGGACTAAGAGTAATATTTTGAATTAAGAACACTTATTGAATTCGGCTTCCCTATGATATGAAGAATATGCGGAACTGGGAGGCTGTTATCCGCCGAAGCCACACCAGCCTCTTCGATCTGTAAAACTCTTCGTATCATACTCAGCCTCTTTAAATGAACTTGCAGATCTCATCACAGGCTATATCTAAAGGGAGTTCTATCTTTACGTGGCTTATGTACGCCGAACTTAGCACCAATTGTAATCCCAATGAGGCCAGAAATAGCGCTACACTAGCGTACTCTGAAAGTGTCATTGATGGCCAGACCTTTTCCATTGACCTTGAGAAATCTTTTACACTCTCAAAGAACCTTTCGAGCAGCTGGATTGCCTTGATCAACCGTCTACGTCCCAACAGTATTTCCAAGCTCCAGGATGATTCAATGGTTGAGTCGAGGACAAATTTTTCCAACATATATAAATATTTTTACTTTAACTTTGAATAGAACGTAAAATCATGATAATGCAGCAAACAGCGGTTCAACCGAATTGCATACGTCGAAACGCAATACTTCACCATCTACAGCAAGTCATAAGGACCAAAAGTACACATAAGTCGGTAACCAGGCATGATTCATTTACAACCTTATCGTTATTTCACGTGGCATTGTCTAACCTTATAGCAGCATAAAGGAATCCAAGGGATGACCCAACCAGCTTGTATTCAGTCGCAAGGCAGGCAAAAAGTGGGTAGAACAGTATTCCATACACAAGAACAAAAAGTATTTCGACGAAAACTGGAAGAAATTGAAAAATTAAACTTCAAATGAACGTACACTAAAGTACAAATTAATTAAATGAATTAAAAATGAAACCGATATTATCTCAAATGGAGTCTGGATAATGGCATTGGTATCTCATGAATTGACGGAAGGAAATGAAAGCTACAACCTCGGACAAAATTGTTGACACGGGCCTATCTTTTTTTCTAACTTTTACGCCATAATACCATCTCCCTGAGAAGGAAGATAAGTAAACCACCTCCCACCCCATATCCATGTTGTTTTGGTCAAACGCCAACAATTTAACTCTAGCGTCACCCTAAGCAACATTGGATAAGGGGGGAGGGGGATGGGGAAAACGGGCATTTATTTGGTGACGGTTTCCGTTTTTTTGCCAGAATGACTGAAAAAAAGGTGATTTTTTGTGACGCGTTTTGTCCGAGGTTGTAGTTGACAGTTATTTAATCAGTATTCATTCAAACTATTTCGCCGTTTCTGATTGGCTTTTAGTTTAATCTCCCGGCTTATTCTTCATAACCAACTGGCACTGACCAAATTTGGAAGATGTCTGCCGACCTTAACAGAAGTGACTCAGATTTTACCTATTGACAGAAAAAGAGACAGACGGCGGCGCGGTCGCTCAGCTGCTTTGGCAGTTCAGAGCCGGAGAAAACAGCGGAGGGTTTGACAAGGGTAGTGTAGGAGCTGCTCGGAAGGTCTCTCCTAATTAGTCTAAGAAAACATTGACATGTCATTCTTCCAGTTGTTTTAGTATTGTTTGGGGTCAGGGAAACGCACCATCGGTGACTTCTCTTCCGAGCAGCTGCTACATGACTCTTGACAAGTTCTGCGAAGACGAAAAATCCGAACTACCGCCTAAAAGCTAATGGTACCTGAACTGCCGAGAAAAAGGCAAATATTATGAGGACGGGAACTATACATAGATCGAGATAAGCATGTTTTAAAGTAGGAAATATTTTGAATAAATGATAGCATTTCCTCACCCTCCAACCAAACAGAAACACCAGAGAACGGGAATCTGCCAATGGCAAAAGAAAAGAAAAGTCCTAGGCATGAACTGGCCGTGGCTCCAAAGGTGACAGCAATAGTAAACCTGTTGCTGTAGCTAAAACTGTGTAAGAAGTTCACTGGTCTGAAAACAAAAAAAGAAAAAAGATAACATTTTACAACGTCATCTAATAACTGTGCAAAGAATACAACTGTAAAAAAGGCAATACTTACATCACGAGCCCAGGATAACCATGGCAGTATTCAAGTTTTAATTTGTTTCTCCGGTTGAGACATGACAGAACCACAATAATGGCAAGCTGTTGAGGGCAACAAAGCGAGTCTTCAGATAATACTAAAAACATACTTAGGCCTGATACATGTGGTGGTAAACAATAAAATTAACCTGTTATTGCTAACTTTAAACAAAACCAACAGCAGTGGAAAAATATCGAGCCATTACTCACAGCTGTACCGAGACATCCCAGTTCGAAAGTCGCTGGATCAATGGCTGGTTTGCACCTGGAGAGGGATAAGGTACCTATTTTCAGTGTTTGAATCTGTTTTGTTTTAATAAAACGAGCAACGAGCAATTTAAGGTCTCGGTAAAGGAAAACGAGGTGCCCACAGAAAAAAATTCTAGTCGCGCGAGTATTTTCGCTACAAAGGCAAGTTATATATTAAATTAAAGCTAAAAGACTAAATTACCTTTGAAAAGATTTTATTTCATCGAATTTTAAAAGACGCTTAAGTTTTTTGCTGTCGAACTCATAGGTATCGAGTTTACTGCTGAAGCTCAAGCCCTTTCGCGTTGTTAAATATTCACTTCCTTTTTATTGCATGTGATTGACAGATAAAAGACCTAAAAAAGGGCGTGAGGAATTTTCCAATTTCCCTTTGTAACTCATTTTATGTCAGTTTCTTTGTGTAAATCGCGCTCGAGATTCGACTTTTTAGTTTGAAATGCAATAATTCCGTTAATATGAGACATATGCAAATTTCCTCACATCTTTTTTAGGTCTTTTATCTGTCAATCAGATGCAATAAAAAGGAAGTGAATATTCAACAACGCGAAAGGGCTGGATCTTCAGCAGTAAACTCGATACTTCTGAATTCGACAGCAAAAAACTTAAGCGCTTTTGAAATTCGATGAAATAAAATCTTTTATAAGGTATTTTAGTGTTTTAGCTTTAATTTTATGTATATCTTGCCTTTGTAGCGAAAATACTCGCGTGACTAGGATTTTTTTCTGTGGGCACCTCGTTTTCCTTTACCGAGACCTCAAGCCATTTATTACTGAAAGTATAAATTTAAATTAACTTACACACTTCTGCACTCTCACGTGATTTTAAAGTCCCATGAAATGCATAATTATTCCATCAAAATAATACTCCGTTTCTGATTGGCTTAAATCACTGGCTTATTTTTTTATAACCATCAAGCGTCCCCTAGAATTTCCTCACGAAAGTAAGGCTACTCCATGTCCTCCATCTTTCGACTGGACTCATCTGGGTGGATAAAGGCGTTTTGGATGAGACGAAAGTTCCACCTAAACTTTCGAGACGACCAAAGTTCGCCTCAGACAACCGACCAGATGTAAATAGTTTTAGTACGGCTCCAAGTCAACCAAACACGCTTCTGAAGCAAAGAGAAAACGATCGACACTTCTCCCGTATTTGGAAACATTCGGTTGTCTAGAGTTCCAAGTATACGAAATCGCCCCATGGATCATTATACGTTTCTGGGGAAACTGCCCACCTCCCCCTCCCCTAAGCCAACATTTTGCCCAAAGTGAGAAGTAAGTGTTAATATTGGCTTAGGGGAGGGGTAGACGGGCAGTTTTCCAAGGTAATCGTAGCTTGATTGCAGCTTACCGGGACAACTACGATCGCCTAAGGTCTACAAAGAGTAGCCATGGGAAGAAAAGCGTGTGGGATTCAATTATGGAAGATTTTCTGAGTTTATGCAGCGACGCTGGAATAGAAACTGAGAAAACATTAGCCCAAGTCAAAGAGAAATGGAGGTCTTTGTTCGACAAATACAAAGCTGTCAAAGATAACAACAACAAAACGGAAAGGGATCGTAGGACCTTTCAGTTTTACGATGAGATCGATGAGTTCATGTCAGGGTCCGACAAAGGAAACCCGAAATTTGTCAAGGAAACGCGAGTAATGCAAGTGAGGCCAAAGGATTCCCCGACAAGTTCCGATAGTGGGAGCAGTGACGCGTCAGCTACTGTCACTATTGCTGATCCAACAACGGCCGCTGTTGGGGAAAAGCCAAATGAGAAAGATGATTCACCCAGTCAACCAAAAAAAAAGAAGAAGAAGAGAGCAAGCCTTGAAGGAAAGGAGGCAGAGAGTACCATTCTCAATCTCATGGAGGTACAACAAGCAGCCATCGAGAAAGCAGACGAGAAAGACGAACGGATGTTCGAGGCTTTGTTAAAATCCCAAAGCGACTCTCAACATAGACACCTGGAATTTACTCTTTCTGCCCTGGGGAAACTGGGCGAGATTTTCTCTTCGAAAAAATAAAGAAATGTTTTCTTAACGGTATACACAACTACAAAAGCAATTGCTCAAGTTATAGTTTTCAGTTTTATAGATAAAATGCAGGATATAGGTATAAACAAAGGCACCGAGCGTGAATTTTAAACCATTTTATACACAATACGACAGAGGAATGTTCACGTTTTTTTATTGATAGATTTAAGTTTTACAAGGAAATTTCATGTGATATTATTGACTCACATCATTTTTTAAATGCTGCCATTAGGTATAGCCATGTTACAGTTTTGCGTCAGTTATAGTACAGAACATTCACGAAAAACTTGAAAGCTTGTATGATTATTATTAAACCTGTAAATTCAGAAATACAAATTTTAATAAAAATAGAGTTTTATAGTCAAACGTTGTGATTAAATGGGGAGTTAAGCGTAATCAAGGGAAGTATTTAAAATCTCCAAAGCGTGTTTATTCTTCGAGTGGAAATTCTAAAAGACAAACAACAGAAACAAAGTCTAAAAAACGGCTCCTCTCCAAACAGTTTTTTTCCGGCGGCTGTTTATGAAGTGTTTACTGTGGAAGGCCTTTACACTAGTGTACATACCTAATTTACGGAACCGAAGGCATTACAGAAAAAGAAACCAAATTATTGATTTGCTACAAATTCAATTACAGCCCGTCGAACACCGCTTGCAGCCTGGCTGGGAACTCCATTGTCATCATCGTCAATATCTCCATCGAATTCTTCCCCTCGAATAATGCAATGTTGTGAAGTACACAGCATGCTATGATCGTGTTTGGGGTTCTCCAATGATCCTCGTCCAAGCGCTTCAGTAGTGCTCCCCATCTACCCTTTAACAAGCCAAACGCATGCTCAGATACTATTCGTGCTTTAGAGAGTTCTTTATTAAACTTTTTCTGATATCGGTTTAGTGCGCCATTATCTTTGATCACTGGTAGAAGCCAGGTCTTCAATGGGTACGCTGAGTCTCCCACCACAAGGGGGCGAATTACAGTTCCTCCCAAATCCAGGGTAGGTTCCATGAGAATATCCTCGTTTTCAGCGGCCCAATACACATCGCTTAGTCGCAGCATTCGAGAATCATGCAGACTCCCGGGAAACCCAGTGGCAACAGATAAAAAGAGTCCCGAAGAGTCAACAATTCCTTCCAGTAAATAACTGTAAAAATGTTTCCGGTTAAAGTAGTCCTCGTGATTCTCTTTTGGTGCCTTTATAGGAATGTGACTTCCGTCAATCGCAGCAACAACATTCGGAACCTTGCTCTTCTCAGAGAAACCTTCAATTTTGCTTATTTCCGCCCTTGTAGAAGGAAACTTTATGAAGTCATCCTGCAGTCGGCAAATTGCTTCTACAAACTCATGACAGCACTTAACCACGGTAGGTTTTGCTGGTCCGATCATCAGTCCACATGAGCGATAGCACAGTCGCCAAGCGCCACAAGCTCACAGCCACTCGCTTTTCAACCGGAACAGCGTCACGCATTCTAGTGTTTTGTCGCACTAGTGCTGCCCTACTAGCCTACAGATATACTCAAAAGTAGCCCGAGACACTCGAAAATTTTCGTTCCACCAGTGATCGAGAGCTCTGTTGTTTAAAAGTTCCTGGAACCAGTTCTGGGGACGAGGAAATATCCAAGCACGTCTTGGCCTGCGAGCAACTTGCAGGCGACGGTTTCTGTAGAACAAATACAGCATCTGGAGTGATTGTAGAAATCGTACTCGCAGACGCCTTCTACGCATTCGTCTTAGAATGAAGTTTTGGATCGCTAAATCAACCGGATGTTGCCGTATAAGAAGCAGAAGAACGACTGCAAGGAGACCATACGTTTCGCGGTTTGCGATGTCCATGATGCATTAAATTTCCCGCCAAACACTACCAGGTCAATAGTTGACCTTGGGTAATTATTTGCAGTGTAACCGGAAAATATCACCTAACCGGAAACCCAAGCCGATCCCAACCCAAGCCAATTACCCACTGGGAAACCTCGGGCAGAAGGTATGTGTAACCGCAACTATTGTATCCAAAATTCTGCTACTGGCTTTAAATGAAGCTAAAATCGGCGACAAAATGAGTTGAGACACTTCCCCCAAAAGTAGGCTTTTTTACGTTTTATAAACTTCAAAAGGAGGAAATATAGCTTTCCTCCCCCATCCCCTCCGTGCAATGTTGGGCCCTTGTTCTAGCTACCTATAGAAAACAACAAAAACCCCAACTTTGAATGGAGGGGACAGGGGAGGGGTGCGGATTCTTTTGTTCTCCGAAGTCACCCTATTTAAGTACAATGTCTCAACAATTTTGTCGCCGATTGTAGGTGAGCACACACGCGTTTGTTTAATTGAAGCAAGCAGAACGGTAGCCTGAATTTCATCCGATTACTTCGAGTCGTTATTACTTCCTCAGTAACGTGACTGAGGAGAAAACGACTCGAAGCAGTCGGATGAAATTCAAGCTAGCAGAAGGGAATTTCAGTAGAAATGAATAAAGATTTCTAGTTTACACAACTCGTTTCGATAAAAAGAACCTGTTTTACTTACGTTGTGTTAGAAGTACCATTCACTGCTAAAGCTTCCGACATTTTGAAAGTCAATGTGCAGGCTTTTCACGCCGATTTCACAAGGAGCCAGCTACGATACTGTTCAATTGCCCGGTGATTTGAAGATAAGCTTGTTAAGCCTGTACCTCTGCTGACGTACAACTGCAACAGTAGACGAGTTTATAGAATACCAGATATCAAAGTTAAGGATAGAGACTGTCACGGTTAAAAATCAAACTAGCTCCAGCGTCCCTCCCAGAATTAAGATATATCTTATTTACATTTTGCTATCGTTGAATTAAAATGCGCATTCAAATAAATGAAACGAAGCAAAGCATTATCGAATCTGCAAAATCAAAAGTGGGCAGGATTTTTCTTGTTGGACTGATCGCTCGAAGACTAACTTTGACGTTTGTTCCCTGTATATCTGAATATGGACGGGGGCACCCAACGTCAGTTTTTGGAAAATTTCTGCTCAGAACACAGGTAGCCCAAGCTCACTATGAGAGCCCTGGACAACATTATCCTACTTAGGTAATTAAGGTGGCTCGACTGGATTTTTTGAGGGGGATTCCTCCCAAGTTTGAGCATTAACTAGGTCGGCATGAGTAAAGATATGGAAAAAAGGTTACCACAACTGTATTATATAAAGACGAAAATTTCTTATGATCTGGATTTTATTGCAATCAGAGTCGCCATGGCAACGTAATGACGCCATTACGTTTTTCATTTATCGTTGTGTTTCTCTGTACCAGGAGTTTTTTTGAAGAAATCGCTTAAGGGAATATGTACCTGCCATAATTGCCTCCATTATGGCAAAGTTTGAAGAAATTCTATGGGAGCGTTTTCGAAATATTTTGAAATGTAGTTTTAAGAATCATAAAAACAGTGAAATAACATGCTAGTCGCACAATTCGCCAATATTTTAAGAAAATGATAAGCTTTGGGAACGCGGCTTCATCTCATAGTGGTTTGATTCCATTGAAAACTGCACACAAAAAAAGTGGGGAATTGCTCTGGGCGATCGCGAGTAAGAAGGATTTTATTAACTTGCATTCAGATGCTTTTGATACAGTTTTTGGAGGTAATTTGGTCCATGCCTAAAAATTTCGCATTTTTCCAAAAACCGCTCGATAAATTTTTTATAAAGTCGACAATCTCGAGGTCAATTGTCATATACACGTGCACATTTAGCAAAAAGATAGAATATGCATCAAAAAGGAACCGGGTAAAGAGATTAGTGATATATTATAACATCAGAGCAACTCTTTGTGAGAGTTTCTGTGATGTTATAACCCAAGTAAGATAATTAAGTATTGCATCCTACATGATGAGCCGTGACGTTGACCGTTTCGGCTCTCACTGCTATCTGTGACGACAAGCCAATTTTTAGCATATTCCGGATATTTCTTCGGAAAGTAATCGAGGGCTCTTTTTGATGCAAATTTATATCTTTTGCTAGTTGTGCACGTGCATATGAAACTTGAAAACAATGCCAGTGAATAATGAGGACGCTCACTTGCAAACACAAAATCTGGGGGGAAAATTGGTTATGTTTGAGGCCCTATTTAAAAGCCTTCCCTGTTTTCAATGTTCTTGAAACTTGCAGGGAATATTTCTTGACAATTGATCTCGGGATTGTCGAATTTATGAAAAAATGTATCGAGCGGTTTTTGGAAAAATGCGAAATTTTTAGGCATGGAACAAATTACATCCAAAAACTGTATCAAAAGCAGCTGAATGCAAGTTAATAAAATTCTTCTTACTCGCGATCGCCCGGAACAATTCCCCTCTTTTTTTGTATGCAGTTTTCAATGGAATCAAACCACTATGAGATGAAGCTGCGATTCCAAAGCTTATCATTTTCTGAAAAATATTAGCGAATTGTGCGGCTATCATGCTATTTCACTGCTTTGATGATTCTAAAAACTGCATTTAAAAATATTTCGAAAACGCTCTCATAGAATTTCTTCAAACTTTGCCACATGTTTTGATATTACATGTCACTATCACACGCGATACTTGACTTCCGCGACCCCGGAGTGCAATGTGAGAAGTGAAAAATCAGTTACTGTGCCCAGTAGGCTAAATGCTCCAATTGTCCTTTGACGGTTGAACAATTTGACCCTGCCAGCGCGTGTCGGTTTGAAATTGTCGACTTGACGGTTGGAGTCCGTTGCGGGTCTCCTCTCGACTCGCCTAACCTCAGCCGTGTATTGCGCACTTCGTTGGCGATTTAGGACCTTCGAAATGGGAATTTTGGCAAGGTGAATGATGGAAAATGTGCTTTATTTATCAGGACATCTGTTTCTGGCGGAATTGTCTGCGTGTCGCAAATGTCACGGAATTTATCGCCGCCGAGAGCGGAGCCGGTCAAGAGAGGTTTGCCAACCTTCTCTTCTCTTCTCTCTACTGTCATCTGGGTGAAAAACTGTCGCTCAAAAAAAAGGCCTTAAACAGTGCCTAGGAGGTCTGAAATGCAGTCAGAATACAAAGGAAAACAAGAAGACGCTAAAGGTAAGCTTCAAAGCGATATTCAATGTACATTTTGCTAATTTAGTGAGCAAAGAACATTTCTCCATAAAAAGTCTTATAATTTTCTTGCTGCATGAATAATTAATTACCTAAGTAGGATAATGTTGTTCAGGGCTCTCATAGTGAGCTTGGGCTATCTGTGGTGCATCCCGTTTATACGAAACCGTGTAAATTCTGTCACAGATTGCAGTGTACTGTTTGCTGCTCAAAACTTTGCACGGTCCCGCGGGTCCCGTGTAAACGAAAAGAGGATCCGTGCAACTTTTTTTCAGTCCGTTTAAAAATTTGTCCGGACCGTTGTAAACGGGGTCTAAAGAATCTAAGCTCCAAATGAATTCATTAGATAAAATAATATATAGATTTAGCCAGGGCTAAAAGCGAGGCTCCCATTATATATTTATAATTTAAATCAAACAATAAACTTGTATTCCACAATTCAGTTAACTTTAGAGCACATAGCACATTCATGTGACTTTTGAGGGAAAGGCTAAGTGATTTTAGAGAAAAATAATTTGCAAACAGCCCAAGAGTGAACAAAATCTTACATCGAGTTGATAACCTCATATGTACACCCAAAAAAATAGCAATAATCTTCGATCACATTTAAGAGCCATAATGGCTGTTGATCACCGTAAGATTAATTAGGCCTGGAAAAAAAATCAGGTTGAATCTTTTTGCTTTCGACAAGTTTACTTTACAAAATCTTGCCAACAAATCTGTTTGCGTGTAAACCAACCTTTTATACCATTTATACATCACATCTGAGGTGAAACAGTACTATGAGGAACTGTTTTTATCATACAGATCTCGGACAGAATTCATTATTTCACAATTTTACAACAGAAATTGCACTCATTCAATATTCAGGACGATCGAAGCACGCGTGGGCTTTTAGCTAAACCGTTAAAAAAATGTCCAAATTCACATATACAGCCAGCCGGTTCTCACTTTTGCAGTGCGAGCTGTAGCGAATGTTTGAACGAACATACTAGAGTTAAGCTCCAACATAATAAAGAAATTACTATGTTTATTTTTTATTTAATGATTTTATCGATCTGTAATCTTTAAAAGCGTTTGATACGCGCGGCATTTTGAGTACTCCTGCAAGCGATGTTTATGAACGCCTGAAAACAAACGGCAAAGCGATGAAAATTACAAGAGAGACTACCAACAATCAATAAAGGAAATATAATTCGGCGAAACATATACAGAGACAACATTTTTCATTCACGAAGACAAATATTAAAGTGTCTCTAAAAATCCTGAGTCTTCAAGCTTAAAGCTTAAGTTTATGTTTTAAGCCGGCTTCCCGGTATTTACTTTTTTCACAGATGAACTCGAAGCAAGAAAATCGCTCAAAGCTTTCTTTTACTGCCAGAATTATAACTAAATGTTCTTTGGAACGTTTTCTTTCTATCTGCGGTGAGAAAATGTCTAAAGACTTTTTAAAGTTGTGTAAGCTTATATCAAGTTTACCTGATTCTTGGTCAGATCAAATTGTCTCAAATCTTACAAACGTGCATAAACTACACAGCCGCATAAACTACGCTCGACTTCTTTAAATTAGATATAAAAAACAAACATCAAACACAATAATTACAGAGGCTTACCATTCGAGATGCAGCTCCTGAAAGGTATCAAGTAAGGCCAGTATCGCTTCAGAGTTTTCAACCTTTACGCATCAAGCAAGGTGAAAAACAAAAACGTTGACATCCGAAATCGGATTCCCGACTTTGAAAAGTGATGTATCAATTTCTCAACCAAAAATCAACTAGCCATGAATAACAGAAGGCTCCTGATAGCAGCTAAATTTCAATTTGTGCATCCAGTGGAAAAAGACAGTTAAAAACATCACAAGTTGACACAAAACTCTCTCAGCTTCAGCTGTCAAAGTAAACAAGATTCAAGATGCTGCATAAATTTTCCGCATGAGCTCACCTGTCAAATTTTGACCAATCAGAGCGTAGAAAATGGACGTAGAGCGTGACCAACGCGTGACCATGGTGAGCAAAGTCAAAAGCAACTGTCTTGCCTGTAATAGCTAGCTGAATTTTCGGGTCCGAGGTCAGTTTTAAATCAAAATTTTAATTGTGCGGCCCAAAAACAAAACATATTTCATATGAATGAAAAAAAAATCAAACTTGAGCCTGCGATCATTTGAAAACTAGTAACTTGTCAGCGGATAACTTCAAAAAAATACTTGACCTCTATGGGTTAACTCCTGAGCCCGCGATACGGTCAAGTGATACTGGTCAGCGGATACCCTGTTTTGACAGCTGTCAATTGATCAAAACATTGATGTCTAATGGATGTGTTTTCCTGTGCTCTCAAACTAGCTAGAAAGTATGAGATTGAACATTGATCGCGATCTAGTAAAACAACTGGTCAGCGGACAGCTTCCAAATAACTCACGTCACCACCACCTTGATGAGTTGACACATGAGCCCCCGATATGGCAATGCGATACTGGTCAGTGGCTATCCTGTTTTGACAGCTGTCAATTGACCATATCGTGAATGGCCAATGTAAAAGATGTGGATTTGCTAAGACACGCCTGAGACACCCCTCCCTTCCTTTTGGTAGCCCCCCCTACCCTACCCGTACAATCTGTAGACGCGTACGTACGTACGTACGTACGCTCGGTCAGTCACGTGACAACCAAAAGAAAAGAGGTTGACCATATTCCATGAGTATGGGGCTCTGTCCCACGCGCACTTCGCGCGCGAGGGAGCCCCGCTATAATGCTCCATCCAGACCAACTAGACAAATAAACCAGAGGCGGTGGGCCGACAGGGTTTGGTGCGCTAAATCCCAATCCTCACTGAATATTTATCGCTGTCTCAGAACGGTGGGTTCCTACTAGATCATTTCCGTTACGGTTCCAATAACTGTTTACACTGCCACAATCCACTATAGTGTAGAAATGAACTTAGATTAGCGAAACAGCATAACTTTGCACGTCCATGTCGCTTTTTTGTACATTTGTTTGCCCCCACCTCCACCCTGTGGAATACATAGTGAACTATACCGTAAATCTTCTTGTAAGCCTCCCTTTCAAATAAGCCCCCCTCCCCTCTCCGCTATTATTCTTCAGTAATAAGTGATAGATTGTGTAAATCAGTCACGACTGCATTTGATCCTCAACTGCATGACCTTCACCTTCTTGTGCTTGAGCTTTTCTACTTTGTATTCTAATTCTTTATGGAGAACTGATACCACCGTCTTTGCTAAATTGAATAAGCCCCCTCCCCTCTCAAATAAGGCCAGTCTCTATTAAGCCTCCCTCAAATGACTCTGAAATGAATAAGCCCCCTGGGAGGGGGGAGGGCTTTATAGGGGATTGACGGCCTACTACGCACAAAATTCTCAACTTAGAAGCTGACCAAGAACTCAAATTCAACAAATCTCCTCTCCTGACGGTAAAATACACCGATGAAATGCACAGATGAAAAGTGGAAGTTGAAGAAAATACTAAGCTGTCGTTTTGAAGGAAAAATGACAAAAGATCAAGCGACAAATTTGCCCTGGATGAATTAATCACTATTTTCCTCGCGGCTAGAATCGGCTGAAGGAAAATCGAGCGAGCGAAGATTTAAGGTACATTTTGTGTCTTTTATAGCAGAGAAAGTCTGTTTGAAATGTAAATTTATCAATTAGCATTGTGTTATTGACTTTTTGGTCAAGCTGATGTTAATTTAGGAAACATGCTCAAATTCGAGACAGCTTTGTTGTGAACTTTTCATCGTATCAATTAAAAATTTTAGTTGAGTTTAAACGGGCACATTACGCTGGATTTCATTTGAGTACAGAAACATTAGGGTTTTCAAATAATTTTTTCAAAAAATAACTTCTGTGTGTATTATTTTGTTCCTCAGTGTTAATTCATAGCAGTCGTTCAGAGAACGGTCTAAAAACAACAGCTTCAGCGCCGGCTGTGTCGGCGAATTTCAGTTGCAACTTTAACTTTCATAGGTGGATTTCCCCAGACGACAGATTTCGATACAAAGCTAGTTAATTTCTTTTTAAAATTAGTGTTACTTGTTATCGTAAAGGAATTACAGTCAAATTTTCTCATTTCTACTTTACGTTTATTTCAAAAATTGTCACATAAATAATCTTGATAATTATGTCATGTATGTAGTTTTGGCTTATTTTTTGGCTTTTAGTCGGTGTTTATAGTTGCAGCAATAGTTTTCCCTCAAAGTTTTTACCTAAATATTAAGAGCAAGTAGACAGATGCCATTCAGAATAACAACGAAAAACGTTTTGCAGTTTACCTGAAGACGGAGAACGGTTGATTCAGCGAAAAAAAAATCTCAAAGGCAAGTTTTTGAAAAACATAGAACATGATTTGTTTACGCGCGGGCAGATGGCAGCATACATGAACTCCAACCGATGACTCAACCGAAGGTAATGTTTTTCTCTTTTGATTATGTTATAAAAGAAATGGTAAACGTTGCAGCTGTGCAACCATGGAGTTATGGATGCACTTGGGAGGTTTGCTAAGCACTCAAGAAGCTAGAGTCGCACTCGGCGATAGCCGAGTGCGACTCTTACGCTTCTTCAGTTTCGTGCTTAGCAACCTCCCGCGTGCATCCATAACTCCATGGTTGCACGCTGCACGTTTACCATTTCTTCATTGGCCTCCACTCAGTCCTGTTACCATTGCTTATAATTTAAATCAAACAATGAACTTTTAGTCCAAAAATCAGTTAACTTAAGGGCACATTCATGTGACTTTTGAGGGAAAGGCTAGTAAGTTATTTTATCGAATTGATAGCCTTATATGTACACCCAAAAAATAGCAAACATCTTCGATCACATTCAAGATCACAGAAGATTAGGCATCGAAAACAAATTATTGGTAAACAAATCAGGTCGAATTTTTTTGCGTTCGACAGGTTTACTTTACAAATTCTTGCCAACAAATCTGGGGGTGTGTAAACCAACCTTTTATAATTTTTACACATCACATTTGAGGTGAAACAGTACTATCTCTGATCATACAGACCTCGGACAGAATGCGGTATTTCACAATTTTTCAAGACAAATTGCACTCAGTCAATATTCAGGACGATCGATCGTGGGCTTTAAGCGAAACTGTTCAAAAATTTTCCAAAATCACCCATACGGCCAGCCGGTTCTCATTTCTATAGTGCGAGCTGTCCGTGTGCTCGAGTGTTTGAATGAACTTAAGTAGAGTTACGCTTCCACATAAGAACGAATTTATTATTGTTATTATTATGCTATTTAATGGTCTCAGTTATAACGATGTGTAATCTTATAAAGCGTTTGATACGCGCGACATTTTTGAGTACTCCTGCAAGCGATGTTCATGAACGATGAAAACAAACGGCACAGACAAGCGATTAAAATTGCAAGAGAGACTACTAACAATCAATAACAGAACTATAATTCGGTGAAACATTTACAGAGACAGCAATTTTCATTCACTAAGACAGGTATTAGAGTGTCTCTAAATATCCCGAGTCTTTAAGGCGTAAAGCTTAAGTTTATGTTTTAGCCGGCTTCCCGGCGTGGTGTTTACTGTTTTCAAAGATGAACTCCTCAAAGCGAGAAAATCGCTCCAAGTTTTCTTTCTACAGCCAAATTTATAACTAAATATTCTTCGGAACGTTTTGTTTCTATTTGCGGTGAGAAAATATATCAGAAGGCTTTTTAAAGTTCTGTAACCTTATATCAAACCTGGTACTAGGCCAGATCATCGATTCAAATCCTACAAACGTGCATAAACTTGCCGCATAAACTGTGCTCGACTTCATGAAATTAGATAGGACAAAAACAAACATCAAATACAATAATTACTCAGGCTTACCATTCAAGATTCAGTTCCTGAAAGGTATCAAGTAAGGCCAGTAGTACCGCTTCAGACTTTGCAACCCCCTTCCGCATCAAGCAAGGTGAAAACGAAAACGATGCCATCCGAAATCGGATTTCTGACTTTGACAAGCGACGTATTTTTCAACCAAAAACCCAATAAACAAACAAGCCATGAATAACAGAAGACTCCTGATAGCAGCTGAATTTCATTTTGTACATCCAGTGGAAAAAGACAATTAAACACATCACAAGTTGACACAAAACTCTGTCAGCTTCAGCTGTCAAAGTAAACAA
Source organism: Porites cylindrica (assembly GCA_964035525.1). Taxonomy (NCBI): domain Eukaryota; kingdom Metazoa; phylum Cnidaria; class Anthozoa; order Scleractinia; family Poritidae; genus Porites; species Porites cylindrica. The sequence goes on along the minus strand of OZ037781.1, from coordinate 16,079,268 downwards.
CTTTCAAGATGCTGCATAAATTTTCCGCATGAGCTCATCTGTCAAATTTTGACCAATCAGAACATAAAAATTGGACGTAGAGCGTGACCAACGCCTGACCATGGTAAGAAAAGGTCTTCCCCGCCTGGTCCGGGTTGCTCGAAGCATGGTTAGTGCTAACCAGCGTTAAATACCATGGAAACCTATACATTTTGATACCTCTTAACCAACGGTTAGCGCTAACCAGGCTTCGAGCAACCGGCCCCTGTATTTAAAAAAACTGGCTGAATTTTCGCGTCCGAGGTCAGTTTGAAATTAAAATCCTAATAATGCAGGGCCAACACAACATATTTGATATGAATCACTGGAAAAGATAAACTTGAACCAGCGATCATTTGATACTGGTAATTTGTCAGCGTTAACTTTAAAAAGTACTCGACTTCGATGGGTCGACACTTGAGCCCGCGGTACAGTCAGGTGATACTGGTCATCGGATACCCTGTTTTGATAGCTGTCAATTGATTACAACATTGATGTGCAATTAGTTTTCTCTTGGGCTCCCAAACTAGCTAGAAAGTGTGAGAGTAAACATTGGTTTCCCTGTGGTGCGGACGGACGCTCGGTTTACCAAATTTTCTGGGATGGGTAGATTTAGTTAGCTATGGGTCTCCGCCCACGCGCGGCGCGAACGTGGAGCTCTGCTACTATACATGTACTAGTACAATAATTATTGTTGGATTAAAAGAGATACTCTGGGAAGAGCCATTTGTAACTGATTGTCTAAAATTGTGTAAAAATGTAATATATAAATTTAGCCAGGGCTAAAAGGGAAGCTCCTATTAACATGTGGCTTTCGATGATCGCTCCAGTTAGGAAATCTGACAATTATTCGAGATTTGTAGTGAGCATGCGCGAAACGGGCTGGGAACAACAACAACAAGTTCGTGTTTGCAGCCGATTCGACAGTGTGAAATGAGTTCGCTTTTGGTCCCTTTGGTCATTGCTTTCTTTGCTGTAACCAATTTTTGTCCGCGGTAATATGGAGCTTACGTTTTCCTTTCTTCTGATCTAGCGTTTGTCATTACATGCGGTTTACTACACTAAGAACGAGACCAGTGAACATTGATCGAAAACAGACATTGTTCCTCGATGGCGGACCTTTTGACTCACTTCATCTCTCTAGATGCAGGCTCTCAAGCTGAGTTTCTGTTTAGAAGACCCACACGACTAAAAAATGGGCTAACCCTCCAATACGTATGTAAAAGAGTTTATATTTTCAAGTGAAAGGCCCAAAATTAATTCACAGGGATGTTAAAAAAAGGGCGGTGGCTGTGGTTGAAAGAGTTGTTACGGTTTTGCTACACCTTTAAGACGACAAGAAATGATTTATTGAGGGCGCTTTCCATTTAGTCAAAATTTCCGGAATTTCCGGTTCGGCGGTAAATGGAACACGTTTCGTCGGATCGTCCCACTGGAAAATTCCCAGAAAAAGTGGAAAATCTAAAAAGGTGGTCCCGTTTTCCCGGTTGAAATTTCCGAACGGAATGTCGTGTTCCATTGACGTTTCTTGTAGTTTGTACCAGTCCAGGTCCACGGTCGGGCACCCGGCCACGTACCGGGGTTTACGACCAAATGGAACAACTTTTTACCAATCGGAAATTCCACTTTTGCTACCACCGAAATTTCCGGGTTTTTTTCGTAAATGGAAAGCGCCCTGAGAGTCTTAATTCTTCATTCTTGATTGTGAACGTATCCTGGCAGAGTTGCGTTGGATGATTGAGTGGCATGGTCAAATCTCGTAGTTCATGTATTTCTTTATGTACTAAAAGCTAAATAAATTTTGCCAAGAGATCATTCTCTCTTGATTTTGCACATGTTGATATGCTTAAGTTCTTATCTTCCTGTGATTTGAAACGAAAGGGAAATTATTTTGTGTGTTTGGAATTCTCTTTTTACGATAGCAGTTATTACACTGCCTTCAGTTTGAGTCCTCATTCGAGTGTGTTTTGTTGCCAGTAGAAAGGGAAAAATGACATAATGAAAATTCCAAAAACTACACTACCCCTTGGAACAAAATTATGGTTTAAAAAAGATTTCTTAACTTGGGCGATCATGTAAACTGGGTTCCAGGCCTCGCTGCCAGCCCCACCTGGTCACCTGTTTTTGGACGTAACGATCAAAAGTAACGTATTCTCGGTTTTCACATGACGTCACCAAAATTCAAACTAAAAAACTATCCCTTCTTCTGAGTTTATACTTTCATGTGATATTAGAGCACCTTAAAACCTTCATACAAACAAATTTTCGGTTCAAAAGGGTTCTTTGTTTTGCGATACAGGATGCTTGAATTTCCAGGCTTTTGCGTGACGCGTCATTTAGCTGGCGGCCGGGAAAGCTCTTATGTGGGTTAAAAACATTACGGATTTTTGGAGATTTTGCTATCTAAACATTCCTTGTCTTAGAATAAATATTACTTTAATCTTTATGAGTTCCTCAAGCAAAGAATTCACGCAGAAGTAGGAAAACTCAAAAACAGATGTTTCTGTTGGTTTCCGGCGGCCATATTTGTGCCCCTGAAAGGGACACAAACATGGCGTCTCCATACAAAGCTTTATAAATTTGGGTAAAACGTTTTGCCGAATATTTCGCATATGAACTATTGCATAGACCTGATAGATTCTTGGCAAGGCTTTTTGTACATTTATCTTCTTTCATTTTCCAGATCAGACTAGACTTTTTGTATTAAAAGGTTTCCGTTTTTATGTCTGCTTCCTCACGTGAGTGAAACCCGCTGTCAGAAAGTTGTATTTTAAGTACAGACTTAAAGTTCCGATTTTTTCTTTTTAATTAAAATACATGTCTGCCGCCTTACTAGCTCTAAAGTTTCCGTGTTTCATTTTTCTACTGCTATTTATAGCAGTTTGAAATTTCACACAACATTTCATTTCATTTGATAAGTACTGACTCATATTTAGCGAATATTTTATTGTGGCCAGGCGCACGCTACTGGTGTACACGGCTAAGAATCTCACATCGTTTGGCTCTTATGAACTTATTAAAACTCAGATCGCATCGATATTTGGCAAGAAGATAAAGTTTATAAACCGCTTTTCATTGAATATTTTTTTTTCTAGCTGTAAGACCAAAATAAAATTAAAATATGAAAAATATGGCTCAAAATGGGACCATTTTTTAACAGCTCGCGTAACATTTACAGTCTAACCACGCATATTGTGGGATTTCTCTGTTTGTGTTGATGGTACTTTGGAAAAATTTCTCCACAGAGGTCAGTGACTTATGAGTACTAACTGTATTAAAAATTACTCAACATAATGGCAAAACAACAAAGTTTAGGGCGTTTTCAGAAAGATGTTCTGTCTACATCCGATCTCTGTGCAGCGCGAACGTCAATTTAAAAGATTGCTTTTGATTGACTTTCTTTTGTTGTTAAGAGAAGAAATAATAATTTTTGGAATGCTCATAAGTTAAACCTTCCTTATAGACTAACTGTTAAGACTTCGGGAAAGCCATTTTTACGCTAAGATCAAATATCTAAGGTTAGAAAGCATTTTTTAACGTGAAAATTCGTAAACCGTGCGTTGGACCGAGTGTGCTTTGGCACAAAGATTTTGTGCCTAAAATGTGCCTAAGATGTGCATAAAGTGTGCATTTTAGTTTTGAAAAACGTGCCTAAGTTGTGTCCAAACTGTGACTAATCTGTGCACAAGTTGTGCCAAAATATTGAGTCACTCGGAAAATCGTGTCCAGCCTATCGAGCTCCACAGCGAAAGAAAAGTGTGCACGGCAATTATGTCAGTTTTAAGGTTTACGAAGTCTAGAAACACGGTCTGACGACCTTTTTATCTCCTAATAAGGAATAACATGACTCAGAATACGATAGAGACAGCAGGGAAAACCCCGACAAACAGGAAAATGGAATCTTATTTAAAATACGTGCTTAGCTAATTACTACATGCATGTTGATATAATTTCATCGATTCAAGAATTTCACTGATGTTAAAAAATTTCCAAGTGGGTTTCTTCTCCCCTTCTTAACGTAGCGTTTAGTTGGAACGAAATATTTGTTTTTTCAGGGGGGCAGATTTGCATTCATAAAAAGAATTTACTCGTGATATGACTTATAAAATGAAAACGAAAAAACTGATTGCACGCCGATGAGTTTTGAAGCAAAATTGGCACGTCTCATCGATTATTATACGATCAAAGCTTAATTTGCTAACGGAGCCAGGAAACAAAAACAAACAAGCAGCTTGAATTATTTTACTACCAAGTGTAAATTTTACTTTTTTAGTTAGAGAAATATTTTTAAAAAGCAGCCGCATTTTGTATTAAAATACAACACGCGTTGGCATGAAGGTTTCAAATTACCACTTTTCATGTTGTTATGCAAATTCAGGCCAATTTTACCGCGATCGGAAACAGTATTTTCTACGACTTTTATTGACTATTTTTGTGCCTTACTTCTTTAGCTTTGTTTTTGTTATTATGGCTTCGACTTTCTTTCACGATTTCATTTAGAAACGAAAGAAAGCCAGTCTATAAAGTTGCGTGGCAATCGAAAAGGTTCAGACCGCACATATCGCGTGTGAATTTCCACTTTATCCTCGGAGTTAACAGGGACTGTCAAAGAATACTTTAATTTTCCCGACTTTTGGCGCAGCTCAAAACTTACACTTCCTATACCTCTAACTGTATTGTGTTTGATCTGAATGATTTTTGTAATTCGTACCAAGTTTGTTCTTTTTTTGCAAGTCGGGTTACAAAGATTTTCAAAAAAGTGCCCAACGTTGAATATTTGTAATGGTAACAGGACTGAGTGAAGTCCAATTCGGTCTGTAATCATACGAGTGATTAACAAAATCGGACGACCGCGTGGCGGGAGTCCGATTTGTTTAATCACGAGTATGATTAATCATAACTTTAACAAAATTTGTGATATAATAGGCTATTTTGTACATCAAAACACAAGAAATTCTATTTTGTTTTGCTAGCATTGAAAAAAAAAGTCATTTAAGCGCGCGCTTGATGGCGCGTACTGTCCAATTACTTAGAAATGACGCATACTGTCCTATTAAACTGTCCAATTAAGGCTGAAATCAGGGCAGTTGATAGCCAATCAGATTTGACAATTTTGTTATAGTTATGATTAGTGCCTAAACCGTGCCTAAACCGTGCCAAAACTGTGCCCAAACTGTGCCTAAAATGTGCCTTAGCGATATTGAAAACGTGCCTTAACTGTGCCTAAAGTGTGCCTAATCTGTGCCTTTGCATGTTTTTTTCCCGTGCTTTGGCACAAAAACCGTGCCTTTTCTTGAGCGCGAATTATGCATAAGGCACGGTGTTACGCTTGTGTACACCAGTAGCGTGCGCCAAGCCTTGTCTGAGTTGCATTTCCTGTCCACCTGTTTTGAAACCGTTTTAACAGAAACAGAAATGTAGACACGGTGGAGGCTTAATCCGAGAAGAGAAGGTATACTGAATTTCTTATCTGTAGGTTGATAAGTCATGATAAGTTAACAGACACGGAATCGGTATATTTGAAACAGCTGATCTTTTTCAATTTTAACACATTATTGGTCAGATTTGAATATGCTTCAAGTCTAAAGGGAAAAGCGACCTGAGACTAAAGCAAACGGTGTGAAAACGGCCTATTAAAATCCGCGTAGACTGCAAAACAATCCGTATTTTTGCGTGTTCAAGTACACTGTACGCACGAACAGTTAAACAGAAGCTGAAAACGGAGAGCGAGACTGGGGAGAGACGCTAAAAATACGGACTGTCCGTTTTGAATAAGATATATTCGTTCGAATTGCCCGCTTCTCCCAGCCACGGGCAATTCCCATTGGCTAAATTTTGATGCAAGCTCTTAGCAAACTGTCAAGTTATGTTTGCAACAAGTCATTTGTGATGTTCCCTACGGTGATGAATTCATTGTCCGTTGGCGTGTTCAGTTGCGAAAGAATCGCAGCGCACTTTCCACCTTTGTGGAGAAAGATTCTCCTTCGTCGACTGGACAACAAAAAGTTCGTTTATCAGAAGGTCGGCCAATTTTGGTAACGTTTCGCCTTTCTCTAGTACTAGTAGAGGCAACAAACATATTTTCAGAGCTTATCCATCCGCTCTTAAAATTGCCGAACTGTGTTTTGAAACAACAGCTGCAAATTCTACAATTATCTGAAGCGCTCGGCTCGGCTTTCTCCCTCTTCGAGAGGCGGAATTTCTTATCTGTAGGTTGATAAGTCATGATAAGTTAACAGACACGGAATCGGTATATTTGAAACAGCTGATCTTTTTCAATTTTAACACATTATTGGTCAGATTTGAATATGCTTCAAGTCTAAAGGGAAAAGCGACCTGAGACTAAAGCAAACGGTGTGAAAACGGCCTATTAAAATCCGCGTAGACTGCAAAACAATCCGTATTTTTGCGTGTTCAAGTACACTGTACGCACGAACAGTTAAACAGAAGCTGAAAACGGAGAGCGAGACTGGGGAGAGACGCTAAAAATACGGACTGTCCGTTTTGAATAAGATATATTCGTTCGAATATAATGCTATAATTCGTTAAAATGCGAGCGACATTGGCGATAACTGAACTGTACGCCACCAATGAAATTATGATTAAAAAACACGTTTTATTTCTGACCTGGCTTAATAGAGATGATAATTATTTATCATGGCAGTCATTTACAGCCAAGACGGGATAAAGCTTTATCCTCTATTGTTTACAGCCTGTTTGAAAAATGATTTTGGAGAGTGTATTTACGTTTTCAGCGTTTGTGTCACACTGACGGCAATATTTTCCATCGCCATTGAAAGGTTGTCGCGTACTGAATGGTCTTGCTCTTTGTATGATTAGCAAAGGACGATGGAAATTTCCATCCTCGCATTTTCAGCCATCGCCTGAAATTCCACCGTCATTTTGAGTTACAATCGTACACGTGAGTATTTGGAAACTTTGAGTTCATTTTTGGTAATCTGACAAAACCTCTTTCAGTCTTGTATTTTTTAATATTACTAAAACGTTGCTGGAAATTTTCGTGGTTATTTTTGAGTGCATTTGGAAATTTTCGGAATTTTTCCTGGATCATTGCTAAATTGCAAAACATTTTACCTAAAACGACTGGAAACCGGCGCGATCTGCATTAAAAAAGGAATTTATTACCGAACCAGTCCTGTGCATGGTAACATTTTGAATTTTCATTCTAGATAATACCTCTTTTTAAGCCTACTACATCAAATGTGGAAAAAACACTGCTGGAAATGGCTATTTTTTTTACCAGAAATTGGCCATTTTAGAATATCGCATTTGGTTATAGAACGTGTTCTAGGGAATTACTGAGTTCTTATTTAAAACCTTTAAAACTTCAATTAAAACTAACCTATTAGAAAGACTGCGAAGACGCGAAAAGCGAAGAAAAGCACTTACTTTATGTTGATTTTGCTTGACACAACTGAACACGAAGCACCGTACCTAGTATTAGTGATTCACAAACAAAGCAGCGCCCACAAAGAAAGTTCGATTGTACCCGACGCAAACAAGGAAGTCTTTAGATAACATCGACCGAGACCAGGTTGTGCCTGCGATACGAAAAACGTCATGCGGTCTTGCCCACTATTATGTACCCCAACATAGCGCTCAGAAACGCTCAGAGGAACCGTTTTTCCACGCGAGTGTTGCAGAGCTGTGAAGATTTAATCAGTTGAGTGAGAGTCTATTGAACGAAAAAAAAGAATGTTTTTTTCCGAATCCATCCATGACTTTGCTGTGATAATTTTTTAATTCATATTTATATCTGGGTTTTTAAAAACCGGGTTAGCAAAAATATCAACTCACTGTACTACTTGGCAATTTAAAACAACAAAACTCATTCAAAGGCCGATTAAAAGCCTTTATATGACGCTGGGCATTCCAACAAGTCCAAATTGAAAATGACGCAAATTTTAGAACATTTATTCAGTAAACTGACTTCGCGAAGTTTTAAACCAGTGTGATTTCAGTCTAAAATTTTCAAGTTGAGTGAGCTGCAGCGAAAGAGTGCCTGGTTAAGGCTTATATAACAACTTAAGGTCTTGGTAAAGGAAACGAGGTGCCCACAGAAAAAATTCTAGTTGCGCGAGTATTTTCGCTACAAAAGCAAGTTATATATCAAATTAAAACTAAAAGACTAAATTACCTTATAAAAGATTTTATTTCATCGAATTTCAAAAGGCGCTTAAGTTTTTTGCTCTCGAACTCAGAGGTATCGAGTTTACTGCTGAAGCTCCAGCCCTTTCGCGTTGTTAAATATTCACTTCCTTTTTATTGCATTTGATTGACAGATAAAAGACCTAAAAAAGGGTTTGAGGAAATTTGCATGTGTCTCGTATTAGCGGAATTATTGCATTTCAAACTAAAAAGTCGAATCTCGAGCGCGATTTACGCAAAGAAACTCACATAAAATGAGTGACAATCGGAAAATTCCTCACACCCTTTTTGAGTCTATATCATTATCCATCATATCTGAAAGTTTCAAAGCGATAGCTTAAAACCTGTCCCGACTGGAGGTCGGAGAATTTTGATTTTTGCGTCTAAAATAGAGTGAGAGAAAATCAGCTCTAAAGATTTAGCGCGAGGTCCACGCTTGGCTAGTTGGCTCAGAAAAGGCTCATTTTAGAAGGGTTAAAAAGCACTTTCTGACTTTCTTTATCTGCCAAAATAAAATTTAGGACCCACTCATGCCAAAAATCCAAAAAAAGACAAAATCGAGCAATGTACTAAAATTTTCATTTACCGAGACCTTAAATCGTTAGTAAAGCACTACTTTTTTCGCCGTCCGATAAACAACAGGATTCCGCATGGAATAGACAACAAACTGAATGAAACATAGTGCACAAGTTATCACCTTCTTGTCCGCAAAAACCGGCCTATGGTGCAATGCCATTAGAGCCCGCTGAAACTAGACCTAGAGTCGAGAGTTCCTTTTCCAAGGTACAATCAGTTAAGCTAAACACAGACGAAACAATATTAATGGCTGGCACAGAATATACATTGCTGGAAAACATCACGTTCTCGGACTAGAAAGAAAATCGCTTAGTTATTCAGATCCTGAGGCGCTTTGGACAAACATAAAGAGCCTTAAACAGCCTTCTTTAGCCAGAAAAGAGAGCTTTACGACTCAAAAGAGGTCAAATAAAACGCTGTTGCATCAGGGGGCAAATTTCCCTGCTAGTAACCCTTAGGGTTACTATTTCTACTCTCCCCAATCTTCCACTGTCATAAAATCAAAGATGGCTGCTACAACAATTGAACACAAACAACTGTTTCGCCCACCCAAAATACGCCTGCACTGCAGGCTAAGTTGATAGCCTTACATGTACGCCCAAAAAATAGTAATTATCTTCGATCACATTTAACAGCCACCACGGCTCTTGATCACAGTAGATTAGGCCTGGAAAACAAATCAGACCGAATTTTTTGCGTTCGACAAGTTTACTTTACAAAATCTTGCCAACAAGTCTGGGGACGTGTAAACCAACCTTTCATACTTTTTATACATCAGATCTGAGGTGAAACAGTACCATGAGGCGCTGTTTTTATCGTACAGACCTCGGACAGAATGTAGTATTTCACAATTTTGCAATACAAATTGCACCCATTCAATGTTCAGTACGATCGAAGCACGCGTGGGCTCAGTTCTAGCGAAACCGTCAACAAAATTTCCAAAATCACCTGCACGGCTAGCCGGTTCTCACTTTTGACAAGCGCCAAAGTTTTTAAATTAAGATCAATATAGTTATACGCTTAGTCAACATAATAAAGAATTTATTATGTCTATTATTTATTTAATGATTTTATAGCGATGTTAATCTTCAAAAGCGTTTAATACGCGCGGCATTTTGACTACTCCTGCTAGCGATGTTCATGAGCGACTGAAAACAAATGGGGACAGCGATTTAAATTGCAAAAGAGACTACTAACAATCAATAAAAGGAAAATAATTCGGTGAAACATATACAGACAACAATTTTCATTCACGGAGACAAGTATTAAAGTGTCTCTCAAAATCCTTGTTTATGTTTTAAGCCGGCTTCCCCAGCCGGTGTTTGCTTTTTTCAAAGATGAAGTAGAGGCAAGAAAATCGCTCAAAGCTTTCTTTTACAGCCAGAATTATAACTAAATATTCGTTGGAACGTTTTCTTCCTATCTGCGGTGAGAAAATGTCTAAAGGCTTTTTAAAGTTCTATAGTCTTATAATCAAACCTGATACTCGGTCACTCTCGGTCAGATAATTGTCTCAAGTCTTACAAACGTGCATAAACCAAATAGCGGCATAAACTACGCTCGACTGCATTAAATGAGATATAAAAAACAAACATCAAATACAATAATTACTCAGGCTTACCATTCGAGATGCACTGAAAGCCATCAAGTAAGGCCAGAATCGCTTCAGACTTTTCAACCGTCTTACGCATCAAGCAAGGCCTAGGTGAAAAACGAAAACGATGCCATCCGAAATCGGATTTCCGACTTTGTCAAAGCAACGTATTTCTCAACGAAAAACCCAATAAACAAACTAGCCATGAATATCGAAAGACTCTTGATAGCAGCTGAATTTCACTTTGTACATTCAGTGAAAAAAGACAGTTAAAAACATCACAAGTTGACACAAAACTCTGTCCGCTTCAGCTGTCAAAGTAAACAAGATTTAAGATGCTGCATAAATTTTCCGCATGAACTCACCTGTCAAATTTTGACCAATCAGAGTATAAAAATTGGACGTAGAGCGTGACTAACGCGTGACCTTGGAGAGAAAAGTCAAAAGCAACTGGCATTTTAATTGTGCGCCACATAAAAAAAAAACAACATATTTCATATGAATTAGAAAAATTAAACTTGAGCCTGCAATCATTTGAAAACTAGGAACTTGTCGACGGATAACTTCAAAAAGATACTCGACCTCGATGGGTCGACACCTGTGCCTGCGATACGGTCAAGTGATACTGGTCAGCGGATACCCTGTTTTGACAGCTGTCAATTGATCACAACATTGATGTGCAATATGTTCGCAATATCAGTCTTCCTGTGCTCCCAAACTAGCTAGAAAGTGTGAGATTGAACATTGGTTGCCCTGTGGTGCGGACGGACGGGCGGGCGGTGTATGGTCACGTGATTACCAAATTTTCTGGGATGGGTAGATTTACTTACCCATAGTGCCCCGCAGGCGCGCTTTGCGCACCAGAGTTCCGCTAAAATTAACACCAGATAGATTTTTGGAGCACCACCATAAGGTGATGAAAGTAGCCGCTACCCAAAAGTAACAATATTGTAGAATTATTCAAAAGGCAACCGGTATTATTATTCATTATAAATGCAAAGAAGATCATCGCAGTTGGAGATGAGGCCTTAAAGCAGTTGGGAACTCAACGGTACGAAAAACGTCAGGCTTGCCGAGATTCAAAGCCTGGCGTCTGCGATACAGATGCAGTCTGTTCTAACCAACGGAGCTACCAAACGAGCTGAGAACAGGCCACTCACAAAATTTTCGGAACTGGATGAAGTTATGAATATATAAAATTCTTATATTGGAACCACAGAATGAGGAAATAAATGCAAAGAAGATTGTTGCAGTTAAAGATGCAACTTACATGCATTTGCAATAGGAAAGAATGAGATCCTGAGCAGTCGTTTCACTCGAAACACTTGCTTGCTAACCCCCCCCCCCCCCCCTTACCCGTAGTCAACCTCATCCGTATTCCGGAGCCCCCTATTTTTCCGCACCACACCCGCCTCAAAATCTTCATATCCGCTCCTCTCCATATCAATTCAAGTTTGGCTATTAATGGAAGTAACAAGGAACGTTATTTTCGGAACTTTAAACAGTGGGTCTCTTGTGGGAAGCGCGGAATGAAAACTCAAAATTTGATTTTTCACAGCTAAACAAACCTGATGTATCAGTTTTAACTAAAGCATTTTAATCAAATGAAATTAACGAAGACGACACGTTAAGATTTACTCCCAAAGAATTTGAATGATGTCTTAGCACTGACTTTTTGGGAAAGTAAAAACACACACGCTCGTGTTTCGTTAAATATTAAAACTTTATAAACTTTACTACTCCCACGTCGATCCGGCAGCTCTGGATGCATGCGTATCTCATGATGTTGGCGTGGCCAATCAGTGGTACCATGAAAATGGGATGTTAGTTAATGAGAGCAAGCACCAGTGTCTAATCCTCGGTGATACGGAGTATGGTTTTTCCTTTCCAGTAAAGGACACGTTGGAGATTTTTGGAATGGAAATAGATAATAATCTGAATTTTTCTAAACATATATCAAATGTATGCAAAAAGATTAATAATCAATTTAATGTTATGTTGCGCTTTAGAAAACTCATACGCAAGGAAATCTTATTCAAACTTTACAAAGCGTATATTTTACCTCACTTTTATTATTGCTCCTCTGTCTGGCACTTTTGTGGAGCGCGCGATGCGGATAAGCTCGAAGCTTTAAATAAAAGAATACTTAGATTTATACTTGGAGATTACTCGTCTCCATACAACACTCTTCTCTCAAAAGTCAGCTCTACTTCTTTGTTTAACAAACGCATTCAAAATTTCCTCATTCTGTTATATAAGAGTTTGTTTTCACTCATTTTCCTACTTATATGAAGAATATGTTTTCACTCCGGTCCTCTTCCTATGATCTTCGTGGCAACTACATTCTTTCACTAAGTAAACCTAAAACAACTACCTATGGTCTTAACTCCTTTTCTTACTTTTCAGCTAAGCAGTGGAATGCACTGCCGGACTTTTTTCGTACCAGTTTTTTTGCAGACTTTAAGACTAAAATACAGGATGTTACCTTCATGTAGATTATTTTTGCCTGACATACTTAAACTTAAAATTGTGAATTGTAAATGATATTTTCTTTCCTTGCATTTAATGTATATATATATTTTCTATATAGTTTTTATGTAGTGTCAGCTCGAAGATATTAGCTTGTTAGCTACTCTAAAATTCGAGTTTAAATAAAGTTTTATGTTATGTTATGTATAAGGCAATGTAGCGGACAAACACGTTCACTTGGTCTTTAGACTAAGGCAGTGATGCGTTAAACCATTAATTTATTCCCGGCGGGAGATTTTAATTCATCTCGAATTAAAATCTCTACAAGAATCGAGGTTTTAACCACCTTTATCAGCTGGATAAGAATGAAAAATGAGACAAAATGCTGTACCTTTTAAGCAACATTGAAATTCAAAATAAACTGTAAACTATTTACACTTACGTTACGGTTGTGTTGGATGAATTATTTGCTGAAGCGCCCGCGGCCATTTCTTTATTGATGCGGAGTACCGTATCTTCAGTTCAGGGGGGTTTCTCACATTTGAACACGGTGCCTTTTTCGTCCAAACTTCGCACACGTTTCTTGAGAAAGCGACTTTCGAAGATTTTACAATCAAACCAACCTCACAAGGGATAAAAGAAGCGAAATTGTCTTCGCTTTTTGTTTTGACTGTCGAGCAGCGTGCAGCAGCGTCGACATCTGGACTAGGAACGAAGTATCACGTGTCTTTGTCCAGTATTATGGATTAATTATTCCAAGTAACTTTTCAGCTTTTTGCAAAGTAAAAATTATCATAAGTTATTTTTACAGGTCTTTCAAAAGAAAGGAACTATTTTAAGAAAACAGAATAAGAAAGGTCCGGTATTGTGACTTTTTTTAACGTTTTCCTTTAGTCACGAGACAGGTCGAACGTTAACAACAGAGAATATGTTGCGGCATGCTCTGTGAAAAGTTAAAGAGAATGGATTCGTTAAAAAACAGTTTAAACTCAGTCGTTGTTTCTGTTCTCCTAAAAACAACAGTCAGCTCGAAAAGAAACAGTTTGCCAAGTCAACCGGTCGACTCAATCGCTAGAGGCAATCTATGCTAGCCGTTGGAGTGCTAAAGTATTCATTCGACAAGAACTTTTGTTTGATATTAAAATAATCAGTAGGGAACTTTAGCGAGGACGACGACGACGGCAGTGAAAACGTCGGTAAAAAAAATGAATTTGCGTTCTTTCAAACTTAATCGCGTCTATTTGGATCCGCTAAATATGTCAAATGCAGGCGACTTTTCCTGGAGCTGAATTCGTAAGGATTTTATTCAGCTTCAAAAAGATAAAGGAAAAGTCGTCGTCGTATGTCCACGTCCTCCATAAAACGTTAAATTAGGAGGTTTCACGTCGTAGTCGTGCAGTGGACGTCAAAGAAATGCACTAAAAAGCGTGATGCACGCGCAGAGTTGTTGTTCTGATCATTAACCCGATTTTTTTTTGAAGTCGTCGTTGTGGTCGTCGTCGTAGTTGCTTAAGCTCCCTAATAATGAGTAATGCAGCCAAATCTAGTCCACTCACTTTGTGGAATAAAGTAAGTTAACCTGCAAATAATTGCAACGGGAGATATCCTAGCTGTTTTAAACCCAGACACTTATTCTTGATAACATATCAAAAGTCCCAAAAAGTCCCAGTAGGGGAAGTCTCTTAAAAACGGGATTCTCAGCATAAGAATTTTTTTAATGTTTTAAGGTTTTATTCATGTTTACTCTAACTGTATATAGTCCATATTTTAAGATTAGCTTTTGGTTTAATTTATTAATTTTTAAGAGTATTTTAGTATAATTGTATAGTTTTTATTAGTTTTATCATTTTAATTAATTTTTATCAGGGCCCCAATTGATAGTAGTGCCTAAGGCGTCTGAATGGGCTACCCTGATATGAATAAATAAAGTCTCTCTCTGATAGCGAGAGTGGCCTATTGAGAGGATCCGAAACCTTTCAAGTAGACCCTCTTTTATTGTGGAGCCAAGGCTAACCAAAGGCCGTTCTTCCCACCATATAATGGAATCCTCATTCCGGAATCCGGGAAATTTTTTCTTATGGAATCCGGAATTCTGGGTTTTGGAATCCGGAATACAGCTCAAGGAATCCGGAACCCAACTAACGATTAGAATCCAGAATCCAAGATCTACTGAAAAATACTGGAATCCAGTATCAGGTATCCGGAATCCACCGTGTGAATTCCAGAATCCAAGACTGTCCTGGATCATCTTACATGGGGCGAAAAGGTTATAGTTTAATGTTTATGCTAAAGGCGTGTTTTTGTAATAAAATCCGGTAAAAACGGAAAAAGTTGGGGAAAATGTTAAGGTAGCTACAATGTTTTTACGCTTCAATGCCGTCTATCCACCTGAGAAATTATTAAATATCTAGTTGGGGCCATTTAACGTTCATCACGTTCATCGTCGCGTGTGGATTTTTTTATTAATAGCTTACAACAGCGTGTTGCTGTTTTCGCGGAAATGTTTTCTGTGCATTGTGTGTTGGTTTTAATGAGAAATTTAGATAACTGAAGAAATTATAGAACAAAGTTGATCAGCGCTTATGTGGAAGGAAACGAAGGGGAAAACAGAATGGTAAGAAATGGCTTAAGACGTGAGTCGCAAATTAGATTATTTTTACATGTATAAGTCCACCGTAGTTCATATCACAATTGAGTCAGCACGTTATGACAGATTATACCACTTCTTCAAGAAGAGATCGAGAGCGTTACGAAGATGATTCAGCCTACTTTAGTAGGATGTATAGTATATCTACATATAAACCTGGTTTTCACTATTTTGTTTCAAAATTTGCAGTCAGATGAAAATTGTGAGAAGAAGGGGTATTAACGTCAAACAGCCACAGTCGGGTGGATGGAATAGAATTTGCTCCAGAAATTTGCGTGGTCCCGAAGTCCAAGTCCAAGTTGGGCCCTGATTGGTGGGGTTAGAAAATGGAGGGGTGGCCATCAGAAAATGTTCTGTCGTTGAGACTCCTATCCATTTTGGATCAAAAATGGATCGATTTATGTTTCTGGGAAACAGCCCACCTACCCCTCCCTTGCGCTACTATTAACACTTGTTTGCTTGTGCTATTTTATTGTTTAAATGCGTATAAAAAAGCATATTTAATAATTACTGAATGAGGCTGAGTGTATGTCTCAAGGATGTATGATGTGAGGAATTGACGCAGATCGAAATAATAACCTCCGAGATATTTTCTATGTTTCGCTCAATTTGGTGGACAGTTCCCAGTGACTGAATTTAGTTAAAATTGATTTCGTCGACGCAGCTCCTTTAAGATCTGAATAAGAAAATTTTTACTGAGCCAGTCACGCCAGAGCTCTAACTCTTTCATGTTGCTGGCAAGTAAACAATGTTACAAGTGATTATCTAACGAACACGAAATAATAGGATATATTTCATCTATTACTAGCAAACAAATTTAAAAGACTCCTTATAGTGAGTTGTCTCTAACCACGAGTAAAAAAATTGGTTGAAAAAGCAAAAAGTATCACCACAATCAACAGTCCTACTTAGAGTCAAGCAGGCACCAGGTCGCTCAAGTCAGTGCGGATACTCCTGAGGCTAACGGAAGTTGCACGACTTATACCAACCCGCTTACGATATTTGATAAGACATGGGTTACGAAGCAGTATAATAGTCAAATGCCAGCGATTGAATGCCTTTTGAGACATACGCGGGAGTCTTCGCTCACGAGTATACACTGCAAACGAAAAAAAGAACAGAATTAGCTGCCTATACACCAAGGAGGTGAGGTTTTTTTAAAATTGTAGCGTCAGTTCCGGTTGACGTGCGTCGCTCAAAAAAGTCTTTGCTTACTCCCTAATACAAACCCTCGAACTATAACGTAACCATTTTACGCCCCAATTATAATAAAATGTGTTGAATAGGGCCCTGATCTAAAGTGCCCAGGAAATGACGCAGGTGCTTGTATCCCCAGTCGCTAATCGCATCTCGTTATATCGGGTTCTACTGTTTAGATGATGTTTCAAATATTTGATGGATTTAACAAAGTTAACAAAGCACATACCAGAGGCATCCGCAGTTTCCTTTGAACAATCGTGGTTCTCAGACTGGGCACCTGCTGGAGATTCCGAATTAGGCTGGTGAACTTTGTCCCTGTTTATCAGTAGATGACAAAACAAAAGCATCACGGGATGGCTCTGAGCAACAAGTAGGTTGATAAAACCAAGGTAAGCAGCAAATGCTGTAGAAGAGAAGGATAAGAATGTGAGATGGAGCGACACTGGAACCTCATGGCAAGCATATGCCAGTGAATGAACACATTAAAAGGTAAAGGTCTATTAAGAACTTTGTTGAATGATTGGATTGACGGTCGTTGTTAACAAGTTACACTCTTTTGAGAAGGGAGAGAAACGGTTTAGGAAGGAAGTAGCCTGGCATAGACGCTTTTTTATTCGACAATCTGACAGTGCGCGAGCGAAGCGGGCGTGCTAGAGCAACCACGGAGTACCCATGACGCTTACCACCGGCGGTTTTTATTTCCATACGCGCGCTCGACGATCTTTAAGGGGAAAATAGAGGGTCTGTGAACAACCCTAGGGAGGAGGATGATAATGTGTCGAAAAGATAAGAGAGGAGGGAGAAATCAGGCGATAAAGAAGGGATGAGTCGGAGGGCAAACAATAGGGACGTATGGCATCGATATTATCTAATGTTTCGTATGGTCTCTACCGCGATAACCGCCTTCACCTTGAACTGACTTCATGTTGTAAGTCATTTCTAGCTCTTTTCATGTTTTAAATGCAAGTAGAATAAAAATTATCATGGTTACGGAAAACCGTGTACAGCTTTCCCCTTTAAACATTTCTACATGCCTTCGTCAAATTTCTGAAATCCCTGCATCAAGGTCGACCGTTCTATACGAGCCAGGAATACAACTCCTAGAACTATACCCAAGGTGATGCGAAGAAAGCCAGAAAACAATCCGACCAGAATGTTGAAAAAGAAGAAGAAGTATGACAGAATCGAGAACAAGAGTCTGCAATATAAATAAATCAATCAATCAATCAATCAATCAATCAAATGAACATATAAATATTTATTCAAATAAATAAATAAATAAAAGAAAAGGATGGAAGGCAAAAAGAGTGATAAATGTCAGCCTTTTGCCGCGTAGTCACTTACAGTAGGTTGAACTGTTTTTACAAGGTTCAAGAACCAAACGAGAAGACGTAGTGAAGACGGCAAATACCTGTTATCCACCGTGATGACAATCCTGGGAAAATCTCTGTCGCGGAAGACATAGTGGATAAGAAACAATTGAAAGAGATGGAGGACAGCGGACATGATAAATGCGTACCTGAAGTCAGTAAACCACAAAAAGTTCAGTATTACACAACATAATTTGTTGTAGCTTTAGACTTTTATTCAACTAAACAAGGACTGTCATTGGTTAATTCGTGGTCACGTGGTCTTGACTGAATCTAATTGAATCTCGTTTGTGATACAATTCGGCAATTGTAGCCAGCTCAAGATACAACAGCACGTGTTCAACACAGTGGCGTGAGAGAAGGCGGGAAAAACCGACTGCCAGTTTTCCCTTCGTGAATGAACACAATAACAAAAAAATGGAGCCTCAAGCTAAAAGCAACGATTCTTGAAGATATCCCTCGAGTACTGATGTTTCCTTCAACTTTGTCTTGAATGTGTCAGGGTTTTTCGGCAACAACAACAGCAACAAAAACTGAGAAAAAGTAGATTCTTCCGGTGGGCGGGTACTTGGGTTAATTTTTGCTGGGTATGTGCCGCTGGCATCTCAGAGCCCCTACCCCATTATAGCGGAGCTCGCGCGCGCGTGGGCGGAGCCCCATAGCTAAGGAAATGTGGTAATCTATCCATCCCAGAGAACCTGGTAATCACGTGACCGTACACCGTGTGAGCGACCGTCCGTCCGCACCACAGGACAACCAATGTTTACTCTCACACTTTTAGCTATTTTGGGAGCCCAAGAGAAAACTAATTGTACATCAATGTTGTGATCAATTGACAGCTATCAAAACAGGGCATCCGCTGACCAGTATCACCTGACCGTACCACGGGCTCAAGTGTCGACCCATCGAGGTCGAGTATTTTTTTGAAGTTATCCGCTGACAAATTACCAGTTTCAAATGATTGAAGGCTCAAGTTTATTTTTTCCAAGGATTAATATCAAATATGTTGTGTTTATGTCACTATGGCCCCGTATTATTAGGATTTTGATTTCAATCTGACCTCGAAAGCGAAAATTCAGCCAGTTTTTTTAAAAGTACAGGTGGGAGGACCTTATCTTAGCATGGTCACTCGTTGGTCACGCTCTACGTGCAATTTTTATACTCTGATTGGTCAAAATTTGACAGGTGAGTTCATGCGGGAAAATTATGCAGCATCTTGAAAGTTGTTTACTTTGACAGCTGAAGCTGACAGAGTTTTGTGTCAACTTGTGATGTTTTTAACTGTCTTTTTCCTCTGGATGTGCAAAATGAAATACAGCTGCTATCAAGAGTCTTCTGTTATTCATGGCTGGTTTGTTTACTGGGTTTTTGGTTGAGAAATGCGTCGCTTGTCAAAATTCGGTAATTCGATTTCGGATGGCATCGTTTTCGCTTTTCACCTTGCTTAATGCGTAAGAGGGTTTAAAAGTCTCAAGGAACTGTGGCCTTCCTTGATAGCTTTCAGAAACTGAATCTCGAATGGTAAGCCTGAGTAATTATTGTATTTAATGTTTGTTTTTGTTATATCTTGCACAGTTCACGCTGACAGTTTATGCGGCAAGTTTATGCACGTTTGTAAGATTTGAGTCAATGATCTGACCTAGTATCAGGTTTGATATAAGCTTACAGAACTCTAAAAAGCCTTCAGATATATTTGCTCACCACAAATAGAAAGAAAAGGATCCGAAGAATATTTAGTTATAAATTTGGCTGTAGAAAGAAAACTTTGAGCGATTTTCTTGCTTCGAGGAGTTCACCTTCCAAAACGGTAAACACCGCACCGGGAAGCAGGCTTAAGCTTTACGCTTAAAGACTCAGGATTTTTAGAGACACTTTAATACTTGTCTTCGTGAATGAAAATTTTTGTCTCTGTAAATGTTTCACCGAATTATATTTCTTTTTTTGATTGTTAGTAGTCTTTCTTGCAATTTTAATCGCTTGTCCGTGCCGTTTGTTTTCATCGTTCATGAAAATCGCTTGCAGGAGTACTCAAAAATGTCTCGCGTATCAAACGCTTTATAAGATTACACATCGTTATAACTAAAACTATTAAATAACAACAAAAAAAATTCGCCATTATGTTGAAGCGTTACTCTATTAAAGTTCATTCAAACACTCGAACACACTGACAGTTCGCTCTATAGAAACGAGAACCAGCTGACCGTATGGGTGATTTTGGAAATTTTTGAACGGTTTCGCTTAAAGCCCACGATTGATCGTCCTGAATATTAACTGAGTGCAATTTGTCTTGAAAAATTGTGAAATACCGCATTCTGTCCGAGGTCTGTATGATAAATAGTACTGTTTCACCTCAAATGTGATGTATAAAAATTATATTAAAAGGTTGGTTTAAACACCCCCAGATTTGTTGGCAAGAATTTGTAAAGTAAACCTGTCGAACGCAAAAAAATTCGGCGTGATTTGTTTTCCAAGAATTTGTTTTCGATACCTAATCTACTGTGATCTTGAATGTGATCGAAGATGTTTGCTATTTTTTGGATGTACATATAAGGTTATCAATTCGATGTAAGATGTTTCACTCTAAAATAACTTAGCCTTTCCCTCAAAAGTCACATGAATGTTCCCTTAAGTTAACTGATTTGCGGATTAAAAGTTTATTGTTTGATTTAAATTATAAATTTATTAATTGGACCTTCGCTTTTAGCCCTGGCTAAATCTATATATTAGTCTATTCTGTGGCCAATTATAGACCCAATCTTAGTCACTTTTGGGCAAATATGTAATTTTCGCGATCCCAACTTAGTCACTTTCTATTTTTATGAATTGACTCATTTTTTAGATTCAATGAAGAACACTTTACTTTTCATCTGCAGTACGAACATTCTGGCAAGTTTGCTAACCGGAAATATGAAGAACTGTCTTACCTCAAAACTCCGAAAATGTGCGACCCCATTGTAGTAACTCTATTGAAAATGCGACCCCATTATAGCGGGGCTCTCGCGCGCGAAGCGCGCTAGTGGAGCACCATGGGTAAGAAAATGAAGTAATCTACCCATCCGAGAAAATTTGGTAATCATGTGACCGTACACCGACCGACCGCCCGAGAGACCGTCCGCACCACAGGTATACCAATGTAAAATAACTCAATCAACAGGTATGGTGACCCAAATACAACTCGAGGTTATTTTGGGGGGAAATCGCATAGCCACCGGCGTCTTGTAAAGCAGAGACAACAAAAGAGTCAATAAAGACGAAAACGGAAAGCGGAAATTGTTTCCGTGTTGTCTAAAGTATTAAGCTTACATAAATTGTCATGTCAACAAATTTGTAATATAGAGCAAGAGAAAGGGAGAGAAAAAGAGAAAGGCCAGCGAAGCAAGCCAGCGAAGCTCAACGAGAAAAAGGACGGCAGGGGTTTAGAGCGAGAGATAAAAAACAAAGGAGACATTTTTTTGTTGGAAGAACAACATGAAAATTTTGCAGCGGCGGTGACAAAATGAGAAATGCTAGCAGCCACCAATGCAAGGTGAAAATGAGCGGCAGTGAAAAAAAGTGAACGGAAACACTTACGACATTTCCTCCATAAAACGTGTAACTAAGAAGTTTCTGGAAGTTTCACGTTGTAGTCGTGCAAAACAACGGCAAAGAAATATACAAAAAAAAAGTGTGCTGCACGTGCAAAGTTGCTTTTGCTAATTAGACCTATTGTTGTTTTTCACCTTTTTCCGGCGTTTGCCTTCGCCGCTTAGCATTACACGATTTTATATTTTGTTTGAAAAACTATAAATATTATCAAGAGCTTCGCTTTTAGCCCTGGCTAAATCTGTATAGTCGTCAAAATGCGACCCCATCCAGCAGCACACCCCTACTGGCCTCTTATAAAGAAGTAACCCCCCTGGGCGATTCTTCCCTTCCAAATTGCATGACCTCCTGCCACCTATGACGTCATAGTAACTTAAACTTAACCATAGTAACCAATTTTGACCAGACTTGGCAATTATCAGGCGCTAAATGAATTAATAAGTTGCTCCTAAGGAGAGGAGGTTTGACAACGTATCATAGCGGAACAATCCAGAGAATAAAGTAAGGGGCAGCATCGACTTACACCCGAGGATGAAAATTAGGATTACATAAGTACTGATCGCTTGTAGTGCACGGCACGCAAAGTGAAGTATAAACCTAGAAAAACTCACCAAAAGATTCATTCGCTGCAGTGTTTAACCTTAAAGATGGGCGGCGCAGCAGCAGCAGCAGCTGAACCTAACAAACTTAAACAAGTCACAAATTTTACTTACATCGTTGATAACGCTTTATCTTTACACCACTGCCACAATTCTGGACGAAGGACACCCTCTGCATGCTTAAAAAAAAATACAGGGCCAGAAAGAACAAGCCATAGAAGAATTCCCACCGAGAAATATCCTGAAAAAAGAAATCAAACACACAGTGAAACCTGTCATAGAAGATCCCACATTTAGCGAGCACTAGCGACTGTAAGTCATAAACTTTTTCCCTAAATTTTTTTGGAAAACGAAACTTTATTCAACTGGATAGCCCTCTTAACCCTCTGTTAAGCGGATACGATAGCGATCAGTCCTGTGGATTTCAAGTCTTCTACTCAGCCGTTCCCTATCCCGTCAAGTAACGCTCATCAAAAAACTTTTATGGCGGCAAAGGGCAAGTCAAAGGCGATGTGGGCACTTTCTAATCTGACCTGAAATCATAAACATCTATACAAAGTAGTGAATGTGATTTTGGGGAGCTTTAGCATCGACGACGGTGACGGCAGCGAAAACGTTACTTTTAACCCTTTCATTGCCAAATTTAGCCAAAAGCAAATTTCGACCAAATTTCCAAATTTCATTTTGTGAAATTTTGAAAAGCAAATAGCACCATGTGAAAGTACAAGCAGAGAGCTTTCATTTGAATGGTCACTTCATAGAATTTCGTCTGCAGACTAAAAAGTTAGAGTCACCTTACAAAGCCCCTCCAAGCACTCTGGCAGTGAAAGGGTTAAAATGAATTCGCGTTTTTTCATACTTTGCCGCGTTCACTCCAATTCGCTGAAAATGTCAAATATAGGCGAATTTCCCTGGAGTTGATTTCTTGGGGACTGCACTCAAGTTTAGAAAGAGAAAGAGAAACTCGTCATCGCTTGTTAACGTCCTCCATAAAACGTGAAATTAGGCACTTCCATCTTTACTTTACATAATACGTCACCATAGAAACCTAAAGCCTGCTTAACACACTCTTATCTTATCGTTAAGAGCTTATAACACCAAAAAATGTCAGTGACTCCCATTCTTAAACTGCGTGTCGAGACCCAATTTTCTCACCAAGCATAGTTTTAAAAAATATGGGCCACTTTCAGTGCACGTTCCACTCTATGGAAAGAAACCTTCAGCAGTTCATCCGTGTGCGATCAGTTTTTTTTTACTCTGAACTTAAACAATTATAGAAGTGAGGAAATGAACGGGTCAATGGATTACAGCAGTTTTCCCCCATACTAAGAAAGAAATACTAGATGCCCCTACTAAACTTACTAAAGTTAAATAACTCCTACCATAAATTGTATAGGCAACTTGATATCCTGAGAATCGAAGACTTCCTCCCTGAAAACAAAAGCGTGCAGCAAAAAATACAACAACAACAAACAAACAAACAAACAAACAAAAACAATTATGAGCACCCCTAAAGGAACACAGTCACATGAATTCTTATTGAATATTTTTGACATGCACTTTGGAAGACTCGTGGAGTGTCGGGCCATAGAACTAGGTTCAAATGAGTGAAGACTGTTCTATCCGAATGTATATGCTGAACGACTGCCCCACAAACTAATTAATTTGTGTAATATGAATAGTGTTAAGCGGCTTAATGGATGAGAATATAAAACGAAGTTCCATCAAGTCAGAAGTGAAAAACTATTTATGTATTCACATCCAGCCACCCTTTCGCTTTAAAGATCAAATCTGTTGGCCATCAGCAAATAGTCTAACTTTTGTGAGTGAAAGATTAAGAAGACAAACCTGACAGTCACGATCACTCGCAGACCATCCATCCATAACAGCAAAATACAAGCAAAATTCAAATTGAAGAACTTTAATAATAATAATAATAATAATAATAATAATAATAATAATAATAATAATAAGGGGAGCTGAAGCAGAGATACAATGGTTACAGGGTTGAACAGTTCAACGTAATAATTGACGTACTGGGGGGTTACTCTAAACACCTAGAGAAGTCGGTGAGGAAGCTACTTGGAGCGAGAGCACGGAGCGTACTTGAGCGAATGCAGAAGTCGGTCATCTCAAACACTTTAAACATTGCCAGAACATTTAAGATAAATACTTAGTTAGGGCGCTATGGACTTCAGTTTTTAGTTTTTTGTTTTTTCTCTAGAAATCTAGAAACACAAGCTCGCTGACGTTTTTATTTAGATTTTTTAGAACATTAGAGTGTGATATTATTATAAATATGTTTTTAGTAGAGATAGCGAAGGTTTTACAGGGTATCAGAATTTAATAATATTCTAAATTGGCTTTTTAAGTAGAGAGATTTATATCACTATGTATAAGTTTTTAGTAGAGATAGCGAAGGTTTTACAGAGTATCAGAATTTAATAATATTCTAAATTGGCTTTTTAAGTAGAGAGATTCATATCACTTTGTATTTTAGGATTGTATTAGGTTTCGTATCGACCTTTTTTTACTTCTAAGTATAGCTTCTCAAGTGGTGTAGGTTACGCTATGCGCCCTATACTACTCATAATGTGGACATAATGTGTTTCATACTGCGACATAATAATAATAATAACAATAATAATAATAATAAAGGCTTTGGTACATTACCCTCGCCATCTTAAGCCAATTAAAGAACTTACCACTAGGTTTGGGGGAGAAGGAAACACTCCTTGTGCAAACCTTCTTTGACCTCTATAAAGCTGTAGAACATGATCCCTGATGTAAAAAAGGAAACACGATTACTGTATAAATCAAGTATAATTATGTGATACAACCATGGGTCGTGTTTGATAGATTATTTTTTGTTGCATTAATTACCATGCTGCCATGTAATTACCGTAAATCGTCTATTAAGCCACCCTCTCAAATAAGCCCCCTTCTCCTTCCCCTTAGTATCATTCACTGATAAATGATAGCCTACGTGTAGCCGCACCCTCCACCTAACAAAGGAAAACGTTTTTCCTTCGTCAGAGGGGTTGGGTGTAGCTACACGTAGGCTAATAAGTGATAGACTGTATTAATCAATCAGGACTGTCAGGGGTCTATTGTGACTGTAAAACTTCGTGTGCGCTGATCCTGGATGGTATATTCAACAGCTGGAAGTTCGGATTTGTTTTTGATCATCAGCTTCATGACCTCCAACTTCTTGTGCTGGAGCGTTTCCACTTTGCATTCTAGTTGGTTCTTTAAGGAGAAGTGATACCGTCTTTTTTTCTGCTAAATTGAATAAGCCCCCAGTCTCTATTAAGCACCCCCCGCTCCCCTCAAATGTGTTTGACGTAAAGAAGCCCTCCGGGGGGCTTAATAGAGGATTGCCGAAGTCTTGCAAATTCCAAGAACATTAAAATGCTACCAAGGAACCGTATTCTTAGTTTGGTATTGAAATAATTCCCGGGAAATACTGGCATGCAACAACAACAACATCATTTCAATATTTCCACGTTAGTACATGATATTACCTACTATTCTATATAATTTTCAATGCGTTTTATTTATACGATACTCTAACGAAAAGAGTGAACTAAAAACACACAATTAAAATATCGGAGTTCATATTTTTTGTCTGGATACTTTTATTTGGCTCGTGGGAGAATTTTGTCCATGTCAAGCTCACTTACGGTTGGCTGTTTGCAAAGTTGTATCTTGACCCTGTGACATGAAAACATAGAAACATTCAAAGATGTAAGTTTAGATAAGAGCTTGGAAATCGAGCTTGAAATGTGCCTCAAAGAAAACAAGAACAATTTAAGAACGATAATCTGCAAAATTTTGATTGCTAAACGCAACAAACCTGATTGAAATGAAAGTTAAATACTCACGTTTTCGCCACAACGCCAGACAGACCAGTTTCACGTTGCCGACGGGACCACGACGGCAAGGTGGTGAGCACGAGCATGCGCAATATCTAACAAATGATGATGTCACGTCCGGTTGATGTTGCCGTCGCCCCGAAAACGTCTCTATCTTAAGTTACCTGTTTTCGGGGCGACGGCAACTTCAACCGGACGTGACGTCATGATTTGTGCGATACTGCACATGCTCTTGCTCACCACATTACCGTCGTGTTCCCGTCGGCGACGTGAAATTGGTCTGTTAGGCGCTGTGGCGAGAACATGAGTATTTAACTTTCATTTTAATCAGGTTTGTTGCGTTTAGCAACCAGAATTTTGCAGATTATCGTTCTTAAATTGTCCTTGTTTTCTTTGAGTCACATTTCATGCTCGATTTCCAAGCTCTGTTTATATCTAAACTTACATCTTTATAATGTTTCCATGTTTCATGTCACAGAGTCAAGATCCAATCTGATCCAATATGAGGAACAGCAAACTGTAAGGGAGCTTCACATGGACCAAATTGTCCTACGAGCCAAATGAAAGTATCCAGACCAAAAATATGAACTCCGATATTTTAATTCAGGGGCACCCAACGAACATTTTTCTAAAAATGAGCCGTTAACTACAGAAAACGAAAATTTAGATGCTTTTAAGGCATTTTCAAGCGCTTTTCTGAGTTGCTGGAAAGAACTTATCTGTTCCTCACTCCCAGCAGGTTAGAAGGCTATTATCCCAGCCAGCAGAGCGGCCTTCTCCATGTTTACCAGCCAGCAGAAAAAAAAAAAATCTGTATTCAAATAAGCGCCGCAGGGTTGCTTGGAAATTGCGGCGCTGATTCGAGTATATACGGTCAAAATAAATAACACACAGCCTTATCTCTCGCTTGTCAACCAAGAATAACAACAACTACAATGGTAATGAAAAGGGAACGTCACTAAGCCTTCCCTAGATGTACCTTTTGTGAATCCTATTCAGTCTGACTTGAATATAATACATCAGGCTGTTTAATAGTCCTTACCTTTTGCATAAACATGAATCTCATGAATCTTCCTAACCGCCAGTGAATCGTTGCCAGTTATGCAGTGGCGGAGCGTAGCCTGATTTCGAATTTCTAACAACGGTGCCCACGTGCAGATTTTTTGATCAGCGGTAAATAAATAATCAGCGCGCGACTCAGCGCGCACAATTCGCGCACATAGAGGAGCCACCTGAGAGGAGCCGATTACTCCTGATACCCAGCTGGATATACACCCAAGAAAAATTTCTAACAAATTAGAGGGATAAAATATCTCCAGCAAGAATTTTTGGTACATTTGATAAATTCTTGACCGCAGATTTAAGACTTTACTTCCCAGCAGAACAGCCGAAACCTCAGTTCCCAGCCAGCAAAATTTTCTCTGTAGAACAGATATTGTGAGGAACAGATCCGTTGGGTGCCCCTGTTAATTGTGTGTTTTTAGCTCACTTTTTTCGTTAGAGTATCGTATAAATGAAACAAATTGAAAATTGTTTAGAATAGTAGGTAATATCATGTACTAAACTGAAATAAAGTTGTTGTTGTTGTTGTTGTTGTTATTGTTGTTGCATGCAAGCAAATAAGCATTAATTCTCTTAATTCTTTATGTGCAGCCATATTTCCTCTTCGGTGGTCTCCTAAGGCGCCGTCCTCCTGAGTTCACTGCGATCTTAATGTTCGAATTTTGGAGGGAAGCGACGGCTGCCTCTGTTCCAGGCTTGCTCTGCCAGTCCGGTCGCCGTCGTCCCGAAAACGTCTCTATCTTAAGTTCGCTAGAGAATTAACGACGGCTACTCCACAATGAGTGATGGAATCCTAGATGGCATTTTTCTTATAGTTCACAGAACCTTTCTGTTGAGATATTTTGTTATTTTAGAAACTGCTGGCTCTTGTTTGTGTGCTCAAAATATGTGGACATATCATGAAGCAGTTATCGAGTTGGCAGCGGCTGTTTTTATTAAACGATTACAGCAGCATGGCCACTGATGAGTTTCATGACGAAACTAAACTTCTGGCGAAGGAAACGTTATAGAATTCGGCTAGATTCCTTCTTGTATTTACCTTGAATTACGGCAACGATAAACACGACCGTTTGCTCGTCCAGCTTGTTCTCAACGGACTTAGAGTGGCACCAGTAAGAGTTAGATCCTGTGAATGCTATGTTTTGGAACTGCTTGTGTTCGAGCATATCTTTGGAAAATAGCGGAGTTTACTTTCCCTTTTTATTCACGGACTGCTTACAATGGAGCAGTATACCAATGATACTTGGTTCTGCTTTTCTCGACGTCGCAGTGATTCGGCACGATCGAACAATTTTGCGCGATCAATGTGTGTTTCCTAATGATCAAAACAAAAACATCAAAAACAGCGTCTAATTGCTGACGATTTGAAACAGTCTTGGTCTTTATCTTTGGTCTAGAGTCTTTTGTAGTCGTTTATAAAATAAAACTTCGGTTTAATTTTGTTGACTACGACAAGTTGTTCTTCTGGAATTATTATTTGCGCTCTATTTTTATAAGGGACCGATCGTTTATTACGTCCCAGTGAGGGGGGGGGGGGGGGAGGGGGGGGAGGTTCAGGGAAGTAAGGTGTATCAAAACTTTACCGCCCCCAAATAATTAATTTTGGAAGTTGTATCCCCCGCTTCTTGGCAATAAAAATTTTTAAAATGCCCTCCCTCTCCCTTCTAGACCAAGACTGCTCTTCCATCCTCGGGTAGTTGGCAGCGTAACGTGTGGCTTCGAAGATGCACGCAGAGGAAGAAAAGTTAGAGTCTGGCGGCATGCTCCCTCAGAACATTTTTAAATTTGAGGTCCCGGAAATGCCATCTCCTGCGTTTTCTGCAGGACATTTTCAGTAAATAAAGACCGAGGAAAATGCAGCAATTAGTTGTTTATTTTACCCATCCATCTCTAGTTTTATCGGTAAGGTACAGACTGTTTAGGCAAAAAAGGGTAAAACAGTACTAGTGACGCCATCAAGGACGTTACAAGCAAAGGGCGAGATGTGTACCCTTCAGACGGGAAAACTGTTATGATGGAATCAATATCAATTACGTCCTTGTGCTTGTGTATGTGCAGAATTGCAAGAGAGCTCAATCTCTCGTCTGTCATGGTCCTTCCTAAAGGAGTTTTCTTCGTAAAGGAGCAGTCTCTTCATACCGCTGAAGCTACGCTCAGCTGTGCAAGTTGACACAGGATAAGTCAACAATGTTATGAGAGCTACATTATACTCCGGAATAGAATTGAAGTTGGCTTGGTCAGAAGTCTCAACCAAGGTCTGTGGCTTCACATTCGGATCCATTTCACTCCACTTACTCAGTAAAAGACTAGAGGAAATCCTAACACAAAAACACCAATATAATGCAAAATATTTATCCCAATTTAATGATAAAAATGCTTTTAGGAAATTACAAAAAATCCGATATATTTCTTCCAGATTTCAGCTGTATGCATAGGCGTATGTGCGTACATGCACGCTACATTCCTGGTAGTAGAAATAGCTGATAGGTTTCTGAGCCGAGCTTTATACGGGTAACAATGTGTGGTTGACAAAGAACCGCCGAAGCAAATTTTTTTTGTCTACTTTTGAAGGAAACGTGGATTTGCTTCAATCATAATATAGTTTGCCAACTTTTACTTAGAATGCCGGCCCTGTGTCTTAATATTTCGAACCCCTCACATTTTGTGCATTTTCACAATTGACCCCCCAAAATCAAGCCTTATAGGAAATTGTTCCCCCCCCCCCCCCACCCCCACTCCAAAATAAACGATCGGTCCCTAAATGGCTGCCTTTTTACCTCAAAACTACGACGGTAAAATTGTCTTAACACTTTTATTTTTGACGAAGAAATTGAGAGACCGTGATCTAGCATAACCAGACAAGAAACGTTCTGTAAATTCTATCAAAATATCCCTTATCCAAAACCAATTCGCTTGCAATTGTCTCTGTAAATTTCGGAGCCTTGGACGTGACAGAGAAAGTCACGCGTTAAAAACAATAGAAAACAATAGCCGTTTGCATAACGTCAGCGCGCATGCTCGCCAGCTGACATAGCCCCTTTAAACCCCATCTCCAATTAGCCCCCCATCCACCCCCCTGAAAAATAAGCCTCCCATTGGGGGTAATCAGTAATTTAAAGCCTTATATTAATCAATGTCTTATTTAGAGCGGTTTTCACTTGACTGTCGAAAGGGATTGGTTTTGGTTTTGGTTTTGGTTTTACTACGCCCTTCGGTTGGCTAGTGTATTTTCTTTGGTTTTGGTTTTACGACAGTCAAGTGAAAACCGCTCTATGGTTAAAACCTAACCCAGTCCAGAATAACAGCTTGTGCTGCGCCACTTAATCCTCCCCCTTCCCCACCCCAACTGCTCTGTGTGCGGATACTTAGGCTAACTGTTACTTTAGTTTTTCAAGCATTTGAAAGACGCAAGAAACATCATCATCATCATCATAAATCATATACCATTCAACTACATTTGTATTTCCTTAACTCTCTTTGTTTAGTATTGTATTTCAATCGGTAACGCCATACATAGAAATGGTAATACTGAACAAACTTGTTGTTGTTGTTGTTATTGACAATCTGCATTCATACAACCTATGATCTTGCCCTCACCGATGGCTCTTCATAAAATGCAGCAGTAATATGGCACTTATATCGCTGAAAAAACAAACGCTCCTTGACACGTGCCTAGAAATAGATAGATAGCGCTAAATTAAGGCCTTGTATGGTAACGGACTAGCTAACAAGGTAAAACTTTAGTTGCAGGGCTCGAGTAGAGGTTTGTTGACGCGCGTGACCACTATCTGCTATCGCAACACAGACTCCACTTTACTTAGGTGTAAAGATAATTTCGTAGTTTCGTAAGGTTCCTAATAGAGGATATTACACGGCGGTGGGAAGATATAAATTTTATTTTCGAGTCGTGAAAACAAGTCGAAAACAAGTCGAACTGCTGTAGTTTGGCGGCAGGAAATTCTTGAAGTTCTCTCCTTTCGTCTTCACTCGTGAGGAACTCCTTGAATAATTTTAAGTCAAACTAATTAAGTTTTCTTCTTCGTCTTAACATTCTCCTGCTCCTTAGAGACAGATTTTAAGTCAACTTCAGATAACTTCACGAATCAATCGCTCGCCATTTTTGTTTTAGCATTTGGCAAACTGTGCACAAACAACAGTTTGAGCGGGATCGAGATGACGTCATTGATATCCTTACCAGTGAGGATAAGGAAAATACGATACTCAAGCCCTGGATGTAGTTTCACGAGTGGTCTATTTTCCATCAAAACACTCTCGTCTAATTAATAAATTAAATTATATTAGATACGGTAAATTTTTCTTTAATAATATCTATGTTCACGAAACTTGGGCCCCATCCACACTTTATTTGAAACCATTCGTCCACACGTATCCGATGAAAAGGGCTATAGAAAAGCAACTTTTTAAATGCTTTCTAATATTGGAAAGTTTTGAAATCGCTACCATCGTGTGGACAGATGGTAAAAGGAGATTTTGGAAAATGATGACACGACAATATCTGCATGGTTAACGCTTGGGATAAAATGCCCTACCGACACGTGATCTTTTAACTCTATTTTGCGTGGGAGAGCTCAAAGAGCAATCTTATAGAACTCAAACAGTATCCACAACATTGCTATGAAGCTGGAAAGCTTTGTAGTACTTCATCAACTTGACGGTTTGCCAGTAATTAAGTGCCACGTATGACGACATTATGACGTCATCAGTTAAATATTTGCGTCTTTTACTATTTTCGATATATTTTAGCCTCAGTATCAGGCCTTCCTTACCTACAGAAACCTTGAGTGTCGCATCATGATAAAACAAAGCTTTCTCCTGTTTACATCATTTTTATACACGTGGATGGGGAAGCCAAAAATTATTAAAAAAAGCTCAGATGCTTACATTTCAATTGTTTTATGCTACGGACTTTCCCGTGTACTAGTTGACACAGTCTTCCGCTCTATGCGCGGAGATTTGTGAAAACAAGGATTACAAAACAGAGGGTCGGGTTAGGCCAGGATGTAATGCTTGCAGTCATTTCGGAGTAGAGAGAGACTTTTACGGTAATTGGAAGCCATTTCAACTGGTTTGCAATCACGTGACAAGGCGGAAATTTTTCACAACAGAACTATACAAATGTGCTTGAAAAAAAGAAGTTTAGTTCCCAGCAGAGGGAACGCCTCAGCTTTTGTCCATCAACATGGCCGCCGTGACTTCAGCTACAAACCAGCAACAATACGGACAAAAAATGATTCGTTTTTAAACAGAAACGGCTTGATATATGCGTGAAAGGGAAAACCATTTGAGAAAAAGAGAGGGAAAAAACCTAATTCGTTTTCAAACGAAAGATACGTGTGGAGAGGTCAAATTTATAAAAAAGTTAACTTTGCATGATAATAAATCACGGAAGTTGCGTGAAATACGGCTTATTATTAGTTTCGCCGGGATGAAAGCGGCGCAAGATTATTGGGAACAAACGTGAACGAGGTTTTCATAAACGTCGTTCGTCTAAAACCTTGTAACAATAGCAACACATTTAATTTGCCATAACCTTCATGGTTTATTGAAAATAGTCCACTTACCAAATAGATCCTTGTAGAGGGACTGATCTGCGTAGAACTTTTTGTATATTTCGCAATCATAAAGAACAAATACAAGGAGCTGTACAAAAGTACGATGAAAACAACTGTAACGTTTTTGTGACTACTGCGCATACGCCAGTGTCACTATTGGCAGCGAGTTAGTTCTTCGTAAGTAAGTAAGTAAGTAACAATAGAGTATACTTCGGAGTCAGTCAGCATACAAAATAACCATTTTTTGGAATCTTCGACGATTGTCCTCGATGACAAACGAAATGCTCGGCTGCCTCGTGGTCTGCTTTGATAGCTAGTGTAACCGAAGAAAAGGCAATGAAATACATCATTTCTCAAGAAGCATATCTTTACTTCTCATCTTCAAAATAAGCCCAGAAACCAGGACATTTGTATAACAGATTTCTCCTCTCCAAATCAACTCCTGTGAAAACATCAGAATCGTTACTTTGCGTAATAAAATTTTGGAGTAGACTTCCGGTCACGTGCTAGGTAATGAAGAAGTTCACAGGATCATGTTTCACCACGGATGTTCATTTTCCAGGCAAATGACACGCAATTCGCAACAAAAGTAGTAAGGAAACAGAATATTTGTCGAATTTTTGTTCTTTAAAAATTCCATTTAAATGGTGTTTCTGTTACAATTTATCGACTTCAAAGCGCGGTCAAGGTATAAATTTCTGAGGCTCCTCTCAGGTCTTGTGAGTCTTCCCACGAAATGTCACGAAAGATCAAAATCTTACGTAAATCTTCTTACGGCTGCAAAGGAGACTAGACCATTTTCAACACATTGTAAAAAGGACATGTTGGAGTGACTACGTGTTCCGCGTTCGCGTTGACCTTTCGCTATTATTTCTATCGCCACGCAAAAAAGAAAAAAAAATCGTAAAATTGCGAATGTGTTGACAATTTTTCATCATTTGACGAAGTTGCACGCATTCATGGGAAGGGCTAAAAATGTGTTATTTTAAAGCATTCATATGCGTTAAAAATGCATTGTACTCTTCAGCAGTAGTCACACGCGCTTCTCGAGCGCCTACTTTCTAAGCTGTTCATTATATTCATTATTTTTCATTCTGTTGCCAACTTCAAATCCTACTATATGTATGCATGGCTTGGTGGCCTGGTTTCGCACCATATTGAGTGATCAGATAAGAGATAAGATAACAAAGATCAACTTTGTTTATCCACGCTAGCCTAGATCAACAAAAGCTGGTTTCCATTAGGGGTGTGCAAAAATAGACAACTAACAATTATAGTAAATACAAAATATGGAATTGTAAAATCTAAAGTACACGCTACAGATATTGTAAACCTAATAATCCAAACATTAAGTATTCTTAAAATGAGCGATAGAATCTAAGTTCAATTTTATACTACCCATAAAAACTAGGGTATCTAAAAGATAGTAATGCTGCGGCACATTCTGCTGATGCTGGCATTAGTTAGGCAGTGAGACTTAAATGAATCGAAAATGACATTGAATGCCCCATTTACATGTTGGAAAGTACTAGAATAATATTACTATTAGTCTATAGAAAGAACTCGTGGGAACGTTGTTTGGAAAATGATCAAGTGGTTATCAACTCTGGTTTTCCACAGTAAATTGCAGGAAATAATAGAAATTCAGATTGTTTATCCATAATATTTAATATGCGGTGCACGATATTTTCTCTGGAAACACAATACTTTTCTTGCTGTTTGTTGCACTTTATTAAGTAACAGTTGTTTAGCTATATAGTTATAGAAAACAACAACACAAAAAACAGAAAAAAATAGAAGGAAAAAATAATTCGGTAGGATTCGAACCATGCACCTTCGGCTCGACGCGACTACACCTAAGCACTACACCACAGAGGCTGATTTCGTAATGGTACGAAAAAGTCTTTCATTTTTTTCCTTTTCCACGAAACTTCCGCCGGCAAGATGATCGCCAGCCGCATTTACCGAGCTATTAACAGTGCAAAACAATCTAAACACATATTCCATGGCAATGAATGAATGAAAGAACATAATTATGATTTTCAAAACGCCGATACACGTCCTCGTCTGCAAAGTAGGACACAAAACATATGTTTTGTGATCTCGATTTCCGCTGTTATTTCGAAGCGAATGGTCAAAATTACATCCGTTTTCGGCTCATACAGTTTCTTAAGAATAGCATTGTATGACATTTTCTCACTTTCACATCACCTTCTAGCAAGCTGGAATTTGTATATCCCCCGTGTTGCGGAGTCGAAGAGCAAATGCTCATCTTCTCGTGATGAGTCAAAGGCTCTTGAATTGAAATCCAATCCTCAAGTTAACCATCGTACTCATCTGAAAGACTCCTGCGTGTCTTAAATTTGGTAAGACCTCTAACCGTGCTGTAGAAAATTTGCCACAAAGAAAACTCTGAGTCTGAGCAGCGAACGATGCACTATCTCACCCACCGAACTTCCCCGTGTTTTTATTTGAGTTGTTCGTGGCGCAATGCACTCTGGTTAAATGCAATGCATTGTGGTAAAAAGTGATGAACGAGAATTCGTCTCACCTTATATATCTCCTTTAAATCCTGATTATGTTACTGCTCGCCCCCTACGTTCGCTCCGCAGCAATAAAAATACTATCAAGACATATTTTCTATTAATGTTCTAATTAAGGCCTGTGGGATTTGATTTTAGCTTTAAATGAGGCGAGAGTCTCAACTTCGGATCTCCTCTGGTAAATCATTCCATATCTTGGCTCCATTGTAGCTTAGACTGTTTTTAGGAAATCTCTTTTGGTTAAAGGAAGGGCAACCTTTTTAGTTGCATTTCTAAAATTATAGTTAATACTGATTGCGTAGGCTTCTGTGAAGATATTTGATGTCTGGCTGGTGCCAAGTGCGTTATGTGTCCACAAAGTCTCTTACGTCAAATTGTATTAGTGCGTCACGTGTCTCTCCCAAAGTGAAATCCCCTCACCCCTTCCCCCCTCGACAATAGAAAGAAAGCAAGAAAGAAAACAATATAATAATAATGAAAACTGAATTCGAAGGAAGACGTAGAACTGTTTCATCTTATTGAACGCTCACACTATTTCCAGGACGCTGCGCTTGTACACTCGAGAAAATCGAATACATAATAATAATTGATAATAATAATAATAATAATGATAATGATAATGATAATGATAATGATAATGATAATGATAATGATAATGATAATGATAATGATAATGATAATGATAATGATAATGATAATGATAATGATAATGATAATAATAATAATAATAATTTAATAGCACATAAACATGATCTAATGCGCAACCTCCGTACAAAATCCCAGTGGCAGTAAGAAATTGAAAACGCACCTGAAAGACGGTTATTGCAGCAACTACAACAGTTGAAACTAGCTGGGTCGAGAATTTGAAATCTGAAAAACCATCAAGAATGCTATTAGGCAAGACAAGGCAGTAATTGATATAAGATTTAATACAAACAAAAAGAAACACACACAACGAAAAGCTGTTGCAATTTCTAATAACTTCGTCGTGCGAGTATAGACGTGAAATAGTAAAATTTGGAGGAACTGGAGCATCAAGTTCTGTCAGTAAGAGGATGTTGTGTCAGTCACCTGAGTTAAAGTTGTCACGGGTAGAAGAAATTATAAGCTAGTAGAAACTTTTACTATAAATGATTGCGAGAGAAAATCAGTTATATGCATTTATAAAATAACTAAGATAGTACGCGCGCTCTGATTTGCCGAGAGGAGTGTTTGCATCAGAGTTTGTAAACATGGTTGTGGTGTCAAGTTGTTTGGCTTTTCGCGCGCTAATCACGCAAGCACAAATTTGAAAAAGTTTTCGAGTTCAAAACTCGACAGGTTTACTTTATTAACCCATTCCTTCAAGCGGACGAAACATTGTTGGCCAACAACTCCCAACATTTTGTGGATGTTACACGTTGCGTCTGTTTGCACACCCTGCTGCATGTTGTTGTGTGTTGTTGGGAGTTGTTGCACAAAGTTTGAAACCGATCAAACTTTTAGCTACGTGCAAACAGACGCAACAACTCCAAACAAGTTGGGCCAACAATGTTGGGAGTTGTTGCGTCTGTTTTCAAGTTTAGCTGAAGGTACTAACAATTGATACAAGTAAAGATACTAAACCATCAATGCAAAAAAAAAACTATTCATTCATTGACTACATGTACGGTTGAACAGGCTCGTAGGAAAGCACTGAGAGAAAACAACGGGCTTCAAAGTAGAGATCAGAGCGGTTAAGAGTCCGAATTCAGATAAAACTACGTCGTGTAAACGGGCGCAACAACTCCCAATATTGTTGCGCCAACAGTGTTGGGTGTTGTGGCGTCCGTGTTGCAGTGGTGTGCAAACTGATGCAACAACTCCCAACAACACGCAACAACATCCAACAGGGTGCGCAAACGGTCGCAACATGTAACATCCAACGATGTTGCGTCCGTTTGCACGGGTCTTAACGACGCTAATTTAACAAACCTTCTCTCGGCTTGTAAATGTAGTGCAGCAGTTTAATATACCACTTCGCGTCGGCTGAATCCCTGTAAAACAAACCAAAAAATTGTCTCCGTGCACGCGAAAAATTCCTCTCACTTAACCGGTCGAACCGGTTAGATTATTTTACTGAAGACATTTCAAGTCAAGTCGGTTCATTTCTAAGAGTTGTGACGTCATTGTCAGGTGACATTCATTACGATATCAAAAAAAAAAACAGGACGCTGTGGGAGCGTTTATTTGGAGGTCGATGTCCTAGCCGTGTGTGAAGTTTTTTTGTGTGTGTATTAGGAATGTGTGGGTGGTGCAGTAGTATGTATATTTTAGGGGCTGGTTGAGATGCGTGAAGTGGAAGGCGTGGAGTTATTTTGGAGGGGAATTGGTAAGATAATGGCTGTAGTTTGTTAATCCGTGAAACTTGTTTCTCGTCGAATTTAATATGAAGTAACAAAAAATTTGGGAGTTAAAGATGATTTTAGGTGTTGCAGTGAGCTAGTTGTGGAAGTGCTAATTTGGTTATGAAGGGATAGTGTAGTTACAGTGTTTTGAAATGAAGTAGGGGCTGTGAAAATTAAGTCTTGTCAATAGTGGAAAACATACTTGCACTTATTTTAAACGTTGTTA
Source organism: Porites cylindrica (assembly GCA_964035525.1). NCBI lineage: Eukaryota > Metazoa > Cnidaria > Anthozoa > Scleractinia > Poritidae > Porites > Porites cylindrica. Next base: position 16,041,399 of record OZ037781.1, on the reverse strand, counting down.
GGCTTTCTGTTTAGGATTGGTTTTCGCTTAGTTTTTATAGTATTTGTATGGAGAAAACATGATAAGCCAAAAGTTCATTTGATATAGAGATGTTGACGGGGAGTTGGGAGGGGAAGGGGGGGGGGGTGAAATTTTGTGTGTGTGTGCTCGGGAGCTTTGAAAAATCGCAGAGGTCAAGGGGAGGGCGTGAAATGTGGCTATTGAACTAAGGGCCTGATTGAGGGTCTGAATGTGTGTGTGTGTGTGGGGGGGGGGGGGGGGGGAACACTTGTCGGTTGTCGGTTCAAATTCAGTTACTTTGTCGGTAGTTGGTTAAAATTTTCGATCTTTGTCGGTAGTCGGTAAAACTCAGTTAATAAGTAGTAATGCGTGTTAATTATAATATTTGTTATGTATTTCACTCAGTTTCAATACTTTGAGCCCTATAAAACGTGTAAAACTTGTAAAAATGCATCATTTGATCGAACTTAAACTTTCTTAACTCTGGTTTGTTTTTGTTCAACACGATCTTTTATTTCACCTTTGTTTTCCAACAGCACCGATAAAATCACCAAAGCTTTTATTGCAAATGTGAACTTGGTTTACCTGTTGATTACAGGGAACTATGAAAAGTAATGAAGAGAGGTTAATTGGACACAGAGGGAAACGCCCACTCTAGTGTTTTGGATTACGTACTAAATTATTTTTGGTGAAAAACTGCAAAAAGTGACAGGCTGCACATCTATACCGGTGTGAAACCGTGTGTCGATCTTTAACATCTTTGCCATGATCATGTTCCTTTCTTGTGCGAAATAATAGGTGGTTCTTTAAAAATATGGCAAAGTTCAGTGTCTTGGTTGGTTCTGTATGAGATTCCGCTTTTCCTTTAAAGCTTCTTTTTTAGTCGACACTAAGGGCAGGTATTGTGTCACGAAAGACAACATTTCTTTTTCTTGCTTGCTTTTTTGTTTCAGGAGCGCGGACTTCCAGTTTCTCTGAGTTTCATTTATTTCTGATAGCAATTTTGTTTTCAAATTGTGTTGGTACCCTCTGTCCATCAAGCGTTTTTTTTAAAATTTGAAATACTTTCCCAGTCAAACGTTACTTAAGGCTTAAGGCGTGTGTGTTGGAAGGCTTCCGTTTGTTGAAAATGTGTCTTTTCATTAAGGATAACTTTTTCCTTAAATCTTGTGTCTTCGTATACAACTGTGTCTAAAAACATTGTCTCAGTGAATATCGGTTATGAATAATGTAATTTTTACTTTTGCGACGAAAGCCACGATGTCTGGTTTACTTATCGTCCCCAGCGAAAAAGTGTCATCCGTGTAGCGTTTCCACCGGAACAGTTGGTTCAAAGACGGATTTGCTTAGACTTAGTGGCGGTTTTATGTAATGTACGTATTCCACTAATATTGCCTTTGGTTAAAAAATCACATGGTTTGAAACCCGGTAGAGCTGGCCCTTATGTTCAAGGTGATCTCATTGAATTGCATTGTGTATCCTTACTGGGCAATTAACTTCTGGTTTAGCACCCGCTATGTTAAAAATTGTGCATTTAACATTTTCATTTTAACTCGCGTCCCAACCAGTATTGAGGGTCCCCAATAGGGTTCTTCAATAATCCCGTAATCCCGACCCCAAATTTCGTGCAATCCCGAGGGTTATTTTTGGCATCTACCTCCCGTGCATACTTTCAATCCCGAAACTAGCGAATTGTTTAATTAGTTTTTTCTTCCCTTTGACATTTGTGTAAAGCAAAAAAACAAAAAACAAAAAAAAAACACATCGTTTTCGGTTGAACTGCGTTCGGTGATATTTTGATTCAAAAAAAGATATATCCAGATTTTGACCTAAAGAAACTTATAGGGGTCAAACAATTGCTGAATACCTAGCGAGTCGTACGTTTGGTATAATATGGCGGTGTTAAAAAGTTTACAGAGTACTCAGTATATGGTGAGTAATACTTGGGCTAATTACGAGTACATCTCTTGCAAAGCTTAATTATAACACAGAAGAAAATTATTTTTGCAGTCGTGGGTCGGTTCGCGTAGAAGAAAAAAAAAGCGTTCTATATGACCCAATTTAATTGAGTCATCAAATAATGGAGACAAAAACTTGATTTTTTTTAAGAAATTTGCAAATGAAAGATGAAACTGACCAAAGAAACTGTCAGCACCTGCTTGAATTAAGAACCTTTTTTTTACTGTTTAGCGGTCGAAACCGACGATTCCAAGTGACCTTGCTATTTCCGACAAATTAAGCAATAAATTGTTTGTGTGTGGCCTGATAAACGACAATTACCCACCATTGTAGGGCGCGTGCACGTGGGGGTCACGAATGGGATTGGATATAGTAAATTACAACAAACAGTTTGAATCGCAAACATCACAAGAAACAAACATGCTGAGGTATAATCTGTTTAAATGAGGTTCTATCAGTGATAGTTTTCATATCATTTTATTTCTCATTTAGATCGTTTTTTCGTTTCCTACGTGCATTACATGGCTGCCCTGTACCCTTTTCTTTAATTACATCTCTCTCTCTTTTTCAGAATCGTTTGCTTGCTATGCTGTAATTTCATAAGAAAATCACCCTGGATGCCCAAGCTATTTTTTAACTCCGAGTTTCGAAGGAAAAGTTATCGGCTTAAATTCATTGCAGGAAACTCAGAAGCAGGTGGCCGGAAACTGGCCAAATAACCCTGCACATCCGCACAGTACCAAAACTCGCATAATTTTAAAGATACTTTGAAGAACACGGCAAAGTCTTGAGGCAGTTTCAAGGTTAGTAATTTTACTGTAACGGCAGATTAGGAGCCCATAACCCGGGAGCAACTCTTATACTAGGCCTATGTCACTGCGTTTTCACTGACCGATTTATTTTTAGATACATTTTAGAGTCCTATTTCCACGGAAATTTGAAGTTCCGCTCCATTCATCAGCGCACTGTAAATATATGATACCACAAAGGAAAACTTAACGTTATTAAAAGGTTAAAAATGAAATTTTCAGGAGTTTTGCTTTTGCTTTTTGATTTGTGAAACATGACAGATATTCCAAAATTTGAGTCAAAATCGTTCAGATATTTGTTTTGCTCAGGTAAGAAGGTAAGGTATTTATAAGCGAAAGTAGCAGGAAAAGGGGCAACAAACTGAGTGCACAATCTGTGATCGCTGTTTCTTGTTTTCGTGAACCGTAAGAGCACGTAAAGTGCAAATACTTGATTTTTCTTCCGTGTCATGATCATGACGTCCGAGGTTTGAAGACATAAATGGTTTGCTGCATTTTTCAATAATATGTGACCTCCCCAAACCAAAAATTTAATGAACTGTCACGTTATTACCTTTTAAGGACATCTCAGGTAGCAAAGGGGTTCGTACCAGCTCGGGAAGGGGGTGGGGAGGGGCACTCCCTGTAATGACATTTACGGGGAGGCACTGCCCGAAAGAGGTACATTTTTCAGGGTTCAGGTATGTCAAAGGGTAGGGAATTCACGAATTGAAGTATACGACAGGGTAGGAATATCTATCATTTCAGTATTGAAAAGAAGCGCCTTGTTGCGGGGTGCCATGAAACGCATTAACCGCGCGGAATGATGAGGCCTAGGGACTAGGCAACTTCGGTCTGACATTTGCCGCTTGCCTTAAGCGTGATTTAAAATCTCACTGATAACCTAAATTGATAACGGTTACATAAAGGGAAACTGCTGTACTGCCCTTGCGCGCCTTTTTGGTCCGCATACAGTCCTCTATGACTGGTGTGGTTATAATTAAATTTCGACCCTGCTCGCCATAGAGCCTCCAGTAGCTCAGTGGCTAGAACTCTGAGGGCCGTGAGTTCGATTCTTACCTGTAGCTTGGAATTTTATCTGAGCTATTCTTCTACCAGAGCTCTCGATCCTTGGCGCTGACGGCAAGGATCGCAGGCCTGCAACCTCTCGTTTCGCGGAGACGGAAAATGGTTTGGACAAAGCAAAACGTTCGGTCAAAAAAACAAAATTTCTTTGAACGAAGGGAATTTTGATCCATTCAAAACGAACTTTTGCATCAATATGTCGTCTGATCCTATGCTTCCTAGTTTGGTTTCGGTTTATTACCTCGCTCGAGAAATTTTGCCGACAATAGGGCAATCGGATGCACCAAAGTTTCATGATATTTTGTCTCACGCAAAAGTTTACCTTTGTAATTTGTTCGCGCGAATTTCCCCAAAATCTGGCGGCTCTCATTGATCGACGCCGAATTAAATCGCCATTTTAAAAAATAGTCAACCGCTAGCCATTTGATCGTGGGCGCAAACCCCTTGTCCGAAAGGCAACGACGAAAAGCGAAGCTTTCTGAACGAAGCGCGAAGTGCCGAGTACAACCATTAAAGAGGCAAGCATTCCGTATTATTTACTGTTATCCGATATTAGCAAATTGCGAACCCTTGGGCCCAGTTTTGTGGTATATAGGTTGCTTTTCTGTGCATCAATGCAGCACTTACAACTGATTTTGCCCTTTTTTTTTTAGGCGTTGTGTCCAATAATAACATGAAGCTGATCCAATTTTTTACGATCGTTCTTTGCCTCTGTCATCAATCTCCAATTGCCTTTACGTGTACCCAGAATGACGATCCCTGCGGTGACTTCCAGCCGTTTTACGAAATGGCGCTTAAAGGACACGTCTTCCAGACGCTAAAAGTTCCAAGTTCACTTTATTGTTTAGAAGCTTGCAAGCATGAGGCAAGATGCCAGAGTTTCAACCACTTCATGGGAAAAGACATCTGTGAGCTCAACAACCGCACAAAAGAGGCAAGACCAGAGGACTTTATCTCGGACGTTACCAAGTTGTACTTGAAAAAGCCTAAGAATAGAGGTAAATTGTAGAAGAGTCAATTTACTGTATGACACATATAAGATTCTGGAGAAACTCTCCAGCTACCCCTCCCTTTACTCAATATTCTAAAGTTGGGTACCGTTAGGGGAGGAATAGGTGTCCAGTGTTTAGAGTCTCTATAAGACGCCACTATGAGACGAACACCTCCCCAAAACGTAAACGCGGAGTTGGTCCTCACCTTCGTACTTCAGTCATCTTCTTTGTCGCTCTATAACACGGACAGAGTACAACTAAGTAGCTGAGATGGACACTAAATGGCACTGAGTCCCTCTGTCCGCCGCAGAGCTGAGGCTCGCGATGTGTAGCAACAATTGAAGATTTGTCTTTCTTGCTTTTGACGTTATTAACAAGTATTCTTTCTTTTCTTTTCTGATTGCTTTTTACTTGTTATCAGGTGATATCTGGTTGCAGTAGAATTATTTTATGTCTTGTCTTGTCTAAAAATAGTAAGCGCTTGGTGGACGATGAGAGGAGAACAAAGGCGGGAGCCCGGCCTGTTGTTCTGTCTTTCGCATTCTTATCGTCCACTGCGCGCTTTCTTATTTTTCTCTTCCCATCCTCCTCTCGACGCAAGGAGGCTTCTGCAGATGAAAGAGCGGCAGTAGGGACTTAAGGCAGTGACATTTTTGAGCGACGAATGTCAACTACTGGAAGTTAACCTTTTTCTCTTTTTATACTAGAGACTATTGGTAGGTGTCTTCACTCTTAAAGAGACGTTTTGTCCAAAAGTTTGCTCAAAATCACGGCTCAGCAGTGCAAAAATGTCACTTCCGATTGACGTTCGTCGCTCAAAAACTTTGCTGCTTTTAAAAACTGTCTAGTCACAATGGTGGCTGACGCAGTAAGAACTGACTAAAGGTACGGAAAAACGGGCAACAAAAAACGTTCAACTTGTTTTGCAACATTGCTGCAAAACGAGTCGAATAACGATGTTACGCGTTTTACCATCCATGCTCAAACCTGTTAACAACCTGATTTTTTGCAAGGTAGGTTTTATGTGGGTGGTATAACGCGCAACATCGTTATTCAACTCGTTTTCCAGCAATGTTGCAAAACATGTTGCACGTTTTTTGTTGCCCGTTTTTCCGTATGTTAAAGCTAAAGTGTAAGTTTACGTTACGTCGTGTGCTCTTGTGGTTTACCATTTTTCGCCACTAAGGTAATAACTGAAACTAGGCACCCTAATTTTCTTCCTTGAATAATGAGAGAATTCTATGTACTCGGTTTTCCTTCACAAAATAATACACAACGCAAAATCAAAGGGAAGGGAAGAATCATTTTTAATATGTGGAATAAACCTCAACACTCCTTTAAAAACTTGCACTTCATTCTCGGTTCGTTTCCAGCTGATACCAATTCGGATTAAATGGATTCGGATTACTTGCCTACTGTAATATGACGACGGGAGGTGAGCTTAATTGCTGGCGAGCCTTTGCGAGCCAGCACACCATTCTCCCCGATAGCGGGAAAATGCCAAAATTTTCACTTAAGAAGTTACCATCAATACTATTTAGTCATATTACCGATAACGTGAAATCAGTGGAAACTAAATGTTCGTTGTCTTCCCGATAAAAGTGATATACCCTGGAGTGTTCATTTCACAGTTTTAACGAGTCTCCTTTCGCTGATAAAGTAATTGAAAACCTTAAATGCCGTTAACATCTTTTGGTGGCTTTGCTGCTAACGAGGAGGTTTTATGTAAAGTGGAACTAGGATTAATTAAGGGGGTGCGTATTTTTTCTGAGACGCGAAACTTGTACGAGTTCTTGTTGTAAGGAGTTTACCAAACCGGCTATTTCAGTACTGTATTGGTTTGTTTTAATTTTCAGTGCCTCTTATCAATTTTACAACAAAAGGATACACGGGACGATATGGTATTATTCAAAGATTCATAGTTCCGAAGACTGGTGTTTATCTGATAAAAGGCTGGGGTGCTCGAGGAGGAACACACTCGACTAACTATGGAGATTACCCCGGAACTTACTATGGCGGAAGAGGAGCGATGAAGCAAGGAACGTTTAGCTTGAATGTAGAAACTGTTCTGAATATTGTGGTGGGTCAGAGAGGAGGAGACTCAGTTGAAGTGAAAGGAGGACAGTCTACTAACTTGAGGGCGGCGCAACTGGGACTTTCCGTAGAGGACAATGCTGGTACTGGGGGAGGGGGAGGGAGCTTCGTTTATACAACAAACGACGAGCTTTTGTTAGCTGCCGGAGGGGGAGGGGGTGCGTCTAATGGGTATAACGGGGTGGATGGTCAGGCGGGTCCTAATGGCACCAGTAGTGTAGGGAACGATTCAAGTGCGATTTATGGCGGAGGAACTGGGGGACAACCTGGTCAATGTAACAATAATCGCGAGACGGCTGACTACCATGGGGGAGTGGGTGCAGGTTGGTTGGGGGAAGGGTGCGCCAGAGTCGGCCCAGAACATGGGGAAAGGGGTGGATCACGTGCCCAGAATTGGGTGGGGTCACGTGCTGGAGGAATGGATAGTGGCTATAACGGTGGGCCACCCCCTGGGGCAGTAGGAGGGTTTGGCGGTGGGGGAGGAGGTTCCGAGGATAATGGTGCATCAGGAGGGGGTGGTGGATATTCCGGGGGAGGAAGTGGTTTATGGGATTCTCAAGCCGGTGGGGGAGGGGGCTCGTACTGTAGTGGCTCAAGCTGTTTAGGTATCACTGGAGGTAATATGAATGATCACGGATTTGTGAAAATATTTGAGTTGTGAAATATTGATAACATAAAGTTCTTGGCTTTGCTGATCTTTCACATGATACATCTAGCTAAATTTTTAAAAATTTCACTGACCTTAGATAGCAATTGTAACAACTAACATAAAATTTACCTGAATTCTCAATAGCCTGAGAAAACAGCCGACACTTCGCGACTCCAACTCTGGTTCCCCCGCGAAATGACGTCTGAGAAAAAACGAGTGTAGAAATTCCATACCGACGATTCGTCCCTACCCAGATCTGGGTCGTGTTTCTGATTGGTTGAAGCACATTTTCAACCAATCAAAAGCCCTACCCAGATCTGGCTAGTGATACGTCATCAGTATGGAATTTCTGCCCTCCTTTTTCAGACGTCATTTCGCGGGAAGTCGCTAAAAGTCGACTGTCTTCTCAGACTAGATTTTCAAACGTGCATAAAATTAAGTCTTTCTTTCTTGCCTGTAGACCATACCAGCTACGTTTTGAATTAGGTATGCAGCAGCCATTGCGTCTTCCCCCCTCCCCCCGTTCTTTCATGATCCTTGTTTCTTTCTCTCCTCTTTTATCCTTCTATTTTTCGCCTTTGAAGTGTCTTTATGCTTTTTGGACCGATAAGAACTTTAGTTTTGGCTTTCATCAGGCCATGGTTAAATAAATCACAGTTTTTTGTTTTCAAAACCAGCTAGATATATATCGTATAAGACCAGTAACCCGGTGACATTCTTTTTAAAATAGTACTTCACTATTCTAGTCGCACCTGAGATGGTATTAAGTGCAAATTTAGTTGCGTTAGGGAAACAACCGGGAAACAGCTTAATTTTCAAGGTTGCTTGAAGAATCGACCTAAAAAGTGCAAATTCATTAGTCGTGTAAGAAACTCTTCCCGGCAATTACATCCCCTAAGAACGATCTATTGATCGGTTTCACTGTTCAGTAGTTAGCCTTGCGCAGCTGGCAAATCTCTCTAGAGAATCCATGATTCGCTTCAAAATCATGTTAAATAAGTGTCAACTAAGCAAAATCAGACTAAATAACTAACGTACTGGTAATCCCATACAATTTACCAATAAATATACAAGATAGGTGTCCATTTAACACTCTCAAACTAGTTTAGTTTATCTGTAATATTGAGGGATGCAAAACATGTAACACGATGGTGCGCAATGAATATGTGGCGAATATGTATAAATCTACTGTAGTGTTTAGAATTCTCAATAAAGTGTATATATTAATTGATAATTTATATTGCATGGTATTGTCTGTAAATCAACACTCATTAGGACGTCATAATTTTAACATCGAGGCTCGATATATAAAGAAATTGAATATATGGGTAACCTGTTGCGGAGTGTGAAGCAAAATCCAGTTTTATGGATTTGGAATCTTATGACAATTTTTGGGTTTATGCCATGACTTTTTTTAGAGTAACCCATGTCCAGAGTTCTCGTTTTCATATCAAAAATGTTAATAAATCATTTACCAGTCGACTCTCTCTTAACGGACATCATGCTTTATGAACAGGGGGGAGGGGTACTACTCGATTATATAAGACAGCCTTGCAAAGGGCAGGGTTTTTTTGTGCCATTTTGGTCAGTAAACGGATGTAAATTTCCCCAATTGTAATCTGAAACAGATAATGGTTCGCAAGAGAATCACAAGAGTGTGTTAAAACACTTTTGCCTAAAACTTACAATGTTCAGAAATTCCATACCGGTGAGGTGTTACCAACCAGATCTGGGTAATGTTTATGATTGGTTGAAGCAAATTTCCCCACGGGGCATGACCAATCAGAAGTACTACCCAGATCTGGATAGTGACACGTCTTCTACATGGCGGGAATTTCTGCGCTCGTTCAAACCTAGTCCCATCCTCGTCCCCAGAGCCTCCTGGGGTCCTGAGCATAAGGACAAGGAGGCTCTGAGGACACAGAATTTGAAGTCCTAGATTTTTGTACTTCCAATCATTTCTGATTATCTACAACATTTCTAATAGCGTTCACGTGCTCTTGCCGAAGTGGCAATGACTGTTTATTTAGGTGATTCAAAGCTTTTAAAAGAGAATCCTCCAACTTACTTTTGAATCGGAAATGACCGGAAGTCCTAAAATCTAGGACTTCAAATCCTGTGTCCCCAGAGCCTACTGTTCCTCGTGCTCAGGCCCCCAGGAGGCTCTCGGGACGACAATGCCTAGTCCCGGTTCGGCGTCTTCCCAGGCCTTCTCGGTCAATGCATTTCGGTGACATATCGGAAACGAACGTGACCCGAAACGCATAAGTTGAGGGGAATAATGATGTCTAGGGACTAGGCAATGCTCGTTCCGCTTCAGACGTCATTTCGCGAGGAAACCGTACAGATCATGGTGTCGGATGTCGCAAAATGTCGGCCATTTTCTCAGAAGTTCATTTGCGTGAGCATGAGAATCTCAGGCTATACGCAAATGAGTTATAGCTAGCCAGTCAGTGGAGCGAACGATATTTTCACTCGTGAGGCAAAAAACAACATGCTACTTCCAAATCGAAATGACGTTTTTTCCATGTGAGAAAAAATATACGTTCAGTCAAACCTCAAAAGCCGCAGCGGTCTGTGCCGAGTTTCGCTCCAAGTTGCCCGCCTTTTATAACGCGGGTCAGCAGTCCGAAAACCTGAATAGAATAACTTCGTAACTTATATTTCATTGCCACTGAAGAAAACACAAAAATACACAAAAATAGAAAGGAAAAAAGCAAGTAAGCTTGAGTTGCACTTTTTGATAGAGCTGTTAAGTCTCCCGTTGAGATTCTTATCACTGCTGGCCATTTCACTCACATTTTTGTCGTTTTCGTGGGAGTGCTTCAGGGATCATGAAAAGACTGTTGAGTGCTTGTTCCTACCCCCCTGGGTTTTAGAACTGTCTTTTTAGAAACAAGGTAAAAGATGATTTCTTTAATGCATGACTAGAACTAAAATACCCCATTCTCTGGTGCTCTCTGTAAGCACATGTGCCCCACAATGGCTTGTCTGGTCATGTTGTTGCTGTGTTTTTCCTGTGTCCTGTTTTGTTACCGCTTTGTTCCTGTGTGCAATCATGCAGAGGAAAGTCATATAAGTCAATTTTTTGCGTTGTTTTATACCATATTTGCAGGACAGAAATTTTGCTACCATGGCAACGTGGCACAACGGCTTAATCCTCGCTGACGACGTTCAGTTGAATCTAATAATCATTGCTTGGCGATTTTAGATACAAATGCACTCGTAGCTGGTTAATTTGTCAAATATTCTTACAAACAGAAAATGTTTACCATGATCTTGGGTAATAGCTAAAGTGCTTGCCCGGAACGTTAATCTAACTTCAAAGAAACGCTCAGTACTCTTTGGAAATCTTAACAAAAGGTCTACTTGGGGGTTAGGGGTGAGAGGAGGGGACATGAAATTTCCTGAACTCGCCTCATGAAAATACGAAACACAATTCCGTAAACATGAAAAATTGATCGATGGGCTACCTGTATCTTCCATGCACTCAATTAGCTTCACGACGATTTTTGTTTGAATGAATTGTCTGAATTTTCGTAAGCTTTTTAAATTAGTACGAAACAGTGTTTTTAAGGATCTGATCGATCGATAGCAAAATATCCGAATATAGATAGAACAATTTAAGTTACAGAAAGAGAAACCTCTAAAGATTCTGATCTATCATTTCATACATAATTTTTCTTTATAGCAAAGTTAATATCTGTCTTTTACTATAATTGCGTGTAACCCGGTTTTTAATTAGCTATATCTTATAAATAGACCTCCCTTCTTTTCAGCTGTCTGTAGTTTTACCAAAATGTTTAATCGAACTGAAGTCTATTGACTTTCAGTTTAATGCTGGTTTGGTGCTTGAGTTTAAATGGCATTATACTCGCTGTCGGTAAAAATTTTCTCACAAATTTAAGTCCATTCAATTACAAAAAACTACTGCACAATCAACTTACGTATTTACCGATTTCCATAGATGACCTCAGCAACTTATCAATCGAAGCATATTTTAGAGTGCAAACAAACTTGCTTGGACAGACACCTCAATTACGAACTTTCATTAAATTTTAACTTTACAGTAAACGAGGGCTAAACATTAAGCAAACGTAAATTTACATGGCAGCATCCTCTTTCCTATGCTAATTTTACGCTGCACAATAAAAAAAGCATTTTTACAAATGAGTTAACGTAACTCAATTTTGAGTAAAGTGTCTCATTTTACTCATTTTATTGAGTAAAATTACTCACAATATGAGTTAGCTTTTTTAACCCCTCAGAGAGAGTTATAACAACTCACTATTCTGAGTAAAATGACTATGATCAAAACATGCCAGTAAACCCTTTACTCGCTGAGTAAGGTAAACCCTTTTATCCTTTATAGTGAGTAAAATTAACACCTTATTTCGAGTTACTTGGCTGTGAAGCAGACAATTGAGTAAAAATACTCACACAAAGTTTACCGATTCGTTTCAGCGTTGCAAATTAAGAAAGGCACAAAACCACAAATATCGAACAAATAAAAAGCTACAATGATCGGGTACTCGACCGATCTATATCTCAAGCGGTTTAGCTGTCAGAATCCTTATGCTACGATCAAGCAGCAACTATCAATATTGATTCAACACCAAAGCTACAATCCAATTATTATCTTCTGTGTCGTCGTCTTCATGAACCCCTGCTCGTTCAGCAACATTATTGACACTGTGTCAGGATCTTTTCAGGTGTATTAAAGCACAGGTAGCCCAAGCTCGAAATATGAGCATCGGCGATCATCGGCATTGTTGCGTAACATTCAAAATATAAGGATTTGTATGAAAAAAAAAAAAACGTATCGTTTCTGTAACCTACGAAAATGAAAG
>OZ037781.1:16011481-16021481 GCA_964035525.1 Porites cylindrica | reverse complement strand
CGATCGGAGTAAATGTCACGTGGTTATGCCACGCCCCTTTGAGGTCTGAGTCGAAAATCGGCTGTTGCCGGCTTTTTATCGTGAAAATCTCTCGGCTACACATAGTGCGCATTAGTGCCTTGCGCTGAACAGAGTTTCACCAAAATCGCAAAGACCCAATTCGAGAAATTCAGCGGTTTCCAAATTTAGGTCATAATTTATGTGAAAATGATAAGCAAACTTTACACGGATTATATATAATAAACTATGCGATTTATCTCTTTATTTTGGGCATCGTTATAACAGATGGGTCCTTGCAAGTCAGCAAAACGCTTTAGGGCCTTGTAAATGCGCGCGATTTCGAGCAAAGCAAACATATAGAAATTATAGTTTTCGCTATTTGTTGACGTTTGTCAGCGTTTAAGAGTCAATCTCACGAAAAAAGCATTTTCTTAAAAATTCGTAGTTTTTTTTCCTTCAAATTTTTTCAGGGCCACAATTGATTAACTAACTACCCGGACTCTGAATTTCATGGTCATTGAAAAACTGTGACATTGTCTTCTATAAGCCCAAACTTGAGTAAACATTGAAGATTTTTAGCGTTTTGGCTGAGTTTGTGCTTTGGGAGTTGTCTATTGTTTCTAGTCTGTCATTATACAGCATTCTTGTTCAGCACGCGTGCAATGACCACGCGTATAATTTCTATATGTTTGCTTTGCTCGAAATCGCGCGCATTTACAAGGCCGTAAAACGTTTTGCTGACTTGCAAGGACCCATCTGTTATAACGATGCCCAAAATAAAGGGATGAATCTCTTGGTTTATTAGATATAATCCGTGTAAAGTTTGCTTATCATTTTCGCATAAATTATGACCTAAATTTGGAAACCGCTGAATTTCTCGAATTGGGTCTTTGCGATTTTGGTGAAACTCTGTTCAGCGCAAGGCACTAATGCGCACTATGTGTAGCAGAGAGATTTTCACAAAAAAATGCCGGCAACAGCCGATTTTCGACTCAGACCTCAAAGGGGCGTGGCATTATAACCACGCGACATTTACTCCGATCGCCAAAAATTTTATGTTATATTGTAGATTGATCTATATGTTATCCATTCTATGTGCTAGACTTACGATAAAAGTAAAGGAGGGGATACTAGTGAGCTTCAAAGTAGGATGGTACCCCCCCAAAAAAACTGGGTCGAGTCACCTTAAGCTCCATGTGATGGCCATTTCAAAGAAAATGACTCACTTTGGGTGTTGAGTAAGAGAGAGCTAACTGTCATGATTTTATAATTATGAATCAAATCTGCTGCGATATTGCCTATAACCACAGTATTACAGTGCTCAGGGCCTTAGTTGTTCAAGATGTGGATAACACTATCTGCGGCCGGATGTTGCCGCACTTGATTTCCCTAATATTATCCTGTGGATGGCGCTATTCAGCATTTGAACAACTGGGGCCTGGTGGATAGATAGTGCTTATCCAACATTTGAATTACCAGGACCTGGTGGTAATTATGTGTCTGTTAAAGGAATTTTCAACTTTGATTGACAAAAATTTCCTGGGTCCTATGGAGTATTCCTTCAATTGCAATGTGGCCAGTAAAAGCCAGTTATGCCTTTGCTGTAGTAAAAAACAGCTTCAAAGTTAGATTCAGGTTCATTTTGATTTAATGTACTTAACAATGATTCTCTTTAATTTCCTCTGTCTCCTAGCTCTAATAAATTATTAGGGCTAGGAGAAAAAGGATATTGAAAATTAACCTAGGATAAATCAAAACTAACCTGTATTTATAACATACACAAGTACTAATATATAGCTTTAGCCAGGGCTAAAAGCGAGGCTCCCATTAATAAATTTATAATTTAAATTAAACAATAAACTTGTATTCGAATTCCACAATTCAGTTAACTTTAGAGCACATTTATGTGACTTTTGAGGGAAAGGCTACCTGATTTTAGAGAAAAATAATTTGCAAACAGCCCAAGAGTGAACCAAATCTTACATCGAGTTGATAGCCTCATATGTACACCCAAAAACTGGTAATCATCTTCGATCACATTTAAGAGCCATAATGGCTCTTGATCACCGTAGATTAATAAGTGGAAAAAAAAATCAGGCCAACTTTTTTTGCTTTCGACAAGTTTACTTTGCAAAATATTGTCAACAAATCTGGGTGCGTGTAAACCAACCTTTTATACCATTTATACATCACATCTGAGGTGAAACAGTGGTATGAGGCACTGTTTTTATCATACCGGCAGACCTCGGACAGAAAGCAGTATTTCACAATACAAATTGCACTCATTCAATATTCATAAACTGTTAAAAAAAATTCCAAAATCACCTATACGGCCATCCGGTTCTCAATTTTGTAGTGCGAGCTGTGGCGAGTGTTTGAATGAACATTAACAGAGTTACGCTCCATTATAAAGAATTTATTCCGTTTATTTTTTATTTAATGGTTTATTAATAACGCGCGGCATTTTGAGTACTCCTGCAAGCGATGTTCACTGAACGACTGAAAACAATCGGCACGGCGATTAAAATTACAAGAGAGACTACTAACAATCAATAAAAGAAATATAATTCGGTGAAACATATACAGAAACAACAATTTTCATTCAGGAAGACAAGTATTAAACTATCCCTAAAAATCCTGAGTCTTCAAGCTTCAAGCTTAAGTTTATGTTTTAAGCCGGCTTCCCGGTGTTTGCTTTTTTCAAAGACGAACTCGAGGCAAGAAAATCGCTCAAAGCTTTCTTTTCCGGCCAGAACTATAACTAAATATTCTTTGGAACGTTTTCTTTCTATTTGCGGTGAGAAACTGTCTAAGGGCTTTTTAAAGTTCTGTAAGCTTATATCAAACCTGATACTCGGTCAGATCATTGTCTCAAATCTTACAAACGTGCATAAACTAAATGACCGCATAAACTCCGCTCGACTTCATTAAATTAGATCCAAAAAAACAAACATCAAATACAATAATTTCTCTGGCTTACCATTCGAGACGCAGCTCCTGAAAGGTATCAAGAAAAGCCAGTGTCGCTTCAGACTTTGCAATCCTCTTACGCATCAAGCAAGGTGAAAAAGAAAACGATGCCATCCGAAATCGGGTTTCCGACTTTGACAAGCGACGTAGTCCTCCACCAAAAACCCAATAAACAAACTAGCCATAAATAACAGAGGACTCCTGATAGCAGCTGAATTTCATTTTGCACATCCAGTGGAAAAAGACAGTTAAAAACATCACAAGTTGACACAAAACTCTTTCAGCTTCAGCTGTCAAAGTAAACAGGATTCAAGATGCTGCATAAATTTTCCGCATGAACTCACCTGTCAAATTTTGACGAATCAGAGCATAAAAATTGGACGTAGAGCGTGACCAACGCGTGACCATGGTGAGAAAAGTCAAAAGCAACTGTCTTCCCTGCCTGTAACAGCTGGCTGAATTTTCGCGTCCGAGGTCAGTTTGCAATCAAAATTTTAATTGTGTAACACATAAACACAACATATTTCATATGAATTTAGAAAAAACTTGAACTTGAGCCTGCGATTACTTGAAAACTAGTAACTTGTCAGCGGATAACTTCAAAAAAAGACTTGACCTCGATGGGTCGACACCTGAGCCCGCGATACGGTCAAGTGATACTGGTCAGCGGGTACCCTGTTTTGACAGCTGTCAATTGATCAAAACATTGATGTCCAATATGTGTGCATTATCAGTTTAACTAGTAAAAGTATGAGATTGAACATTGTTCGCGATCTAGTAAAACAATTAACTGGTCAGCGGACAGCTTCCAAATAAATCACGTCACCTCGATGAGTTGACACATGAGCCCGCGATATGGTCTTGGGATACTGGTCAGTGGCTATCCTGTTTTGACAGCTGTCAACTGACCATATTGTGAATGTCCTAAAATCCTATATTAAAGATGTGGACTTGCCAAGACACGCCTGAGACACCCCTCCCTTCCTTTTGATAGTCTCCCCTACCCCACCCGTACAATCTGTAGACGCGTACGTACGTATGTACGTACGTACGTACGCTCGGTCAATCACGTGACAACCAAACGAAAAGAGGTTGACCATATTCCATGAGTATGGGGCTCTGTCCCACGCGCGCTTCGCGTGCGCGGGAGCCCCGCTATCACAGGGAACCCACACAATCTCGCAATGTGTGTACTGATTGCTATTTTATTGTAAATACACTGGATTTACCATTTGCTTCACCTATAGCGATAAATCACTATGTATATAATTCGAAATGAATGAACGTTGAATTACCTTACCTTTGGTGTATATGTATTGTCATCCTTTTGCCTCAAAAGCGGTTTTTTGAGCAATTTTGAAGGATTTTGAGTTCGCTGTTGACAGCGTTTATTTAACATCGATTTATATACATAGTAAGTGCTTTATCGCCATAACTGAAGCAAACGGTAAATTCGCTATAAAATAACAATCGGTTACGCACACTGCGAGATTGTGTGGGCTCCCTGTAGTACTATTTACCTTTCAACTTATTTATTAATCTTCCTTTCTTTTGTTCATAGGCAGAAACAAACACCTTTAAACTAGAGCATAGCAGAAGAAGAGAGATTGCCCTTCCTGTCCTGATTTTAAGGTGGTGCATCAGGAGTCTGCTGAAGAACTCCAATTGTACTTCAACTTGCAAATTTGAGGGAAACATATCATCCAAGTTGAACACAGCTGCACCAATTGAATGGACTGTTAATGTATTAAACTGTGAACTGAATAGGTTTAATTTTTATCTATGGCAAAGGGTACATTCAGTGCAACAATTTCTAGAATTTCAGTTGAAATGTTCATTCAATACAGAAATTTTAAGAAAAAGCGTTCTTTCCACCGAGGATACTGGTCACGACTCTTGGATGTACCTCTTTTTCAACCAAGATTTACGATCACATTCTTAGACATTGTTGTGTCCACTATCAGAGCTCAGGGATGCGTCAAATTTACGAAAGTGTTTTGGTCACCATGGCACCATTAATGAAATGTGCATACTTTTACAAAAATTTGTTTCTTGTTTATCCATTGAACTTAAATGATGAGTTACTTGGATAAATGTCCTTTTGAAAATATAATCTTTTGCAGCCATGTTATGACATTTTCATTTTGCTTTGGTTAGTTGGGAGCACCCAGTGTGCAAGTACTTAAGTGAACCCGTTTCCAGGACTATATTTGATATGTGCATTATTACAAAATCTTAATTATTATTACTGTTTTGAATCAAAACCTATGATTTTGCATTTAATCAGATTAAAGGAACATATTTTTTTAATAATAATAAAATATTTATTATACAGGTGGATACGGATTTGTGTAGTTGTTACTTCTCCACTATATTATAAATAGCAGTTCTATGCATTAAAATGAGAACTGGGATATGATTCTTGTGTGTTTTTTTACATTATATGTTGCGTGTATTTTACTCACGCATTGAGTAAACTGTCCGTTTACTCAAAATAATGCGTTACTGTGGATTCACTTTGCTTGAGCCAGGTTAATCATTATATTGAGTTGGGTTTACTCACAGATGAGTAATGTGTACTCAGAGCATTGAGTGGAATTTACTCTTGTTTGGGTTATTGCACTCAAACGTGAGTAATTTTTACTCCCGTTATTGAGTATGGTTTACTCATGACTGACACTTCATTTTACTCAATATGTGTAGTCATTGTGGATTCAACGTTTTACTCAATATTTTTAGTTGAGCCTACTCGAATTTTTTTGCAGTGTGGCTGATAACTTAATTTAAAATGCGTGTTTGTAATAACCATTGGGTAATTAACATTCGCAATTTTTAGAGATTAACTGATGAAAGCGTTTTATCAGAATGCCCTGTAAGTGCTGCGGTAGAGAAAAGCTTCACAGCACAGTATTTATATTCACCATTCAACAAGAGACGAATTTTGTGAATTCTAATGTCCTCAACCGGCCTAGGCGTTTTCGGCATTGTTCGCCAAAACGGGACCGAGCTTTTTAATATTTTCCTATCCTGTAAATTGGCAGGACAAGTCAATCACTCTGCAGGACAAGCGTCAATCGAACTCAAAGTATTAATTGACTTGCTATATACAAAATTATATAATATATATTTATGAAACCTACAAATTTTACCCGAGAACTTCCTTTACGCAGACACACGTAGTTGAAGGAAGCCTGTTAATATAAGCTTCAAGCTTCGTTAGGCTTCCTTGTCACATTAATTTTATAATTTAATTAACACCTTTTGTTCATGTTGTGTAAGGTTTTGTGAGTGACTAAATAAATAAATAAAATAAACACCCTGTTCACGAAAACAATGGTGTAATATTGCAGAGATAAGTAACATGATTTCCTCACTCATTTTCTACTTCGTCGTTGGCGCAGTTTTAGCAGCCGAAGAAGACTCTAGGTCTGCCTACATCAAAACGCAAGGGAACAAGCGTTTACATGGCTATGTTGTCAAGAAAATCGATTCTACGGATGAAATGTCGTGCAGTCAAGCATGTTTAAGACATTCTTGGTGTACCTCTTCTAACTTCAAAGAGTCCTCGGGCAATTGTGAACTGAACAAGCACGAGTTCTCAACAACTGACGATGACACCAAGTTCACTGATAATCCAGGCACAACGTTTTCAATCTTTCTTAAGGTAAGAAAAGTTCTGAATTTTCATTGCTTAGACAACAAGGGCGTGCTTGTGCAGACGAGCATAATTTCTGCGTGCAAGAAGAAATAGACTCCTGCACCCAGGCCAAGGCAACAACTGTTCAAGCGAAGCTAAGCAAAAAAAATAGAAATTTGGTAAAACAGTAAAGTTGAGTTGATGTAAAAAAGCATTAGCTAGTACTCGCATTTCAGTCCTATGCTTCGTATGGGAGCGAGCCATGTTTTCCTTTCCCAAATTTTTCAGTTGCGCAAAATCATTATCGAAGGCAATGTTTTCTTCCCTAACAAGAGACTTACATGTTTTGAAAAAAAAAAAAAAATAGGTTAAGAAAAATATAGAGTGCAAACAACCATAAATGTTAAAAAAAGAGGAACGTAGAGACGGCAATTTATCAGTGGAATTTTTATGTTCAACATTAGATTTGCTTTGGGGTCATCCACTAGATTAGGCTTTGCTATTTGCTTGATCCCAACTCGCTCTCCATTTTGTTGTTACCATTTGTCTTTTATTCCTTAGTTGTACTGTGTTTAGATGCCTATGTAAGTTTAACCTTTATGTCATGTAAAACTGAGCTGAGTTTCATAAACCATCTTGTCATCTTGTCTTGTCATCTTGTGCCGTTAAAATGTTGAGGGATCAGTCTCGCTACCTGCAAGAATCTGTACCTAGTACGTCACCCTCCCCTGCCCGAGAAAAAGTGGCTAAAACCGCATCGGCTTTTTGGTATATAAAGCTGCTAGTAGGAAGTCTATGGAAAACGATGTATATCATTTTAGTTTACCGAAGTAACATATGAACATTTTCCTCAGGGTTGCCTTATGGTAGGATGCCTTAACGGAGGTTCTTGTTTGTTCGACGAAGCCGAGAAAGATGAGTTTGCTTGTTCATGCAGTCCGCAGTGGAGAGGAGAAAAATGCGAAATGGGTAGGTCGAAACTGTTCTTGTTCCTTAAATACGATAGACAATTAGGAGAAGAGTGAAAGACGTACCCGGCTGAATATGGTCGGCCATTTGTTTCAAAATTATGACACGATATACGTTCAGTTTTTTCCCTCGTATACTTGCAATCATTCCTGCTACACGATATACGTGCGTTTTTTTGTCACGTATACTTGCGTTTTATTCCCAAGTATATGACCATTTTCTTACAAACGCGCATATATATGCGCACAAAAAAGCCCATATATATGCGTTACAAACAAGCATGTGGTATATGGGGTTACAGAAAGTCGTCGTATAAGAGACACCGAATTATACCGTCAGGAAAAAACCCCTTCATGTACGATGCAGCTGAAAAATAACTTCAGTTTGAATCAAGCATGGCCGCAATGGTCGCGTTAATTTCGAGCAAGATTTGGTTCTTATTCATTGCCCCCACAGTAGTGGTGGTTGTTGGCTCCCCGACAATGGATTTGTTGGAATCCGTGGATTGTCTCTTGAGTGACTGTGTACGCTATTTCACAAATGCTGACTGAAACAACGATCGATTCAGTTCAGTAGACAGGGACACCCAACAGCAATTTTCGGGAAAATTTGTGGTCGGAAGACGATTTGAGACCTAGAATTTTCGGAGCATTTGTTGTAAAATTTCTTGCTTGCCTGCCTCTCCTAGGATTTTCGATCATCTACAAAATGGTATAATTACCCATTTTTAACGGATTTTGACCCCAAAAAAGGCCACCTAGAATTTTCGGGAGCCTTTTCCTGGCTGAAATTTTCGAGAAGGTAAGTTTTTATCCCTATAATTTTCGGATCACTAGACTTTCAGCTAGGAAATCCGAACAGATGAAAAGTTTTTAGGGGATAAAAATATGCCTATATCTACCGTTTGAATACTAAGATACGTTCAACAATGCTGTGTTAAGTGGTTTTGAACTATATCCTCGTTGGGTGCCCCTGAGTAGAAATTAGCGTCCGACAGGCAAAACACGACTCATAAGCTCTTGATAATGTGAAACATGACCTTGAGAGTCTGCTTGAACAGATTGGTTTTTCTTCTTTTCTCTCTCGCGCGCGAATTATCACCTTTTCGTCTCCACGAACACGTTCTAAGCCTCCCAGTCTCGAAGCTTTTTATCATTTCCCCGGTATTCTCACTGACTTTAATAGCCTTCCACCTGCCTCTCTTTCCTTTGTACTCCTCCACTTTAATTGTGATTTTCATGGTTATCTAACTCGTTCTCGTTCAACTTGCATAAAATGTCCCTCAGGTATCAATTTGCTATTAGTTCTCAAGCCCCAATTATTTAGAAGGATAGTTTATTTATAAATTCAGTTTGGCGTTTTTTTGCAGCCAATGGCAAATCAGTATTTTTGATTATAGCAGCTAGTTTCGCTCCCTGCACCATAGTAGCAACCGACGAGGAACTGCATTCTTGCAGAATTCATAACATTCGCATAGACACAACAGTAAATTCCTACGAAGGAACAACAGGGCATCGCGCTTTTGTTTAAAGACTCACTTCTGATCTCAAAAAAAATTAAATCGGACTGCATCAGGCTATCAACAAATTCTTATGCGGCGGAAGCCCACCCCTTAACCTTTCATATACCATTTTTCACAGGAGCCCATGACTCTGTTCTTCACGATTTCGTATACCTTCTATTGACAGATGGTACTCCTTTCACATATCTTGCTTAGAACTTTGTATCCCTTTTAACTGTTGGAAACCCGCACTGTCATAAAATAGGAATCAGTCACAAATGTAGAACGCTTTCTCGACGGGTAAGGGGTTGGACCTCGGGGCGGAGCCTCCCCGTACAAATATTTGTTAAGTACCTCTCCGGGATTCCGGGCGGAGCATCCCCGTATAGGCCATCATAGGGAGTACCCTCTCCCCTGGCATAGCAAGAAATAATCACATTCTCGGACAAAGAAACTTACATGCATGCATGTAGTTATTCCGCAGATCGAGGATTTACGGAGAAAACCATAGAAACTAAAATCTTTCGTAATACTAAATTAAAGATTTAGGCTTAAACAGAGGTAAAAGAAAATTAAAACACTTTACAACTGCATCTCAGGTCAACTCCCAGCAGGAACACCTAAAGAACCATAAACCACAAGAGATGATTAGTCAGTATGCTTGTAATTCTCTGTAGTGCTAGTAACTTTAACTTTAACTTTAACTTTATTATTCCATCGTTCATATAGTAGAAAACTCAGTAAAGCCAAAGCCGGGGGCTTATACGACCTGTGGTCAAAATGACAGAAATTATTTTATGTAGAAATGAAGCCACTGGAAGCTGAATTTCAAAACTAAAAGAAGATACAAAACTTAAATTAAGTAATGCAAGCAGTCCTACAGCAGAGGTAAAACTAGAAGTACTAGTGACACATGAAATAAA
>OZ037781.1:15938981-16006481 GCA_964035525.1 Porites cylindrica | reverse complement strand
AAACACGTTTGGTGGAAAGCGTCAGTCGGGCTTGTCAACTCTTTCACAGTATTTTCAAGTTTACTACACAATCAGTAAGTTAGTGGTGACGATAGAACAAAACTAATAGATTCACTTTGTTTTAAATCACTTGTTAAAAAGAAAGTGGACCTCTAGAGCCTGTGGGGGCGGGGGGGGGGGAAATGCACCCGTCGCACTCCCCTCTCCCTACGGGCTTGATCTAGCATGAAAGGGCTCGTTGTTAGCCTGTTAGCAGGCAAACGTGTGCGAGTTTGGGTTTATTATTGCTCGAACCGGCGAAGCCGATGAAAAGAATGGGGTGACTCTCCAAGTCCATACTTTACGTTTTAAGAATATTTTCATATTCGACAAACAATCATCAGCCCGATACGCAGTTTTCGTCACAGCTTTTCTCGGTGTTTATTGGCCGGTTACGGAAACTATTATAGCCTGGCTCAAACGAACTTATTACTGGAATGGAACTTATTACCTGGAACTTATTACTCGCACGTCATCTCGCTAATTCATGTGACACTTTATTCCGACAAGGCCAATTAACACAATCAAAATATGCTTTTGTCCTCAAACGATAACCGGAACCTCCGTAAATACATCATCGATTTTATTCTAAAAATTACAAATGTCTTTTCAAAGAGGGCAACTTCAGAACACTCGGCCACTTTACTTAAATTTATTTACATTGTGTGGGCCGCGCCGAAACGTTTCTTTGTAACTACCACGTAAAATAATCAAATTAAAACCAAACCAAAGTCTCCAGGTGATTAAAAGCAAAAGGACGCGAGCGAGGAGAACGCGAGACCACAAAAATATTGTTTTCGAAATGTAACCGCATTAGCAGAGTAAGTAAGTAAGTAAAAGCTTTATTAATGTGTCAATGTATTTAGTTTTCACAACTAATTGGGGACACAAACGGATTGTTCTAAATAATATCGAAAAGGAAAAGAAAAGCCTTCTTCCGAATAAACGGAAACCGCGTTAGAAAAGTCTTTAGCACCCAGGGTAGAATAAATAAGCACGAGTAAATTTTTTCAAAGGCCACAAATTGCACTCACCCTACGGGCTCGTGCAATTTTGTTAGCCTTTGAAAAAATTTACTCGTGCTTATTTATTCCAAATTGCACTCGAAATCATGTGATTACTTGTACGAATTGAATTTATGTAACTATTGAAGGTCGCAGAACACAAATAGAATCGGGCGAATTTTGCTAGATAAAAGCGTTGATTCAAAATGTTTATTTTGTAAAACCCGATGTCCTTGAACACACAGCATACTACTCATAGTGAAGCAAAGATGGATGCCAAAGCAGATTGCAATCATTGATCTCCGAGGCTTTGTGTGTGCAGATTCAACGAATTTCTTTGGCGTGAGCTTGCGAAACTGCTTTCTGCAGTGAATCGCATGTCACGCACGCGCTGGTGCGTTGTGTTGGTATTTTTATGGCATCTCTCTGATGGAATCTTGTACATTCAACGCACTATAGTTAAAAATTTAACCAAAACAATGGAAATAATAATTGACTTTTTCTTTATATGGAAGTAGTGTGACATTATGATTTGACCTCTGATCGAATACATGTAAAGCCAACATTGCATTCTTGAGATGAAAGTAAAGGACAGTGTGTGCGTCTGTAGATTTATGACATTACAGAAGAAGACGGTCTTCCTATGCCTTCAAAATGTTTCTGAGCCTAATGATATTACGATAAACGTGTAAGTGGTAATATTCATCGGCAGTCTGGTAGGCATTTTGATGTCGAAAACGTTAGATCTTCTAATCTGACTGCATTTGTTTGGTGACTATTATGCATGATCTACTGTTAATGATGTAAAGCGTGTGGAAACGGGCTACATACAAAATTTCCGTTATTTAATGACGACGGGTTGCAGAGATACTATTGATAGTAGATGAAGATGTCATAGTAGAGGCAGAAAACACAGAGACCAAGCGATCAAATGGATTCGGTCGAATAGTGAAATCGCCATACCGCCAAAACGTGTCCAAAGCCGGCCAAAATTACCAAACAGTCTCGCCGCTATTTAGACTACGAGTAATCCCCCATTTTTCCTTAGGGATAGTAGAGCGAGCAAAACGCGAGCGCGCGTGAAAATCAACCCACGCGAGAAAAGGCGACACGCGGCGGGAGAGTCAAAAATGAGGGACTACAGACAAAGCCCAAGCTTTTGACCCTTCACGGCCGACTGATTTCGGAGTGTGAAGTTCGTATCCCCTTCCAAATCAATTAAGCGCATCCAATGGGATTCCTTCCCTCATTGAGCTGTCATTGCTCTTGTCATCGGTAAACTGTGGGGGATATTTTTTGCAAGCAAAAGAAAACCCAGATACTAATTTTCTTCACGGCTGTCATGTTTCGCGTGAAAAGCTTGATAGTGTAGGCAACACACGACTTTTACTCATGCCAAAATGCTGCTTGTTCCAGTGAATTATTTTTCTCTGACGGATCGATTATGCTCTGGAGGAAAACGTTTTGACTGAGCGAATGTGATTTTTGCCGCTTATTTCATACCGAGAGGTCGTAACACGCATATTAATTTCTGCGGTTATTGTTTATAGTCGGCATGATTTGCCCTCTGATGCAAGAGAATTTTCTTTGACCTCTTTTGAAAAGTAAGGCTCTTCAATGCGGCTGAATAAGGTTTTTGGGTTGTTTAATTTCTCCGTTGATTGCCTCCTGGATGTGAATAATTTTAAGCGATTTTCTTTTTGGCCGTGAATGTGACGGTTTCCTGCAATGTTTTGTCACGCTGGGCCCAGCTCGTTAGCGATTTTAGCAGGACGGATAGCGATATCCAAATCTCGAAGAATGGATTGCAGCTTAAATTAAAACGACATTAACTATGGAGAATTGCGATATGCCTCAGTGATGACTGCTCACGAATTTTAACTGCCGCTTGTTTTTCTGGAGATAGTGTGAGTCTTTGGACTGGAGTGCGTAGTTCCTCCCTTGGTGATAACTTTTGAATAAGCTTAACAGCCTTGCGACTGTTTCGTTATTCAATTCCCACTTTGTGATCGGACAAGACCATGGTTTCGGTTCTCCACGCGAACCTCATCAGGGTCCGAAATTGCGCCTTCCTGGTCGCCAATGCGACTAAAAATTTAGTCCTGGCGACCAGAATTTAATAGCTGGTTGCCAGCTAGCGACCTGTACAGTTGGTTGTTTTTGTGGACTTTCTAAACGTGAAACGAATCTTCCCGTAATAATCAGAATAATACCTCCACAACAGCTACGATCAATACGAGTTGAACGTTGCCAAGCCGCTATGTTGTTTTCAGCTGAAATACGGTAAGTACGTTATGTACTTTGTAGACTGGTACGAGTAATGTGGCACAGTTGTGGCCTGGTACTGTCACAGAGATATGGGCATCGCGGCTTGACTCGTGTTTATGTTTCGTGTTTCGTGGTAGTTATCGGAAGAAAATAGAGTTTTGATATGATCAGTGCAGTTATGGGCAGACAGCTTCCTGTTCCTACGTTCTAGGTCAGACAGCTTTATATCTCCAAAAAGTAATTTGTGGAAAAAATAAGACTTCACTCGTACACGTACGGTTGCTTTCTGGTATCGGGAGCGAAAGTAGTGCAATTTTTGAGCATAAAAACGTCCATACCATGCATTTTTTATTCGTGTTTAAACTTTTATTTGAAAAATAGGGAGGGGAAATTTTTGGCGACCACAATTTGCCCTCTGGCGACCAAAAATTTATACTTGATCGCCAGTTGGCGCCCGTATTAAAAAGTTAATTTCGGACCCTGCTCATCAGTTGCCGGGTTGGCTTTCTTCTTAGTTGCTTCTACAAGAGCAACTCTGACTAGTTATTTGTTCTTTGCTGTTATTAGTTCTGCTCTAGTTATTTGTTCTGTAAATTGAGATTATGTCGAGTGTTGATAGCGGCTGGCGCGTTTTTGACAGATGTTGACAGATTTCCATGGAATAGCCAATCAGAGTTTTGCGTTGTGAGAGCAACGCATTAGTTCAAAAGCTTGGGCTTTGTCTGTAGTCCCTCATTTTTCACTCTTCCGCCGCGTGTCGCCTTTTCTCGCGTGGGTTGATTTTCACGCGCGCTCGCGTTTTGCTCGCCCTACTATCCCTGAGGAAAAATGGGGGACTACTCGTAGTCTAGCCGCTATTTAACTCTTTATTCATTCAAGAAAAAGCTATGTATTGCAGGATTTTTGAAAATTAGGTATGGGAATGGAAATCATTGTTAAGGGAGTCTTTTGATCAATAGCTGCTTGCGGGGAAAAAGGTGAGTTTCACTTTTCCATTAGTATTCTTAAGATTCTTGCGAGAGGACTTTATAGAAATTAAGCACAAGTGATGGAAGGCCGGAGAAAAGCCTGAAGAGAAATCACTAAGAAGCACCTTAACATATTTCAAGGGTGCATATATTTTTAAAAAAGACAATGACTTTTCTATTAAGTGCGGCGAGTTTTATTGTAATGCCGTGGTGTTTTAAACTCCTAAGTGCGATTTTTAAAGCAACAGAAACACTAGGTGACGCGCCCGTGATTTTGTGAGTTTAGACACCACGGCATTATGAAATCACTTGCGTACCAAGTGGAAATTGAAAGGTTAATATGTTTTAGCTCGAGTAAGTGAGTTTTATTGTAATGCCGTGGTGTTCAAAACTCCTAAGTGCGAGTTTTATTATGCAACAGAAACACTAGGTGGCGCGCCCGTGATTCTGTGAGTTAGACACCAAGGTATTATGAAATCACTTGCGCAATAACTGGAAAATTGAGGAGTTTACAAGCTACAAAAGCTATATGTGTGTCTCAGAGTGTTTTTTAATAGGAGATTTTCTTGTAGGAGACCCTCCGCCAGTTATATTTTTCGGTATTTATTAGTAAAAGATTTGTTTTCTCGTTACAAACTAGTAATAGTTGACACTACAGCTGCCCCCATTCTGTATATTGTAGGTCAATAGCATTCTTGCTCGTTGTGTAGCTCTTTGAAATATACCGACTCATAATGAAAATTTTCACACATTTTCCATACAATAGGTGACATAAAGACAGGCAACGCAAGGTTCCATGCACAGTTTCAGCTCGATTTACACAGCTTTGATCGAAACATTCTCAGTTTGGAGAATAGTTTATTCTAAACCATAAGAAAAGATTTAATTCGAAGTTGAATTTTTCGCTATTTCTCTTTCACTTTTTACATTCAGTTCATTTTATTTGCCGGAAGGTAAGCCTTAAAGGGTGCCAGAGACTTTTCTAGTGCGGTTTCCGGTTTCTGTCAAGTCTTTACTGTGACCCGCGCGAAAAATCATGTGATTACTTATTGCGTTCGAGGTACGAGAACGCAACCCCTAATTTTTGTTGGGTGTTCTGTGCATTATTGGGTTGCCTGTGCAATTAATAAGGGAGGTTTTTTTTGAGATTGCATTTTCGTTCGTCGTCCTCGACACACATTTGCCTCGCTTTGAGACGCTTGCTTAAGTTTTGCCTCACTTTGACGCGCTAACTCATGTGGTGATTCATGTGTCCTCGGCGTTCATCTAAGGTCTGATATTCTTCGTAAAGCGTTCATCTTTTAAAAAGTTTGCTGAATCTTCATAAAGTGTACATCGATCTGTGATTTCTGAATCGTCCAAAGCGTTCATCTTTCAGGAGTTTGCTGTTAAATTTTAATTTGGATGAAGCCTTCATATTTTTCAGCATGGTTCCTCACTGTCTTTGGAAAATGTCTGCGACTACTGGTGCATGCATCAAACCGGGTTTAGTTCGGCGGCCGTTATGCCACAAAGTAAATTTACCGAGTTGTGTAGCTCGGCGGCCGTTTTGTCACTAAGTAAATTTACGAGTTGTGTAGCTCGGAAGCCGTTGTGCCACAAAGTAAATCTACCGATATGTGAAGCTCGGCGGCGCCATTTGACCATGACTTGTGATATAGACCAATTCGGCTAACTCAATGTTGTACCCAATTCAAACCCTTTGGGAATAAAACGCTTTGTTTCAGGATTTTCCAAATCATTCTAAATTTGAATGCCACATTGTAATGCAAATAGAGTACACAAAGAATCTGAACCCCGGGAGATTTGAATTGGGTGCAACATTGAGTTAGCCGAATAGGTCTATTTTCGGTACCGGACAAACGAACCCTTTAAGTCTATGTTATTTATTAGGAAAAACTTATAAATCAGCCCACAGTAGCGCCACTATCGAGTCACTGAAATCAACACGCTCGACCAAATTCCTGGAAAAGTTATTGACGTGAGCCGCCCACACGTTCTATTGAAGGCTTTGATAGGGTTAGTGCGAAGTTTGATACAGATGTGAAAGCTTTTAAACCAGTAAATTCAATGTAATTCATTTTGTCAACAAGTTATCATTGGATGCTGTTAAAAGTAACAGAGAAAATTATCCGAAGAAATGTTTTTGAAGAAAGAAAAAGAATCCCGGGTTAAGAACTAAATCGGCCTTTGAGAAACTGCGCCCTGTAACCCGCGCCAGTAAAACAAAATGTTCCATTTATACGTCCGACGCTGGCTAATGTCTCCTCCGATTAAAAGCACTTGACACCGAACCATACGATATCTTTTGAAAACGTTCTTAAAATGATACACAGTTTAAATAGAGGTTACGCTGTACGCAACCCTTACGTTCAAAATATGCCATAATCATATTTATCTACATCGGAACCACCATTCCGCCTCAACAAACATATCGAACGCACTCTCCTAAGCTCCGATTACTCCTAGTTAATGATATTCATGAAAGAATTGCGAGATAGCTTTAAAATCTTTTTGATAGGGAGTCAACACGCGTAAACTACGTGCAAAAATAAATTATTCAAATGCTGCAAATATCATCACACATGTAGTCAAAACAACATTTTCCTCGATGTTTTTAAAGTTTGCAAGCTGCTTAGTGCCACCATTCTCCATCCCTTAGAACAAGTTGGAACGCCTACTGCAGAGAAGATTACGAAACACATGTATGTGGACAATCTTTTGACTTGAGTCAATTCAAGTAAAGAATCAAGAGAGTTTTATTCAGAATCAAAAGAAGCATTTCAAGAATCATCCATGAAACTGAGAGAATGGGGGCAAAGCCGAAAGAATTTGTGAAGTCAATTCCAGAGCGGCAATAGAGTAAAGGAAACCATAACGAAAGTGCTTGGAATACTCTGGAACACTATTAAAGATCACCTGATAGTCAAAGGTTCAAATTAACCAACGGAATGTTCCTCGAAAGGAGAAGTGCTTAAATCCATCGCTACAGTTTTTGACCCACTGGGATTCTTTACTCCTGCAACTCTTCGAGGAAAACTCTTCCTTCAAGACTTATGGGCCTCAAAGAAAGAATGGGATGAGAAACTGGATGAAGTGATGCTTCATAAATGGATGAAACTACAGGAGGAGATGGAATGTATTTCCATGGTAACCATTCCTCGATTCATCAGAAACTCCAACTGTCAGTTGCTGTGCTTTTGTGATGCCTTAATAATATTCATGAAAGAATTGCGAGATAGCTTTAAAATCTTTTTGATAGGGAGTCAACACGCGTAAACTACGTGCAAAAATAAATTATTCAAATGCTGCAAATATCATCACACATGCAGTCAAAACAACATTTTCCTCGATGTTTATAAAGTTTGCAAGCTGCAGAAACGAGCTGAAAAGTTCTTGGAATTGTTCAATCTGTTTGAATAAAAGATTCTAGGTTATTGCCTCCGAGTTTTCTGCTCTTTCAGATAATTTCTTCTTCCTCCTCTGATACTTGCCGAGCTTTGTTTGGGCGCTTACCATGGCCAGCCAAGCGAAGCTGTTTCGCTTTGTCCTCCAACACCCCTTTGGACGAACTAAATTCCCGGTCACGTACAATGGAAAGGGTGCAGCCTTTGTTCTTTAAGTGTCTATCAAGTGATGCCATCATTACTTTAAGGCTCTCTGGTCCATAATCTTCACCTTTTTTATTGTTTACTTCGGCGCAGAAATGCTCGAGCAAAGTGTTAAGCTCAGCCGGCCCATAATTTTCTATTTCATCAATAATTTCCTTATCTACGCACCAATTCTTCCAAACAGGAGCCAAAAACCAGTGCTTTTCGCAGTGTTTTCGTTTTTAGAGCGGTTTTTCAGCTCCTCTACAGTTGTTTTGTTCGCAAAAGCAGATGTGCTGCAAACGCCAACCATTGCGGTCTTGCACGAAACTGGTCCGGATCCAAATTTTGCACCATTTAGATGGCGCATTTGATTGGCTCTCAGTGAGTTCCTTTGTTTATTAACCAATCAGAATGTCACGTTTGTTACTCTTTTCTGCACTAAATTACCTTTTTTCTGCACTCAATTACCTTTTTTCTGTACCGTGTTACCTAAAAACTGCCTTTCTCTTAGCCAATCACAATGGAGAAATTTTTTCATGTATATTATTAAATATGGAACTACGCTACATTTTACTGAATACTGGCAAAGACCAGAAAGACAACGCCTGAGTCGTAGTTCACGCGCGATTATTCTGGATAACTCGTGAGCTAAGAAGGCAAATCTCTGGTGTATGTTAAATTGTAATCTCTTCTCAATTACTCTATAGATGCCGCCTTAATCCTGTTAAAAAATGTGACGCTTTATCGAATAACTGACCACTGATGATTGGACAAAACACTAAAGAAACTAATTGCTTTTCGCAGTAGGAAGTTTATTACTTGTCACTCAAACCGTAGCGTCCTTATCAACGCCAGCGTCCTGCGGTGTGCAAAAAAAAAAAAAAAAGTCGTATGCGGGTCCTAATCCCCTCGCAATTGATAGCCATGTTTAGAACATTAAAAATTAAAAATGCAATTAAAAAAGTGGGGTCACCTTGCTGGTTTTTGTCTTGCTCGGCCGTTATTCGTGAAAACCATCAAAAAAATTTATCATTTGGCAAAAACTATGAATGCTACAGAAATCTCGGTCTTGTTTGCTTCCCTGGAGTATATATAATCTCTCCAAATACAGTCAGTACAGTGCAGAGTTTCAGTGTTGTTTACTTTATACAAATATTGCAACTTCTACCGTCTTCTACCTAACATTACCATATATGATTGTGTTACCGACGAGTTTAATCGTCATGAGAAATAAGCCCTCTAAGGGGGTTACGTATGTCCAGATTCTGAATTTCAAACCCTGTCGTTTCTCGTATTGAGGAGGAAGCCATGTCGCAGTCAGGATTTCACTATTGTATTTGTACTTTTATTCTCTGTCGCTGTCGCAGTTTCAATCCATCTTTGGGCCGTTTGTCGCCATTTCTGCTGCCCTATTTCGCTGTTTCAAGGCCATGTTTGGCTTGTCGTAATTTAGCCTAACAGGGCCTCAAGAAAATGGCCAAAACAAGTGTAATCAACGAAAACCTACTTAAGGGTGGAGCTATACAAAACACCACTGTTGTCTGGACCTGATGGGTTTAAAGTCTAAAAATGAAAAAAAGGAGGGTGATAATAAGACGATACCATTAATGTTTTGTATGCGCCTAATAAGCCTGCATTGCCAGAAAAACTGCTTATGGGCTAGTCTGAAATGTCACACGTCTCCACCCCCCGACCCGTGGGGGCGCATCTCTCAACCCCGCGCCCTTCACGGGTTAGGGGGTGGAGATGTATGACATTTCAGACTACGTATGGACATTTACGTTCATGATCCTGGGATTAACTAATAAAGGAGCGAGTATACAGAAGAAACACATTTCCCTTTTGTAAGTACGTAGGGAAGCAAATAATTAACAAACCATAAGTTTTCCCATGAAATGGTGTGTAGTGTGGCTTAGCCACTTCCCTTATTGTGGCAAGCAATCAAAGAAAACGGTAACCATCAAAATGATTTTCTACGAAAGATTTGAACAGACGACTGAAGGAAACATTCAGTAAAAATTATATTCTTCTAAATAAATCAATGCATTCTTTTTACTATTTTGCAGACATAAACGAGTGTGAGACAGGAAAGCATCACTGCGACTCCAATGCTTTCTGTCACAACACTAAAGGCTCTTACATTTGTACATGCAAACCAGGATATACCGGAAACGGCGTTAACTGCACAGGTAAAGTAAAGAAGCGAAAACCCTCAGCTGATAGCTCTGAATGACCTGATATGAAAGCATTTCTATTCAACGAATGTTTTCGAGTTCCATTAACTAAGGTGTATGTTACATCTTTAAGGGTTCCTTAATATAGTTCCAACATGATAGTATGTGACAGGCCGCTTGTTTATTGTTGGCATACGAACAGGCTCACTTAAGCGAGTTTGGGGGTTATATATTAAGGCCGCGATGCAGCCGTCAGCGCGAGCTGGCGAATCCGGGCATAACAAAAGGGCCGGGGGATTAAACGTTAAAAAAATCTTTGCATATTCGGCAACTATCAATAACTAATTACTAATAACTGCCCAGGTAAAATAAAGAAGCGAAAACCCTCAGCTGATATCACTGAATAACCTGATAGGAAAGCATTTCTATTTAATAAATGTTTTCGAGTTCCATTAAGGTGTGTGTTACATGTTTAGGGGTTCTTTAAATAGTTCCAACATGATAGCATCTGATAGGCCGCTTGTGAACAGGCTCACTTGTCCGAGGTTGGGGAGTATTAATGCGGTGGTGCCGTCATCGGGAGCCGGCGAAACCGGCGATAAGAATAGAGCGATTCTTCAATTCCATACTTAACGTCCAAAAAAATATTTGCATATTCGGCAACTATCATTTGCTGGATTAGTGAGGTTTGTCACGGCTTTTTCCCCTTTTTTTCCATGACAATGTTTTGCTATCTGCCGCAAAAATCTCCTCGTGCATCTTTTTGTCATTTTTGTTCACATGTTTCTTTGTTCCTGTTAGAGAGTACTTGAACGCTCTTAAGGGGCGAAATCAAAAAAGAAACTTAGCTCGTCTACAGGCTCGCTTTTCCTAGTCCCATTCTTCTTCCGAGCTAGCGCTGGTGGCTCCACCGCCAAAACAACCCCAAACTCGCACAAGTGAGCCTTTTTGCAGACTATTTTATCGTTTATCTCGTGATAGTCGTTACTAAGTTATTCATTCACGACGTTTCAAATTGCGGACTTCTGGTCTTCATTAGGCAACTGTGTCCAGTACTAGTGTCGCGGAGTTTCCGCAAAGAACTGGAAACTAGCTAGAGGGCCTGGCTTGAAAGGAAGCTTGGTTACTCAGTAAAAAGAAACGGGAACTTGGAAAACGCGGTTGAAGCAAACATTGACTTAGATTCGTGCAATTTCTTATAGTGTTAATAAAAGAAGTTTAAGTATTCGCATCCTTGGCGACATGTGGTAGCAGAGCGGGGTTGCCGAGGTTATCGAGGTTGCAAACTTTTTGAACGTGGAACACGAGCGGATGTATTAGTCAGCGTTTAGGTCCGAGGAAGAAGCGAATGAAGGATCGAATTAGACAAACTCAAACCTTTCTCCAACACGATGTTACTCTGGATGAAAGTGAGAACAAATTAAAGCCAATCAATTAATCCTCAAGTTGGAAGGAAACCTAAAATCTTATAAAGATTTACTGGAACAACTACAAGAAATCATTGAGGAAGTGAATGATAAAACTGAAGGATGTAAAGAGCACCACGTTCCCCACCATGCTGTCATCACCCCCGATCGAAAAAACAACTAAAGTTAGAATTGTCTATGATGCATCAGCAAAAGCCAAAAAAAGAATCCAAGAGTCTTAATGAGTGTTTGTACCGTGGTCCTGTCATCTTAGAAGATCTTTGTGGGCTTTTACTACGATTCAGATTTACAAAGTAGCACTGACAGCAGATATTGAAAGAGCCTTTCTGCAAGTAGGTCTCCAACCTGCAGATCGAGATGTCACTAGGTTCCTGTGGCTTAAAGATCCCACTAAGCCACTGTCCAAGGACAATCTGCAAATTTATCGCTTTACTAGGGTCCCATTTGGAGTTATCTCAAAGTCTTTTTCTGCTTAGTGCCACCATTCTCCATCCCTTAGAACAAGTTGGAACGCCTACTGCAGAGAAGATTACGAAACACATGTATGTGGACAATCTTTTGACTTGAGTCAATTCAAGTAAAGAATCAAGAGAGTTTTATTCAGAATCAAAAGAAGCATTTCAAGAATCATCCATGAAACTGAGAGAATGGGGGCAAAGTCGAAAGAATTTGTGAAGTCAATTCCAGAGCGGAATAGAGTAAAGGAAACCATAACGAAAGTGCTTGGAATACTCTGGAACACTATTAAAGATCACCTGATAGTCAAAGGTTCAAATTAACCAACGGAATGTTCCTCGAAAGGAGAAGTGCTTAAATCCATCGCTACAGTTTTTGACCCACTGGGATTCTTTACTCCTGCAACTCTTCGAGGAAAACTCTTCCTTCAAGACTTATGGGCCTCAAAGAAAGAATGGGATGAGAAACTGGATGAAGTGATGCTTCATAAATGGATGAAACTACAGAAAGAGATGGAATGTATCTCCATGGTAACCATTCCTCGATTCATCGGAAACTCCTACTGTCAGTTGCTGTGCTTTTGTGATGCTTCAACCAAGGCTTACGCCCCTGTTATCTACTTGAGCTCTGATGCTGGTGTTAATTTGCTCTTCTCCAAAGCAAGTTAGAGTAGCTCCCATAAAGAAATCAGGAACACCTCGACTGGAGCTTCTACCAGTGCTTATTGGTGTTTGCATCTTCGACTTTGTACAAGAGCAACTTCAATTCCCGACGGAAAAGAAATTCCTTTGGACAGACAATCAATTTGTTCTTCATTGGATCATGAGCAAGAAGCCACTAACAACTTTCGTTCATAATCGAGTCAAGGAGATCACTGAAACAAAGGACGCAAGTTTCCGTTATGTCGAAACCAGTCAAAATCCTGCGGATTTAACAAAAAGAGGAGTCTCAGCACAAGATCTGGACAAATGTGAACTTTGGTGGCATGGGCCGAAATGGCTTCAGGACAGTGAGAAAACATGACCAACTTGGGATATCCCAATGATTACTAAAGAAACATTGGAGAAGATTCAAAGTGAAACAAAGGGCCCGAAAACCTTCTATGAAACCTCCAACTTGGCTGGAGAAAACATTTGACGAAGGGAAGGTTGAAAGCAAAGAGAAGTCAGCATCCTTTGTCGCCCCCTTCAGAATGGATGAAAAGAAATATTCTTCCCTTCTTCGGCTCTTTTGAATTACAGCGTGGCTATTAAGATTTGTTCAGAAAGCTAGAAAACAGAAAACCCAAACTGGAGAGCTAAAAGCTATCGAAATCAAGGAAGCAAAAACTCTATGGATCAAGTTCATCCAGAAGACTTACTTCCCCGAAGCATTTAACAGCACAAATGGAACTGTGAGCAAGAAGGATTACAAAAATCAACTAAGCATTCAACTTCATGAAGATGGACTACTTCATTGCCATGGAAGAATGATTCATGCTGAACTACCTCCTGATGCAGTATATCCAATACTTCTTCCCAAAAGGAGCCACTTCACTTCACTACTCATTAAGGAATACCAGCAGAAGCTGTTTCATTCCGGTGTTTCTCATACTTTAGCTCAACTCAGGGAAGAGCTGAAGTAAAGAAAGCAATTCATGACTGTGGTATCTGTAAGAGATTTTAAGGTGGACCCTTCAAACCTCCATCAATGTCTCCATAGCACAGGAAGAAAGTAGCACAATCTGGCCCATTCACCTATACTGGTTTAGATTATTTTGGCCCTATCTATATTCAAGCTGAAAGTTTAAAAGAAAAGGCTTGGGTATTTCTCTTTTCCTGCGTCACTGTCAGAGCCATCCATTGGTAAAGGTACCATTAGAACTGGTAAAGGATATGACTGCTGAGCAGTTCCTGCTTGCACTCAGACGATTTATAGCAAGAAGAGGAAAACCTACACAGATTACACTAGATTAAATGCCCCAAAATTTAAGCTCGCGAAAACTGCCGTTGATAAAGCCTGGAAAGAACCAATTTCACACCACGAGTTGCAAAGTTACACTGCCAACAAAGGAATTGAATGGAACTTTATAGTGGAGCTGGCCCCTTGGATGGGTGGTTTTTATGATAGACTAGTTGGCACTGTTAAGGGAGCTCTCAAGAAATCAATTGGCAAAATCTGCCTGACCGAGGAGAAGCTTGAAACCTTTCTAGCAGAGGCAGAGGCTGCTTTAATTCTCGTCCACTTGGTTACGTCGGTGAGGACTTCGGTGCTGGATTTTCGCATACAACAGCGGACTTCTTAGGTCTCAAACCCAAGTTAATCGAGATCAATGGCCCCCATGATCCAGACTATAGAAAGAAGAGCTCAGCTGAAAAATTAGTAGATATTTGGGGTAAAGGTCAGCAACACCTGAATTCACTTTGGAAAGTCTGGAAAGATGATTACTTACTTAACCTCCGAGAAAGACGCCAAACACAAAGGAAAGTAAAGGGTACTCGAATTCAAGCAGCAGAAGAGCCTAAAGAAGGCAGTATAGTGCTTTTAAAGGAAGATTTGCCACGCGGGGTCTGAAAATTACTGAGCTGATTTCAAACAATGACGGAAAGATCCGGGCAGCCAAAGTTCTTATTCCAACCAAGAAAGTGCTCAACAGACCCCTAAATCTGCTCTACCCATTAGAATGAGATAGTGGTCGAGAAAGTGAAATGACGCAGGATGGAGAACAGTTGAAAGAAACTGAGAAAATTATCTCGAACACTTTGCGTCCCACTCGAGCGGCAGCAATTAGAGCAAGAGAACAGATGCAAAAACTCCTTTCTTCCTAAATAGGAACTTCCTCTTAGCTTGGGAGTGTCGCGGAATTTCCGCAGAGAACTGGAAACTAGCTAGAGGGCCTGGCTTGAAAGGAGGCTTGGCTACTCAGTAAAAAGAAACGGGGACTTGAAAAAACGTGGTTGAAGCAAATATTGACTTGGATACCTTTAATGTCTTGTAGTGTTAACAAAAGTTTATTTCAAAATTTTAGGTATTCGCATCCTTGGCGACAACAAGTGTGGGTGGGCTAATAGTTCTCTCGTAGTTGCTAGTGATTAGCATTAAGAGTCTAATTTATGGTTGGTGGGTTTTCCACCCACGCGGTCTGCAGTGGTACTAATCTGCATCTGTGTAGTCGATGTCTGATAGTGGTTACCCACGCTTCTGGAACTGGCTCAATTCGGGGAGTGTGAAAGTAAGACGGTCTCGTTATTTTTTTTGTACGCGCATAAGCTTGCGTTACCAGGAAAACTACGTATGGCCTAGTCTGAAGTGTCACGTCTCCACCCCGTGACCCATGGGGCGTGTCTCTCTCCCCCGCGCCCTTCACGGGTTATGGGGTGGAGACGAATGACAATTCAGACTACGTATGGACTTTTCCGTTCATCCGAAGATTAATAAAGGAGGTATACAGAGAAAACTCATTTTCCTTTTGTGGGTAGGTAGGGAAGGACATAACGAACAAACCCTTAGTTTTTCCACGGACGATTGAAAAAATCGTTCAGTAAAAATTATATTCTTTTAAGTGGCTCAATGCAGTCTATTCACTATTTTGTAGACGTAAACGAGTGTGAGACAGGAAAGCATCACTGCGTCTCCAATGCTTTCTGTAACAACACTAAAGGCTCTTACAGTTGTACATGCAAACCAGAATTTACAGGAAACGGCGTTAACTGCACAGGTAAAATAAGGAAACGAAAACCGTCAACTAATAGCTCGGAATAACCTGATATGAAAGCATTTCTATTTAACAAATTTTATTGAGTTCCATTAACTAAGTTGTAAGTTGTATAGTTCCAACTTGATAGCATGTGACAGGCCACTTGTTTATCGTTGGCATACGAACAGACTCACTTAAGCGAGTTCGGGGTGTTATTTAATAAGGCGGCGGTGCAGCCGTCAGCGGAAGCAGGCGAATCCGCTGATAAGAAAAGGGCGATTAAACGTTAAATGAACATTTGCATATTCGGCTGGATTCGCGGTTTTTGTCACGGTTTCTTTCCTTTTTTACACAGACTATATCTTGCTATCTGCCGCAAAAATTTCCTCTTGCAACTTTCTGTCATTTTTGTTTACATTTTGCTTTGTCAATATTGGATAAGACCTTGACACCTGTTAACGGGTGAAAAAAACAAACAAACAAACAAACAAACTGGTCTGCAGGCTCGCTTTTCCTCGTCCCTTTCTTCCTGCCAGCAAGCGCCGGTGGCTCCACCGCCAAAACAACTCGAAACTCGCACAAGTGAACCTGCTCGCAAACTGGTTTATCGTTCATGTGGGGATAGTCGTTACTTAGTAATTAATTAACGACAATTCAAACTGCGTGCTTCTAGTCTTCATATGTTTGGCCGTTGTGTCGAGTATGGGTGAACTAATAGTTACTCCGTAGTTGCTAGTGACTAGCATTACGAACCTCATTTGTAGTTGGAGGATTTTCCCGCATTCATGCGGTCCGCAGTGATACTAATAAGCAGCTCTGTTGTAGATGTCTGATCGTCGTTATCCACGCTACTGGAATCTCAATTCTGGAATCTCAGTTCAGGGAGTGTAAAAATAAGGCGATATCGTTAATGTT
The DNA here is from genome assembly GCA_964035525.1 of Porites cylindrica. Lineage (NCBI taxonomy): Eukaryota > Metazoa > Cnidaria > Anthozoa > Scleractinia > Poritidae > Porites > Porites cylindrica. The sequence goes on along the minus strand of OZ037781.1, from coordinate 15,989,961 downwards.
TTGTATGCGCCTAATAAACCTGCATTGCTAAAAAACTGCGTATGGCCTAGTCTGAAATGTCACACGTCTCCATCCCGCTAATCCGTGGGGGGCGCGTCTCTCTCCCACGCACCCTTCACGGGTTATGGGCTGGAGACGAAAGTCATTCCAGACTGCGTATGGACATTTACGATCATCCGGGGATTAATAAAAGAGGTATACAGAAAAAAACACATTTTCCTTTTGTGGGTAAGTGAAGAAGGACATAACGAACAAACCCTTAGTTTTTCCACAGACGACTGAAAAATACATTCAGTAAAAATTATTTTCTTCTAAATATATCAAATCCACAATGCATTCTATTTACTATTTTGCAAACATCAACGAGTGTGAGACAGGAAAGCATCACTGCGACTCCAATGCTTTCTGTAAAAACACTAAAGGCGCTTACATTTGTACATGCAAACCAGGATATAACGGAAACGGCGTTAACTGCACAGGTAAAATAAGGAAGCGAAAACCCTCAGCCTATAGCACTGAATAACCTGATAGGAAAGGATTTCTTTTCAAAAAATTTTTTTGAGTCCCATTAACTATGTTGTATGTTACATCCTTAGAGGTTATATAAAATAGTTCCAACATGATAGCATCTGATAGGCCGCTTGTTTATCGTTGGCATACGAACAGGCTCACTTTGGCGAGTTTGGGGGGCTCAGGTGGCGGTGCAGCTGTCAGCGAAAGCTGGCGAATCCGGTGATAAGAATAGGGCGACTAAAGGTTAAAAAAAATGTTTGCATATTCGGCAACTATCATTAGCTGGATTCCATGGATATTAACTTTTTTACAAAGACTATATTTTGCTATCTGCCGCAAAAATCTCCTCGTGCAACTTTCTGTCATTTTTGCTCACATTTTGCTTTGTCCCTGTTGAATAAGATTCTGACACCTTTAAGAGGCGAAATTAAGAAAAAACAACTGGTCTGCAGGCTCGCTTTTCCCCATCCCTTTCTTCCTGCCAGCAAGCACTGGTGGCTCCACCGCCAAAACAACTGGAAACTCCCACAAGTGAGCCTGCTCGCAGACTGGTTTATCGTTCATCTGGGGATAGTCGTTACTTATTTATTCATTAACGACGATTCAAACTGCGTGCTTCTGGTCTTCATATGTTAGGCGATTGTGTTGAGTATGGGTGGACTAATAGTTACTCCGTAGTTGCTAGTGATTTGCATTATGAGTTTTATTTGTGGTTGGTGGGTTTTCTAGCATCCATGCGGTCCGCAGTGGTACTAATAGAGACCTTTAGATTAGAGGACGAGAACGACTACGAGTACGAGATTTGATTTAAAGTTTTTTCGCGTACTGTCAAAAAATAGACACCTGGAATTCTTCATTGTACTTTTTTTCACCAGGAAAGTAAGCACTGTTATCGTAATTGAAGGAGCCTAAAACCTCTCCCGATTGCAAAATGCTTTAACTTCTAACATTTGACAACTCGTTTCTGTCACTACGACATTCTCGCTAAAACTCGTAGTAGAATGACGACGGCTACCACGTTTTCCCGCCAAAATGACGCTGGCTCACGCGCGCGCACTACTTACTAATGAGAAAATCTCGCACTCGCAGTCGTTCTCGTCGTAGAGTCTAAAGGTCTCTAATAAGTAGCTCTGTTGTCGATGTCCGATTGTGGTTATCCACGCTACTGGAATCTTAATCCTGGAATCTCAGTTCAGGGAGGGTAAAAATAAGGCGATATCGTTAATGTTTTGTATGCGCCTGATAAGCCTCCATTGCCAAAAAACTGCGTATGGCCTAGCCTGAAATGTCACACGTCTCAATCCCGCTAATCCGTGGGCGGCGCGTCTCTCTACCGCGCCCTTCACCGCTGGTTATGGGGTGGAGACAAATGACATTTCAGACTACGTATGGACATTTGCGTTCATCCAGGGATTGAAAAAGGATATATACAAAAGAAACATTTCCCTTTTGTGGGTAGGTAGGAAAGAATATATCGAACAAACCATCAGTTTTCCCATGAAATGGTGAGTCGTTTGGTTTAGCCACTTCCCGTATTGTGGCACGCAGTCAATGAAAACTATAATCATTAAAATGATTTTCTGGGAAAGATTTCAAGATACGATTAAAGGAATCATTCAGTAAAAATTATATTCTTCTAAATAAATCAATGCATTCTATTTTACTATTTTGCAGACATCAACGAGTGTGAGATGAAAAAGCATAACTGCAGCTCCAATGCTTTCTGTAACAACACTAAAGGCTCTTACATTTGTACATGCGAACCAGGATATATCGGAAACGGCGTTAACTGCACAGGTAAAATAAGGATGCTAAAACCGTCAGCTGATAGCACTGAATAACCTGATAGGAAAGCATTTCTATTCAATAAATACTTTCGAGATCCATTAAGGTGTATGTTACGTCGTTAGGGGTTTCTTTAAATAGTTTCAACGTAATAGCATGTGATAGGCCCCTTGTGAACAGGCTCAGTTTTCCTCGGAGCCTGGAACAGGATAGTCCGAGTTTGGGATTGCGGTATACAGTGAAACCTGTTTTAAGCGGACACCCTCTATTAAGCGGACAGTAGCCGAAGTCTCCAAATTTATTTCCCTTCTCTTTTTAAGATGGATCCTTTATTAATTGGACACCCCTATTAAGCGGAGGCGGACACCTAAAAAGTACCTGAAATGGTCATTTCTGTTGTTGCCAACCTGTATTAAACGGACACTTGTAATTAATTTCCACCACACAACAAGCCAGATATAGGAAACGCGAAAGATTGCCTCGAATTGCCACCTACAAATTTTTCGATTTTTACTTTAAAAAACACGACTTGACAAATTCATTTGATTAGTTGCACGGTACGATATTGTTTTCTATTTCGTTTTGTTTGTTTAGAGCTTGTTTCACTCAATGATTTCTTCAAATTTGAGTTGCAATCTATTTTTATGGTACTATGATCAATTGGTTTACTTTGATAAAGAAATTAATGCCAACGTATAGCGGAGCTCCACGCGCGCGCGAAGCGCGCGCTCGGGCGGAGCCCCATGGCTATGGAAATGTGGTAATCTACCCCTCCCAGAGAATTTGGTAATCACGTGACCGTACACTGAGCGAGCGACCGTCCGTCCGCACTACAGGACAACCAATGTTTACTCTCACACTTTTAGCTAGTTTGGGAGCCCAAGAGAAAACTAATTGCACATCAATGTTGTGATCAATTGACAGCTATCAAAACAGGGCATCCGCTGACCAGTATCACCTGACCGTACCGCGAGCTCAAGTGTCGACCCATCGAGGTCGAGTATTTTTTTGAAGTTATCAGCTGACAAATTACCAGTTTCAAATGATTGAAGGCTCAAGTTTATTTTTTCCAAGGATTCATATCAAATATGTTGTCTTTATGTCACTTTGTCCCCTTACTATTAGGATTTTGATTTCAAACTGACCTCTAAAGCGAAAATTCAGCCAGTTTTTTTTAAAAGTACAGGCGGGGAAGACCTTATCTTACCATGGTCACGCGTTGGTCACGCTCTACGTCCAATTTTTATACTCTGATTGGTCAAAATTTGACAGGTGAGTTCATGCGGAAAAATTATGCAGCACCTTGAAAGTTGTTTACTTTGACAGCTGAAGCTGACAGAGTTTTGTGTCAACTTGTGATGTTTTTAACTGTCTTTTTCCTCTGGATGTGCAAAATGAAATACAGCTGCTATCAAGAGTCTTTTGTTATTCATGGCTGGTTTGTTTACTGGGTTTTTGGTTGAGAAATGCGTCGCTTGTCAAAATTCGGTAATTCGATTTCGGATGGCATCGTTTTCGTTTTTCACTTTGCTTAATGCGTAGGAGGGTTTAAAAGTCTCAAGCAACTGTGGCCTCCCTTGATAGCTTTCAGAAACTGAATCTCGAATGGTAAGCCTGAGTAATTATTGTATTTGATGTTTGTTTTTGTTATATCTCGCACAGTTCACGCTGATAGTTTATGCGGCAAGTTTATGCACGTTTGTAGGATTTGAGTCAATGATCTGACCTAAGTATCAGGTTTGATATAAGCTTACAGAACTTTAAAAAGCCTCAAGATATATTTGCTCACCACAAATAGAAAGAAAACGATCCGAAGAATATTTAGTTATAAATTTGGCTGTAGAAAGAAAACTTTGAGCCATTTTCTTGCTTCGAGGAGTTCACCTTCAAAAACAGTAAACACCGCACCGGGAAGCCGGCTTAAGCTTTACGCTTAAAGACACAGTATTTTTAGAGACACTTTAATACTTGTCTTCGTGAATGAAAATTGTTGTCTCTGTAAATGTTTCACCGAATTATATTTCTTTTTTGATTGTCAGTAGTCTCTCTTGCAATTTTAATCGCTTGTCCGTGCCGTTTGTTTTCATCGTTCATGAACATCGCTTGTAGGACTACTCAAAATGTCGCGCGTATCAAACGCTTTATAAGATTACACATCGTTATAACTAAAACTATTAAATAACAAAAAAAAAATAATTTCGCTATTATATTGAAGCGTATTTCTATTAAAGTTTATTCAAACACTCGACCACACTCACAGCTCGCTCTATAGAAACGAGAACCAGCTGGCCGTATGGGTGATTTTGGAAATTTTTGAACGGTTTCGCTTAAAGCCCACGATTGATCGTCCTGAATATTGACTGAGTGCAATTTGTCTTAAAAAATTGTGAAATACCACATTCTGTCCGAGGTCTGTATGATAGATAGAACTGTTTCACCTCAAATGTGACGTATAAAAATTATAAAAAGGTTTTTTTAAACTCCCCCACATTTGTTAGCAAGAATTTGTAAAGTAAACCTGTCGAACGCAAAAAAACTCGGCGTGATTTGTTTTCCAAGAATTTGTTTTCGATGCCTAATCTACTGTGATCTTGAATGTGATCGAAGATGTTTGCTATTTTTTGGGTGTACATATTAGGTTCTCAATTCGATGTAAGATGTTTCACTCTAAAATAACTTAGCCTTTCCCTCAAAAGTTACATGAATGTGCCCTTAAGTTAACTGATTTGTGGATTAAAAGTTTATTGTTTGATTTAAATTATGAATTTATTAATTGGAGCTTCGCTTTTAGCCCTGGCTAAATCTATATATTATCGCATTATCTGGCATTACGAGCCTCATTTATGGTTGGTGGGTTTTCCAACAACCATGGGGTCCGCAGTGGTACTAATCTGCAGCTGTGTAGTCGATGTCTGAATGTGGTTACCCACGCTTCTGGAGTGTCAATTTAGGGAGTGTGCAGACGAGATCGTTTATTTTATTTTATTTTATTTCATTTTCTGTATGCGCCTAATAAGGCTGCATTACCAGGAAAACTGCGTATGGCCTAGTCTGAAATGTCACACGACTAGGCTCCACCCCTTAATCCGTGGGAGGCGCGTCTCTCTCCTCCGCGCCCTTCACCGGTTATAGGGTGGATATGAAAGATATTTCAGTCTACCTATGGACATTTACGTTCATCCGGGGATTTTTAAAGGAGGTATACAGAGAAAACTCATTTCCATTTTATGGGTAGGTAAGGAAGAATAGAACGTACAAACCCTTAGTTTTTTCCATAAAGTGGTGTGTCGTCTGGCTTAGCCACTTAACTTATTGTGGCACGCAATCAAAGAAAACGGTAATCATCAAAATCATTTCCTACGAAAGATTTCAACAGACGATTAAAGGAATCATTCGGTAAAAATTAGATTCTTTTAAATGCAATTTATTTACTATTTTGCACACATACACGAGTGTGACACAGGAAAGCATCAGTGCGATACCAATGCTTTCTAAAACAACACTAAAGGCTCTTACAATTGTACATGCAAACCAGCATATAACGGAAACGGCGTTAACTGCAAAGGTAAAATAAGGAAGCGAAAACCTTCAGCTGATAGCACTGAATAACCTGATATGAAAGCATTTCTATTCAACAATTTTTTTTGAGTTCCAGTAACGAAGTTGTATGTTAGATCTCCAGAGGTTCTATAAAATAGTTCCAACATGATAGCATCTTACAGGCGGCTTGTTTATCGTTGGCATACGAACAGGCTCACTTTGGCGAGTTTGGGGGGTTAAGGTGGCAGTGCAGCCATCAGCGAAAGCTGGCGAATCCGGTGATAAGAAAAGGGCGATTAAACGTTAAAAAAAATATTTGCATATTCGGCAACTATCATTAGCTGGCTTCGCGGTTTTTGTCACGATTTTTTCCTTTTTTACAAATACTATATCTTGCTATCTGCCGCAAAAATCTCCTCGTGCAACTTTCTGTCATTTTTGTTCACATTTTGCTTTGTCCCTATTGGATAAGATCTTGACACCTCTTAAAGGGCGAAATGAAGAGAAAAACCTGGTCTGCAGGCTCGCTTTTCCCCATCCCTTTCTTCCTGCCAGCAAGCACTGGTGGCTCCACAGCCAAAGCAATTCGAAACTCGCACATATGAACCTGCTCGCAGACTGGTTTATCGTTCATCTGGGGATAGTCGTTACTTAGTTATTCATTAACGACAACGTGCTTCTAGTCTTCATATGTTAGGCGATTGTGTCGAGTATGGGTGGACTAATAGTTACTCCGTAGTTGCTAGTAATTATCATTACAAGCCTAATTTGTGGTTGGTGGGTTTTCCAGCATCCATGAGGTCCGCAGTGGTACTAATAAGCAGCTCTGTTGTCGACGCCTGATTGTGGTTATCCACGCTACCGAAGTCTCAATTCTGGAATCTCAGTTCAGGGAGTGTAAAAATAAGGCGATATCGTTAAGGTTTTGTATGCGCCTAATAAGCCTGCATTGCCAAAAAACTGTGTATGGCCTAGTCTAATGTCACACGTCTCCATCCCGCTAATCCGTGGGGGTGCGTCTCTCTCCCCTGCGCCCTTCACCGCGGGTTATGGGCTGGAGACAAATGACATTTCAGACTTCGTATGAACATTTGCGTTCATCCAGGGATTAAAAAAAGATATATACAAAAGAAACATTTCCCTTTTGTGGGTAGGTAGAGAAGGACATAACGAACAAACCATCACTGAGATTTTCCGATGAAATGGTGTGTCGTTTCGTTTAGACACATCCCGTATTGTGGCACGCAGTCAAAGAAAATTGTAATCATCAAAATGATTTTCTGGGAAAGATTTTAAGAGACGATTGAAGGAATCATTAAGTAAAAATTATATTCTAAATAAATCGATGTCTTCTATTTTACTATTTTGCAGACATCAACGAGTGTGAGATACAAACGCATAACTGCTGCTCCAATGCTTTCTGTAACAACACTAAAGGCTCTTACATTTGTACATGCGAACCAGGATATATCGGAAACGGCGTTAACTGCACAGGTAAAATAAGGAAGCGAAAACCCTTAGCTCATAGCACTGAATAACCTGATAGGAAAGCATTTCTATTCAATAAATATTTTCGAGACCCATTAATGTGTATGTTACATCTTTTGGGGTTTCTTTAAATAGTTGCAACATGATAGCATCTGACATGCCGCTTGTGAACAGGGGCCTAGAACAGGCTAGTCCGAGTTTGGGGATACGGAATACAGTGCAACCTGTATGAAGCAGACACCGTATTAAGCGGACACCCTCTATTAAGCGGATGGTAGCCGAAGTCCCCAAAATTTATTTCCCTTTTTTTTGTAAATGGAACCTTTATTAAGCGGAAGCCTCTATTAAGCGGACGCGGACACCTAAAAAGTACCTGAAATGGTCATTTCTAATGTTGCCAACCTGTATTAAACGGACACTTGTAATTAACTTCCACCACCCAACATGCCAGACATAGGAAATGCAAAAGATTGCCTGGAATTGCCACCTACAAATTTTTCGATTTTTGCTTTAAAAAATGTGAGTTGTCGAACTTATTTAATTAGTTGCACGGTGCGATATTGTTTTCTTTTTAGTCTTGTTTGTTTAAAGCTTGTTTCACTCAAAGATTTCTTCAATGAGTTGCAATCTATTTTTTATAATACTATGATCAATTGGTTCACTTTGATTAAGAAATTAATGGAAACTTACATCGTCATTGTTTCTGGGAGTATTCTAAACGTTTCTACTGTTTAGGGCATTTGACACCTCATATGACGTTACCTATCGAAACCTGTATTAGACGGACAGCCTGTATTAAGCGGACACTATAGCATTCCCCGAGGGTGTCCGCTTAATGCAGGTTTCACGGTACATCAATGCGGCGGTGCGGTCAGCAAGAACCGGCGAAACCGGCGACAAGAACAGAGCGATTCTCCAATTCCATAGATAACGTCAAAAAAAATATTTGGATATTCGGCAACTATCATTTGCTGGATTTGCGGGTTTTGTCGCCGCTTTTTTCCCTATTTTCCATGACTATATTTTGGTATCTGCCGCAAAAATCTCCTCATGCAACATTCTGTCATTTTTGTTCACATTTTTCCTTGTTCCTTTTAGATAGTACTTGAAACCTCTTAAGGGGCAAAATTAAAAATAAAACTTAGCTCGTCTGCAGGCTCGCTTTTCCTCGTCCCATTCTTCTTGCCAGCTAGCGCTGGTGGCTCCACCGCCAAAACAACCCCAACCTCGCACAATTGAGCCTGCTTGCAGACCAGTTTATTGTTATCTCGCGATAGTCGTTACTTATAATTATTCATTGACGACGTTTCAAACTGCGTACTTCTGGTCTTCATTAGGCAATTGTGTCGAGTTTTAATGTTCCCCTGTAGTTGCTAGTCATTAGCATTACCTGGCATTACAAGCCTCATTTATGGTTGGTGGGTTTTACACTCCCTAAAAATAGATTTCAGAATTAAGATTCCAGTAGCCTGGATAACAACGATCAGACATCGATAACAAAGCTGCCTATTAGTATCACTGCGGACCGCATCGATGCTGGAAAACCCACCCACCATAAATAAGGCTCGTAATGCTAATCACTAGCAACTACGGAGTAACTATTAGTCCACCCATACTCGACAAAATGGCCTGACATATCAGGACCAGAAGCACGCAGTTTGAATCGTCGTTAATGAATAACTAAGTAACGACTATCCCCAGATGAACGATAAACCAGTCTGCGGGCAGGCTCACTTGTGCGAGTTTCGAGTTGTTTTGGCGGTGGAGGATTTTTGCGGCAGATAGCAAAATATAGTCTGTGTAAAAAAAGGAAAAAAACCGTGACAAAAACCTCGAATCCAGCAAATGATAGTTGCCAAATATGCAAATATTTTTTTAACGTTTGCCCTTTTTATCAGCGGTGGGGGGGGAGCGTCTCTCTCCCCCGCCCCCTTCACCGCGGGTTATGGGGTGTAGACGAATGACATTTCAGACTGTGTGTGGACATTTACGTGCATTCGGGAATTAGTAAAGGAGGTACACAGAAAAAACACTTTTTCCTTGTTTGGGCAAGTAGGGAAGGACATAACGAACAAACCCTTAGTTTTTCCACGAATATTCAAAAAAACTTTTAGTAAAAATTATGTTCTTCTAAACAGATCAATGCATTCTATCTACTATTTTGTAGACATCAACGAGTGTGAGACAGGAAAGCATCACTGCGACTCCAATGCTTTCTGTAACAACACTAAAGGCTCTTACAATTGTACATGCAAACCAGAATTCACAGGAAACGGCGTTAACTGCACAGGTAAAATAAGGAAACGCAAACCGTCAACTGATAGCACTGAATAACCTGATATGAAAGCATTTCTATTCAACTAATTTTTTTGAGTTCCATTAACTAAGTTGTATGTTACATCCTTAGAGGTTCTATGAAATAGTTCCAACATGATAGCATCTGATAGGGCGCTTGTTTATCGTGGGCATACAAAAAGGCTCACTTGGGCGAGTTTGGGGTGTTATTTAATAAGGCGGCGGTGCAGCCGTCAGCGTAAGCTGGCGAATCCGCTGATAAGAAAAGGGCAAACGTTAAAAAAATATTTGCCTATTCGGCAACTATCATTTGCTGGATTCGCGGTTTTTGTCACGGTTTTTTTCCGTTTTTACACAGACTATATTTTTCTATCTGCTGCAAAAATCCTCCTCGTGCAACTTTCTGTCATTTTTGTTCACATTTTGCTTTGTCCCTATTGGATAAGACCTTGACACCTGTTAAGGGGTGAAAAACAAACAAACAAACAAACAAACAAACTGGTCTGCAGGCTCGCTTTTCCCCATCCCTTTCTTCCTGCCAGCAAGCTCCACCGCCAAAACAACTCGAAACTGGCACAAGTGAACCTGCTCGCACACTGGTTTATCGTTCATCTGGGGATAGTCGTTACTTAGTAATTGATTAACGACGTTTCAAGCTGCGTGCTTCTAGTCTTTATATGTTTGGCGGTTGTGTCGAGTATGGGTGAACTAGTAGTTACTCCGTAGTTGCTAGTGATTAGCATTACGAGCCTCATTTGTAGTTGATGGATTTTCCAGCATCCATGAGGTCCGCAGTGATACTAATGAGCTGCTCTGTTGTCGATATCTGATCGTGGTTATCCACGCTACTGGAATCTCAATTCCGGAATCTCAGTTCAGGGAGTGTAAAAATAAGGCGATATCGTTAATGTTTTGTATGCGCCTAATGAACCTGCATTGCCAAAAAACTGCGTATGGCCTAGTCTGAAATGTCACACGTCTCCATCCCGCTAATCCGTGGGGGGCGCGTCTCTCTTCCACGCGCCCTTCACGGGTTATGGGCTGGAGACAAAAGACATTTCAGACTGCGTATGGATATTTACGATCATCCGGGGATTAATAAAAGAAGGTATACAGAAAAAAACACATTTCCCTTTTTTGGGTAAGTAAAGAAGGACATAACGAACAAACCGTTAGTTTTTCCACAGACGATTGAAAAATACACTCAGTAGAAATTATGTTCTTCTAGATATATCAAATCCACCATGCATTCTATTTACTATTTTGCAGACATCAACGAGTGTGAGACAGGAAAGCATCACTGCGACTCCAATGCTTTCTGTAACAACACTAAAGGCTCTTACATTTGTACATGCAAACCAGGATATAACGGAAACGGCGTTAACTGCACAGGTAAAATAAGGAAGCGAAAACCCTCAGCCGATAACACTGAATAACCTGATAGGAAAGCATTTCTATTAAACAAATTTTTTTGGGTTCCATTAACTATGTTGTATGTTACATCCTTAGAGGTTGTATAAAAGAGTTCCAACATGATAGCATCTGATAGGCCGCTTGTTTATCGTTGGCAGCAGAACAGGCTCACTTGGGCGAGATTGGGGGCTTCAGGTGGTGGTGCAGCCGTCAGCGAAAGCTGGCGAATCCGGTAATAAGAATAGGGCGACTAAACGTTAAAAAAAATGTTTGCATATACGGCAACTATCATTAGCTGGATTCCAGGGATTTTAACTTTTTTACAAAGACTCTATTTTGCCATCTGCCGCAAAAATCTCCTCGTGCAGCTTTCTGTCATTTTTGCTCACATTTTGCTTTGTCCCTGTTGAATAAGATTCTGATACCTCTTAAGGAGCGAAATTAAGAAAAAACAACTGCTCTGCAGGCTCGCTTTTCCCCATCTCTTTCTTTCTGCCAGCAAGCCCTGGTGGCTCCACCGCCAAAACAACTGGAAACTCCCACAAGTGAGCCTGCTCGCAGACTGGTTTATCGTTCAACTCGGGATAGTCGTTACTTAGCTATTCATTAACGACGATTCAAACTGCGTGCTTCTTGTCTTCATATGTTAGGCGATTGTGTTGAGTATGGGTGGACTAATAGTTACTCCGTAGTTGCTAGTGATCTGCATTACGAGCCTCATTTGTGGTTGGTGGGTTTTTTAGCATCCATGCGGTCCGCACTGGTACTAATAAGTAGCTCTGTTGTCGATGTCCGATCGTGGTTATCCACGCTACTGGAATCTCAATCCTGGAATCTCAGTTCAGGGAGTGTAAAAATAAGGCGATATCGTTAATGTTTTGTATGCGCCTGATAAGCCTCCATTGCCAAAAAACTGCGTATGGCCTAGTCTGAAATGTCACACGTCTCAATCCCGCTAATCCGTGGGGAGCGTGTCTCTCTCCTCCGCTCCCTTCACCGCTTTTTATGGTGTGGAGACGAATGACATTTCAGACTGCGTATGGACATTTGCGTTCATCCAGTGATTGAAAAAAGGATATATACAAAAAAAAAAAAAAACATTTCCCTTTTGTGGGGAGGTAAGGAAGGATATAACGAACAAACCATCAGTTTTCCGATGAAATGGTGTGTCGTTTGGTTTAGCCACTTCCCTTATTGTGGGACGCAGTCAATGAAAACTATAATCATCAAAATAATTTTCTGGGAAAGATTTCAAGAGACGATTGAAGGAATCATTCAGTAAAAATTATATTCTTCTAAATTAATCGATCTCTTCTATTTTACTATTTTGCAGACATCAACGAGTGTGAGATACAAACGCATAACTGCAGCTCCAATGCTTTCTGTAACAACACTGAAGGCTCTTACATTTGTACATGCGAACCAGGATATATCGGAAACGGCGTTAACTGCACAGGTAAAATAAGGATGCTAAAACCGTCAGCTGAGAGCACTGAATAACCTGATGGGAAAGCATTTCTATTCAATAAATACTTTCGAGATCCATTAAGGTGTATGTTACGTCGTTAGGGGTTTCTTTAAATAGTTCCAACGTAATAGCATGTGATTGGCCGCTTGTGAACAGGCTCACTTGTCCTCGGAGCCTGGAACAGGATAGTCCGAGTTTGGGATTACGGTATACAGTGAAACCTGTATTAAGCGGACACCCTCTATTAAGCGGACAGTAGCCGAAGTCTCCAAATTTATTTCCCTTCTCTTTTTAAGATGGATTCTTTATTAATTGGACACCCCTATTAAGCGGAGGCGAACACCTAAAAAGCACCTGAAATTGTCATTTCTAATGTTGTCAACCTGTATTAAACGGACACTTTTAATTAATTCCACCACCCAACATGCCAGATATAGGAAACGCGAAAGATTGCCTCGATTTGCCACCTACAAATTTTTCGATTTTTAGTTTAAAAAATATGACTTGACAAACTCATTTGATTAGTTGCACGGTACGATATTGTTTTCTATTTCGTTTTGTTTGTTTAGAGCTTGTTTCACTCAATGATTTCTTCAAATTTGAGTTGCAGTCTATTTTTATGGTACTATGATCAATTGGTTCACTTTGATAAAGAAATTAATGCCAAACTATAGCGGAGCTCGACGTGCTCGTGTGGAGCCCCATAGCTCAGGAATTGTGAAAATCTACCCATCCCAGAGAATTTGGTAATCACGTGACCGTACACCGAATTATATTTCTTTTTTTGATTGTTAGTAGTCTCTCTTGCAATTTTAATCGCTTGTCCGTGCCGTTTGTTTTCATCGTTCATGAACATGGCTTGCAAGACTACTCAAAAATGTCGCGCGTATCAAACGCTTTATAAGATGACACATTGTTATAACTAAAATTATTAAATAACAAAAAAAATAAATTCGCTATTATGTTGAAGGGTAACTCTATTAAAGTTCATTCAAACACTCAACCACACTGACAGCTCGCTCTATAGAAACGAGAACCAGCTGGCCGTATGGGTGATTTTGGAAATTTTTGAACGGTTTCGCTTAAAGCCCACGATTGATCGTCCTGAATATTGACTGAGTGCAATTTGTCTTAAAAAATTGTGAAATACCGCATTCTGTCCGAGGTCTGTATGAAAAATAGTACTGTTTCACCTCAAATGTGACGTATAAAAATTATAAAAGGTTTTTTTAAACACCCCCACATTTGTTAGCAAGAATTTGTGAAGTAAACCTGTGGAACGCAAAAAAATTCGGAGTGATTTGTTTTCCAAGAATTTGTTTCCGATGCCTAATCTACTGTGATCTTGAATGTGATCGAAGATGTTTGTTATTTTTTGGGTGTACATATAAGGTTCTCAATTCGATGTAAGATGTTTCACTCTAAAATAACTTAGCCTTTCCCTCAAAAGTCACATGAATGTGCCCTTAAGTTAACTGATTTGTGGATTAAAAGTTTATTGTTTGATTTAAATTATAAATTTGTTAATTGGAGCTTCGCTTTTAGCCCTGGCTAAATCTATATCTTATCGCATTATCTGGCATTACGAGCCTCATTTATGGTTGGTGGGTTTTCCAACGACCATGCGGTCCGCAGTGGTACTAATCTGCAGCTGTGTATTCGATGTCTGAATGTGGTTACCCAGGCTTCTGGAATCTCAATTTAGGGCGTGTGCAGACGATACCGTTTATTTTATTTTATTTTCTGTATGCGCCTAATAAGGCTGCATTACCAGGAAAACTGCGAATGGCCTAGTCTGAAATGTCGCACGACTAGGCTCCACCCCTTAATCCGTGGGAGGCACGTATCTCTCCCCCGCGCCCTTCACCGGTTATAGGGTGGATATGAAAGACATTTCAGACTGCCTATGGACATTTACGTTCATCCGGGGATTATTAAAGAAGGTATACAGAGAAAACACATTTCCATTTTATGGGTAGGTAAGGAAGAATAGAACGTACAAACCCGTAGTTTTAGCCATGAAGAGGTGTGTCGTCTGACTTCTGTGGCTTAGCCACTTAACTTATTGTGGCACGCAATCAAAGAAAACGGTAATCATCAAAATGATTTTCTACGAAAGATTTCAATAGACGATTAAAGGAATCATTCAGTAAAAATAAGATTTTTCTAAATGCATTTTATTTACTATTTTGCACACATAAACGAGTGTGACACAGGAAAGCATCAGTGCGACTCCAATGCTTTCTGTAAGAACACTAAAAGCTCTTACAATTGTACATGCAAACCAGCATATAACGGGAACGGCGTTAACTGCACAGGTAAAATAAGGAAGCGAAAACCTTCAGCTGATAGCACTGAATAGAAATGCTTTCATATCAGGTTATTCAACAAATATTTTGAGTTCCAGTAACTAAGTTGTATGTTACATCTCCAGAGGTTCTATAAAATAGTTCCAACAAGATAGCATCTTACAGGCGGCTTGTTTATCGTTGGCATACGAACAGGCTCACTTTGGCGAGTTTGGGGGGTTAAGGTGGCAGTGCAGCCATCAGCGAAAGCTGGCGAATCCGGTGATAAGAAAAGGGCGATTAAGCGTTAAAAAAATATTTGCATATTCGGCAACTATCATTAGCTGGCTTCGCGGTTTTTGTCACGACTTTTTCCTTTTTTTACAAATACTATATCTTGCTATCTGCTGCAAAAATCTCCTCGTGCAACTTTCTGTCATTTTTGTTCACATTTTGCTTTGTCCCTATTGGATAAGATCTTGACACCTCTTAAAAGGCGAAATTAAGAAAAAAAAAAAAAAACAGGTCTGCGGGCTCGCTTTTCCCCATCCCTTTCTTCCTGCCAGCAAGCGCTGGTGGCTCCACCGCCAAAACAACTCGAAACTCGCACAAGTGAGCCTGCTCGCAGACGGGTTTTTCGTTCATCTGGGGATAGTCGTTACTTAGTTATTCATTAACGATGATTCAAACTGCGTGCTTCTAGTCTTCATATGTTAGGCGATTGTGTCCAGTATAGGTGGACTAATAGTTACTCCGTAGTTGCTAGTAATTAGCATTACGAGCCTAATTTGTGGTTGGTGGGTTTTCCAGCATCTGTAAGGTCCGCAGTGGTACTAATAAGCAGCTCTGTTGTCGACGTCTGATCGTGGTTATCCTCGCTACTGGAGTCTCAATTCTGGAATCTCAGTTCAGGGAGTGTAAAAATAAGGCGATATCGTTAAGGTTTTGTATGCGCCTAAGAAGGCTGCATTGCCAAAAACTGTGTATGGCCTAGTCTGAAATGTCACACGTCTCCATCCGGCTAATGCGTGAGGGCGCGTTTCTCTCCACCGCGCCCTTTACCGCGGGTTATGGGCTGGGGACAAATGACATTTCAGACTGCGTATGAACATTTGCGTTCACCCAGGGATTAAAAAAGGATATATACAAAAGAAACATTTCCCTTTTGTGGTTAGGTAGGGAAGGACATAACAAACAAACCATCAGTTTTCCGATGAAATGGTGTGTCGTTTGGTTTAGCCACTTCCCTTATTGTGGCACGCAGTCAAAGAAAATTGTAATCATCAAAATGATTTTCTGGTAAAGATTTTAAGAGACGTCTGAAGGGATCATTCAGTAAAAATTATATTCTTCTAAATAAAGCGATGCCTTCTATTTTACTATTTTGCAGACATCAACGAGTGTGAGATACATACGCATAACTGCAGCTCCAATGCTTTCTGTAACAACACTAAAGGTTTTTACCTTTGTACATGCGAACCAGGATATATCGGAAACGGCGTTTACTGCACAGGTAAAATATGAAAGCGAAAACCCTCCGCTCATAGCACTGAGTAACCTGATAGGAAGGCATTTCTATTCAATAAATATTTTCGAGATCCATTAAGGTGTATGTTACATCTTTTGGGGTTTCTTTAAATAGTTCCAACATGATAGCATCTGACAGGCCGCTTGTGAACAGGCTCACTTGTCTTCGGGGCCTAGAACAGGCTAGTCCGAGTTTGGGGATACGGAATACAGTGCGACCTGTATTAAGCGGACACCGTATTAAGCGGACATCCTGTATTAAGAGGATGGTAGCCGAAGTCCCCAAATTTTTTTATTTCCCTTTTTTTGTAAATGGAACCCTTATTAAGCGGAAGCCTCTATTAAGCGGACGCAGACACCTAAAAAGTACCTGAAATGGTCATTTCTATTGTTGCCAACCTGTATTAAACGGACACTTGTAATTAATTTCCACCACCCAACATGCCAGGCATAGGAAATGCGAAAGATTACCTCCAATAGCCACCTTCAAATTTTTCGATTTTTACTTTAAAAAATGTGAGTTGTCGAACTTATTTGATTAGTTGCACGGTGCGGTATTGTTTTCTTTCTCGTTTGTTTGTTTAGAGCTTGTTTTCACTCAAAGATTTCTTCAATGAGTTGCAATCTATTTTTTATAATACTATGATCAATTGGTTCACTTTGATAAAGAAATTAATGGAAACTTATATCGTCATTGTTTCTGGGAGTATTCTAAACGTTTCCACTGTTTAGGGCATTTGACACCTCATATGACGTTACCTATCGAAACTTGTATTAGGCGGACATCCTGTGTTAAGCAAACACTATAGCATTCCCCGAGGGTGTCCGCTTAATGCAGGTTTCACGGTATATCAATGGGACGGTGCGGTCAGCAAGAACCGGCGAAACCGGCGATAAGAACAGAGCGATTCTCCAATTCCATAGATAACGTCAAAAAAAATATTTGGATATTCGGCAACTATCATTTGCTTGATTTGCGGGTTTTGTCGCCGCTTTTTTCCCTATTTTCCATGACTAGATTTTGCTATCTGCCGCAAAAATCTCCTTATGCAACATTCCGTCATTTTTGTTCACATTTTTCCTTGTTCCTATTAGATAGTACTTGAAACCTCTTAAGGGGTGAAATTAAAAATGAAACTTAGCTCGTCTACAAGCTCGCTTTTCCTCGTTCCATTCTTCTTGCCAGCTAGCGCTGGTGGCTCCACCGCCAAAACAATCCCAACCTCGCACAATTGAGCCTGCTTGCAGACCAGTTTATTGTTATCTCGCGATAGTCGTTACTTATAATTATTCATTGACGACGTTTCAAACTGCGTACTTCTGGTCTTCATTAGGCAATTGTGTCGCGTTTTAATGTTCCCCCGTAGTTGCTAGTCATTAGCATTACCTGGCATCACGAGCCTCATTTATGGTTGGTGGGTTTTCCACCAACCATGCGGTCCGCAGTGGTACTAATCGGCAGCTGTGTTGTCGATGTCTGATCGTGGTTACTCACGCTTCTGGAATCTCAATTTAGAGAGTGTGCAGGCGCTATTGTTTATTCTTTTTTTTTTTTTTGTATGCTCCTAATAAGCCTGCATTACCAGAAAAACTACGAATGGCTTAGTCTGAAATGTCACACATCTCCACCCCCCAATCCGTGGGGAGTGTGTCTCTCTCCACTGCGCTCTTCACTGTTTATGGGTTGGAGACGAATGACATTTCAGACTCAGTCTATGGACATTTATGTTCATCCGGGGATTAATAAAGGAGGTATACAGAGAAAACACATTTTCCTTTTGTGGGTAGGTAGGAAAGGACATAACAAACAAACCCTTAGTTTTTCCACAGACGATTGAAAAAATCATCCTGTAAAAATTATATTCTTTTAAATCGATCAATGCAGTCTATTTACTATTTTGCAGACGTAAACGAGTGTGAGACAGGAAAGCATCATTGCGACTCCAATGCTTTCTGTAACAACACTAAAGGCTCTTACAATTGTACATGCAAACCAGAATTCACAGGAAACGGCGTTAACTGCACAGGTAAAATAAGGAAACGAAAACCGTCAGCTGATAGCACTGAATAACTTGATATGAAAGCATTTCAATTCAACAATTTTTTTTTTAGTGCCATTAACTAAGTTGTATGTTTCATCTTTAGAGATTCTATAAAATAGTTCCAACATAATAGCATCTGAAAGGACGCTTGTTTATCGTTGGCATACAAACAGACTCACTTGGTCGAGTTTGGGGTGTTATTTAATAAGGCGGCGGTGCAGCCGTCAGCGGAAGCTGGCGAATCCGCTGATAAGAAAAGGGCAAACGTTAAAAAAATATTTGCATATTCGGCAACTATCATTTGCTTTATTCGCGGTTTTTGTCACGGTTTTTTTTCCGTTTTCACAGACTATATTTTTCTATCTGCCGCAAAAATCTCCTCGTGCAACTTTCTGTCATTTTTGTTCACGTTTTGCTTTGTCCCTATTGGATAAGACCTTGACACCTGTTAAGGGGTGAAAAAACAAACAAACAAACAAACTGGTCTGCAGGCTCGCTTTTCCCTATCCCTTTCTTCCTACCAGCAAGCGCTGGAGGCTCCACCGCCAAAACAACTCGAATCTCGCACAAGTGAGCCTGCCCGCAGACTGGTTTATCGTTCATCTGGGGATAGTCGTTACTTAGTTATTCATTAACGACGATTCAAACTGCGTGCTTCTAGTCCTGATATGTCAGGCCATTTTGTCGAGTATGGGTGGACTAATAGTTACTCCGTAGTTGCTAGTGATTAGCATTACGAGCCTTATTTATAGTGGGTGGGTTTTGCAGCATCGATGCGGTCCGCAGTGATACTAATAAGCAGCTCTGTTGTCGATGTCTGATCGTCGTTATCCACGCTACTGGAATCTCAATTCTGAAATCTATGTTTAGGGAGTGTAAAAATAAGGTTATATCGTTGATGTTTTCTATGCGTCTAATAAGCCTGCATTGCCAAAAAACTGGGTATGGACTCGTCTAAAATGTCACACGTCTCCTCCCCGCTAATCCGTGGGGGGAGGGGGGGGGGGGCGTCTCTCTCCCCCGCCCCCTTCGCCGCGGGTTATCAGGTGTAGACGAATGACACTGAGACTGCGTGTGGACATTTACGTACATTCGGGAATTAATAAAGGAGGTACACAGAAAAAACACTTTTTCCTTGTTTGGGCAAGTAGGGAAGGACATAACGAACAAACCCTTAGTTTTTCCACAGAATATTCAAAAAATCATTTAGTAAAAATTATGTTCTTCTAAACAGATCAGTGCATTCTATTTACTATTTTGCAGACATCAACGAGTGTGAGACAGGAAAGCATCACTGCGACTCCAATGCTTTCTGTAACAACACTAAAGACTCTTACAATTGTACATGCAAACCAGGATTTACCGGAAACGGCGTTAACTGCACAGGTAAAATAACGAAGCGAAAACCTTCAGCTGATAGCACTGAATAACCTGATATGAAAGCATTTCTATTCAACTAATTTTTTTGAGTTCCATTAACTAAGTTGTATGTTACATCCTTAGAGGTTCTATGAAATAGTTCCAACATGATAGCATGTGATAGGGCGCTTGTTTATCGTGGGCATACAAACAGGCTCACTTGGGCGAGTTTGGGGTGTTATTTAATAAGGCGGCGGTGCAGCCGTCAGCGTAAGCTGGCGAATCCGCTGATAAGAAAAGGGCAAACGTTAAAAAAATATTTGCCTATTCGGCAACTCTCATTTGCTTTATTCGCGGTTTTTGTCACGGTTTTTTTCCGTTTTTACACAGACTATATATTTCTATCTGCCGCAAAAATCCTCCTCGTGCAACTTTCTGTCATTTTTGTTCACATTTTGCTTTGTCCCTATTGGATAAGACCTTGACACCTGTTAAGGGGTGAAAAACAAACAAACAAACAAACAAACTGGTCTGCAGGCTCGCTTTTTCCCATCCCTTTCTTCCTGCCAGCAAGCGCTGGAGGCTCCACCGCCAAAACAACTCGAAACTTGCACAAGTGAACCTGCTCGCAAACTGGTTTATCGTTCATCTGGGGATAGTCGTTACTTAGTAACTGATTAACGACGTTTCAAACTGCGTGCTTCTAGTCTTTATATGTTTGGCGGTTGTGTCGAGTATGGGTGAACTAGTAGTTACTCCGCGTAGTTGCTAGTTATTAGCATTACGAGCCTCATTTGTAGTTGATGGATTTTCCAGCATCCATGAGGTCCGCAGTGATACTAAAGAGCTGCTGTGTTGTCGATATCTGATCGTGGTTATCCACGCTATTGGAATCTCAATTCCGGAATCTCAGTTCAGGGAGTGTAAAAATAAGGCGATATCGTTATTGTTTTGTATGCGCCTAATAAACCTGCATTGCCAAAAAACTGCGTATGGCCTAGTCTTAAATGTCACACGTCTCCATCCCGCTAATCCGTGGGGGGCGCGTCTCTCTCCCACGCGCCCTTCACGGGTTATGGGCTGGAGACAAAAGACATTTCAGACTGCGTATGGATATTTACGATCATCCGGAGATTAATAAAAGAAGGTATACAGAAAAAAACACATTTCCCTTTTTTGGGTAAGTAAAGAAGGACATAACGAACAAACCGTTTGTTTTTCCACAGACGATTGAAAAATACACTCAGTAGAAATTATGTTCTTCTAAATATATCAAATCCACCATGCATTCTATTTACTATTTTGCAGACATCAACGAGTGTAAGACAGGAAAGCATCACTGCGACTCCAATGCTTTCTGTAACAACACTAAAGGCTCTTACATTTGTACATGCAAACCAGGATATAACGGAAACGGCGTTAACTGCACAGGTAAAATAAGGAAGCGAAAACCCTCAGCCGATAGCACTGAATAACCTAATAGGAAAGCATTTCTATTAAACAAATTTTTTTGGGTTCCATTAACTATGTTGTATGTTACATCCTTAGAGGTTGTATAAAATAGTTCCAACATGTTAGCATCTGATAGGCCGCTTGTTTATCGTTGGCATAAGAACAGGCTCACTTGGGCGAGATTGGGGGCTTCAGGTGGTGGTGCAGCCGTCAGCGAAAGCTGGCGAATCCGGTAATAAGAATAGGGCGACTAAACGTTAAAAAAAATGTTTGCATATACGGCAACTATCATTAGCTGGATTCCAGGGATTTTAACTTTTTTACAAAGACTCTATTTTGCCATCTGCCGCAAAAATCTCCTCGTGCAGCTTTCTGTCATTTTTGCTCACATTTTGCTTTGTCCCTGTTGAATAAGATTCTGACACCTCTTAAGGAGCGAAATTAAGAAAAAACAACTGGTCTGCAGGCTCGCTTTTCCCCATCTCTTTCTTTCTGCCAGCAAACCCTGGTGGCTCCACCGCCAAAACAACTGGAAACTCCCACAAGTGAGCCTGCTCGCAGACTGGTTTATCGTTCATCTCGGGATAGTCGTTACTTAGTTATTCATTAACGACGATTCAAACTGCGTGCTTCTTGTCGTCATATGTTAGGCGATTGTGTTGAGTATGGGTGGACTAATAGTTACTCCGTAGTTGCTAGTGATTTGCATTACGAGCCTCATTTGTGGTTGGTGGGTTTTTTAGCATCCATGCGGTCCGCACTAGTACTAATAAGTAGCTCAGTTGTCGATGTCCGATCGTGGTTATCCACGCTACTGGAATCTCAATCCTGGAATCTCAGTTCAGGGAGTGTAAAAATAAGGCGATATCGTTAATGTTTTGTATGCGCCTGATAAGCCTCCATTGCCAAAAAACTGCGTATGGCCTAGTCTGAAATGTCACACGTCTCAATCCCGCTAATCTGTGGGGAGCGCGTCTCTCTCCCCCGCGCCCTTCACCGCTTTTTATGGTGTGGAGACAAATGACATTTCAGACTGCGTATGGACATTTGCGTTCATCCAGGGATTGAAAAAAAGGATATATACAAAAAAAGAAACATTTCCCTTTTGTGGGGAGGTAAGGAAGGGTATAACGAACAAACCATCAGTTTTCCGATGAAATGGTGTGTCGTTTGGTTTAGCCACTTCCCTTATTGTGGGACGCAGTCAATGAAAACTATAATCATCAAAATATTTTTCTGGGAAAGATTTCAAGAGACGATTGAAGGAATCATTCAGTAAAAATTATATTCTTCTAAATTAATCGATCTCTTCTATTTTACTATTTTGCAGACATCAACGAGTGTGAGATACAAACGCATAACTGCAGCTCCAATGCTTTCTGTAACAACACTGAAGGCTCTTACATTTGTACATGCGAACCAGGATATATCGGAAACGGCGTTAACTGCACAGGTAAAATAAGGATGCTAAAACCGTCAGCTGAGAGCACTGAATAACCTGATGGGAAAGCATTTCTATTCAATAAATACTTGCGAGATCCATTAAGGTGTATGTTACGTCGTTAGGGGTTTCTTTAAATAGTTCCAACGTAATAGCATGTGATAGGCCGCTTGTGAGCAGGCTCACTTGTCCTCGGAGCCTGGAACAGGATAGTCCGAGTTTGGGATTACGGTATACAGTGAAACCTGTATTAAGCGGACACCCTCTATTAAGCGGACAGTAGCCGAAGTCTCCAAATTTATTTCCCTTCTCTTTTTAAGATGGATTCTTTATTAATTGGACACCCCTATTAAGCGGAGGCGGACACCTAAAAAGCACCTGAAATTGTCATTTCTAATGTTGCCAACCTGTATTAAACGGACACTTTTAATTAATTCCACCACCCAACATGCCAGATATAGGAAACGCGAAAGATTGCCTCGATTTGCCACCTACAAATTTTTCGATTTTTAGTTTAAAAAATATGACTTGACAAACTCATTTGATTAGTTGCACGGTACGATATTGTTTTCTATTTCGTTTTGTTTGTTTAGAGCTTGTTTCACTCAATGATTTCTTCAAATTTGAGTTGCAATCTATTTTTATGGTACTATGATCAATTGGTTCACTTTGATAAAGAAATTAATGCCAAACTATAGCGGAGCTCGACGTGCTCGTGCGGAGCCCCATAGCTAAGGAAATGTGAAAATCTACCCATCCCAGAGAATTTGGTAATCACGTGACCGTACACCGAATTATATTTCTTTTTTTGATTGTTAGTAGTCTCTCTTGCAATTTTAATCGCTTGTCCGTGCCGTTTGTTTTCATCGTTCATGAACATCAATTGCAAGACTACTCAAAAATGTCGCGCGTATCAAACGCTTTATAAGATTACACATTGTTATAACTAAAACTATTAAATAACAAAAAAAATAAATTCGCTATTATGTTGAAGGGTAACTCTATTAAAGTTCATTCAAACACTCAACCACACTGACAGCTCGCTCTATAGAAACGAGAACCAGCTGGCCGTATGGGTGATTTTGGAAATTTTTGAACGGTTTCGCTTAAAGCCCACGATTGATCGTCCTGAATATTGACTGAGTGCAATTTGTCTTAAAAAATTGTGAAATACCGCATTCTGTCCGAGGTCTGTATGATAAATAGTACTGTTTCACCTCAAATGTGACGTATAAAAATTATAAAAGGTTTTTTTAAACACCCCCACATTTGTTAGCAAGAATTTGTGAAGTAAACCTGTGGAACGCAAAAAAATTCGGAGTGATTTGTTTTCCAAGAATTTGTTTTCGATGGCTAATCTACTGTGATCTTGAATGTGATCGAAGATGTTTGTTATTTTTTGGGTGTACATATAAGGTTCTCAATTCGATGTAAGATGTTTCAATCTAAAATAACTTAGCCTTTCCCTCAAAAGTCACATGAATGTGCCCTTAAGTTAACTGATTTGTGGATTTAAAGTTTATTGTTTGATTTAAATTATAAATTTGTTAATTGGAGCTTCGCTTTTAGCCCTGGCTAAATCTATATCTTATCGCATTATCTGGCATTACGAGCCTCATTTATGGTTGGTGGGTTTTCCAACGACCATGCGGTCCGCAGTGGTACTAATCTGCAGCTGTGTAGTCGATGTCTGAATGTGGTTACCCAAGCTTCTGGAATCTCAATTTAGGGAGTGTGCAGAGGATACCGTTTATTTTATTTTATTTTATTTTCTGTATGCGCCTAATAAGGCTGCATTACCAGGAAAACTGCGAATGGCCTAGTCTGAAATGTCGCACGACTAGGCTGCACCCCTTAATCCGTGGGAGGCACGTCTCTCTCCCCCGCGCCCTTCACCGGTTATAGGGTGGATATGAAAGACATTTCAGACTGGCTATGGACATTTACGTTCATCCGGGGATTATTAAAGAAGGTATGCAGAGAAAACACATTTCCATTTTATGGGTAGGTAAGGAAGAATAGAACGTACAAACCCGTAGTTTTTGCCATGAAGAGGTTTGTCGTCTGACTTCTGCGGCTTAGCCACTTAACTTATTGTGGCACGCAATCAAAGAAAACGGTAATCATCAAAATGATTTTCTACGAAAGATTTCAATAGACGATTAAAGGAATCATTCAGTAAAAATAAGATTTTTCTAAATGCATTTTATTTACTATTTTGCACACATAAACGAGTGTGACACAGGAAAGCATCAGTGCGACTCCAATGCTTTCTGTAAGAACAGTAAAAGCTCTTACAATTGTGCATGCAAACCAGCATATAACGGAAACGGCGTTAACTGCACAGGTAAAATAAGGAAGCGAAAACCTTCAGCTGATAGCACTGAATAGAAATGCTTTCATATCAGGTTATTCAACAAATATTTTGAGTTCCAGTAACTAAGTTGTATGTTACATCTCCAGAGGTTCTATAAAATAGTTCCAACAAGATAGCATCTTACAGGCGGCTTGTTTATCGTTGGCATACGAACAGGCTCACTTTGGCGAGTTTGGGGGGTTAAGGTGGCAGTGCAGCCATCAGCGAAAGCTGGCGAATCCGGTGAGAAGAAAAGGCCGATTAAGCGTTAAAAAAAATATTTGCATATTCGGCAACTATCATTAGCTGGCTTCGCGGTTTTTTGTCACGACTTTTTCCTTTTTTTACAAATACTATATCTTGCTATCTGCTGCAAAAATCTCCTCGTGCAACTTTCTGTCATTTTTGTTCACATTTTGCTTTGTCCCTATTGGATAAGATCTTGACACCTCTTAAAAGGCGAAATTAAGAAAAAAAAAAAAAACAGGTCTGCGGGCTCGCTTTTCCCCATCCCTTTCTTCCTGCCAGCAAGCGCTGGTGGCTCCACCGCCAAAACAACTCGAAACTCGCACAAGTGAGTCTGCTCACAGATTGGTTTATCGTTCATCTGGGGATAGTCGTTACTTAGTTATTCATTAACGATGATTCAAACTGCGTGCTTCTAGTCTTCATATGTTAGGCGATTGTCTCGAGTATGGGTGGACTAATAGTTACTCCGTAGTTGCTAGTAATTAGCATTACGAGCCTAATTTGTGGTTGGTGGGTTTTCCAGCATCCGTAAGGTCCGCAGTGGTACTAATAAGCAGCTCTGTTGTCGACGTCTGATCGTGGTTATCCACGCTACTAGAGTCTCAATTCTGGAATCTCAGTTCAGGGAGTGTAAAAATAAGGCGATATCGTTAAGGTTTTGTATGCGCCTAAGAAGGCTGCATTGCCAAAAACTGTGTATGGCCTAGTCTGAAATGTCACACGTCTCCATCCGGCTAATGCGTGGGGGCGCGTTTCTCTCCACTGCGCCCTTCACCGCGGGTTATGGGCTGGGGACAAATGACATTTCAGACTACGTATGAACATTTGCGTTCACCCAGGGATTAAAAAAGGATATATACAAAAGAAACATTTCCCTTTTGTGGGTACGTAGGGAAGGACATAACGAACAAACCATCAGTTTTCCGATTAAATGGTGTGTCGTTTGGTTTAGCCACTTCCCTTATTGTGGCACGCAGTCAAAGAAACTTGTAATCATCAAAATGATTTTCTGGTAAAGATTTTAGGAGACGTCTGAAGGAATCATTCAGTAAAAATTATATTCTTCTAAATAAAGCGATGCCTTCTATTTTACTATTTTGCAGACGTCGACGAGTGTGAGATACATACGCATAACTGCAGCTCCAATGCTTTCTGTAACAACACTAAAGGTTTTTACATTTGTACATGCGAACCAGGATATATCGGAAACGGCGTTAACTGCACAGGTAAAATATGGAAGCGAAAACCCTGCGCTCATAGCACTGAATAAGCTGATAGGAAAGCATTTCTGTTCAATAAATATTTTCGAGATCCATTAAGGTGTATGTTACATCTTTTGGGGTTTCTTTAAATAGTTCCAACATGATAGCATCTGACAGGCCGCTTGTGAACAGGCTCACTTGTCCTCGGGGCCTAGAACAGGCTAGTCCGAGTTTGGGGATACGGAACACAGTGCAACCTGTATTAAGCGGACACCGTATTAAGCGGATGGTAGCCGAAGTCCCCAAATTTTTTTATTTCCCTTTTTTTGTAAATGGAACCTTTATTAAGCGGAAGCCTCTATTAAGCGGACGCGGACACCTAAAAAGTACCTGAAATGGTCATTTCTATTGTTGCCAACCTGTATTAAACGGACACTTGTAATTAATTTCCACCGCCCAACATACCAGGCATAGGAAATGCGAAAGATTGCCTCCAATAGCCACCTACAAATTTTTCGATTTTTACATTAAAAAATGTAAATTGTCGAACTTATTTGATTAGTTGCAGGATGCGGTATTGTTTTATATTTCGTTTTGTTTGTTTAGAGCTTGCTTCACTCAAAGATTTCTTCAATTTGGGTTGCAATCTATTGTTATAATACTATGATCAATTGGTTGACTTTGATAAAGAAATTAATGCCAACTTATATCGTCATTGTTTCTGAGAGTATTCTAAACGTTTCCACTGTTTAGGGCATTTGACACCTCATATGACGTTACCTATCGAAACCTGTATTAGGCGGACACCCTGTATTAAGCGGACACTATAGCATTTCCCGAGGGTGTCCGCTTAATGCAGGTTTCACGGTATATCAATGGGACGGTGCGGTCAGTAAGAACCGGCGAAACCGGCGATAAGAATAGAGCGATTCTCCAATTCCATAATTAACGTCCAAAAAAATATTTGGATATTCGGCAACTATCATTTGCTGGATTTGCGGGTTTTGTTGCCGCTTTTTTCCCTATTTTCCTTGACTATATTTTGGTATCTGCCAGAAAAATCTCCTCATGCAACATTCTGTCATTTTTGTTCACATTTTTCCTTGTTCCTATTAGATAGTACTTGAAACCTCTTAAGGGGCGAAATTAAAAATGAAACTTAGCTCGTCTGCAGGCTCGCTTTTTCTCGTCCCATTCTTCTTACCAGCTAGCGTTGGTGGCTCCACCTCCAAAACAACCCCAACCTCGCACAATTGAACCTGCTCGCAGACCAATTTATTCTTTATCTCGCGATAGTCGTTACTTATAATTATTCATTGACGACGTTTCAAACTGCGTACTTCTGGTCTTCATTAGGCAATTGTGTCGAGTTTTAATGTTGGTGGGCTAATAGTTCCGCCGTAGTTGCTAGTCATTAGCATTACCTGGCATTACGAGCCTCATTTATGGTGGGTGGGTTTTCCACCAACCATGCGGTCGGCAGTGGTACTAATCGGCAGCTGTGTTGTCGATGTCTGATCGTGGTTACTTACGCTTCTTAAATCTCCATTTACGGAGTGTGCAGACGATGTCGTTTATTCTTTTTTTTGTTTGTATGTTCCTAATAAGCCTGCATTACCAGAAAAACTGCGTATGGCCTAGTCTGAAATGTCACACGTCTCCTCCACCCCCCCTCCCCTCAATCCGTTGGGAGCGTGTCTCTCACCCGCGCGCCCTTCACTGGTTATTGGGTGGAGACGAATGACATTTCAGACTATCTATGGACATTTACGTTCATCCGGGGATTAATAAAGGAGGTATACAGAGAAAACACATTCTTCTTTTGTGGGTAGGTAGAGAAGGACATAACGAAGAAACCCTTAGTTTTTTCACAGACGATTGAAAAAATCATTCAGTAAAAATTATATTCTTTTAAATGAATCAATGCAGTCTATTTACTATTTTGCAAACGTAAACGAGTGTGAGACAGGAAAGCATCACTGCGACTCCAATGCTTTCTGTAACAACACTAAAGGCTCTTACAATTGTACATGCAAACCAGAATTTGCAGGAAACGGCGTTACCTGCACAAGTAAAATAAGGAAACGAAAACCGTCAACTGATAGCTCTGAATAACCTGATATGAAAGCATTTCTATTCAACAAATTTTTTTGAGTTTCATTAACTAAGTTACAGGTTACACCCTTCGAGGTTCTATAAAATAGTTCCAACATGATAGCATGTGATAGGCCGCTTGTTTCTCGTTGGCAAACGAACAGGCTCACTTGTGCGAGTTTGGGGTGATATTTAATAAGGCGGCGGTGCAGCCGTCAGCGGAAGCTGGCGAATCCGCTGATAAGAAAAGGGCGATTAGACGTTAAAAGAATATTTGCATATTTGGCAACTATCATTAGCTGGATTCGCAGTTTTTGTCACGGTTTTTTTCGTTTTTTACAAAGTCATTTTTGTTCACATTTTGCTTTGTCCTTATTGGATAAGACCTTGACACCTGTTAAGGGGTGAAAAAAACAAACAAACAAACAAGCAAACAAACTGGTCTGCAGGCTCGCTTTTCCCCGTCCCTTTCTTCCTGCCAGCAAGCGCTGGTGGCTCCACCGCCAAAACAACTCGAAACTCGCACAAGTGAGTCTCCTCACAGATTGGTTTATCGTTCATCTGGGGATAGTCGTTACTTAGTAATTAATTAACGACGTTTCAAACTGCGTGCTTCTAGTCTTCACATGTTTGGCGGTTGTGTCGAGTATGGGTGAACTAATAGTTACTCCGTAGTTGCTAGTGACTAGCATTACGAGCCTCATTTGTGGTTGGTGGATTTTCCAGTATCCGTGAGGTCCGCAGTGATACTAATAAGCAGCTCTGTTGTCGATGTCTGATCGTGGTTATCCACGCTACTGGAGTCTCAATTCAGGTAGTGTAAAAATAAGGCGATATCGTTAATGATTTGTATGCGCCTGATAAGCCTGCATTGCCAAAAAACTGTATATGGCCTAGTCTGAAATGTCACACGTCTCCATCCCGCTAATCCGTGGGGGGTGCGTCTCTCTCCCACGCGCCCTTCAAGGGTTATGGGCTGGAGACGAATGACATTTCAGACTGCGTATGGACATTTACGATCATCCGGGGATTAATAAAAGAAGGTATACAGAAAAAACACATTTCCCTTTTTTGGGTAAGTAAAGAAGGACATAACGAACAAACCCTTAGTTTTTCCACAGACGATTGAAAAATACATTCAGTAAAAACTATATTCTTCTAAATATATCAAATCCACAATGCATTCTATTTACTATTTTGCAGACATCAACGAGTGTGAGACAGGAAAGCATCACTGCGACTCCAATGCTTTCTGTAACAACACTGAAGGCTCTTTCAATTGTACATGCAAACCAGGATATAACGGAAACGGCGTTAACTGCACGGGTAAAATAAGGAAGCGAAAACCCTCAGCCGATAGCACTGAATAACCTGATAGGAAAGCAATTCTATTCAACAAATGTTTTTGATGTTACATCCTTAGAGGTTATATAAAATAGTTCCAACATGATAGCATCTGATAGGCCGCTTGTTTATCGTTGGCATAAGAACAGGCTCACTTGGGCGAGTTTGGGGGGTTCAGGTGGCGGTGCAGCCGTCAGCGAAAGCTGGCGATTCCGGTGATAAGAATAAGACGATTAAACGTTAAAAAAAAAATGTTTGCATATTTGGCAACTATCATTAGCTGGATTCCAGGGATTTTAACTTTTTTACAAAGACTATATATTGCTATCTGCCGCAAAAATCTCCTCGTGCAACTTTCTGTCATTTTTGCTCACATTTTGCTTTGTCCCTATTGGATAAGATTTGACACCTCTTAAGGGGAGAAATTTAGAAAAAAGAAAACTTGTCTGCAGGCTCGCTTTTCCCCATCCCTTTATTCCTGTCAGCTAGCCCTGGTGGCTCCACTGCCAAAACAACTCAAAACTCGCACAAGCGAACCTGCTCGCAGAATGGTTTATCGTTCATCTGGGGATAGTCGTTACTTATTTATTCATTAATGACGATTCAAACTACGTGCTTCTAGTCTTCATATAATAGGCGATTGTGTTGAGTATGGGTGGACTAATAGTTACTCCGTAGTTGCTAGTGATTAGCATCACCAGCCTCATTTTTGGTTGGTGGTTTTTTTTAGCATCTGCGTTCCGCAGTGGTACTAATAAGCAGCTCTTTTCTCGAAGTCCGATGTTGGTTATTCACGCTACTGGAATCTCAATCCTGGAATCTCAGTTCAGGGAGTGTAAATATAGGTCGTATCGTCAATGTTTTGTATGCGCCTTATAATCCTCCATTGCCAAAAAACTGCGTATGGCCTAGTCTGAAATGTCACACGTCTCAATCCCGCTAATCCGTGGGGGGCGCGTCTCCCTCCCCCGCGCCCTTCACCGCTGGTTATGGGGTGGAGACAAATGACATTTCAGACTACGTATGGACATTTGCGTTCATCCAGGGATTAAAAAAGGATATATTCAAAAGAAACATTTCCCTTTTGTGGGTAGGTAGGGAAGAATATAACGAACAAGCCATCAGTTTTCCCATGAAATGGTGTGTCGTTTGGTTTAGTCACTTCCCTTATTGTGGGACGCAGTCAAAGAAAACTATAATCATCAAAATGATTTTCTGGGAAAGATTTCAAGAGGCGATTGAAGGAATCATTCAGTAAAAATTATATGGTTCTAAATATGTCAATGCATTCTATTTTACTATTTTGCAGACATCAACGAGTGTGAGATACAAACGCATAACTGCAGCTCCAATGCTTTCTGTAACAACACTGAAGGCTCTTACATTTGTACATGCGAACCAGGATATATCGGAAACGGCGTTAACTGCACAGGTGAAATAAGGATGCTAAAACCGTCAGCTGATAGCACTGAATAACCTGATAGGAAAGCATTTCTATTCAAGAAATCCTTTCGAGCTCCATTAAGGTGTATGTTACATCGTTAGGGGTTTCTTTAAATAGTTTCAACATGATAGCATGTGATAGGCCGCTTGTGAACAGGCTCACTTGTCCTCGGAGCCTGGAACAGGCTAGTCCGAGTTTGGGATTGCGGTATACAGTGAAACCTGTATTAAGCGGACAGTAGCCGAAGTCTCCAAATTTATTTCCCTTCTTTTTTTAAGATGGAACCTTTATTAAGTGGACACCTCTATTAAGCGGACGCGGACACCTAAAAAGTACCTGAAATGGTCATTTCTATTGTTGCCAACCTGTATTAAACGGACACTTGTAATTAATTTCCACCACCCAACATGCCAGATATAGGAAACGCGAAAGATTGCCTCGAATTGCCACCAACAAATTGTTTGATTTTTACTTTAAAAAATATGACTTGACAAACTCATTTGATTAGTTGCACGGTACGATATTGTTTTCTATTTCGTTTTGTTTGTTTAGAACTTGTTTCACTCAAAGATTTCTTCAAATTTGAGTTGCAATCTATTTTTATGGTACTATGATCAATTGGTTCACTTTGATAAAGAAATTAATGCCAACTTATATCGTCCTTGTTTCTAGGAGTATTCCAAACGTTTCCACTGTTTATATGAATGGCATTTGACACCTCATATAACGTTACCTGTCGAAACCTGTATTAGGCGGACACCCTGTATAGAATTCCCCGAGGCTGTTTGCTTAATACAGGTTTCACGGTATACTAATGCGGCGGTGCCGCCAGCGGGAACCAGCGAAACCGGCGATAACAATAGAGCGATTCTCCAATTCCATATTCAACGTCAAAAAAATATTTGCATATTCGGCAACTATCATTTGCTGGATTTGCAGGTTTTGTCGCCGCTTCTTTCCGCCTCTTCCATAACTATGTTTTGCTATGTGCCGCAAAAACCTCCTCGTGCAACATTCTGTCATTTTTGTGCACATCTTTGTTTATTCCTATTAGATAGTACTTGAAACCTCTTAAGGGACACATTAAAAAAAAAAAAAAAAAAACTTAGCTCGTCTGCAGGCTCGCTTTTCCTCGTCCCATTCTTCTCGCCAGCTAGCGCTGGTGGCTCCACCGCCAAAACAACGGTACCCCAAACTCGCACAATTGAACCTGCTCACAGACCAGTTTATCGTTTATCTCGCGATAGTCGTTACTTATAGTTATTGATTGACGACGTTTCAAACTGAGTACTTCTGGTCTTCATTAGGCAATAGTCCAGTTTCGAATTAAAAATTACCGCTGAATACAAACATTTAGGACACATTCATACAGGGTTAGCCTCGACGTAAAGTAAAATATTCAGAAATTCTGGCAAGTAAGTGTTTGAAATTTGAATATACACAATAGATAGAGTAATAAACAGGTCTTTTTCTCGTTGGAATTTGTGAATATATTACTTCAGATGGAGGCTAAGGCTGTAAAAAATGCGTCTTCACTTCTTTAATTCAGCGGTTACAGCGAACTCGAAAATGGACTATTGTGTCGGGTACTAATATGGGTGGGCTAATTATTCCCCCGTAGTTGCAAGTCATTAGTATTATCTGGCATTATGAGCCTCATTTATGGTTGGTGGGTTTTCCAACAACCATGCGGTCCGCAGTGGTACTAATCTGCAGCTGTGTAGTCGATGTCTGAATGTGGTTACCCACGCTTCTGGAATCTCAATTCAGGGAGTGTGCAGACGATATCGTTTATTTTATTTTATTTTATTTTATTTTTTGTATGCGCCTTATAAGGCTGCATTACCAGGAAAACTGCGTATGGCCTAGTCTGAAATGTCACACGACTAGGCTCCTCCCCTTAATCCGTGGGAGGCGCCTCTTTCTCCCCTTCGCCCTTCACCGGTTATAGGGTGGATATGAAAGACATTCCAGACTACCTATGGACATTTACGTTCATCTGGGGATTATTAAAGGAGGTATACAGAGAGAACACATTTCCATTTTATGGGTAGGTAAGGAAGAATAGAACGTACAAACCCTTAGTTTTTCCATGAAGTGGTGGGTCCTCTGGCTTAGCCACTTAACTTATTGTGGCACGCAATCAAAGAAAACGGTAATCATCAAAATGATTTTCTACGAAAGATTTCAACAGACGATTGAAGGAATCATTCAGTAAAAATTAGATTCTTCTAAATGCAATTTATTTACTATTTTGCAGACATACACGAGTGTGACACAGGAAAGCATCAGTGCGACTCGCATGGTTTCTGTAACAACACTAAAGGCTCTTACAATTGTACATGCAAACCAGGATATTTTGGAAATGGCTTTAATTGCACAGGTAATTTTGTAAAAAAAAAAAAAAAAAAAAAAAAAACCCTGATAGCACAAACAACCTTATATAAAAACATTTTTATTCATCCATTTTTTTTAGTAGACGCTAAAGTGTTTGTTAAATCTTCAGGCCCGTAGCCAAGTTTTGTTACTGTACAGGAACGGAAAGGGGATGGATCCAAGGAGAAGACGGACAAAACGTGGCTGGAGGCGCAAATCTCTATGGCAAAAAAGAGTTGTCTGTGACTGCTTTTCGAGCGTTTTGATAAAAATGGATATTTTGTCAAATTTTATAACTTTAAAAGTGATTTTTTTTGGCAAAGAGACTCACTACTTTATTTTACGATTTTACACGGACAATGTCAATGTCACTATTGTCACTAGGTTTGATTTTTCAATAGTGCAACAAGTTCAAGCCTACTTGGATGCTTCTTAGCAAACAGATCAACGACTTCTTCCAGATCAATGTCTATTACATAGTGGATGTGCATATAAACAGCCAGAGAGGAGAGCCTCTACTGTGCCGCGAATATTACTTAGTTTTAGCCACAGAAAACAGCTGATATTTTAAGCTATCCTCAAAGACAAAGGACTTCAAATTCTTTCTTTTACTTTACGAAGGCGAAAACACGTTTGGTGGAAAGCGTCAGTCAGGCTTGTCAACTCTTTCACAGTATTTTCAAGTTTACAACACAGTCAGTAAATTAGTCGTGAGGAAAGAACAATACCGGAACAATACTGTAGACTCACTTTGTTTTAAATCGGCTGGTTAAAAATAAAGTGGACCCCTAGAGCCTGTGGGGGGGGGGGGGGGGGGGAACTGCACCCGTCGCACCGTCCCTCCCTACGGGCTTGATCTAGGGTCCTTTAAAACAGTTTTAACATGAAAAGGCTTGTTGTTAGCCTGTTAGCAGGCAAACTTGTGCGAGTTTGAGTTTATTATGGCTCGAACCCGCGAAGCCGATGAAAAGAATGGGGTGATTCTCCAGGCCCATACTTAACTTTTTAAGAACATTTGCATATTCGGCAAACAATCATCAGCCCGATGCGCAGCTTTCGTCACAGCTTTTCTGGGTGTTTATTGGCCGGTTACGGAAACTATTATAGGTTGGCTGTAGCCTGAGTATCAGGCCTTATTCCTTAGGGGCTGGGGGAGAGGAGATTTGATGCTTTACGCGAATGAACAATGACATGATATCTGGGAAGGGGGGAGGGAGGCAAAAGGGAATAAAGAATCATTAAAAAAATATGAGAAAACGAAAATTGTCGGTTCCGCCACACTTGAAATTCATTATGTCATGCTAACTGCCACGCTAATTTTTAAGTAATTTAAATTATTCTTCAATACTATTTTCAGAATTTATGAACTCGTCGATTTTGAACAGCAGTGATTACTATTTTCGTCATTTGGGCAATTTTCTGGAGAATGCGGTTGGGGACAATTCTTACTGGTTGCTGTGCTGGCGTGCTACATTGCATGGCTGGAATGTCGATCAGTTTCACAGTCGCTGCGATGGAAAGAACGACACTGTTACCATCATAAGGAAAGGCAAATTCATCTTTGGCGGATACACGGATATTCCTTGGGGTAAAAAAAAACTAATTCCCTTATTTTATCCTCTTTTTTTACTCCAATGTAACAGCTTTACAATTCTGATCTACTTGCACTGCTTATTAGAATTTAATTTTTTTTATAAGGTTGAAACGTCGCTCTTGGTTTGTCACCTTGTAATGATGGTGAAGTGTTTTTGTGTAATGAAGCTAGTTACCTTAGCTTTGCCAGCGTGGGGCTTAACGTCAATAGGTCTGGTCGCCTATATTTTTAATTCAAACTGAAGACAAGAAAACGAATTTTTTTTCTTGAGCGAGCCATGCTTAACTCAAGGTCTCGGTGAATTCCACCCATCCCCAGCAACTTTCGTTAAGGCTTCGATCCGTCTGTGATAACAATAAGGTTTTCTTCAAGGGAAGTGAAGTTTCTTCCTTCCTTAGCGCGTGAGTTGGGACAGGTCTGTGAATGGAATCTGACAAACATTGGATTGCACAGACTTGCGGATCGTGCCATTTCAAAGGCAAAGAAGCTAAATGTAGTGATGCCGGTGAATACATCAAATTTTTGTTACGGCAGCTACCGACCCCTTTACAGTGTGTGTCAAGGATGTGTCCCGCCTAAGAGAATATGCACAGCAAAACCACATATTTTTTATACGGACAGTCAGTAAAGCCTGGCCAAGTGTCCTTGTCCTAGACATTCTGTATTAGAGTGGTGGGTAAACAAGATTGTCCGTAATAAAACGGAGTCCGCATGTCCGTATGTCTAGTATCGATCCAATGGTTCTAATTTACAAGTAGAGCAGAATCAGTTTATTACTATTCTGAGAAATCTCCATATATTAAGTTTGGTAAACTTATAATTTATCGCACCACTAAGAAATAATTGCGTTAAAAGTGAAACGCTTGCTAAAAGAACTTGAATCCTTCGGTTGATTCCCTGATCATTCAATAGGGCTATTGCCAGTTACCTTTACCTCAATTGTATTAATAGATATTAGTTTAAATAAGAAGGCAAAAGCAAAGTGAACCCTGGAGGCTAATGAAAAATGACGTCATTTTTAATCGTGAAAATGGGCTAATATTGTCAGTAATAAACTCTGCTCAAACTTGAAATTCATTCTTTTTTATTGAAGCAAACGCGAAAGCATATATGACAATTTTTTTTTTTGAATCCGTCAGTATGGGTTTGTGGCAGCATATTTACATTAGATCACGCGATGATCTGCCAGCGTGGAGGCTTAATTATTCAGCGCCACAATAAAATACGCGATTTACAGGCCGAGCTGCTTGACATGGTTTGTAACGATGTGCAAGTTGAACCCGCATTACAACCTATTACAGGCGAAGAGCTTGCCAGAGGGACTTACCAAGCCCCTGATGCACGCCTTGACGTCCACTGTAGGGGTTTCTGGGAGCGACAGAGGGCTGCATTTTTCGATGTAAGGGTGTGTCATCCCAATGCGGACTCGTATAGCAAATCTACAGGATTCATGAAAATGAAAAGAAGTGAAAATACAACTCTCGCGTCACAGAAATAGAGCAAGGCACATTCACCCCACTGGTATTTACAACGACGGGAGGGATGGCTGACGAATGCCTCAGATACCACTCAAGATTAGCCGAGCTATTATCTGCAAAAAAGCAAGAGAGCTACGCCACAACAATTTCATGGATCAGGGCGAAAGTGTCCTTTTTGCGGAGCGCGCTCCTATTCCTAAGGGGATCGAGAACCCCGAGAAGGAGGAACTTAGATGTTAAGGACAGGGATCTAGAAATAGAGAAGGGTCAAGCAGGACTTCCCTAGACTCAACAGCTATAAAAGCTTTATTAATTGTCCTTATTTTATTTCATTTTATTTTTTTTTAAACAGTTGAAAGAAACTTTTGAATTTTAGAGCCTGACAGTTTTTTTAATTGAAATGAAATGCTTTTAATTCGAATAAATTTTTCTTAATTAAATTAACTTTTTCTAAGCTAAATTAAGTGCTTTTTAAGTCGACAGGAATTGTAAATAGTGTTTTGAAAGAATAGTTTTTTCTTTTTTTCAAGCGAATGAATTGTAAATAGGATTTTAATAGTTAGCATTGTTGTCAATAAAATTTTTTCATCATTATTAATTCAATAAATTATAACTCAAAATCGAAAAAAAATTTTCTTTGTTTTTTTATTATTATTATTATTATTATTATTATTATTATTATTTTATTTATTTTACGTACTTTTGGTTTCTCAGAATCCAGTGGTGGCTATAGCGCTACTTCCGAAGCGTTTATCTTTTCGCTCAACAATAATGAAGGCTTGGCACCGTTTGTGAGCAAGGTGAAGAAAGAATACTCAGGAGATGCAATTTACAGGAGTTCACATTATGGTCCACGTTTTGGCGACGATGTCTTCATTAAAGATAATGCCGACAGTGACGACGACTCAAAAGCACGTTTGGGCGATCGCTACTCTGTTCCACCTGCAGTGCAGGGCCAGGACACAGTCCTGGCCGGGACTAAGCGCTTCTCACCTGACGAGGTGGAGGTATTTTATCTTGACCCATCCCGCTAAATGCAAGATAACACAAACTATCATAATCTGAGAGCGAAGCAATGGGGAATTTAATATAACTCAGTTTAAACTTCTTATTAATTGCTGTTTTATTGATTTTTTTTTTTGGCTTTTTAGTTTTTTTAGAATCCCTAAATATTCAATTGTCTGAAATAGAATAGAATAGAATAGTTTGCCTAGTTTGTTTTAGGATTTCAATATAGCTGAACTATTTAGGGGCGGTAAATGCTCAGGATTTAGCAATACGTGCTACAAGGTAAAACTCTTGCTAAAGCAACTTTCGCCAGCCATTTTAAAAAGGCAGCATGTACTGCTCATCACACAAACATTATTAAAATTAGTTACCCGAACGACTGCAGCGTTATTTTTACTAATTTCATGATTCACACCTTTTATTTTGTTATCCAACAACCTTTCTTTAACGTACAACCCTCTTGAATATTCAACAAACTGAAAGTCCTGGGAGGGCTGGAACGTACAGGGAAGGGCGGGGACAAATGGCCGCCGCTTGACAAAGGTCGATAAGAGTGTTTTTCGGAAACCAATTGTGCTATCCAGTGAATAGTGATTTATCTGGTGGATAGCGTTGTCCACCTTTTGAACAACTGGGGCCTGAAGAAGATATAAAAGAAATTTCATTTAAAAAAAAAATTAAAACTTTTTAAACTTGAAAAAGTCGGCACAATTTCTTCAAGTTTTTATCCATATGTCCATCCTTGCTAATCTTAGCAACAGACAACAAGAAAACAGTTTCATTGCCGATAATAAAGTCTTAAACCATGAAACTGAACCATGACTATTTGAAATTACATGTTTTAACTCTTTAAAAAGATTGCAAATAGCATGACATTGGCCCTTTAAATTGAACTGGGCTATGAAAACATCTAAGCGCGTAGTTGTTGTAAAAAATAAGCAGTTTTTCTTGTTCTAACCGATTATTGGTTCGTCTTCTTACAGTTAGTCATGATCAATTTCATCGAAAAAAAATGGTATAGGCTTTTGGGGTTGAAAAATGCGGATAAATCATTCATGTTGTCAGTCGACTTATAAACTTACTGCAGGACCCCATAACCCGAGTCCTACTCACTGAAATAAGGCTTCACTCCTCCTCTTCCCACCCCCCGCCCCCTTCCCACACCCACTCTTTTTCAGGGTTAAGACAAACTAGATCTCTTATCCTCTACAAGTATTGTACATGGAGGGAGGATAAAAAGATGTCGATGTATTTTAAGCTTAATGTGTGTATAGGTAATTAAGTTTGAGTGTATTAATAGGAGTTAAAAAAAGGGTTAAATAGTTGCTAGTAGAGACGCTATACCTGACCTTCTCCTTAAAGGATGAAGATCAAACTCAGAGCCTATATCTTAAGGTTATTTATACGGAACGTTAATAGCCTTCACTTTACGGGGAGTAGGTATAGTGTTCTTTACATAACATTTCATGTAGTTTTTTAACGGAAGTTTTGTACGTAAGATCAGGCAACACGTTTTCTCTTCTTCTGTTCGCCGGTTAAGCTGATCAAGACACTTCATAACACCAGATGGCGAGAGATAAAAACCAGTCAGTCATAATTAATTTGATTTCTGGAAAGAAGAGTTGCGCGAGGAGTTGAGAAAAGGGAGGCAGGAAGGCTTTCTTACTGACCCTGTGCGCCAGAACCCACTCTGTCTTAATTGATATCGCTTCCCCTAGAGAGAGATTTTAGCGGGGCTCCCTCGCGCGCGAAGCGCGCGTGGGACAGAGCCCCATACTCATGGAATATGGTCAACCTCTTTTCTTTTGGTTGTCACGTGACTGACCGAGCGTACGTAGGTACGCGTCTACAGATTGTACGGGTAGGGTAGGGGAGACTATCAAAAGGAAGGGAGGGGTGTCTCAGGCGTGTCTTAGCAAATCCACATCTTTTACATTGGCCATTCACGATATGGTCAATTGACAGCTGTCAAAACAAGATAGCCACTGACCAGTATCACATTGCCATATCGGGGGCTCATGTGTCAACTCATCAAGGTGACGTGAGTTATTTGGAAGCTGTCCGCTGACCAGTTGTTTTACTAGATCGCGATCAATGTTCAATCTCATACTTTCTAGCTAGTTTGAGAGCATAGGAAAACTGATAATGCACACATCCATTAGACATCAATGTTTTGATCAATTGACAGCTGTCAAAACAGGGTATCCGCTGACCAGTATCACTTGACCGTATCGCGGGCTCAGGTGTTAACCCATCGAGGTCAAGTATTTTTTTGAAGTTATCCGCTGACAAGTTACTAGTTTTCAAATGATCGCAGGCTCAAGTTTGATTTTTTTTCATTCATATGAAATATGTTTTGTTTTTGGGCCGCACAATTAAAATTTTGATTTAAAACTGACCTCAGACCCGAAAATTCAGCCAGCTATTACAGGCAAGACAGTTGCTTTTGACTTTGCTCACCATGGTCACGCGTTGGTCACGCTCTAGATCCATTTTTAAAGCTCTGATTGGTCAAAATTTGACAGGTGATCTCATGCGGATTTATTTATGCAGCATTTTGAATCTTGTTTACTTTGACAGCTGAAGCTGAGAGAGTTTTGTGTCAACTTGTGATGTTTTTAACTGTCTTTTTCCACTGGATGCACAAAATGAAATTTAGCTGCTATCAGGAGCCTTCTGTTATTCATGGCTAGTTGGTTTTTGGTTGAGAAATTAATACATCACTTGTCAAAGTTGGGAATCCGATTTCGGGTGTCAACGTTTTTGTTTTTCACCTTGCTTGATGCGCGTAGAGGCTGAAAACTCTGAAGCGATACTGGCCTTCCTTGATACCTTTCAGGAGCTGCATCTCGAATGGTAAGCCCCAGTAATTATTGTGTTTGATGTTTGTTTTTTATATCTAATTTAAAGAAGTCGAGCGTAGTTTATGCGGCTATGTAGTTTATGCACGTTTGTAAGATTTGAGACAATTTGATCTGACCACGAATCAGGTAAACTTGATATAAGCTTACACAACTTTAAAAAGTCTTTAGACATTTTCTCACCGCAGATAGAAAGAAAACGTTCCATAGAACATTTAGTTATAATTCTGGCAGTAAAAGAAAGCTTTGAGCGATTTTCTTGCCTCGAGTTCATCTGTGAAAAAAGTAAATACCGGGAAGCCGGCATAAAACATAAACTTACGCTTTAAGCTTGAAGACTCAGGATTTTTAGAGACACTTTAATATTTGTCTTCGTGAATGAAAAATGTTGTCTCTGTATATGTTTCCTTTATTGATTGCTGGTAGTCTCTCTTGTAATTTTAATCGCTGTGCCGTTTGTTTTCAGTCGTTCAGTGAACATCGTTTGCAGGAGTACTCAAAATGCCGCGCGTATCAAACGCTTTTAAAGATTACAGATCGATAAAACCATTAAATAAAAAATAAACATAATAATTTCTTTATTGTGTTGGAGCTTAACTCTAGTATGTTCGTTCAAATATTCGCAACAGCTCGCACTGCAAAAGTGAGAACCGGCTGGCTGTATACGTGATTTTGGACATTTTTTTAACGGTTTAGCTAAAAGCCCACGCGTGCTTCGATCGTCCTGAATATTGAATGAGTGCAATTTCTCTTGCAAAACTGTGAAATACTGAATTCTGTCCGAGGTCTGTATGATTAAAACAGTACCTCATAGTACTGTTTCACCTCAGATGTGATGTATAAATGGTATAAAAGGGTTGTTTACACGCAACCAGATTTGTTGGCAAGATTTTGTAAAGTAAACTTGTCGAACGCAAAAAAATTCAACCTGATTTTTTTTCCAGGCCTAATTAATCTTACGGTGATCAAGAGCCATTATGGCTCTTAAATGTGATCGAAGATGATTGCTATTTTTTGGGTGTACATATGAGGTTATCAACTCGATGTAAGATTTTGTTCACTCTTGGGCTGTTTGCAAATTATTTTTCTCTAAAATCACTTAGCCTTTCCCTCAAAAGTCACATGAATGTGCTATGTGCTCTAAAGTTAACTGAATTGTGGAATACAAGTTTATTGTTTGATTTAAATTATAAATATATAATGGGAGCCTCGCTTTTAGCCCTGGCTAAATCTATATATTAGTACTAAACTAATCACACACTCTACTCTCAGTCTCACCGAAAACACATGAATAGTGACTGAATACGAGTCTAGGACAGAAGCATTTGCCCTACATTGTATCTTGGATTCTAGCAAGTGAGGATATTGATTTTGCCGTTTAGGAGTAGGATGGTACGGCTTGAAGTAAATCGCTACATTCCGGCCCCGCTATTTAACTTTACCCTCAATTTCCTTGTACTTTTAAGTAACCCTTCAAGCCGCACGATCCACATACAAATTCTCCAGACTGATCTCCATACATTTCTTTTAGGAATAGTTGAGAGAATTTGGTCTAAGATCAAAGGGTTCTACCTTTGGTAATCAATTTAGTAATTCTCATAACCTTTACTCTTGATGATCTGCTGATGTTGTTGGGAGAAAATTGATGTTGGTCACTCTTGTGACCTAAAGGGTTAATAAGAACAGAATCAAAGAGAAAACAGGAGGGTCATTGTATTGGTACTTAGTTTATCGCATGTCGTACTTTACAGCTAATAAATTGCATTCCTTAGGATTAGGTATATTCTAGCTGGATTTTTGAAAACATAGCCAGCGAACTGAATTGCAGCCTCTTGATTGTATAAAGCCAAAACGCAAGTTTCTTCATTCTTGCGTCTGATTAACTAGAAGATCACACTAAGAGAGGAAAAGGAGCGGGAATTGAGAAAATAGAGGGAAGTGGGAGAAAAGAAAGCGGAGAAGGGACTGAAAAGACAATGGTTGCAGCCTTAGTTTTTATCTTGGCTACTTATTTGGAGATACTGTAATTTATGGGAAAAAAAAAAAAAAAATTGGTGGAACGACCATGAGGACTTTTTGGTCTTTCAGAAATCTAGCTAGAGAATAGACTGAAGTATTTTAAGAATTCCTCGGTGAAATAGCCAAAATATCAAGGGTAGTGTTGTACAGACAGATTATGTAACTGATGGTCTTGTGCTTTTGACCTCGGTTGTGATAGTCATATGAGATAAGATTTACATTGATTCTCGGTGTTGTTTTTAAACA
The DNA here is from genome assembly GCA_964035525.1 of Porites cylindrica. Taxonomy (NCBI): domain Eukaryota; kingdom Metazoa; phylum Cnidaria; class Anthozoa; order Scleractinia; family Poritidae; genus Porites; species Porites cylindrica. The sequence goes on along the minus strand of OZ037781.1, from coordinate 15,947,079 downwards.
TTAAGTCACATCACCATTTATTGCCAGCGGTTGACACACCTTCTTTGATGACGTCACAATTGAGGGCTTTCAAAAACAGCAAGGTCTGTTTTACCAGCACTTCTCTCTTGTCAGTGTAATGATTTTGTATCCGTGCAGTTAATAAACGTTGAGGTGATCCACGTTATGTGGCATGTGTAGTAATTATTGAAAACACCGTGAGTAAAATTATCTCCTTGTACTCTAGCCTGTTGATAGCTGTGTCTTTCTTGCTGCCCTACGCTAGTTCCGTTGTCACTAATAAACAATAAAAGTTCCGTACGATGTTAGCTCTGTTGCATGATTGATGTGGGGTTGGACGATAGCCGTTCATTATTTTTCGGATTGCCATCAGGGGCGTAGCCGGGATTTTTCTAGAGGTACGCACAATTTCGCAAACCCTCCTCCCCCCCCCTTACAACAACGTTTTCATCTGATGCTTTATAACTGATGAACAATTACTACTTACAGATATTTCTAGCAACCAAAATTTGCCGTCTGTCATCTTTGAATTTCTATATCCTGCAGTTTGCTACCGTCTGCACCTTTCTTCCTACCTTTTCTCTAAATACATCGGTCCACTACTCGTCGTTTCTCTGGAAACCGTTCGTGGGGCCTACTTCCGAAAAACATCAAAAAATATCTAAGACATTCTGCTAACATGCTTGTTTCTTTTTTTGATTTTTATTTTAAGTACCAAGGAATCTAAAAGATAGAAGTATTCAGTCCCTGCCTGCAACGCACGCAAAACAGTCTGATTCTGGATTCTACGCCACGGATTCCGGATTCTCTTTCAAGGGAACTTTTTTAATGGATTCTGCACTCTATTGTTAACGGGATTCCAGATTTCTTGAGCTGTATTCCTGATTCCGGATTCCAAAAGCAAATGTCCTACGATTTTCTTAAGTTTATTTTTTCATATTTCACTCCCCAGATTAGGCTATTTTCGTAGCAAAAGGAAACCTAAAATTTCCGGATTAAAAAATGCGTGGAGAGAGGAATAAGAAAAATTATCACTTTCAGTAATACGTTAAATTGCATCTAACTAGCCTAGGCATAATAAAACTGAAGCCCTTGGCAGTTACTGAGTTCCCCTAGGACGACCGAACAGATACAAATTTTATAGCGCCACATAGCGAGCATTTCTAGTGATCTAATAGTTCTCTGGACAGCCTACAAAGTGTTTTCAATGTATTTAGGAGGAAACCGTCGTTGGGTGCCCCTGACGGAATGACATACTCCGGTAACAATATCAAAATGCCCAGGTGTCTAAATCAAACGGAAATAGACTTGAGCGTCCACTTTAAACTCAGCACCAGTAGAGAGTTTACAGTTGATTTTTAAGTTTCATTTGCAGTCATGAACGAGTGCTAAACAGGAAAACATAATTGTCACGCAGATCATGCACACTGCAACACCAAAAGGAGACAGTTTTTTTTTATTTTTGGAAGCTACTAGGGTATGCAGGAAACGGTCTCTGATTTCAATCTTGCTTTGCGTCCTCCTGTCGATCGACTCTCCGCTATGGCAGATTAGCACAAATTTAGGCACATTTTTTTAAATGGTCAGTGTTGTTGAGGTTGTAGCTAGAAATATACGATTTTCATTATCATTTTCAGATGTTGATATTGAGTGCATCCAAGAATCACAGACTGCCTTCAAAGCCTTGCGTCTTGCCAAAATACTGATAGCTCGTGCAATTGTCATTGTCAAGATTGATATATAGGTGACGGGAAGACACTCTGCAACCCTGAAGGTTAAGGGATTATTGGACAAATGGAGGGGTGATGGATTATAGTTCCATAGTGTTCTGCTGTATTTTCTCTGTATTTTGGTTCATTCCATTGGGACTGATCACAGGAAAAAAAATCGTTGGATAGAAAGTATGTACTACTTCGCCAAGCAGGCATAAAACAAAATAAAAGTGTTGTAAAGTATCCGTTGTGGGAAAAAATATCATTTTTCACTGTTTCAAAGACATCTGGTTGATTATTACGTAGATCCGCTCTTAAAAGTCATCTACTAATTACATATTTGTGGCTTTATGTGGGTGTGGCCATGCTGCAAAACATGATAAATAAGGCTGGATAGGTGTCCTTTACATGTGGTAAAGTGTAGAGCGGTACAGAATGTGATATAGTGTAACAAAATAACGCCAAAATGTTTTACCTTAATTTGCGACATGATATTTCCACAACAGATTTTCATGAATTAGCACCCTTAGATTACCCTGCGTACCAGAGGTTTTCTCTCGCGTTCCTAATGCCGAGGACACGAGCGGCGAAGTCGCAAGAAAAAACCTTTCGCTTTTCGCGCGGGTCACTTTTTAGACTTGAACGAAACGGGAAACCGCGAATGAAAGGCCTCTAGCACCCAGGCTACCCTTAGATATATTTGATCTTTTTTGGTGCGTTCTAAGGAGATGCAGCCGGTCCGGGTATATAGCGCAATATACTTTCAAATCAATTTGGTAATCTAAAAAATATTCACTGTTAAGGTCTCGCGATATAAATGACAAAGCTTAAGATTTTTTTAGATGGCAATCTTTATTTTTGAATACGTAAGAGTCTCTGAAAGTGCACTCTGCTGTATTTTCTTTCTAAAAAATCGTTCGATAGAAAGTCCCTCAGTATTTCGATCGCCAACACGCAGACGTAAAACAAAAGGGTTGTAGGGTATCCGTTATAGGAAAGAAAATCATTTTTCACTATTTCCAGTTAGACATCTGGTTGATTATTACGTAGATCCGCTATTAAACTTCACCTGCTAATTACATATTTGTGGCTTTAGGTGGGTTTGGCAAATTTTCCATATGCAAGAATAAGAATAAGAATTTTGCAGGTCTTGAACCTGCTGAGGTGGATATCCGCTTTCATCAGCGTAATACTTTATACCTTACTCAGCTGATTCAATAACTGTTTAGTAGAACTCCAGAATATATTATTTCTTTATAGAGCTCATTAGTTAAAGTTAAATCAAGATAACTGTGCTGGAGGTAAAGTTCACATTGCCGGCTGCAATTCAAAATCTTCTGAAAAATAAAAGTACTGACTCTGAGATCATTTAAAGTTGCTCCTCTGAGATAACATTATTAATAAATTAGGAAGACTTAGTCGTTTGGTGATAAATTAGCCTTTGTTAACTTGTATTTCTCTTTCATGTTCTCGATGATCTCAAAAAAAAAACATCTCTCCAAATAATCCCTAGAATTGGGAAATCTTCGTGAGGGGCATTAGGTTTCTTCTTGAAGTTAATCATAAATTGTAAACATATATTTTATAGGAACGGCATGTGCGAATGAATGACCCGCCATGAAGATAAAGCTAATGGCGGATGAAGAGAAAAAGTCCATGATTTGACAGACGAAATTAAAGAAGATAGTTTTGCTAATGGCCTCGTAAAGACTCAGCTCTGGGCAAGTTTTCATATGCGAGCTGATACTCGGAGAACGGGGCACCAATACTTCCGGGCCGGGATGATCCATGAATCCATTATGGCATCGCACAAAAGGAACAAGAGGAGGGGTTCAATATCAATGCCACTATAATGTTGCCCCGTGAAGTTTCTATTTGCAATTTCTTCCAGCTGAATGTCCAAAAATTGGATCCGTGATCGCTGATGTAGGACTATTGACGTTGATTCAATCTTAAACTACTTCAAGCAGCTTAAAAACGTTTTTCAGCGGTTTCCATTGCTTTTCAGTGAATAGGTATTTCAATAGGAAACCCGTCATTAGCTTTAAATTGTTTTCAATTTATCTGCTCTGAATGATGAAACTTTTATAGGAACCATACCACAACAGCTCAAAATATTTTCGGTCTTTTATAATAGGATAGCGTACAAATTGCCCCTGAGACTTCGCAACTTGAAATCTTTTGATGATCTTCTTGCATGTATTCATACTTTTATTGAACAGTCTTACAATTTCAGTGAGTAAAATGTAAGAAAACCGAAGATTTGCCGATTAATAATAAATAGTCGTATAACGTTAGCAAATATCTAGCTCCGCCTTTTTTTCTGCTAATTGACTCCAAAATAAAGTGACTTAAGAGGTGTTAATTACCGCACAAGTTTTAATTTTCTGCAATTGAAGCAATTCCATTTAATCCTTCGTGTTCTTTCGTAACACTTTCTCGAATAGTTCCAGATTACCTATATATTGACAGGGGCGGACGGAGGATTTTGTGATAGAGGGGGCCTAGAGACATTATGGAATACAGTTTCAATATGGGCGCGATATTGCCCATCAAGACTGCAAACGGCGCACTTTTCTAGGGAATTTCGGGCGCATTCTCCTCCGGGAAATTTTTGAGATTGAAGTTCTCTGAAATGCAATCTAGTGCATTGTAGACTCTTAAATTTAGCAAATGCCTGGATTACATATTGAATAGGTAATGCTGAAATATTTCATAAACCACAGGTGTGGTTGTGGTCAAAGAAGTAATTAAAACTTTATGATGCTAGCAGGGGCCGAAGAGATTGCGGCGAGAGCACAACTTCCCGGCAAAGACAAAGTTCAATAAATTTTCTTATTAACAATGTTTATTAAAGAAAATATCTTTAAGTAACAAAGCTCCAAGTACCACCTGACACACGTTTACAAAAGAAAAAATTCCCGGACAAATGGAGGGGGGAATGCGGGGCGCCCTGTGCCCACCCCTAAATCCGCCCTTGTTCAATTCAGTCTGTCTTGGGCTTTTTCCAGGTCATATTGATTCCCCATACCTTGTTATAATGTCCTGAATAACAATACCCAGGGATGAATATTATACTACCAATGCAATGAAAAGATTGTATTTCAGTCCGTTTTGACAGCGAGGAAGCAACAAACAAGCGGATTTAGATCTAGACAACTGAAGCTTTCTCCAAAGGAAGGCAAAACTTTGAAGAAGGCCAATCGTGCACTGCCCTGCGACTTACTCTAAGAAACATGGAAGGCTATCAAGTACTTCTTAGATACTATATCTTCGTAACAGGGATCTTTACTACACTTCCAAGTGTTTCTAGAGGTAACACTCTAACCTGAGTTCAAGCAGTCTATATTTTCAGTAGTCTGGCTGCTTTGGAAAATATTAATTTTTTTCGGTACATTCCTAAAGCTACCATTTTTTCCTTTGTCTTTTGAACAGCTTTCAGCCAAGGTTCCATTAAAAACTTTGTCTATGTCAACTTCATGATAAGTGAATTTTCCTACCTCAATATCACAAGTATTGGGCGGAATCTTATTCAAGAAGAAAACGATTGTGGCTACGCCTGTCAAGAAATTCCGTCATGTTTTTCCTACAACGTGGCTGTCTTCCCTGATGTCAACGGCAAACTTCTGTGTGAACTCCTCCCATCGGACAAATATAACAACTCGGATACGTTCAACGCCAGCAAAGAGTTTCATCATTTTTATATTCCGGTGAGTCAAACTACTTATTTATCACAACTTTTTCATTTGAAGGATAATAAATAATCCTCTCATTTGTCTCCCTAGTTATTAGTTTCGGAAGTTAGCATTTGTAAATAAGACACGTATCTCTTTGCTTGGAGAATCAGTCTCCAATGCACTGATCGAACTGTGCTTCAAGAAAAACAAGTTTGCTAGGGAATTTGCCTTTAAGCCATGAAAAAGGGGAGGCGGGGGGTGAAAAAAAAAAACACCAAGAGCGTTTTCCAGTAGTAATACGCCTGCCTATTTCTAATGAAACAATCCCTGACATACTTTGTGAAATTAAAATCGCTATTACCTTCGAATGTCAGGCAGATTCAAATACATCTTTCAAACAAAATATTTGCCTTGAAAATTACTCAAAGTTCAATACATCTTATTGTTTTAGCCTTCGACGCCATTAACTTGCATTGATACACCTGTCTTATCGTAATCTGCCGGATATACCATCCCTTATTTCTCTCACAAAAATTGTCCAAATTATTTTTGATTGTGGATCAAAATTGTCATCAGCACAAGGTCTTGAAATTCGGTGACATGGCCACAAATTTAGTTCATAAAACTGAATTCAGTTCTAAAACCTCTAACGAATGGCTGGGCTAGCCACATCTGAGCCCTGTTTTAAAATATATTGTACGCTGTTGTCGGTTCTTAATAATTAATAAAATGACATCACTGAAAATAGGGAACAAACCAAAAGGAGAAGAAGGAACTAAAATTCAAGCGAACTTGTATTTCATAACTTAATAGATTTACAATAGGATGAAGGGTCGAAGTTGTTAACCTCTTCTAATGAAGACAAGAAAACTGCTCGACTAGTTTTCTTTACTTAACGTGAACTAAGACCAGGTTAATTTAATTCCATTATCACAATGTGTCTCTTGTCCTGCTTATAGTTGATATATTACCGTTACAGCAACACAAATAAGCTACTGTAATACACACTTAATAAAGCAAATTCGTATTTATGCCGGCTTGTTGAAGCAATGCAAATAAAATAACCTGTGAGACTAAGGGGACTTATTCGCTCTATAGTGTTTGCCTTTCCTGTTTGATATTGCCATAGGAACGCACATTTAAAGCTAGAATTTCCACCTGTAGTTATCAAACCGCTCGTATTTTGTTCTTTCTGAACAGTTTTCGTGACTGCGCTACAAATCAGTATTACCAATTCCCGATGTTTTTTTTTATTATTTTTTCCAACCCTTTTAAAGCTTCCCTGCCAGCAGAGGCCTCTTTTCACGATATTCGGCGGGCGGAAGGAAAAGCCAGCTTGCCGTCAATACCCCTTTATTGTTTTAGCCTTCCGCCATTAACTTGATACACCTGCTTTATCCTAATATGCCGAATAGACTATCTCCCATTTCTCTTACAATAATTGTCCAACTTATTTTCGGATTGTTGAACAAAACTGTCATCAGCACAACGCACGTTTTTAAATTCGGTGGCATGGCCACAAACTTGAAGTTCACAAGACAGTGTTGAGTTCAGTTCCAAAACCTCTAGCATTTAACATTTTGTGTAGCTCTTTGAAAAATACCGACTCTTAATGAAGATTCTCACACATATTCCATACAATAAGCGAGATAAAAACAGGAAACCAAGGTTCCATGCACTGATTCAGTTCGATTCACACAGCTTTGAACAAAACATTCTCAAATTCGCGAATATTTTATGTTAAACCGTAAAAAATAAAAAAAGAATTAAAGTTGGAATTTTTCGCTATTTCTCTTTCTCCTCCCGCGTTCTAATCATTTTATTCTTGTTGTTGTTAACTATCAAAACAATAAAAAAAGTCTAGTTAGTTAGAATTGGGTCTCGCCTTAATTTTGTCTATTGAATCCTTAAAATTAGTCAGTTGGTCTCTAATTAAGCATCTGCGCATCAAAGGATATTAAGTGTAATTATGGCATTCACTATATATAATTACACGAGCTTATTACATGGAGGAAGGTGTCCTTAAAACACTGACATATACCACATTCACAACAAAACTGAAACGAACACTGGATCTCTGCGGCTACGATAGCTCGCCTTTCTGTGGACACTACTTCAGGCGAGGGGGTGCTTCATTTGCCTTGCATTGCGGCGTGCCTAGCGATTATATTAAGCTACAAGGTGACTGGAAATCGACTGCATATGAGCGTTACTTAGACCATTCACTACGCTACAACTTAGAGGCTCTCCAACAGATGAGCCAGGGTATCACTCACTAACTCCCCTTTTCTCTCTTTGGGGGTTTGGAGGGTATCGCGCGTTGGTCTAGGCAATAGAGACCTAGAGAACCCCAAAGGGAGTTGTTGTGTATTTAGTGAGTGATAAACCTGTTTATTAGGATTAAATACACGTGGTGGAAGTTCAGCGCCAAGCCCATGTATATATGCAAGCTGCTGCCACGTGTGAGTCATTATGCGATTCTGGCCAGCTGATGCGTTGAACACGATTGTAAGCTTTTCTTGTCCCATCCCTCCCTCCCTGAAGGTATCGCGCGTGGTCTAGGCAATGAAGACCCAGAGAACCCCAAAGAGAGTTGTTGTGTATTTAACGAGCTTATTACATGCCAACCGAGGATAATTTTAGCTTTTTTTTTAGCTTGTAACTGCGCTGAACATGCAATTCAAATTTCATATCATCAGCGATCACTTT
>OZ037781.1:15901481-15931481 GCA_964035525.1 Porites cylindrica | reverse complement strand
CAGATTGTGTGGGCGCCCTGTTATTAATGCGGTGCCGTCGACGGGAGCCGGCGAAACTGGCGATAAGAATAGAGCGATTCTTCAATTCCATATTTAACGTCAAAAAAAATTTTGCATATTCGGCAACTATCATTTGCTGGATTTGCGGCTTTTGTCGCCGCTTTTTTCCGTCTCTTCCGTAACTATATTTTGCTATGTGCCGCAAAAATCTCCTCGTGCAACATTCTGTCATTTTGTTCACATCTTTCTTTGTTCCTATTAGATAGTACTTGAAACCTGCTAAGGGACGAATTAAAAAAAAAAGACTTCGCTCGTCTGCAGGCTCGCTTTTCCTAGTCCCATTCTTCTCGCCAGCTAGGGGTGGTGGCTCCACCGCCAAAACAACTCGAAACTCGCACAATTGAGCCAGCTCGCAGACTAGTTTATCGTTTATCTCGCGATAGTCGTTACTTATAGTTATTCATTCACGACGTTTCAAACTGCGTACTTCTGGTCTTCATTAGGCAATTATTGTGTCGAGTACTAATGTGGGTGGGCTAATTATTCCCCCGTAGTTGCTAGTCATTAACATTATCTGGCATTACGAGCCTCATTTATGGTTGGTGGGTTTTCCAACAACCATGCGGTCCGCAGTGATACTAATCTGCAGCTGTGTAGTCGATGTCTGCATGTGGTTACCCACGCTTCTGGAATCTCAATTTAGGGAGTGTGCAGACGATATCGTTTATTTCATTTTATTTTACTTTTTGTATGCGCCTAATAAGCCTGCATTACCAGGAAAACTGCGTATGGCCTAGTCTGAAATGTCACACGACTAAGCTCCACCCCTTAATCCGTGGGAGGCGCGTCTCTCTCCTCCGGGCCCTTCACCGGTTATAGGGTGGAGATGAAAGACATTTCAGACTACCTATGGACATTTACGTTCATCCGGGGATTATTAAAAGAGGTATACAGAGAAAACACATTTCCCTTTTATGGGTAGGTAAGGAAGAATAGAACGTACAAACCCTTAGTTTTTCCATGAAGTGGTGTGTTGTCTGGCTTAGCCACTTAACTTATTGTGGCACGCAATCAAAGAAAACGGTAATCATCAAAATGATTTTCTACGAAAGATTTCAACAGACGAATGAAGGAATCATTCAGTAAAAATTAGATTCTCCTAAATGCATTTTAATTTACTGTTTTGCAGACATACACGAGTGTGACACAGGAAAGCATCAGTGCGACTCGCATGCTTTCTGTAACAACACTAAAGGCTCTTACAATTGTACATGCAAACCAGGATATTTTGGAAATGGCTTTAATTGCACAGGTAATATTGTAAAAAAAAACCTGATAGCACAAACCTTAACCTTATATAAAAACATTTTTATTTATCCATTTTTTTTAGTAGACGCTAAAGTGTTTGTTAAATCTTCAGGCCCGTAGCCAGGTTTTGTTACTGTACGGGAAGGTAAAGGGGTTGCGATCCAAGGAGAAGACGGACAAAACGTGGCAGGAGGCGCAAGTCTCTAGGGCAAAAAAGGGTTGTCTGAGACTGCTTTTCGAGCGTTTTGATAAAGATGGATATTTTGTTAAATTTTTTTTTAGCCAAGAGACTCACTACTTTATTTTACGATTTTACAAGGACAATGTCAATGTCACTATTGAAAATTACAAATTAGCAAGAAATTCTTGCATCAGTATTATTCACTAGGTTTGATTTTTCAATGGTGCAACAAGTTCAAGCCTACTTGGATGCTTCTTAGCAAACAGATCAACGAGTTCTTCCAGATCAATGTCTATTACACAGTGGATGTGCATATAAACAGCCAGAGAGGAGAGCCTCTACTGTGCCGCGAATATTACTTAGTTTTAGCCACAGAAAACAGCTGATATTTTAAGCTATCCTCAAAGACAAAGGACTTCAAATTCTTTCTTATACTTTACGAAGGCGAAAACACGTTTGATGGAAGGCGTCAGTCAGTCTTTTCAACTCTTTCACAGTATTTTCAAGTTTATAACACAGTCAGTAAATTAGTGGTGAGGAAAGAACAATACTGGAACAATACTGTAGACTCACTTTGTTTTAAATCGGCAGGTTAAAAATAAAGTGGACCTCTAGAGCCTGTGGGGGGGGGGGGGGGGGGGAGGGACTGCACCCGTCGCACCCCCCTCCCTACGGGCCTGATATAGGGTCCTTTAAAACAGTTCTCACATGAAAGGGCTTGTTGTTAGCCTGTTAGCAGGCAAACTTGTGCGACTTTGGGTTTATTATGGCTCGAACTGGCGAAGCCGATGAGAGGAATGGGGTGATTCTCCAGGCCATACTTAACGTTTTAAGAACATTTGCATATTAGGCAAACAATCATCAGTCCGATGCGCAGTCACATCTTTTCTGGGTGTTTATTGGCCGACTGCGGAAACTATTATAGGTTGGCTGTAGCCTGAGTATCAGGCCTTATTCCTTAGGGGTTGGGGGAGAGGAGATTTGATGCTTTACGCGAATGAACAAGGACATGATATCTGGGGAGGGGAGAGGGAGGCCAAAGGGAATAAAGAATCATTAAAAAAAATATGAGAAACCTAAAATTGTCGGTTCCACCACACTTGAAATTCATTATGTCATGCTAACTGCCACCTTAAAGTTTGAGTAATTTAAATTATTCTTCAATACTATTTTCAGAATTTATGAACTCGTCGATTTTGAACAGCAGTGATTACTATTTTCGTCATTTGGGCAATTTTCTGGAGAATGCGGTTGGGTACAATTCTCACTGGTTGCTGTGCTGGCGTGCTACATTGCATGGCTGGAATGTCGGTCAGTTTCACATTCGCTGCGATGGAAAGAAGGACACTGTTACCATCATAAGGAAAGGCAAATTCATCTTTGGCGGATACACGGATATTCTTTGGGGTAAAAAAAAACTAATTTCCTTATTTTATCCTCTTTTTTTACTCCAATGTAACAGCTTTACAATTCTGATCTACTTGCACTGCTTATTAGGATTTAATTTTTTTTTATAAGGTTGAAACGTCACTCTTGGTTTGTCACCTTGTAATGATGGTGAAGTGTTTTTGTGTAACGAACCTAGTTACCTTAGCTTTGCCAGCGTGGGTCTTAACGTCAATAGGTCTGGTCGCCCTTATTTTTAATTCAAACTGAAGACAAGAAAAAGACATTTTTTTTCTTGAGCGAGCCATGCTTAACTCAAGGTCTTGGTGAATTCTACCCATCCCCAGCAACTTTCGTCAAGGCTGCGATCCATCTGTGATGACAGTAAGGTTTCCTTCAAGGGAAGTGAAGTTTCTTCCTTCGTTAGCGCGTGAGTTGTGACAGTTCTGTGAATGGAATCTGACAAACATTAGATTGCACATACTTGCAGATCGTGCCATTTCAAACGCAAAGAAGCTAAATGTAGTGATGCCGGTGAATGCATCAAATATTTGTTACGGCAGCTACCGCCCCGTTACAGTGTGTGTCAAGGATGTGTCCCGCCCAAGAGAATATGCACAGCAAAACCATATATTTTTTATACCGACAGTCAGTAAAGCCTGGCCAGGTGTCCTTGTCCTAGACATTCTGTATTAGAGTGGTGGGCCAACAAGATTGTCCGTAATTAAACGGAGTCCGCATGTCCGAATGTCTAGTATCGATCCAATGGTTCTAATTTACACGTCGAGCAGAATCAGTTTATTACTATTCTGAGAAATCTCCAGTTATTTAGTTTGATAACCTCATAAGTTATCTCACCACTAAGAAATAATTGTGTTAAAAGTGAAACGCTTGCTAAAAGAACTTGAATCCTTCGGTTGATTCCCTGATCATTCAATAGGGCTATTGCCAGTTACCTTTACCTCAATTGTATTAATAGATATTCGTTTAAAAGAGAAGGCAAAAGAAAAGTGAACTCTGGTGGCTGTAGAAAAATGACGTCATTTTTAGCCGTGAAAATGGGCTAATATGGTCAGTAATAAAATGAATTCAAACTTGAAATTCATTTTTTTTGTCGAAGCAAACGTGAAAGTATATATGACAATTTTCTTTTTTTTTTAATTATTATCATTATTTTATTTATTTTACGTCCTTTGGTTTCTCAGAATCCAGTGGTGGCTGGAGCACTACTTCCGAAGCGTTTATTTTTTCGCTCAACAATAATGAAGGGTTGGAACCGTTTGTGAGCAAGGTGAAGAAAGAATACTCAGGAAGCGCAATTTACAGGGTTTCACATTTTGGTCCAATGTTTGGCAATTATGTCTACATTGTTGATAATGCCGACAGTAACAGCAACTCAAGAGCACGTTTGGGCATTGACTACTCTGTTCCACCTGCAGTGCAGGACAAGTACACAGTCCTGGCCGGGACTGTGCGCTTCTTTCCTGATGAGGTGGAGGTATTTTATCTTGATCCATCCCACTAAATACAAGATAACACAAACTATCATATTTATTACTATTAAATCTGAGAGCGAAGCAATGGGGAGTTTAATATAACTCAGTTTAAACTTCTTATTAATTGCTGTTTAAATTATTGAATGTTTTTTTTTTTTGCTTTTTAGTTTTTTTAGAATCCCTAAATATTCAATTGTTTGAAATCTGCTGTTAGAACAGTTTGCCTAGTTTGTTTTAGGGTTTCAATATAGCTGGACTATTTAGGGCCGGTAAAGGCTTGGGATTTAGCAATACGTGCTACATCGTAATTAAAAACTCTTGCTAAAGCAACTTTCGCCAGCCATTTAAAAAGGCAGCATGCACTGCTCTTCACACAAACATTTTTAACAACAGACAACAGGGAAACAGTTTCATTGCCGATAGTAAAGTCTTAAACCACGAAACTGAACCATGACTATTTGAAATTAATTGTTTGAACTCTTTAAAAAGATTACAAAGAGCATGACATTGTCCCTTTAAATTAAACTGGGCTATGAAAACAACCAAGCGCGTAGTTTTTGTAAAAAATAAGCAGTGCTTCTTGTTGTAATCGATTATTGGTTCGTCTTCTTACAGTTAATAATGATCAATTTCATCGAAAAAAAAAAATGGTAAGGGCTTTTGGGGTTGAAAAATGCGGATAAATCATTCATGTTGTCAGTCGACTTATAGACTTAGTGCAGGACCCCATAACCCCGAGTCCTGCTCACTGAAATAAGGCTTCACTCCTCCTCTCCTCACCCGCCCCCCCCCCCCCCTTCCCACACCCACTCTTTTTCAGGGTTAAGACAACCTAGATCTCTTATCCTCTACAAGTATTGTACATCGAGGGAGGATAAAAAGGTGTATTTTAAGCTTAATGTGTGTATAGGCAATTAAGTTTGTGTGTATTAATAGGAGTTTAAAAAAAAAAGTTTAAATAGTTGCTAGTAGGGACCTTCTCCTTGAAGGGTGAAGATCAAACTCAGAGCCTATATCTTAAGGTTATTTATACGGAACGTTAATAGCCTTCACTTTACGGGAAGGAGGTATAGTGTCCTTCACATAACATTTTATGTAGTTTTTAAACGGAAGTTTTGTACGTAAGATCAGGCAACGCGTTTTCTCTTCTTCTGTTCGCCGGTTAAGCTGATCAAGACATTTCATAACACCAGATGGCGAGAGATAAAAACCAGTCAGTCATTATTAATTTGATTTCTGGAGAGAAGAGTTACCCGAGGAGTTGAGAAAAGGGAGGCAGGAAGGCTTTCTTACTGACCCCGTGCGCCAGAACCCACTCTGTCTTAATTGATATCTCTTCCCCTAGAAAGAGCTTTTAGTACTAAACTAATCACACACTCTACTCTCAGTCTCACCGAAAACACAAGAATAGTGACTGAATACGAGTCTAGGACAGAAGCATTTGCCCTACATTGTAGCTTGGATTCTAGCAAGTGAGGATATTGATTTTGCTGTTTAGGAGTAGGGTGGTACGGCTTGAAGTAAATCGCTACATTCCGACCCCGCTATTTAACTTTACCCTCAGTTTCCTTGTACTTTTAAGTAACCCTTCAAGCCGCACGATCCACATACAAATTCTCCAGACTGATCTCCATACATTTCTTTTAGGAATAGTTGAGAGAATTTGGTCTAAGATCAAAGGGTTCTACCTTTGGTAATCAATTTAGTAATTCTCATAACCTTTATTCTTGATGATCTGCTGGTGTTGTTGGGAGAAAATTGATGTTGGTCACTCTTGTGACCTAAAGGGTTAATAAGAATAGAATCAAAGAGAAAACAGGAGGGTCATTGTGTTGGTACTTAGTTTATCGCATATCGTACTTTACAGCTAATAAATTGCATTCCTTAGGATTAGGTATAATCTAGCTGGATTTTTGAAAACATAGCCAGCGAACTGAATTGCAGCCTCTTGATTGTAGAAAGCCAAAACGCAAGTTTCTTCATTCTTGCGTCTGATTAACTAGAAGATCACACTAAGACAGGAAAAGGAGCGGGAATTAAGAAAATAGTGGGAAGTGGGAGAAAGGAAGGCGGAGAAGGGACTGAAAAGACAATGGTTGCAGCCTTAGTTTTTATATTGGCTACTTATTTGGAGATACTGTAATTTTTGGAAAAAAAAAAACTGGTGGAGCGACTCTGAGGACTTTTTGGTCTTTCAGAAATCTAGCTAGAGAATAGACTGAAGTATTTTAAGAATTCCTCGGTAGAATAGCCAAAAATATCAAGATTAGTGTTGTATAGATAGATCATGTAATGGTCTTGTGCTTTTGGCCTCGGTTGTGCTAGTCATATGAGATAAGATTTACATTGATTCTCCGCGTTGTTTTTAAAACATTAAGTGACATCACCATCTATTGCCCGCGGTTTGACTTTAAGGCTTTCAAAAGCAACAAGGTCTGTTTTACAAGCAATCTCTCTTGTCAGTGTAAAGATTTTGTAGCCGTGCAGTTAATAAACGTAACGTTGAGGTGATCCAATTCAAGTTCTTGTGTGGCATGTGTGGTAATTATTGAAAACACCATGAGATAGCGAATGTTTTATCATCTCCTTGTACTCTGTTGATAGCTGTGTCTTTCTTGCTGCCCTAGGCTAGTTCCGTTGTCACTAATAAACAATAAAAGTTCCGTACGATGTTAGCTCTCTTGCATGATTGATGTGGGGATGGACGATAGCCATTCATTATTTTTCGGATGGCCATCAGGGGCGTAGCCGGGGTTTTTCTAGAGGTACGCACAATTTTCCAAACCCTCCTCCCCTCCCCCCTTGCAGCAACGTTTTCATCTGATGCTTTATACTGATGAACAGTTACAACTTAATATAGATATTTCTAGCAATCACAATTTGCCGTCTGTCCTCTTTGAATTTGTATATCCTGCAGCTTGCTACCATCTGCGCCCTTCTCCCTGCCTTTTCTCTAAAATGTGTCCACCACTCGTCATTTCTCTGGAAACCGTTGGTGGGGCCTACTTGCAGACGTTGGAAAAACAAAACAAAGCAAAACAAACAACAGCTCGAAATTGGGCCGTCTGTCCAAGCTGATTAACAAGTGTATAGCTATAGTTTTCAGACGCGACAAAATTGCTTAATTTGTCGTTTACTGGTCATCATTATTCATACAAAAAACAGTAATTGCATGCAAGGGTCCTTAAATAAAACTTTACAAGCACAATTTACAAGTGTATTTATTGTTTGGATTGACGTTTGATTGTTTCTAAATGTCTTTAATAGGCTGATTTAGCAACAGAACGGGAACGTCAGTTGACGACGGCGCGGGCAAATCAACTAACTGGCTTGAACAATGGAAGAGCGGCAAATTGAGGACCGAAAGTCGTGTTTAGTCCTTTCCGCGCGCTTTCCCGTCGTCAACTGACGTTCCCGTCCTGTTGGTAAAACAGCCTTTTTACACAAATGCGAGGTGGCCATCACCAGGATTCATCATTTGAGTGTGACATCTCACTGCCCGTCGTTTCGAGGGTCCCAAATAGGTTTCTCGGGACCCGGGATTAACCTTATTTAAACCTTGGGATTCAGGATTTGAAAGCAAAATCGGGGCGAGTTTCGGGATTGAAATTATGCGCAGGAGGTGGGATGCCAAAAATAACCCTTAGGATTACAGGATTGTACGAAATTTTGGGTCGGATTACGGGATTCAAGAACCCTATTGGGGATCCTCCGTTTCCATGGTTGGGCTATGAACGGACAGACATTCACGTGAAACCAGGTTACCTAAAAAGGGGCTCCTTTTAATAATTCTACTACACAGAACTGACGTCTTAATCCTCGCAACACACCTTCACAATCTTTTATTTATCTTTAATCGGTTAACTGCCAATAGTATACCCTTGTGGCACGAAATTTTTAGGGGAGTTTATTTTTGCAGATTGGCGATTTTTTGTGTTTTGCGGGAACTAATTGTTGCGATTAGGACAGATTGGTTTCTCTTGCTGGGAATTAATTTTCGCGATTTTCAGAACCCAGTACCCAGCATTGATAATATTTTCTTTTTTATTGAGTACGTGCAACAGAAATACATATTTTCATGCAATAAACCTGTATTTCAGTTGTGATTGACCAGAGACGATTTCTTAGTACTGTATTTTTGTGTAGTGAATTTAGGTTAGAGAATATTTAGTCTGGAGTAAACTTTTGCGGGAAAAATTTTTTCGGTAATTTTCATTCATTTGCGGGAACTTATTTTTTCGGATCGCTGGAAAAACCGTAAAAATTAGAACCGGCAAAAATTTCGTGCCACACGGTAGGCTAATCGTGGCAATGGGTCAGAGCTAGCTAGGCTGTGGATGATGATAGATAGGTTTTGGCTGTGGACGTAACCACGGGCAAAGAAAGAGCCGCAACAGCTGCAGTAGATGGAAGACTGTTCCACACAAGTATATACATCGGGCAAAGAAAGAGTACTTAATTGCATTGTAGGCATCAACGAAAGCGGGTAAAATGTTGTATGTCATACTATGGGACTTTCTCCTGGTACAGGAGGAGTTAAGGGAAAACTCACTAGGAAAGGGCAAAGCGACTTAATTATACAGGATCTTATAAAAAAGTGAAAGATAAGTAAGTATGTTCTTCACTCTTGCGTTGACAACATGTATTTAACTTATGTGTTATCTCTAGTTACAAAAAACAAACTTCTTGAATTAATTCTGGGTGAGGAGCAATAGGGTTTCTTTTAGAAGTTCATTGTAAATTGTAAATATATTTTTAGTCTATCGATTTTTTAAAAAAAAAATTGCTTGAAAAAACTTAATTAGCCGTCTGACGGTGCACCCTCCAAAGTGATGAAACCGCAGGTGGGAATAAACGACTCCCACGAAGAAATGAATCCAGAAATGAGTCCAGAAATTGGCAGACGAAAGAAATATAATTATGCAAATGACCTCGTGAAGATTCAAGTCTGTGCAAGCTTTCATATGCCAGCTGATCAGCTGGCTGATACTCGGAGAGAAGTTTTACTCAAACTTGTAGAACTTTGTGTTGGTGCCTCTTTAAGGAGAACCAATACTCCCGGGGGGGGGGGGGGCGTACTCAACAAAGATTTATACGGGGAGGTAACTGATGAATCTATTATGGCATCAAACAAAAGGAATACTACGCGAAGAGAAGGAGTTGAATATCAGTTACTATGAAAAGATGCCCTGTGAAGTTTCTATTTGCAGTTTCTTCCAGCTGAATGTCCGAAAATCGACGTTGATTCAATCTTAAACAAAGTACTAGCTGCTTAAATGTTTTACTGCAGTTTCCATTGCTTTTTTACAGAGAATAGGTATTGTAAGTAATAGGAAACCATTAGCTTAAAATTTGCTTATATTGTCAATTTGTCGGTTCTGAATCATAAAAGTTTTATACGAACCATACCACAAAAGCTCAAAATATTTTAGGATATCGCACTCATTGCCCAAGACTTCGCAACTTGAAATTTTTTGATGATCTTCTTGCATGTATGTATTCATACGTTTATTGAATAGTCTTGAATAAAATGTCAGTGAATGAAATAAAATCAGAAAACCCAAGATTTCTCGATTGGTAATAAACAGCCGTATAATGTTAACAAACATCCTGCTCCGCCTATTTTTCTGCGTCTCCAAAACAAATTGACTAGAGGTGTCTTATTACCGCATTAGTTTTAATTTTCTGTTATTGAAGAAATACCATTAAATCCTTCGTGTTCTTTCGTGGCACCTTCTCGAATGTGCTCCTGCCTTTGCACAGAAGTCTAGGTAAGTAAGAACTCTAGGTTGCTTCTTAAAAGTTAATTATAAAGTAGAAATGTAATATAATATTTTCAAGAAGTTTAGCAAACCTCCCAATACGAGGACATAAGCGTTACCATTTGAGACAAAACACTGTTTCGACGACGGTAACGAGAACGCCAAAAAAGCAACTCTGCCGCATTACACTTTTTTGTATATTTCTTTGCCGTCAATGCACCGTGATTTCGAAGTAAAATTACCTAATTTCACGTTTTATGGAGGCGCGCCAGATACACGATGTCGAACTTTTTTTTCTCTTTCTGAACTTGGATATGGCTCTGTAGGAGTTTAACGACAGGAGAGTTCGCTTATGTTTGACAAAGAGAGGGATTTGGTTTAATCAAGTTACGCGAAGCCACTTCTTAAAAAAACTTTTTCGCTGCCGTCGGGAGTTCAGACATGCGAATAAGATTTAATTAAAAAAAATATTCAGATACTAGTATCTTCTTGTGGTGCAATGAAGTAATAGGAGCGAAAATTCTCAAGGAATTTTGCAAAAATGTGCACTAGCCGTAGTTAAACAAGGCACCCCAACGATGGCTTCCTCCTAAAAACATTGAAAACACCTTTTAGGCTATCCAGTTTACTTTTAGATCTCTAGAAATGCATTTTAAGCAGCACTATAAAATTTGTACCTGCTCGGTCATCCTAGGGGAACTTTAATCTTTTTGAAATTACAACGACTTCAGTATTTTCTCGCGAAAATTTTAGAGGCAATTCAATGTATTACGAAAGTGACAATTTTTCTGATTCCTTATCACATTTTTGAATCCGAAAATTTAATTTTTGGTTTCCTTTTTTTGCGAAAAATAGCCTAATGGGGGGAGTAAAATCTGAAAAATTAAACGTCAGAAAATCGTTGTGAATTTATTACATAAGCTTCGAAAATTGTACACGAATGGAGCGGTTAAATAGAGGTTTTTAGCCGTCCTCAAGCTATAGAAAATTCTAGGTAATATTTGCTTCTCTGAACAGATACCCAGTCGTTGGGTGCCCCTGGTTAAGTGCGAGCAGTGACTTCATACACTTATAAAAGCATATTTCAAAAACTGAGAGAAAAGGAGATAGAACATTTTCAATAAGTTAACTATAAACGTTTCTTTACAAACAGCATAATGAGAACATATACCAAGAAATGCAAACAAAAAAGGCTGAAATATTTTTCAGGTATTTTCTAAATCAACATTGGGCAAAACCATTTTCTAAACTACTCTTTAAACTATTGCTTTTTCTTAACAACTTTTTCTGAAAAATACTTTCTTTGTCATGATTTAGCCTTCAGCAACTTTCAGCAAAAAATCATGACTTCTTGAAGCAAGCCGAGATCTTCTTTAGTGCCGTAGTGACGAAAGTGCTTGAGAAGAAAATATATCAGCTTATAGGGCGTGATAAAACGGTAGAGCCATCGAATGGAGGAAAATTAAAAATTATTAATTAAATTATGAAGAGTTTGTCGTTTGCTAATAAATTAGCCTTTTTAAGTCAACATGTATTTTATTTTCATGTTCTCGATGATAACAAAAAAAACTTCACGAAATAATCCGTAGAGTTATAGGAATTTTGGTGTGGAACATTAGGCTTCTTCTTGAAGTTAATCGTAAATCGTTAATATATATTTTATATACGATATTGTTTTTAATTTGTTTGAAGAAAACTTAAAAAGCTAGAAGTCTGAAGGAACCGCAAGTGCGAATAAATGACCCCCATGAAGATAAAGCTCTTGGCCGATGAATAGATAAAGTCCAGAATTTGGCAGAGGGAAAAGATAATTATGCTTCAAATGGCCTCGTAAAACTCAGCTCTGGGCAAGTTTTCATATCAGAGCTGATACTCGGAGAAACGTTTTACCAAAACTTATAAGACTTTGAGTGGACACGCTTAGTTGGTGCCTCTCTACTTCCGGAGGGGGGGAGGGGAGGTTAATCAACAAAGATTTATAAGGGGAGGTAACTGATGAATCCATTATGGATCGAACAAAAGGAACAAGACAAGGAGTTGAATATCAATAACTCTATAATGTTGCCCTGTGAAGTTTCTATTTGCAGTTTCTTCCAGCTGAATGTCTGAAAATCGGATCCGCAATCGATTTAGGACTATTGACATCGATTCAATCTTAGACAAACTACTTGCTGCTTAGAAGCGTTTTACCGCGGGTTCCATTGCTTTACAGTGAATAAGTATTTTCAATAGGAACCATTACCTTAACATTGATAATCGATCGTCTGCTCTGAATCATAAAAAATTTATAGGAACCATACCGCAACAGCTCAAAATAATTTTTTTTTGGTCTTTTTTTATAGTATAACGCACAAATTGCTCAGACTTCGCAACTTGAAATCTTTTGATGATCTTCTTACATGTATTCATACATTTATTGAATCGTCTTGAATAAAATTTCAGCCGAATAAAATAAAAGAAAACCGAAGATTTGTCGATTGGTAATAAACGTAAACAGCAGTATAATGTTAGCAAGTATCTTGCTCCGCCTTTTTTTTCTGCGTCTCCAAAATAAATTGACTAGAGGAGTCTTATTACCGCATTAGTTTGAATTTTCTGTTTTTGAAGCAATTCCATGAAATCCTTCGTGTTCTCAGTTTCGTGACACCTTTTCGAATGGGCTCCTGCATTTAAAGTTCCTCTTAGAAAACATATCATGAATAAATTATGAAGACTTTGTCGTTTGCTAATAAATTAGACTTTTTAAGTCAACATGTATTTTATTTTCATGTTTTCGATGATAACAAAAAAAACTTCACGAAATAATCCGTAGAGTTATGGGAATCTTGGTGTGGAACATTAGGCTTCTTCTTGAAGTTAATCGTAAATCGTTAATATATATTTTATATACGATATTGTTTTTGATTTGTTTGAAGAAAACTTAATTAGCTAGAAGTCTGAAGAAACCACAAGTGCGAATAAATGACCCCCATGAAGATAAAGCTCTTGGCCGATGAATAGATAAAGTCCAGAATTTGGCAGAGGGAAAAGATAATTATGCTTCAAATGGCCTCGTAAAAACTCAGCTCTGGGCAAGTTTTGATATCAGAGCTGATACTCGGAGAAACGTTTTACCAAAACTTATAAGACTATGTGTGGACACGCTTAGTTGGTGGCTTTCTACTTCCGGAGGGGAGGGGGAAGGGTAATCAACAAAGATTAATAAGGGGAGGTAACTGATGAATCCATTATGGATCGAACAAAAGGAACAAGACAAGGAGTTGAATATCAATAACTCTATGATGTTGCCCTGTGAAGTTTCTATTTGCAGTTTCTTCCAGCTGAATGTTTGAAAATCGGATCCGCAATCGATTTAGGACTATTGACATTGATTCAATCTTAGACAAACTACTAGCTGCTTAGAAACGTTTTACCGCGGTTTCAATTGCTTTACAGTGAATAAGTATTTTCAACAGGAACCATTACCTTAACATTGATAATCGATCGTCTGCTCTGAATCATAAAACATTTATAGGAACCACACCGCAACAGCTCAAAATATTTTTTTTTAGGTCTTTTTTTATAGTATTGCGCACAAATTGCTGAAGACTTCGCAACTTGAAATTTTTTGATGATCTTCTTACATGTATTCATACATTTATTGAATCGTCTTGAATAAAATTACAGCCGAATAAAATAAAAGAAAACCGAAGATTCGTCGATTGGTAATAAACAGGCGTATAATGTTAACAAGTATCCTGCTCCGCCTTTTTTCTCTGCGTCTCCAAAATAAATTGACCAGAGGAGTCTTATTACCGCATTAGTTTGAATTTTCTGTTATTGAAGAAATTCCATTAAATCCTTCGCGTTCTTTCTTAACACCTTCTCGAATGGGCTCCTGCCTTTACACAGAAGTCTAGGTAAGTAAGAACTATAGGTTGCTTCTATAAGTTAATTATAAAGTAGAAATGTAATATCATATTTTCAAGAAGTTTAGGAACCTCCCAATACGAAGTCATAAGCGTTTTCACTTGAGACAAAACACCGTTCTGTTTCGACGACGGCAACGAGAATGCCGGAAAAGCAACTCTGCCGCATTACACTTTTTTGTACATTTCTTTACCGTCAATGCACAACTTTGAAGTAAAATTGCCTAATTTCACGTTTTATGGAGGCGCGCCAGACAGACGAGGTCGAACTTTCTTTTCTCTTTCTAAACTTGGATATGGCTCTGTAGGAGTTTAACGACAGGAGAGTGTCGATGTTTGACAAAGAGAGGGATTTGCTATAATCAAGCTGAAGTGTGGAATTACGCGAAGCCACTTCTTAAAAAAAACTTTTTCGCTGCCGTCGGGAGTTCAGACATGCGAATAAGATTTAATTAAAAAAATATTGAGATACTAGTCTCTTCTTGTGGTGCAATGAAGAAATAGGAGCGAAAATTCTCAAGGAATTTTACTAAAATGTGCACTAGCCGTAGTTAAACAGGGGCTGGGATGGTTTCCTCCTAAAAACAATATTGAAAACACTTTTTAGGCTATCCAGATTACTTTTAGATCTCTAGAAGTACATTTTAAAGGGGCTATGTCACACAATACGCATGCGCGAGCCAATGAAAACAAACTTGAAAAAGACGGCCCAACTTTTTCAAGTTGTGTCGGAGATTTTGGAAGGCTGTTTTTATCTGTCTAAATCTCAGCCATCGCTCGATAGTTAGCGAAGTTTTGTATTAAGAATCGTTCTATGGTGATTACAGAACAATTTTTTGGCGTTATTTTAAAATTGTTTGCCTGTGGAATGTTTTTACGTGGATTTACTGTGTCCTCTTATCAGCGGCCGTTGTAATGGCAGAGTTAATGACGGCTACTCCACAATGAGTGATGGAATCTTTGATGGAATCTTCCCTATAGTTCACAGGACCTTTCTATTGAGTTATTTTAGAGGCTGCTGGCTCTTGGATTTTTCTTGTACTCAAAGTATGTGGACATATAATGAAGCGGCTATCGAGTTGGCGGCGGCCGTTTTTTGTAAACGATTACAAGAGCATCAGGCCATGAGTTTCGTGACGAAACTAAACTCCTGGCGAAGGAAACATTCTAAAATTCGGCTAGATTCCTTCTTGTATTTATCTCGATTCACGGCAAAGATAAACACGACCGTTTCCTCGTCCAGATTGTTCTCAACGGACTTAGAGAGGCATCTTAGTACGAGTTAGATCCTGTAAATGCCATGTTTTTGAACTGTTTGTGTTCGAGCATAATTTTGGAAAATAGCTGAGTTTACTTTCCCTTTTTATCAACGGACTGCTTATAGTGGAGTAGTATACCAATGATGCTGGTTTCTGTTTTTCTCGACGTCGCAGTGATTGGGCACGATCGAACAATTTTGCGCGATAATGTATGTTTCCCTAAGATCAAAACAAAGACTTGGTCTCTTGTTCTATCAGCCTCTAAATTATAAAATCAATAGCGACAGACAAGTCTAATTGTTAATGATTTGAAACAGTCTTGGTCTTTATCTTCGGGCTGGCGTCTTTTGTAGCTCGTTTGCAAAATACAGCTTCCATTTATTTTGTTGAATAAGACAATATGTTGTTGTTGAATTTTTGTTTGCGCTCTATTTTATGAATGGCATGCGTTTTTACTTCAAAACTACAAGTAAAATTGTCGTCACAATTTTATTCTTGATCTAGCATAACCAGAGAAGAAACGTTCCATAAATTCTATCGAAATATCCCTTATCTAAACCCATTTCGCTTGTTAACCTCTCTAAATTCGGAACCTTGGACGTGACAGAGAACATGAAGAAAGTCACGCGTTAAAAACAATAGAATTTTGACAGTTGCAAGTAATTTGCATAACATCAGAGCGCACATGGAGAAAGTCACGCGTTAAAAACAATAGAATTTTGACAGTTGAAAGTAATTTGCATAACCTCAGAGCGCATGCTCTGCAGCTGACATAGCCCCTTTAAGTGGCACTATAAAATTTGTATCTGTTCGGTCATCCTAGGAAAACTTAAGTCTTTTCGAGATTACAAGGACTTCAGTATTTTTTCCCGAACATTTTAGATGCAATTTAATGTAGTACGGAAGTGACAATTTTTCTGATTCTTCTTTCCTTCACCATTTCGAATCCGAAAATTTTTGCATTGGTTCCCTTTTTTTTGCGAAAAATAATCGGGGGAGTAAAATCTGAAAAATTAAACTTCAGAAAATTTCAGTGAATTTATTAGATAAGCTTCGAAAATTGTACATGAATGGAACTGTTAGAGAAATTTTTAGCCGTCCTCAAGCTATAGAAAATTTTAGGCAATATTTGCTTCTCCGAACAGATAACAGTCGTTGAGTGCCCCTCGCTGAGTGCGAGCAGTGGCTACGTACATATCATATAAAAAGCGTATTTCAAAAACTGAGAGAAAAGGAGATAGAACTTTTTTACTAAGTTAAATATAAACGTTTCTTTACAAACAGCATAATGAGACTGAAAGCTTTAGAGAGCATATATCAAGAAATGCAAACAAAAAAAGCCGAAATATTTTTCAGGTATTTTCTCAATCAACACTGGGCGAAATCATGTTCAATAGTCATTTTAAAAAAAAAAAAGTCTTCAGAGTAAAACGCCTGGAGTATCTGGAGTAAAATGAAATTAAAAATGAATTTGGAAGGTAAACTATGGCAAATGTTAACAACTTTTCCTGAAAAATACTTTCTTTGTCATGATTTAGCCTTCAGCAATTTTGCCGTCAGCAACTTTCAGCAAACAATCATGACCTCTTGAAGCCGAAATCTTCTTTAGTGCCGTAGTGACGAATGTGCTTGAGAAGAAAATATATCAGCTTATAGGAGGTGATAAAACGGTAGAGCCATCGAATGGAGGAAAATTATAAGAGACCGAATAAGAAAAGAAAACAACTCTTCATTTAATTGTTAATGTTTAGCACGAAAGTACTAATTGAGGCCGGAAACCTAATAAATTTCACATCTCCTCACGGGACGAAAAAACGGATTTACCGAACGTCAAAGGTGAAGTCAAACGGGCGATAAAGGCCACCTTGGCACACCTTTGTACAACTTTGATGCGCGACAAATGTTTACCTTTGCTCGCGGTCAAAGGCGAGTCTTCAGGCGATAAAGGCCGTTTTTGTCACGCCTTTAACCCCTACCTTTGACGCGCGTCAAAGGTATATTTCATTAGCATTTGTACCCCTATCAAAGGCGTCGTCAAATATGTCTGAGATTCAGGCCAAAGGTGTGACAAAAGCGTGGTAAAGTTATGTCTGTGATTAAAGTCAAAGGCTTGTGAAAAGTGTCGTCAAATGTGTCTGAGCCTCAGGTCAAATGTGTGACAAAGTTGTCGTCAAATGCGTCTGAGATTTAAGTCAAAGGTGTAATAAAGGTGTTGCCAAATATGTTTGGTTTTTTTCCTCCCCTCGCATCGCGCCTCTCGCTCGTCTCGCGCTTCGCGTGAATTCCGCGTTCGCCTCGCGCTTAGCGCAACTGCCGCGTTATTGCTTCGCTAGTCGTAAGCGCTTGATATACAGGCTAGAATCCAACTTGAGATTTCAATCAAATTCAATTGCGACCTTGATACCGTTTAAAAAGATGAACAGATAGGAGACTAAGTTCATAATCTTGTACTTTATTGTCCTAAAACCTCATTAAATGATTAGAAAGCTGAATAATTCCGATTAAAACTTAAACGCATAAAAATGATTTTTTAAAACTTTTTCACGATTTATTGTCTAAAGTACTCATTGCAGTCTGTCAATGGACAATCATAATGACTCCCGCAAATTTTTGAAGCACTATAAATGTTCCAGATACACGCTGTTGTCACGGACGGCAACCTGCAAAATAGTTTAAAACACTTCTTTCACGCAAGCCAGTGCAAAAATTATGGCAAGTAAGAAATGTTCTTGATCAGGAGCCCATCTGTCTTGATGTTATCTTTGCGAAGCTTTTCATTCTAGAGTGCTTTTGATTCTTGATGTAAGTGAAAGACAAACGCCATGAATCTAACTTCAATCTTCCTCTGGTGTGTGTTTCGTTCCACTAGAGACTTATCACTTTGCCTTGTTTCTTTTATCTGTGAAATAATTGTAAAAGAATATAGCAATTTGAGATAAAAAATTCAGTCGTAGTGTTTCAAATAAGTTTTTCGGCCCCACTACCTTTTTACTATCGCTCCTTTCCTGCAGAAAATTCCCCTTTCTCTTTACCTTTATCAAAACTTAAAGACTCGGTTAAAAATGTGTAGCGAACCTTATGCTTCTGAATGGGAACATTACATTTCGTGTACATGCATTGTCATTAAGTTCGTCATTTGTGAAATTTGACGTTTGAATCGAGCCTTATTATCACAATGAAAATTTCCCTCCATGCTCAAAGCTTAAAATTAAACTAAAGAAACACTTTACATTATACCTAGCCTGCATAACAAGCGTTTCCAATAGAGTTATTGCGCGAGTTAGCCCCTCCCGGCCCCTCCTTCCTCTTTTTTTGCCCTCTACAAACTTAGTCTCTTGCAGAAAACTCGCGCGGAAAAGCTTGCTACGCAGGCTATTTTTAGCGGAGCTCCCGCGCGCGCGCAGCGGAGCACCATGGGTAAGAAAATTTGGTAAACTATCCATCCGAGAAAATTTGGTTATGACGTAGCGTACGCCCACCCGTACACACACTTCATGTAAGCCGATGTCAAATGTCAAAATAGATCTTGCACAACTTGACTAGCCTCTTAGTTATGTAAGCCATCCGTATGAGTACGATTAGATTGACAGCTGTCAAAATCAGACATCCGCAGACAATTATCACATGACCGTCTCGCGGGCTCAGATAAAAGACCAGTCGTTTAGCCCCTATATATAAGCTAACATAATATGTAACACCTCCCAATTCAACATAAAAACGAAACTACGCCGGGCAAGGCTGTCAGTTGGCTGAGAGTCGTTTAAAGTTACATTAGCAAGCCAATGCAAATTAAGGTCAATTGACAGCTGTCAAAATGGGACATGTGCAGACCACTATCAGAAAACTAATAACGTGGGCTCAGGTTCGCTCAGGTACACGATCTGGCATTTTCCACTACATGTCTGTTAATTCGAATAAATGTCAAACTAGAGTATACGCTGACCATCATCACCTAAGTGGATCGCGGGCTCATTTTTCTATCCATTGAGGTCACTAGTGTTTAAAGTTTTGCGCTGATATTTTATTTGATCACGGGCTCAATTCGAAGCCCCATAGCTTTATAGAAAATCTATCCATCCTAGAAAATTCGGCAATCACGTTACCGTACACCGACCACTCGACCTTCCGTCTGTCCGCACCACAGGCATACCAATGTTTAATCTCACGCTTTCTAGCTAGTTTGGGAGCCTGCAACCTGATATTGCACATCCACGTTTTGATTAATTGACAGCTGTCAAAATAGTGTTTCTGCTGACCAGTATCGCCTGACCGTATCGCGGGCTCAGGTATCGACCCTCTGAGTTCGAGTAATTTTTTGAGGGTATCCGCTGACAAGTTGCTACTTT
Organism: Porites cylindrica; assembly: GCA_964035525.1. NCBI lineage: Eukaryota > Metazoa > Cnidaria > Anthozoa > Scleractinia > Poritidae > Porites > Porites cylindrica. The sequence continues at coordinate 15,911,835 of OZ037781.1, read as the reverse complement.
TCAAATGATCGCAAGCCCAAGTTCAATTTTTTTAAAATGGATATGAAATAAGTCGTGTTTCATGAGCCGCACTTTTAAAATGTTGATTTCGAACTGACCTCGAACACGAAAATTCAACCGGCTTTTACATTTCCATGCGGGGAAGGCAATCGCTTTTGACTTTTCTCACTGTCACGCGTTGATCACGCTCTACGTCCAATTTTTATGTTCTGATTGGTCAAAATTTGACAGGTGAGTTTACGCGGAAAATTTATGCAGCGTCTGGAAACTTGCTTACTGATCAGAGAGCTGACAGAGTTTTGTGTCATCTTGTGATGTTTTAAACTGTCTTTTTCTACTTGGTGTACAAAATGAAATACAGCTGCTATCAAGATTGTTCTGTAATTCGTGGCTGGTTTGTTTATTGCGCTTTTTGTTGACAAATACACCGCTTGTCAAAGTCATTCAGGAAATCCGATTTCGGATGGCATCGTTTTCAAAAATGAGCTTACTCGCTTGCCCTTGCTTGAGGCGTAAGAGAGTTGAAAAGTCTCAAGCGATTCTGGAACACTTGATGACCTTCAGAAGCAGCATCTCCACTGGTAAGCCTGAGCAATTATTGTCTTTGATGTGTTTTTTTCGGTTTCCTGAAGTCGAGCGTATGGTTTATGCGGCTTAAGTTTATACACGAGCAATGATCTAACCCACAATAGTATCAGGTTTAAAAAGCCTTTAGACATTTTTTGACCCGCAAATTCAAAGAAAAGGTTCCGAAGATTATTTAGTTATGAGCGATTTTCTTGCCTCGAGTTCATCTTGAAAAAGAGCGAACACCGGGAAGCCGGCTTAAAACATAAATAAGCTTATGCTTACCTGACTGACCTGACTCATGATTTTCTAAGACACTTTACTCTCAATACTTCTCTTCGGGAATGAAAATTATTATCTCTGTACATGTTTCACCGAATTAAATTTATTTTATTGATTGTTAGTAGTCCCTCTCGCAATTTTCATCGCTGCACCGGTTGTTTCCAGTCGAAACATCGCATGCAGGAATACTCAAAACGCCGCGCGTAAATATCACTCGCTTTTAAAGATTACACATAACAAAATCATACACATTTGAATGAATAAAGGGAAATAAAACCTAAACATAACAATTTCTCTATCATGTTGAAGCATAAATGGTAACTCTGTTAATCGCACTGCTAATTTGGTGCCTGTCAACTGAGAACCCGCGCGTCCGGCTGGCCGAAAAGTGATTTTGGGAATTTTTTTTTATCGTTTTCATTAAAAGCCCATAATTATTACCCTGCATATCACATAGGACCAGATTTTTCTAACAGAAAAGTCCCGGCGTTATAGAATTCTCTTCATGAAAACGCTTTATAATTCAATGCTATAATTTGTTGTGCAAAGGAGGCGCGTGCTTTGATCGTCGTGGATATTGAATGAGCCCAAATTCTCTTGCAAAATTGTGAAAAAAACTGAAGAATTATAGGTTTAAATAGGGCAAAAAAGAACAAATTCTGTCCGAGGTCTGTATGATAAAAAAAGGGCCTTATAGTACTGTTTACCTGAGACGTGATGAGAAAAAGTATGTTTAAAAGGCTGGTTTACACGCCACCAGATTCGTCGCCAAGATTTACTAGTAAACTAAACTTGTCGAACACAAAAAATCCAGCCTGATTTTTTATTTTGGCCTCTCTTTTAGACAGAGGAATGCAACGTGTAAATTGGCTGCCACCAAGGACTATCGTGGCGCATGTGTTTTTTGAAACTATATTTCAGGGTTGTCCAATTATCCATAGTCTCTCTAACGGAGCAATGTTGGAGAGACTGGTGAATGGCACATTTATGATGCAACAGCTAATGCAAATACAATACACGAATAGGTCTATTTGTTTCCCAGGCCTAATCTACTGTGATCGAACATGATTGCTATTTTTCGGTGTACAAATAAGACTATTTTAATAACTCGACGTAAAATTTGTTTCACTCTTGGACGGTCAAATTCTGATTTTTCTGTAAAATCACTCAGCCTTTGCCTCAAAAGTCAAATGAATGTGCCCTGATCTGTGCATTACAAGTTTATTGTTTGGTTTAAATTATGAATTTATTAACGGGAGCTTCGCTTTTAGCCCTGGCTAAATCTATATATTAAAGTTATTGTCCAGTCACAATAAAGAAGGGACAGCTCGGTATGTTTGAATGATTATTATTAAATGTTGAAACATACCTAGCTGCCACTGTGGTGTGGTGGCACAAAAATCAATGGAATATTTTAAAAATTATGCAGCCTGAGCCCCATTACGCATAGAACCCAGAAAAATCAATAGAAAGAGATACTCACGTCTGTAAAACATCCGAAGTCTTCAAATAACCACACTTCTTTGTTTGATAAACTGCACTGAATCCTCTTCAAAATAAGCTTATGTACTTTCTTCAGTAATATGCCCATCAAAGTCTGGTACAGATATTTTTATTGAAGTACACTGTCCATGAAAAAAAATATATGTAAGTCTTATATTATTTCATTACCCTGAAGTAGTTTTCGTAGTTAAGTATAACTGTTAGAAAAACCAGAGTTGGTTTATAATCTTGATGTTAGTAGGTTCTCGCATGGAGTTTTGACTTGAATTGCATTGTGAAATATAAGCCAGCTATTACTTTTGCAGAAATGCACTAACCCTATTAAGAAAAAAGGGCTTGATCTAATGTAAACTCTACTGTAATATAGAAAAATTTTTATAGTTTACTGAACCAGATTTAACAATCAGAAAAGTTCCCAAGCACGACATACAAGCCTTTTCGGAGTTGGTTTCCGTAAGCTTAACACAGTAAAACAACTCTGAAGTTTGAAGAACAACTATTGCATGACCACATAGAAAAGAATGACACGTACCTTTTGAACAAGTTTGTGGTCTAAACTCTATCAAAGATAAGGGTGAAAATATTTGTTAACAAAAGCTGGACTGCTTCGTACAAAAAAGCAGCTTTTGTTTTCTTCAGATCTGCGTAGTTTGTTTGTTTGCGCGGGCGGAGAGAGTTTGCAGCTGCGACAATTTCGCGCCAAAAACAGGGTGTCTTGCTTGGGTTCAGTCTTCCATCGTCCAATTGTTGAGTCATTGTTTTGCGTCGCTGTCATTACATGGTATATTGATCGATCAAGGAGAAAATGATCCACTCAAGATAAGACAAAAAAAAATCGCTTCGAAAAAGTACATATTCTAGAACATTTTCAAAAATAATTATAAAACAGCAATTACAATGATTACCCGCCCGTGTTCGGTATTGTCGTATAAATATCTTTAAAACAGTATTCAAATACAGCTTTTTAATTTCCTTTCTCAATATCAGTTTCGACATAAGTGTTTGTAGACGTAATTCATTGCATATTTGCTCTCACTTTTCAGCACCATTCAAGAGTGTTGTAAAAGTGTAGCGGTCGTATTTGACTTCATTTTTGACTAGTGTCAAAGGTATGGTCCCAGCCACTACCCCTTTTGACTTCATCTTTGACGTGCGTCAAAGGTAAAGTCAAAGTTACCAGCATATTTGACAACGACTTTGATAAGGGTTAAAGGAGTAGCAAAGAATTGATTCATTTGACTTCACCTTTGACGCGCGTCAAAGGAGAAGTCAAAGTTGTTACCAATTTGACTTCACCTTTACCGAGGTCAAAGGAGTAAGCAAAGAGCTTATATATTTGGCGACATCTTTGACGCGCGTCAAAGGTGCAGTCAAAGCCAATACCATGTTTGACTTAACTTTTGACTCGTGTCAAAAGTGCAGTAAATCCAATGTTTCGTCCCGTGCCTGTACTGGAGACAGGAGGGGCACTTTACGTGATCATCCGAGCCACCAGAAGGTCTGGCCGTTTCCAGGGCAAAGGCAATACTTTTACTCAGTGATTTCAAGACTCTCAGTATTGGTCCGGCCTATAGGATCGACCTCGCGGCCTCTCGCTCTGCAGTCAAGTGCTCTACCGAGTTAGCTAATGGCCTACCAAGACACTGAAACAGGTACTGCGTTAGATCTGCCGGACTGCAATGTGCATTAAGAGGAACTCAAGGCATGCGTTATTGGAGAAAAAAAAAAGGAATTCCATGTTGCCAAATATATACGATAAATATTGCTGGATAGGTATCCTTTATATGTGGTAAAGTATAGAGTGGTACAGAATGTGATATAGCATAGCAATAACGCCAAAATGTTTTACCTATTTGCCATATGGTATTAGTTTTCACGAGAGATTTTCATGAATGAGCACCCTTAGAGATATTTCCTGACTTTTTTGTGTGTTTTAAGGAGATCAACAATAGCCGGTCCAGGTATATGGTGAAATATAATTTCGAATCAATTTGGTACTCTAAAGTTTTTCTGACTTAAGATCACACGAAAAATGACAAATGTCTTTACATGGCAATCTTTATTTTTGAATACATGAGTCTGAAAATGTATTCTGCTGTATTTTCTCTCTATTTTGGTTCATTCCATTGGAACTGATCACAGGAAAAAATCGTTGGATAGAAAGTATGTACTACTTCGCCACTGAAGCAGGCGTAAAACAAAAGCGTTGTAAAGTATCCGTTGTGGGAAAAAAATATCATTTTCACTATTTCAAAGACATCTGGTTGATTATTACGCAGATCCGCTCTTAAAAGTCATCTACTAATTACATATTTGTGGTTTTACGTGGGTTTGGCAAATTTTCCATGAAAGTATAAGAATTATAGAAAAGGATGGAAACATTAAAGGGACTGGTTCACGATAATGCGCATGTGTCAGTTCTGACAGTAGCTGATTGCTTTTCAACCAATCGGAAGCGAGTTAGATGCACGCAAGTAAATTTACAAAATTCAAATTAATTGTTCGCGACGCGAGAGTATTTCCGGGCATTTGGTTTGATTTTATTCATCCCCATAATTCAAGTTTATTCTTTGCTACTCCTCAGATATATGTTGCAGCCGATAAGAATAAGATTTACAGCCCTGTCCTGCTTTGAAACAAACATTTACCAACGTGTATTTTTACGAGGTCGTACCCACGCTAACAAAGCAGTCACCGATCGGCAAACAGAATTTGTAAACAAACATCTTATTACTGTTCTCTCAGTTCGCGTTATATAAACCCAGAAATACCTACAAATAGCGCCTGACCCGGTGACAAATACACACAACGTATGAGTATAAAGATTATCCTTAATTGAGCATAAATTTCAATTGCTTATTAGCAAATGAACAAATTCATTCGCGTTGCATCGGGTCAGTGTTCCGCAAAACAAATGTGATCGAGTAGCACACATAAAGAAACTAGATTATAAACAGAATATTCAGGCAATAATTTAATTTAAAAACATCAATTCTTAAACATATACGATCGGAAAGCAAAGATACAAGGAACATTTCAAGTGTACCAGATCGGTGAAGATCGCGCGGCCTGTTGCGGTATAATTACAGGTCGGAGTCAAAAATCAAATCAAAGTTGAACGAACTCATGCCTTTAACCACTTTCCAAGTGTCGTGTATTCTTTTCGTAAGCCACACAGTACTCCTAGAACCATACCACATCGATAGGCTAAGCTTCTCTATCTCCAAAGACTCTTGAGAACGTCCTGTTGCCGGACGGCTACGATGCTCTTCTGAACCTCCATGATCAAAACATTATTTTTTGCGTCTTCTCAAAACGTAACCAGTCAAACGACACAACCACACGTTAATCACCACTACCGAAGTATAACTAGACCAGCCAAAGCGACGGATGTCCGAATAAAACGAAGGATTTTCAATGATTGTACCGCTAATGGCGATTTCGAATTTAGTGTTGACCCAACAAATTTATTCTGAAGAGACAAACGGGGCGCATGCGCATTATCGTGACCCAGTCCCTTTAAGGTACAATGAAAATTGTTCTGGTAAATGGTTAACTTAGGCGAATGAAATACTGCAGAGTAACAGAGGGGACATGCAATATTTTTGACATTGACCTTTGCCATCACTGAAAGGACGTGAACAATATACAGGTTATGAACCTCATAAATGATGGGCCAGCCGTTTGTGCTATGCCCTATATATAGATCTGTTTTTTATTTTTTTTGAGACCTTTTCTAACCTAACTGATCCAAACCTTTAGCGTAGGTAGGCGTCGAAAAGCTTAGACCAGGTTACTCGTTAGGAATGTACTTTTGTAATGATTTTACATGACCGCCTGCCATTTATTCAGTGGCATGATTGTTTATTGATGTTGGACGGACAACTATTTCATTTCCCAGCTCGTAAATCACAGAATGCCAAAGAAATTGTTTTCAAGATAGACACACCAGTTTGTATCATCGCCAAAACAGCAATTACCTTGGCCCAGAAGTTCACTTGATGACAAGCAAAGCGGGATAACACGTGATCGATGATGGCCGTGCGCTGGAAAATTTTCCTTTTTTATGCGCTAATTCCTCACAAAAGGCAAAAGAATATTCCGCTACGTAGAAAGTGCTTCGCAATACGTATTCTTGGCGAGAAAGGTGGTGCAAATAAGGAGTTTCAACGGTTAACCACGGGAATACATATTGACATTAAGAGGTCATAACAGACTAATGTTACTTTCCGTTTCCCGAAACGTGGTTAACCGTTGTAACACGAAGGAAGCAGTGTTTTCCTCAGTTTGAGCTGTCGTTCTCTTTGAGAGTCAAATACCAGTTCACGTTTCAAAGCTCTCTTTTCATTTTCTCTGCCGACAATAGACATAAACACAGGGTTTCCCTTGAGAAATGCAGTCGAAATACACAGACATATGCGCGTATGTCACGCTATTTGAGTTGCGTTATCATGTCACACAGGGTGTCACGAGGTGGGATTGAAAGTAATTGTTTTCGTGTACACTTGCAATGTTTGCTACGCTGTCCTTAGTTTTTTTATTGAATTGGCCATGAATTTACCTTCACTTTTCCGTAGTTTCGATATTGAACGCAGTGACGGCCGCTCCTCACTAACGCTCCATATTTCCGTGGCCGGCCAGTGACTATCCCTACTACGTGTCAATCCTTACCCCATCCGTGATTGTTTGGGCCTTAACAATCGGATAAAGTGAAGAACGAGAAATATTCACTTTATTAAAAATATTTTCAGTACGCATTCCCTTGAAATTCATCAAAAGTTGTACATAGGCGCGAGTTTCAGCGTCAGTTTTTAGCTTGCAAACCATATCGACGTTAATTCTGGATATCGCAGCCCTTTTATTACGTCATTGCGTAATTCGAATTAGCCCTATAATTCGGTCGTGAATAAGGCTATGTCACCCCCACCACCAATAACGTAATTATGTCATTGATTCCTTTAATTTCAGTTAAAATCAGTGTCATACGCGGCTCAACTTGTGTGCAGTAGCACAATTTTGCATTCAGACAATGAGGGACAAAAGTGTTCACACACTTCCGTAAAATGGCCCCTTTTTGCATAGTGGATATACTTATCCTGTCTACCCCAACCCCTTCCCCCCAAAATCAATGTTGAATTTTGGACCCTCAAGTCTTTTCTTAACTTCAGACAACATTGATTCGGGGGGTCGGGGGATTTACGGCGTTCAAAAGGAATGAAACAATAAATGAATTAAATATTTGTTAAAAACACCCATTTTAAACAGGTGTGTCAATTACTTTTGTCCCTGATTGTAGCTCCGGCGTTTTTTTTTCTGCTGCTAATGGATCCCAAAATAAATTGACTAGAGGTGTCTTATTACCGCACTAGCTTTAATTTTCTGTTAATTGAAGCAATTCCTGCATGTTCTTTCTTAACAACTTCTCGAATGGGCTCTTGCCTTTGGACACTGAGAAGTCTAGGTAAGTAATAATGTTAACTCTGGGCTTCTTCTCAGATATGTTAATAAACTGAAGTGGGAATGTAATATCATATTTTCAAGAAGTTTAGCAGCCTCCCCAATAGGAGCTCATACGCGTTTCCATTTGAGCAAAAACACCGCTCTTCGACGACGGCAACGAGAACGCCAAAAAAGCAACTCTGCCGCATTACCCTTTTTTGTACATTTCTTATTACCGTCAATGCACGACTTCGACTTAAAATTGCCCAATTTCACGTTTTATGGAGGGTGTAAAGACAGACGACGACGAGCTTTCTTTTCTCTTTCTGAACTTTGATATCACAGGCTCTTAGGAGTTTAACAACAGGAGAGTTCGCCTATGTTGACAAAGACTGGAAGTTGGTATAATCAAGATGAATTTTAGAATTACGCGAAGCCACTTCGTACTAAAGATAACTTTTTCGCTGCTGAGGGTAGGCGGGTGGGTTGGGTCTCTACACAGGCTACTGTTGTGAGCTGACATGCGAATAAGATTTAATTCAAAAAATATTCAGATACCTATCCCCTCCTCGTGCAATGAAAGTATCGGAACGAAAATTCTCAAGGAATTTTACAAAAAATGTGCATTAGCCCGCAGTTAATGCGAGCAGTGGCTATACACACATATTAATATGACAAGCATATTTCCAAAACTGAGGGAAAAGGAGTTAAACTTTTTTTTAATAAGTTAATTATTAATATAGTTTATGTACAAAAAGCTTAACCAGATAAAGCTTTAGAGAGCATATATCAAGAAATGCAAACAAAGAAGCCGAAATATCAGTATATTTCATGTATTTTGTCAATCAACATTGAGAACCATATTTAATAGTCATTTTCTTCTGAAAGTTTTCAGAGTAAAACACCTGGAGCATCTGGAGTAAAATAGCATTAAAAATGAATTTGTAAGGTAAACTATTGCAAATTTTAACAACTTTTCCTGAAAAATACTTTATTTGAATATTTATAGCCCTCAGCAACTTTCAGTAAAAAATCATGAGCTTTTGAAACTTAATATCTTTTCGTTTAGTGGTAGTGACGAATATTAGATTGAGGAGAATATATTAGCTTATACGGACTGGGAGGTGATAAAACGGTAGAGCCATCGAATGGAAGAAAATTAGAAGAAACTGAATAAGAAAAGAAAACAACTCTTTATTTGATTGTTAAGGCTTAGCACGAAAGTACTAATTGAGACCGGACACCTAATAAATTTCACGTCTTCTATACTGAAGACGGGAGGGCACTTTACGTGTTCATCCGAGCCACGAGAAGGTCTGGCCGTTTGCAACACTTTCACTCAGTTATTTCAAGACTCGCAGTATTGGTCCGGTCTATAGGATCTACCTCGCGGCCTCCCGTTCTGCAGCAAAGTGCTCTGCCAAGTTAGCTAATGGCCTACCAAGGTACTGAAAAGGTACTGCGTGAGATCTGCCGGACTGCAATGAGCCTATAAAGAACTCAAGGCATGCGTTATTGGAGAAGAAAAAGGAATTCCATGCTGCCAAATTAATAAATAAGGCTGGATAGGTGTCCTTTATATGTTAGAGTGGTACAGAATGTGATATAGTGTTAGTAGCAAAATAACGCCAAAATGTTTTACCTATTTGCAATATTACATTTCCAATGAGATTTTCATGAATGAGCACCCTTACATATATTTCGTGACTTTTTTTGTGTGTTTTAAGGAGATGTAGCCGGTCCAGGTATATGGTGAAAATTACTTTGAAATCAATTTGGTAATCTAAAGCTTTTCTGACGTCGCGCGATAAATGACAAAGCTTAAGATTTTAGTTTACATGGCAATCTTTATTTCTGAAAACATGAGTCTCTAAAAATACGTTCTGCTGTATTTCTCTCTATTTTGGTTCATTCCATCGGGACTGATCACAGGAAAAAAATTGTTGGATAGAAAGTACGTACTACTTCGCCAAGCAGGCGCAAAACAAAAGTGTTGTAAAGTATCCGTTGTGGGAAAAAATATCATTTTTCACTATTTCCAAGAAAATTCTGTTCGATTATTACGTAGATCCGCTCTTAAAAGTCATCTTACTAATTACATATTTGTGGCTTTACGTGGGTTTGGCAATTTTTCCATGAAAGAATAAGAGTAAGAATTATGCAGGTCTTGGAAGGCTGCCTGCTGAGGTGGAAAACCTCTGTTTTCATCAGCATAATTCTTCATATCTTACTCAGCCTTATCCGGAGCCCATGATCGGCTCCTAGGCCTTATTCAATAGGGCTCATTAGTTAAATTAAATCGAGATGTGTGTGCTGGAAGTTCACACAGCTGACTGCAATTCAAACTCTTCTGGACTTTAGTGTCTCTGAGATCAGTTAAAGTTCTTCTGAGATAACATTTCATGAATAAATTATGAAGACTTCGTCGTTTGGTGATAAATTAGCCTTTTCAAGTTAACATGTATTTCACCTTCTTGTTCTCGATGATTATACAAAATTGATGCAGAGTTACAGGCGACGCATAAACGCCTGGAAGTGGAGAAAGAAGCCCGTTGAACCACAG
>OZ037781.1:15816481-15896481 GCA_964035525.1 Porites cylindrica | reverse complement strand
ATTTGAAATCGGAGTAGCTGAAAAAGAGAGTAGTGCAAAATCACCTTTCGTTGAGATCGGTCAGAGAGGAAATGTACGAACGGATGGTGATTTAAATAAAAGAAGGATTTATGATTTAAGCGAACTATTTTGTGCCCCACAAGTTCGGTACAGGAAAAGATAATATGCCTCAAATAGCCTCGTAGAGACTCAGCTCTTGGCAAGTTTCCATATGCGAGCTGAATATTAGTCCGAGAAAAGTTTTACGCAAACTTATAAGAGTTTGTGTGGACACGCTTAGTTGGTGCCTCTCTAAGTTGGGGGGGGGGGGGTAATCAACAAAGATTTATAAGGGGAGGTAACTGATGAATCCATCATTATGGCATCGAACAAAAGGAACAAGAGGGGTTGAATATCAATTACTGTATAATGTTGCCCTGTAAAGTTTCTATTTGCAGTTTCTTCCAGCTGAGTCCGAAAATCGGATCCGCGATCGATTTTTGACTACTGACGTTGATTCAATCGTAAACAGACTACTAGCTGCTTAAAAACGTTTTACCGCGGTTTCCATTGCTTTACAGTGAATAAGTATTTTTTAATAGGAAACCATTAGCTTAAAATTGCTTATCAATTTATCTGCTCTGAATCATAAAACCTTTGGCTTATAAGAGCCATACCGCGGCAACAGCTCAAAATATTTTAGGTCTTTTGTTAAACGGATAGCGCACACATTGCTCAAGACCTCGCAACTTGAAATCTTTTGATGATTTTCTGGCATGTATTCATACTTTTTTTGAATAGTCTTGAATAATATTTCAGTTAATAAAATGTAAGAAAACCGAAGATTTGTCGATCGGTAATAAATAGCCCTATTATGTTAAAAAATATCTAGCTCAGCCTTTTTTTTTTTCTGCTAATAGTCTCCAAAGTAAGTTGACTAGAGGTGTCTTATTAACGTTCTAGCTTTAATTTTCTGCCAAATGTAATAAATAAGGCTGGATAGGTGTTTCCATGTGGGGGTGTGCTTTATATGTGGTAAAGTATATATAGAGTGGTATAGAACTTGATATAGCATAGCAATAACGCCAAAATGTTTTACTTATTTGCGATATGTTATTTCCACGAGAGATTTTGTTCAATGAGCTCCCTTAGATATATCTGACTTTTGTGTGTGTTCTATGGAGATCTAACCGGTCCGGGCATATGTACACGTCCAGGTGTATTTCTTTATATGGCAATCTTCTCTGAAAATGAATTCTGCTGTATTTGCTCCCTATTTCTCATTCTATTTGGATTGAGAAAAAAAAAATAGTTGGATAGAAAGCATGTATACTACTTCGCCAAGCAGACGTAAAACAAAAGTGATGAAAAGTATCCGTTAGAGGAAAAAAAAATCATTTTTCACTCTTTCCGATTAGACGCCTGGTTGATTATTACGTAGATCCGCTCTGAAGGTTGATTGGCAACCTTGATGCATTGCACGCCGCGAACACCATTCCCGAATTTCGTGTTACACGAAATTTCTGATAGTAGTAAAAGGCTTTCGTTATCGTCTTATTTAAAAGCAATACTGTTCATATTTTTCATTTGCCTATTGTAAATACGTTCCCTGTTTATCCTTTCATATTTTTCTTATAGTGTTTTGTACATGGGTTTGCCGCTGTCGAACGGATAGCCAAAACGGCTAAGGCTATCCGTAACTTCATCCGTTCGAACCGTGTACTGTGCCTTTATAGGCGAACTGTGCAACCATTTGACAGCAAAAAACAACGAGGACGCGACCACGGATGACTATTTTGTCTGTATGCGAAAAAGCTTGCCAAAAGTGTTGACCAGTCAGAGTGCGCCATTCGCACAAGCACGATTTCAAAAAAGAAACAAACGGCCGCGTTGCATCATGGTTGGCAATGAGCCATTAAACGTCATTACATAATTATTACATATTTGTGGCTTTAGGTGGGTTTGGCAAATTTTCAATAGGAAAGAATTAGAATAATTATGCAGGTCTTGCAGGATGCCTGCTGAGGTGGATAATATCCTCTTTCATCAGCATAATTCTTCATATCTTACTCTGCGTTATTCAATAACTGTTTAGTAGAACTCCAGACTATATATATATATTAAATCGAGATGAGTGTGCTGGAAGTTCACATTGCCAACTGCAATCCAAAATCTTCTAAAAAAAAAAGTGGTGTTTAAAGTTCCCTTGAGATAACATTTCATGAATAAAATAATTATGAAGACTTGTCTTTTGGTGATAAATTAGCCTTTTTAGGTCAACATGTATTTCACTTTCATGTTCTCGATAATAACAAAAAAAACTTCCCGAAATAATCCGTAAAAATAGGAAATCTTGGTGTGGAGCACTAGGCTTCTTCTTTAAGTTAATCGTAAATTGTAAATATATTTTAAATGCGATATTATTTTTAATTTGTTTGAAAAAAAAAAACTTAATTAGCCGTCTAAAAGAACCGCAAGTGCGAATGTCAGACCCCCGTTAAGATAAAGCTCTTGGCGGATGAATAGATAAAGTCCAGAAATTGGCAGACAAAAGAAGATGATTATGCAAATGGCCCAACGTAAAGACTCAGCTCTGGGGGAACAGTTTTCATCATACGCGTTCTGATACTGGGAGAGAAGCTTTATCGAAACTTGTAGAACTTTGTGTGGTCACCGCACGTCTAGTTGGTGCCTCTCTAAGGGACAGGAATACTCTTCCCGGAGGGAGGGGGGAGGGGGGAGGAGGGAGTTACCCAACAAAGATAGTTGATACCGGGCAGGAACCTTGTACGGGGACGCTACGACCCGAGGTCTCTCCCCTTACCCCTTTATACACCACTTTTGTCAGAAATGGCACCCCTTTCACATACCTAGTTTAGAACTTTGCCAGATAGTTTTTAATTGCCGTAAATACACTTTCTTAAAAATATGAATAAAATACAAAACCAAAACGATTTCTCGACTATTTCACAGGCATTTGAAAGACATTAAATGAATCTCATAGCCCTTTAATTGGGCCTTTTTATAAACTTCAACTAGTAAAATTCCTACCCTTTCATATACATGAAGCCTAATCCTTTATAGGGACCGGAGTACCCCCGGGTAGTCGGGTGCCTCTCTGAAGGGCACCAATGTGGAACATCCGTCATGATTGAGCTTGCTGCAAAAGAGAGAATTCATTACTCGAGGAACTCCTAAAATTAAAGAAACAGATGTTAATGCTTATTCTATTTTTTTTTAAAGTTTCAGAACTCGCAGTTCAAGCTCTGTATGATGTCCCTGGCACTTTTCACAATTTGTCTTATATCCCAGATGCATGGAAGTGAGGCTGTTGGTGGGCAATGCAAAACTTCAGAGAGATCAGTACCTGGTAAAGCTCTCAAGGGTCACACCTTCAGAGAGTTTGCAGCGAGGGCCATTGTTGAGTGCCAGAACACTTGCGAAAGAGACCCCAGGTGTGCGAGTTACAATTTTTATATTCCGGGCAAAGTGTGTGAGCTTAACAGCCATACCAGGGAGGAGAGGCCTGATCATTTTGTGACGGATGAACTGAGATTCTACATGAAACGTGAAGGTATGAACTACGTAAAACTTTCTACACCAAACACACTCTCAATTGGATCCCTCGATTCTCCTTATGAGTTTGTCCAGCTGGCGGGGCTAATCTTGAGTGCAATTTTACCGGACCGAGTTTTCACGAGGTTTTGCGAGATACGCAATTCCAAACGAAACCAGTTGGATTACTCATGAGCCGATATATATGTTGTCAGTAGTATATCGAAAGAAAGTCGTCCTTGTATTCTGCGGATCGATGGCGTACTTGATTAAGAAATAACTCACATTTTCCTTATGCTGTCTGATTTATATCATTAGATGAAGATGAGTGCTTGAAGACGCCACCAGTTTGTGACGTCAACGCAAACTGCAAGAACACGCTTGGCTCCTACCTTTGTTCTTGTAAAGAGGGTTTTACGGGTGACGGTAATACCTGTCAAGGTAAATGATAATAAAAACATTGATTGCACGAAAACGTTAGTGATAAGTATGACCTTTTTAATGCCATTATTTGAAATGGTTTGCTGAGTTCGCAGGAACGCAGTGGTATCACCTTTTTGTTCTCTGTTGCTTTATCTTCAACAATTTGACCACAATTGAGGCTAGTGGGACTACGTTTGTCACGGGCTGCCCACTTTATAAAACAGGCGGACATTTTGTAGTGTCAAAAGAAATAACCATTAACGATTACGCTTTTCTCTGTCGCTGTCGCAGTTTCGTCGTTTGTCGCTATTTTGCTGTCCTCTGTCGCTTTTTCAAGGCCACCTCGCTTCAGTGTCGAAATCTTGCCTAACAGGGCCTCAATATAGTAGCCAAAACAAGTGTAATCAACGGAGACGCACCTAAGGGTGGGGCTGCACAAAACACTACTGTTGTATGGGCCTGAGTACCCTGCGAGCAGAGGCCCTTCGATCTTCCTAGTTTTTGTATGCGCCTAATAACACTGCATTGCCAGAAAAACTGCGCACGGACAAGTGGTTAAAGCCTATTTCTTGCCACTTTCATTTAGTCTCTAGCTAGCCTAAATTATATGTGTTTTCTTGGCCTAAGTAAGAGTAAGTTAGCGATACAAGTACAAATCTACCGCAAACCATGCTAAGCACTCAAGCTGAGCTCTGTCGAAATAATTCTGATGCGTGCGTTTTCATGATAAGTTGAACGATAGAACTTAATAGAGCTTAGAGTGCGAACTTCAAATCTAGAGTCGAACTCGAACTCGAATGCTGCGAAAAGGATTACGTAATTATTTTTGCGTTTTCATATTAAGGATCTCTTCGATAAAACGTAAAGGAAGAAATCGAAATCGGGGTCGAACTCGAACGGGGCGGACTCAAAAGGGGGGAAATCGGCAGATTCCAAACTGGAGAGCTAAAAGCTATCGAAATCAAGGAAGCAAAAACTCTATGGATCAAGTTCATCCAGAAGATTTTGAAATAATATATAGATTTAGCCAGGGCTAAAAGCGAGGCTCCCATTAATAAATTATAATTTAAATCAAACAATAAACTTGTATTCCACAATTCAGTTAACTTTAGAGCACATTCGTGTGACTTTTCAGGGAAAGGCTAAGTGATTTTACAAAAAATAATTTGAGTTGACACATGAGCCCGTGGTATGGTCATGGGATACTGGTCAGTGGCTATCCTGTTTTGACACCTGTCAATTGACCATATTGTGAATGTCCAATGTAAAAGATGTGGACTTGGCAAGACACGCATGAGACTCCCCTCCCTTCCTTTTGATAGTTTCTCCTACCCCACCCGTACAATCCATAGACGCGTACGTACGTACGCTCGGTCAATCACGCTATTAAATGTGAAACCTAGACGAATACTGTAAGCTCATCTTTAATTCTGTCCGACTCCGTCCGCTGTTTTGAAAATTTTTGATCACTGGGGCGATGTTTTGATTTGTTTGTTGATAAACACAAGCGCGCCTTCTCATTGGTTGAAAAGTGCCGCGTGACCAGTTGGCCCTGTCCTTAAATTAAGGGATATTCCGGACTGTATACTGGTCTACATTATTATGGCCCTATTCATATTTAAGCTGAAAGTTCAATGAAAAGGTTTGGGTATGTCTCTTTACCTGCGTCACTGTCAGAGCCATCCATTTGGAACTGGTAAAAAATATGACTGCTGAGCAGTTCCTGCTCGCACTCAGACGATTTATAGCAAGAAGAGGAGAACCTACACAGATTGTACTAGATAATGCCCCACAATTTAAGCTCGCGAAAACTGCCATTGATAAAGCCTGGAAGGAAACAATTTCACGCCACGAGGTGCAAAGTTACACTGCCAACCAAGGAATTGAATGGAACTTTATAGTGGAACTGGCCCCTTGGATGGGTGGGTTTTATGAGCGACTAGTTGGCACTGTTAATGGAGCTCTCAAGAAATCAATTAGCAAAATCTGCCTGACCGAGAAGAAGCTTGAAACCTTTCTAGCAGAGGCTGTTATTAATTAATTCTCGTCCACTTGTTTACGTCGTTGAGGACTTCGGTTAGGGATTTTCGCTTACTCCAGCGGACTTCTTAGGTCTCAATCCCAAGTCAGGGATTCCGGTAATCGAGATCCATGGCCCTCATGATCCAGAGTATGAAAAGAACAGCTCAACTGATAAATTAGTAGAGATTTGGGGTAAAGGTCTGCAACACCTGAATTCACTTTGGAAAGTCTGGAAAGATGATTACTTACTTAACCTCCGAGAAAGTGGTACTAAACTGCAGCTGTGTAGTCGATGTCTGATAGTGGTTACCCACGCTTCTGGAATCTCAATTTGGGGAGTGTGAAAATAAGAAGATATCGTTAATTTTTTTGTACGCGCCTAATAAGCCTGCGTTACCAGGAAAACTGCGTATGGCCTACTCTGACGTGTCACACGTCTCCACCCCCTCATCCATGGGTAGCGCGTCTCTTGCCCCCGCGCCCTTCACAGGCTATGGGGTGGAGACGAATGACAATTCAGACTGCATGTGGACATTAACGTCCATCCGGGGATTAATAAAGGAGGAATGCAGAGAAAACACAGTTTCCTTTTTTGGGTAAGTAGTGAAGGACATTAAACGAACAAACCCTTAGTTTTTTCCACAGACAATTGAAGAAATCATTCGGAAAAAAATAATGTTCATCTAAATAGATCAATGCATTCTATTTACCATTTTGCAGACATCAACGAGTGTGAGGCTAGAAAGCATCACTGCGACTCCAATGCTTTCTGTAACAACACTAAAGGCTCTTACAATTGTACATGCAAACAAGGATTTACCGGAAACGGCGTTAACTGCACAGGTAAAATAAGGGATGCAAAATCCCTCAGCTGATAGCACTGAATAACCTGATAGGAAAGCATTTCTATTCAATAAATATTTTCGAGATGCATTAAGGTGTATGCTACATCTTTAGGGATTTCTTTAAGTAGTTCCAACATGATAGCATCTGACAGGCCGCTTGTGAACAGGCTTACTTGTCCTCGGAGCCTGGAACAGGCTAGTCCGAGTTAAGGGTTACGGTATACAGTGAAATCTGTACTTAAGCGGACACCCTCTATTAAGCGGACAGTAGCCGAAGTTCCCAAATTTGTTTTCCTTCTTTTTTTAAAATGGAACATTTATTAAGCGAAAGCCTCTATTAAGCGGACGCGGACACCTAAAAAGTACCTGAAAGGGTCATTTCTATTGTTGCTAACCTGTACTAAACGGACACTTCTAATTAATTTCCACCACCTAACATGCCGGACATAGGAAATGCGAAAGATTGCCTCGAATTGCCACCTTCAAATTTTTCGATTTTTATTTTAATAAACGTGACTTGACGAACTTATTTGATTAGTTGCACCGTACGGTATTGTTTTCTATTCCGTTTTGTTTCTTCAAATTTGAGTTGCAATCTATTTTTATGGTACTATGATCAATTGGTTCTTTTTGATAAAGAAATTAATGAAAACTTATATCCTCATTGTTTCTGGGGGTATTCTAAACGTTTCCACTGACGTTACCTATGGAAACCTGTATTAGGCGGACACCCCGTATTAAGCGGACACTACAGCATTCCTCGAGGGTGTCCGCTTAATACAGGTTTCACGATATGGACCCTTACTCACAACTTTACATTTTTGTGAGGTCATCAGGACGAACGAAAGCGCACCAGGGGACAGTTAAGGGGGCAGAATATTGCTTTATGGAAAGAACAAAAAGAGCGCGCATGGCCTTCCTAGTTTACTTGGCAACGGAGGTAAAGGGGACCTTAAATACTCCTTTCCCCCTCATCTCACACACAGATTTTAGCTACACACGCAATTTTGTGTTACAAGAGTACAGTTGAAAAACTTTTTACTTTTTTCATGACAAAACAAATGAAACAATGATTGTCTGTTCTTGGTTCAAAAATATTGTGATTCACAGACTGACATGTCTATGCACTAGGCGTTGTTTTGAGACAATTCAGTGGGATCGCTTGGCTGTTGTTTGCTTGATAGCTTTAAGCGAGCAACTTCAGTAGTAGAGGAGGGATGTTTTACTCCTTTTCTTTGCGGGGGAATCCCATTAACTTTCGGGGAATAAATTAACGCAGATGACGTCATGCATCTCATTAAGATAGCATGATGTCATAGTCTAAATTAATGCCATGGCGTCACGCATGCCGTTAAGATAGGATGATGTCATAGTTTATTTTTAGCTGGCTGACGTCATGCATGTCATATAGATAGGATGATGTCATAGTTTATTTTTAGCTGGCAAGGAGCAAGTGACGTCAGAATTTCCTAGAGGTGACGTCATCAAAAAATGTTGAGATCATAATTCGTGATCTAATATGTATGATCCAATCAGTCTAGTTATTCCTCAACAGACGCACGTATAATTAAGAATTGTTCATAGTAGAACTACACTTTTGTTAAATAGGTTATTATATTCTTAATAGGTTATAGGTTATTCGCTTTACCTTTGCAAGCCTTGCCATCGCCAGCAAACCCCTCCTTACATGAACATACGTAAGATCCTTCACTATTCCGACAGACAGCATTTATATCACAGATGGAAGAAAAGACACTGCATTCGTCAATATCTGGGCAAATTGAAATACTTGAGATAAGGAAAAAACTCTGTATAATAATAAACGACACAGGACTAAATTTGAAAGAAGTTAGTAGTAGAGGAGGGATGTTTTACTCCTTTTCTTTGCGGGAGAATTCCATTAACTTTCGGGGGAATAAATTAACGCAGATGTCGTCATGCATCTCATTAAGATAGCATGATGTCATAGTCTAAATTAATGCCCATGACGTCACGCATGCCGTTAAGATAGGGTGATGTCATAGTTTATTTTTAGCTGGCTGACGTCATGCATGTCATATAGATAGGATGATGTCATAGTTAATTTGTAGCTGGCAAGGAGCAAATGACGTCAGAATTTCCTAGAGTTGACGTCATCAAAAAATGTTGAGATCATAATCTATAAACAGAAAAGTGATTTTTATATAATTAGCTATTTGCTATAGTCTTCTAATTAGATATTGTTTGCTCTAGTCTTCTGATTGGATATTGTAGAAACTGTTATGTGTTCAAAATAAAAGCGGGCAAATTTTGAACGTGTTATCCTTGCAGATTATACTAAATGAAATATCTTTAATGATTAAATTATTTTTACTAAAAATCGGTTATAAACAAAACCAAGACGCGGAGGTTAACTGAAAAATCTTTACTTCAAAAGAAGGGAAAAGGAGGTTAAGCGAATGCGAAATCGTACTAATTTTTCAGGCAAAACATGAAAACGAGGTCGAAGCGAAGCGAAAAACTGCTTATCAAGCAAAAATGTCAATCTTTGTTTACTTGACTCTGTAGAAAGTATTGCACAGGGTATAAAAATTCTATAGAAAACAACAGGTGGTTCTAAAGTAAACCCTAACTCTTTTGGTTCTTAAATCAACTCCATTCTTGTTCCTAATGAGTGGAAAGTCTATTTATAAAAAGAGGGAATAAGAGATGCGATCCCCTAGTAACACATGTCTTCTTATTTAGCGCTAAGTATCGGATATATAACAAAACACACACACATACAAAAAGTGGAGCTGAAAACTCTCTATTTCAATTTTGACTCACCATTACGAAAGCGTTTTCTCCGTTCCATCTCGAGGAAACGACTAACTATTGAAATCTCAGCGCTTGATGAGCTTATGGTTTTGTCAATTTACGCGCCGTTAGCGTTAGTCAGTTAATTATGCGGGCTAACAAGCCTAAAGTTGAATACAAATTAGTTCATCTCTACAGCTAGACCCAAGGGAACACCTTGACTTATTATTGTAAAAGCACAAACAATTGATAACTTAACAAGGATCAATTTAAACACGCGACAAATAAATTGACAAGACAAGAGATACAGTTTTAAAAACTTTATTGAAAACCAGTGACAAAAAGAGTCCAATAAACAGCGATTTGGAAGGGATGGAAATTAATCATCTTCTTCGCCCATGGAGTACTTGTAAGGTCTAACTCGAAATTTCTTATGCCGATAAGAAGATGTACAGCTCAGGGTTTATAAGCAAACGGACGCATAAACAAGTAAACAGCAAAAAGAAAACTCAAGCGGTCCTATAAATATAGGAATATACAAACTAACATCAGGTCAAACTGACTGGCTTGCCCTACAAGCTTGACAAGCTGGGGGGATCAAACACGCGAATTTACTAATAATAACAACTGAATTGCAACAATTAAAGTTACGATAAAACTTGTATCATTTACTCAAGAAAAACTTGCTGTTTCACCAGAAAGCCCCATCTCGGACTAAATTGTTCACAGTTCATGTTTAGGTGCGATGAATTTATAAGTGCGAGAATATTTAGGAACTATAAGCCTGATAAGTTATTGGTAACTCTTAAGCTCGTCCCCAGGGTCCTCCAGTGTCGCCAACGAGTTGTCTGTTCCTAAAGTCCGTATTCCCGGATGAGCCACAGAGCCAGACCTCCGCAGTCGCTTGGCGGATGTTGATTCCTGACAGTCAAGTTCGTATTTGAGATTGATGTGTACTTCTCTGATTGATGAATAAGTAAGTGTTGGTCAAGTCCTTGAGTGAAGAATTCTGGAAATATCGCAAGGGCAATGCCTATGTGTTGAACATTTAACTTACTGATGGGTTTTTTTTGCCCACATAATCTTCTTTCCAGATGAGCTTGTTGAAGTTTTTTTCCTTGGAGGAGATGTTTCTCCCACCCACCACTAACAATCGGTCCGCACCGAATCCTTTCATTAACTTTCTCTTCTCCTGTTCGGCATCAAAACTCGCGCTTGTCAAGCTTTTGTTCACTTTCCTCTCTGACGAGGACAGAAATTTGGTATTTCTCTGGCATCCTTCGCATTCCTTAGTAGAATGGTTACACTGACTTGATGGAATGCACATTCTGTGAAGGCGAATCTTCTTTTGATCGATCGATATAGAATATTTGCTATCTGGAGATGACCCCGGCCGGAGAAACTGGAGCTGGTGCAACCTAGTTAAGAAGCTGTATGCTTTATAATAACACTATCAAAACTACTTTTGCATGTTTTATTTCTTCTGCCCAAAAAAGTGTCTTGTGATTGGCCGAACCATAGGCTAGGAGTTAGTTGCATTTTTGTAGTCCTTCATGGTTCTTCAGTTCTTAATCTTAAACGAAAGTACTATGTTAACAGAACCTGATTACGAATTCTTCATGATCACGTACGCTTAGCACACCAATGAATACTTAATCGGGTTTTTCTTAATTGCTTTTGTTTGATTCAGTATTATGCTATTATTGTTTTGTAAATTAAATTGTAAAACCCTGATTGAAAGAGGCACGCAGAGGTCGTGAGATCCTTTGTCTTATTTGGTTTACTCAACAGATCAACGAAAATTTTTTTTACAAGAAAGCTGGTTAATACAGCCAGTGTTCATTCCTTCCGGTGAGAATAACCAAAACCTGAACACAAAATGAATTTATCCATGCCGAATATGATCGCTGCCATGAAACGGAAAATGTTATTGGAAAAAATGGTAAATAGGTTTTGAGATCGAATACTTTATTCTTGGTTCTTCATCCTCGCTTTCATCACCAGAACTTTCACTTTCTTCATGTTCACTCTCGTGTTCTTCTTCAACCAAATCTATCTTTCTCTTCATTTTGATGAGTACCCGTGACAGACCGTTGCTTCAAATGAGTAACTTATAGTTTCGTTTCCTCTTTTATAGCATCAAAAATCCTAGGCTTGTAACAGCAGGTACCAATAGGTCTTGAATAAAACCATCACCCTCTTGTACAAGGATTCGCTTCTTTGTTTTGTAAGGTACATTTGTTTCTGCTAGGTTTACTAGAGCATCCTTATATGGCAACACGTTCCGCTTATTTTCTTCGGGGATAAGAATGTATTCCTTAAGTATATTGTATAAGACTTGGACTAATGCATGTAATTGTTTTGGACTGGCTGTCCGTAAAAGAAACTGTCGCTGATGAGCTGGACAAACAGCTAAGAATTGAAGAAAACCACGATTGTTCTTGACAACTTGAGACATTGCGACAAACTGAACTTATGATAGTAGTTTGCAGTCTTTTATTGACCGTCGTGGAGAAAAACAATGGAAATGTGATGGCGGTGGTGGTGGTGGAGGGAAAACAATAGAATGAGGAGGAGGAGGAGGTGGAAAAGCAATAGAAATGAGGAGGAGGGGGAAAAGCAATAGAAATGAGGAGGAGGAGGAGGAGGAAAAACAATAGAAATGAGGAGGAGGAGGAGGAGGAGGAGGGAAAAGCAATAGAAATGTGATGGTGGTGGTAGTGGTGGTTTTAGGGGAGGAAAACAATAGAATTTTGTGGCCTGAAAACCTATATAAATGTGCAACATTGTACCTCTTTTTCAGTCTCCATTTTGCTCCTGAGGAGTTAACATGAGTTGGCTCTGTTCTGTCTGCGAAAAATCCTTTAGTAGAAAAGATAATATGCAAAGGCACGTGATGTCTAAACACCACAATGGTGGTCTCACACCATTTCAAACAGTTCCAATATTTTCACAGAAATGTCAGCGGTTTCGCTTCGAGCACCCTTTCACCTCCATGATTGCCGGAATGACCGGGTCGGGAAAAACGGCCTGGGTTCGATCGCTATTGCAACAAGCTTCAGAGACAATTTACCCTCCCCCGGAGAGGATCGTCTGGTGTTATTCACAATGGCAGCCTGCGTATACACAAATGTTAATCGCCATGCCAAACATTGAATTCGTCAAGGGAATTCCTAGGGCTTTGTAGCAGGATTCCTATTTTGACGTGAACAAACGGAATTTGATCGTGTTTGATGATCAGATGATTGACGCCAGTAAAGACAAGCGAATTGTGAACCTCTTTACTCGTGGTTCTCATCATCGCAATCTGAGCGTGATTTATATCGTGCAGAATCTATTTCATCAGGGGAAAGGTAGCCGCAGCATAAGCCTAAACAGCCATTATCTGGTGTTATTCAAGAATCCACGAGACAAATTGCAAATCCTGACTCTGGCGAAGCAAATGTATCCCAGGCAGACTGATTTCTTTTTAAATCAGTACGAGGAGGCTGTAAAAAGATCTTTTGGTTACCTGCTGATTGATCTGAAAACTACTACCCAAGATAATTGTCGACTGCGAACAAACGTCCTGCCCAGTGAAGAAGGTTTTAACCAAGCAGGGTTTCAAGAAAATATTCCTCAAGAGCTTTTAAAATATCTAAAGCAGCAAACTCTTCCACCTGTCCCACTTCTTCCAGCTATGCAAGAAATACAGGGCAACATGGATGACGTGCTTTCTCGAAACGATCTTCGGGACGATGAAAAAGCTAAACGATACTTTCAGTTGCAAAACAGATACCTGGCTTTTAAAGAACAATTAAATACAAGAACACGACCGGAAGAAATAATCAGCACTGTTCCAGACTTAACATCAAGGACACAAGATTCTTCGACAGCAACGACAGCATTCTCGACTCCCCTCAACCCCGTTAATGTAACACGTGAATTAACACAAGTGGCTATCTCTCAAAAACCTGACAAAGAAAGCCTCACCCCTCCACCACCCTTAAATCCTGCTTTCCTGACCCCTCCTACCACAGTAGAAACCCCATCACCACAAGGCCCGAAGCGCAAGAGGCGTCGGATTCAATTTCTAAATTATTTGGATGATCATAACTCTCATGGCAAACAGCTGAAGAAACGTCGGCATAAGAAATTTCGAGTTAGACCTTACAAGTACTCCATGGGCGAAGAAGATGATTAATTTCCATCCCTTCCAAATCGCTGTTTATTGGACTCTTTTTGTCACTGGTTTTCAATAAAGTTTTTAAAACTGTATCTCTTGTCTTGTCAATTTATTTGTCGCGTGTTTAAATTGATCCTTGTTAAGTTATCAATTGTTTGTGCTTTTACAATAATAAGTCAAGGTGTTCCCTTGGGTCTAGCTGTAGAGATGAACTAATTTGTATTCAACTTTAGGCTTGTTAGCCCGCATAATTAACTGACTAACGCTAACGGCGCGTAAATTGACAAAACCATAAGCTCATCAAGCGCTGAGATTTCAATAGTTAGTCGTTTCCTCGAGATGGAACGGAGAAAACGCTTTCGTAATGGTGAGTCAAAATTGAAATAGAGAGTTTTCAGCTCCACTTTTTGTATGTGTGTGTGTTTTGTTATATATCCGATACTTAGCGCTAAATAAGAAGACATGTGTTACTAGGGGATCGCATCTCTTATTCCCTCTTTTTATAAATAGACTTTCCACTCATTAGGAACAAGAATGGAGTTGATTTAAGAACCAAAAGAGTTAGGGTTTACTTTAGAACCACCTGTTGTTTTCTATAGAATTTTTATACCCTGTGCAATACTTTCTACAGAGTCAAGTAAACAAAGATTGACATTTTTGCTTGATAAGCAGTTTTTCGCTTCGCTTCGACCTCGTTTTCATGTTTTGCCTGAAAAATTAGTACGATTTCGCATTCGCTTAACCTCTTTTTCCCTTCTTTTGAAGTAAAGATTTTTCAGTTAACCTCCGCGTCTTGGTTTTGTTTATAACCGATTTTTAGTAAAAATAATTTAATCATTAAAGATATTTCATTTAGTATAATCTGCAAGGATAACACGTTCAAAATTTGCCCGCTTTTATTTTGAACACATAACAGTTTCTACAATATCCAATCAGAAGACTAGAGCAAACAATATCTAATTAGAAGACTATAGCAAATAGCTAATTATATAAAAATCACTTTTCTGTTTATAGATTATGATCTCAACATTTTTTGATGACGTCAACTCTAGGAAATTCTGACGTCATTTGCTCCTTGCCAGCTACAAATTAACTATGACATCATCCTATCTATATGACATGCATGACGTCAGCCAGCTAAAAATAAACTATGACATCACCCTATCTTAACGGCATGCGTGACGTCATGGGCATTAATTTAGACTATGACATCATGCTATCTTAATGAGATGCATGACGACATCTGCGTTAATTTATTCCCCCGAAAGTTAATGGAATTCTCCCGCAAAGAAAAGGAGTAAAACATCCCTCCTCTACTACTAACTTCTTTCAAATTTAGTCCTGTGTCGTTTATTATTATACAGAGTTTTTTCCTTATCTCAAGTATTTCAATTTGCCCAGATATTGACGAATGCAGTGTCTTTTCTTCCAGCTGTGATATAAATGCTGTCTGTCGGAATAGTGAAGGATCTTACGTATGTTCATGTAAGGAGGGGTTTGCTGGCGATGGCAAGGCTTGCAAAGGTAAAGCGAATAACCTATAACCTATTAAGAATATAATAACCTATTTAACAAAAGTGTAGTTCTACTATGAACAATTCTTAATTATACGTGCGTCTGTTGAGGAATAACTAGACTGATTGGATCATACATATTAGATCACGAATTGAGAGGAAAAACAAGGAGAAGGAAAAATCAATGTAGGGATATGGTAGATGGGTTGAAAGGATTTGCAAAACATTTAAGAAGAAAACAAAACTAACTATCTGGAAACATTTCAAACATGTCTGAAAGTGTTTTGTCTGAAATCGAGACGCTCATTGACAGATTATCTATAGAAGACGAGTGGGAGTGTTTCGTCTGATATTCATCCCAGCACTGGCTGCTTGTGTTCAAAAACGGATGGCAGAATCTCGTGTGATATCCAGACACTCAGAGGTGATATACCGAACAGATGAAGGAGCGTTTCGTCTGAAATCAGGACAAAATGAAGAGTGAAACACGAATCACCAATGGGAGTGCTTCATCCAATATCTGGCCACCAGTGGAAATATACAAAACGCGACTGGGAGTGTTTCAACTGATACCAAGACAGAGAGAAGTTTTTTAAAAGAGTTGCGACCCATTTTCCCCGTCGATCTCGATGTTTCGGAATATTGGTTGAAACACGTCATTTATAGAAGGCGCGTTTTGATATAGTTCCTCAGCTCTATTTAGACAAATTTTAGAGTTTTAGACAAATTCACTCTTCGAAGTTCGAAAAATGCTATAACGATCAATATTCCATTTCTTTCTTTCTCCTCCATGTGTTGTTAACGAGTTTCAGAGACGCCACCTAGAATTTATAAAATTACTGTTAATCGTGTGTTTGATTTTGCTGTCTTTAAATAATATAAGTAGGCATACATTTCGTCATATTTTTTAAATGCAATAAGATGAAAATAATCTGTAGCTACTTTCCTCCAGCTTATGAAACCGTTGGATGTTATAAGGACACCGCAAATCGATCAATCTCAAGTTTAGAAGGACAGGACCCAATTTTAGATGGACCATTCACGGAACGAGAAAACGCCATTTCCAAGTGCGCGTCGGCTGCCATCAAAGCGGGTTTCATTATTTTTGCAATCCAGGATGGTGGTCAATGTTTCTCTAGTGCCACAGCACCGCAAACGTTTGACAAATATGGAGAATCAAATGACTGTCAGTCTGATGGGGAAGGAGGAGGGATGGCCAATCACGTTTATTACATCAAAGGTACGATATAAAAGGAGCATTGCCATATATGGGCTATATAGGTTTATTGTTCATCCAAAATACTTCGCCGTCTCTAATTGGCTCAAATCTTCCGGCCATTTTTCATAAGCAACTGGCGCTTACCATATTTGGAAGATGCGAGCAATTTATCATCGATTCGATGGTATATTTAAGTTTTTCGATGGTATATTTGCCTGAAATCGAGGCTGCTTAAGTGATAGTAAACTAATAAATGGCGTTCTCGGCTTTCCAAAAAACCAAAGACTAAGTTTTCAACAAAGTGTACGAGGATTTATGCTCACTTTACTAGAACTAAGAAATATTTTGAATGAATAATAAAACAATTATTGAATTGGGCTTTTGCATGATGTCAAGAATTATGCTGATCTCGGAGGCTGTTATCCACCTCGGTCAAAAACATTCTTCTCGACCTGCATAATTATTCACATCAACCTCAGCCTCATTCAATAATGATGTTTAATGTACCACTCTGAGGGTTGTGGTTCCAAGCAGTTTAGCCTTGGATGGGGTCATAGAGTTCAGGGCGTTTTGGTCTAGAAGGAGGTATCATTTTCCAGGAAACTGAACAAATGGTTGATGATTTTAGTCTGGACTTGGAAACTGCGAATTGACACCCAAAAGGTGAAATTCGAAAATTCAAATTTACTGACAACTCAGTTTAATAGCAAAAGCGTCGACCTCGGTATTGTCTGGAAATAGCGACTCAAGGATGGGAAGGGATTTTGGGAGTTTTAATAGTCAGGTATAGGGTAACAAAAGTCAGCTAAACTAGATCTGGTCAAGAGTCAAGACAGGATCTCTTGATCTGCTATAGACTGTATATATCCCCAGTATATCCCCCGATCTAAAGTAGCACCTTAGGATTTGCAAACTGCAACAATCATCGATTTTGAGATAAATACTAGCGATAAAAAATCACGACGTTTCGACCTCTCCGAGGTCATTTTCAAGTGTATAAAAGTTCTCTAAATTAGCATAAATAAATTAAAAACAAGTTATAATAGATAAAAATGTGGTGAACGCTAAAATATGATAAAATATGTAAAAATGTAAAAAGTGCTAAAAATATTTATAAAGTCAAAAAACAATGGAAATAAATATTTTATCACATTTTAGCGTTCACCACATTTTTATCTATTATAACTTGTTTTTAACTTATTTATGCTAATTTAGAGAACTTATATACACTTGAAAATGTCCTCGAAACGTCGAAACGTCGTGATTTTTTATCGCTAATATTTATCTCAAAATCGATTTCTAAGAAGCAACAATCATCGTATGGAATTAACCCATTCGCTCCTGGAGATTTTGCCGAAAAGTTTTCTGGTCACTGTCGTGTTATAAAGAGCTAAAACTTACCACAGACCGGTTTACAGGTCGTACACTTCACGGCCTTCTGATCCAGATGCAAAATATCAGCTTGCGAAGTTCGGGCATGCTCAGAAAGCAAAATTTCCCTTCTTTTTTCGCTTTTCTCGCCTCATTTTTTTTCTCTTGCTGGGCATTTAGTAGGCTTCATTTTGGTGAGAAGAGTTTCCTGGAAAGCTTTTAAGATCTTAGGATTAGGTGAATGGAAAGGTAGGTGGGCAATGGAACAAGATTTTCGTGGAGATTTTCAGGTCTATGTTACATGGTTCTTTGCCTGTTTCTCCGGTGTCCTTGACTGAATTGTGCTCATTCTGGTATAGTTTGAAAGATCTCTTCACTCTGCACAAGTTAGCGGACAAAGTTGTCCTTGACCGTTAAAACTGATGATGTCACAAGGGGTAGAAAGGACGTGGATCCGCACGGGCGGTTAAGGGTGGTTCAGGGGCGAATGGGTTACGCAGTAGGAGAGAATTTCTCGATACAACCAGAGTTGCACTGAACAATTGAAATCGCAGGATGGTAGCTGAGAAACAAGATCTCAAACATGCTGCAGAACCTGATCGTCAAAAGTTGGATAGCGCTTTCCACCTGAAAAATTGATATTCGGTGGATGAGTAACACGAGAACCAATTGTGCGCTATACTTTGGATAGTAATGTATCCACTGGATAGCACTTTCTACCCTTTGGACGGCAACTGGGACCAGATGTCTTTCTGTATAACGGCAAAAGTTTTGCTTACCGTATTTATTCGATTAACCGCCCAGGAGCGCTTATTAATTTTTGGACCTTGAGAGTGGGCGCTTGTTCGAGGTGAGCGCTTATTCGAGGCTGGGCGCTTATTAAATTTTCACCATTTTCAACAAGTGTAGTATGTTTATTTTGCAACAAAACAATAAATGGTAATAACGAAATGCGAACATGTAACAAAGCAAAGTTTCTGTGAACTACCCCTACTCTTAAGAAAACTTCGTCTTCGGGGAAGTCTCTTTATGTTAGCACTTATTCAATCTCATTGTAACCCAAGTGGGTGGAGTGAGGGTGGGCGCTTATTAACTTTTTCCGCCTTTAGGATGGGCGCTTATTTGAGGTGTGCGCTAATTCGAGGTTGGCCGCTTATTCGAATAAATACAGTATGTCAAAAGAAAAGTAGCGAATTAAATAAAACCTGAACACGTGTGGACGGGGCCTAATTACGCGGGATGACGTAGTCAGCCAGCGTAATAAATTCGGTTGCGCATTCCTTTCGTATTTTTGGTTATTAATTAGTATCAATTCAAAATGTTATTTCTGACGAATGAGCCCGCGAAGAAGGCAGAAATAAATATTTTGACGGCACGAGATACAACAGGGCCTGGGTACTAGGCCGGATGCACCATGGGTAGCCATATCGGGGGTATATAAGGCTGCGTATATCACGTGTTCGTCATCTAGGCTTACGAACCAACCTCTCCTTGGTTTTTCTTAACGTTCTTATCGGCTCTTTCTTGCGTTATATCCATCAGCAAAGACGAAGTGTCCGATCTCATTGAGGAGAATAACAATCAGTTAATGGACTCGTTTAAAGTTTTGTTAACAGAAACCGTTGGTCAAATCAAGCGCGCTAATGAATATTTGCCCGAGCAGCAGATGAAGGAAATTAACAAACTAAAGTATAACGAACCACGTAAGTTCAAGAAGAAGGCCAACGAAAACTAGTTTTAAAGGATCCACAGTGCAGAATTTTGCGGCCGTGTAGCGTACTAGGCCCGTAGGAAGAAGAAGACCACTCAAAAACAGATCCTCGCCAGTGGGAACGCCGGCGTCCACCTCAACTTCACATATGCAACCCCAGCCTCATGTCAAACGTTCCTGTTTTAATTTTCGCCTTCTCGACGACCCAGTGTCGGGACCTGTTTTGCCCGTGGAAAGCGTTCCTGTTACCCGACGATGGACAAGCCAAACATCCCAAACTCCCAAATGGCTAAATGAAGGACAACAATCAGGTGCAGTCTATTCTAATTTAGTACTGAATTTTTTAGGCGGCAAGCCGTAATATGGATCAGGATTGTCTCGATATTATACCAGTTTCTTCTTACGTTCACCCCGCTAGTTTTAGACGCGGTTTAGAGCTCTGAGTGTAACGTTGATATTTCTATTCTGCCTTCAGTTTGGGGAAGATTTTTCACAGTTATCTATTTCTGGCATACTTTGCTAGTTTCTCTGTTCATTTTGAATGTTTTTAGTCTTAGTTACAAATTCCCTTCTTCCAGCTTTTTATGTTTTTTTTTCACAAATCCTACAATGCCTCTGCACGTGTTTACAGTTCTTTTTGTCCGTAGCTGTTAATGAGCTTCCCAGCCTCAACCTCCTTTTAAAAATTTTTGCATTCCTATATCATTTACCCGCTTTCTGTTTGACGCGCCGCTCCGGCTAACAAAGGTTAATTCTGGATTTTAGGCACGTTTGCACTTTTTTCTTCAAACAGAAATTCAAGTGCGAAGACTTGTCCCTGGCCACTTATATTTTTGATATGGGTTTTTATTTATTCATATTTTACCTCTAGTGCGGTTATCGTAATTTTCCCTGATCACCAGTATTTCCTTGCGTTCACCTGGGATCTCGGCACCTGGGTTTTTAGGTATTTTCTACTTTGCGCGCTTCCCTTTGGGTTCTTGTCAGCCTCCCTCAAACCGCTTCAGAAATCTAGAAGAAGCCAAGGTATCCCTATTGCCATTTTTCTTGACTATGGTCTAGCTATAGGAGGAGGAGCCTATCGCGTTCAGGCCTTAATTTACAGTTTGCGGGCTGTCCATGCCGACTTGCTTTAGTCTCGCTTTGTTCGAATTCCTATGAGGAAAAGTCCCTGTGGGAGCCCGTTCGAATTTTCTAGTGGCTTCGCGTTCATCTCAACATAACATTCTGGATGGAAGTATTAGAGCCACGGATAAACGCATTGCTAAATTGTCTCGCGACCTGGCGGCTTTGTCTTCATATTAGTCGTCCACCACAGTCCACGTTATACGCGTCCCGTGTGTAGCCGCCCATAGTATTCCCCTCTCGAGTAGCGTGGGATCCGTCGCGTGCATTATGGCCCGATTTCTTTTCTCAGTTGTTTACTCAGCTGTTTCCTGGGATAGCTAGGTTTTCCTGTCCGTTGATTCTTTGTATGAAATTGAATTTTGGTCGAATTATGTTAGCCTCTCTACGGCAAAATTTATCGAGGGGTTCCAGTTCGCTTCCAGTGAGAGTAAGCTCCGGCTTCTCCGATGCTTCCGATTCAGCCTGCGGCGTTTAAGTGGAGTCTGAACCTGAGTTGATTTTTTATCAGAATTGATCGGAAAGTGTCCGTAGATCGACTTGAAGAGAGCTCAAAGCGGTTTGTCTTGCCTTACTAGCCTTCGCGAGCCCTTCATCTAATTCCAAGGGTTTTTGGTATTCTGACAACCAGAACGTCGAATCCATTCTCCGCGACGGCAGCAGGAAATGCGATCTCAAAGAATTTAGCCCTAGTTGCTTTTCAAATTTGCTCCCATCATTGTATTTCGTTCGAGGTCAAGTGGATCCCTAGGGACCTGAACGCTAGTGCGGTCTGTATCTGCAAGCTCTTTGACTTCGATGGTTACGGCCTCAACGATTTTGTTTTGCTAGGGCTAAATCACCTCTTAGGTCCTTACATTATTGACAGGTTCGCCTGTAGTTACAACGGCGAGTTGCCTTGGCTTAACTCTTTATTTTTTCAGCCAGGCTGTTAGGCTGTTTATGCCTTCGCTCAAATTGGGGATAGGACAACAACTGGCTTGGCCCACCTGTTTGCCTCATTGTCAGAGTCATGTATATCAGACACATTGGGCTCTGCGCGCTCACGGGAGCCCTTATTCCTCACGTATGGAAGTCAGCTTTTTTCTGAAATGTTTCTACTAGAGATGGAGTGCATTGGAATAGTTTTGTTGTGGACTGGGTTTTATTGCTTAAGTTCCAGGGATTATTTGTTCCAGGGAAGGTCCGTAATTCCCTTTTCAGAACCAGGCCTTTATTTTTTGGCGTCATAGCGCTTCGAGTTTATTTTCGGCGCCCCACACCTCCCTCGTCCCTGGCGGGCTTCTGCTCTACGCCGCCTGACGGAAAGTGTTGCCTGTGCCTCTACACGCGTGTTATGCGTACCTTTAGGTTTGGACCCATTAGGTTTTTGCATGTAGCCTTTTGACCCCCCACTTCCCTTTTCCGGTGTTTTTTCTTTTTTATTGCGTGACCCTCACATTTTCTTTTGTATTTTCGATTACTTTTCAGATATATTCCGCTCTGGTTTCTAGCGCGGGCCCCAGAATTTTCCACCAGAGGGTTGAACCCTGAGGCTGACAGACAGTCTACAATGCAATCGACGGTTCTCTCCTCAAAGGCAGTTAGTACGACAGTGGTGTACCTTCGTGCTTCTCGCAAGTAAAAATGTTTTGCTTCCAGTAAGCTTCATTCCTGGGCCTGTCCTGCCAGTCCCTGCCATGTTGCCTTGTATTTGCAACACCTCATTGAAGAGTCGCACTCCCCGTGCGTCGTAGACTCGGATATTTATGGTATTAAACGGGTTCATACCATGGCGGGTATCCCCTCTCCCAGGGATAACTCGATTATTGAAGGGGCTAGGTGTGTTTTCAAAACGATTTTAGGTTTGATGAGGTCTCCATAATTAGGGGGTATTATATTTTCTTTCATGAGGGTTTCATGATCATTAAGGTTCTCAAAAGCAAGAACGACCAACTTTGTAAGGACGATGACTCGAAGTGATTTTTTCGGAAATGTTTGGCCCTGCTTGTCCTGTCAAGCTTCTAGAGAGGTTCCTTGCTCTTTTTTCCATCCCCTTTAGCTCCGGGGATCTCATTTTTGCCCCATGTTTCGCGGGAACAACTCTTTTTAGTTAGTTTCCCAGAACGAGCCTATCAGCTATACCACAATTAGAGAGGCTTTTCGCAAGGACCTGAGAATTGTCGGGGTTGACTCTTCCACTTTTGGTTTATATTCCTTGCGTTCGCTGCTTATAATGGGGTTTGTGACAGTGTGTTTCAGTGGCTCGGCCGCTGAAAGTCCGTTCTAGCCAAGGACGCCTACCGATGATGACCTAGAAAAAAGGCTTTCAGTTTCCAAGTTTCTTGGGCTCTAGGACCTTTCATTTGTCATTTCGCCCAATACTTTGTCACTCTACGTACTTTGTAGGGTTGGTTCTCGCCAAGCCGTCCCAAAATAAACTTATTTGCCATTACGTTTTGTCTGTTGATGTTGTGTAGTGGAGTCAAAATATGTTATTTCTGACGAATGAGCCCGCGAAGAAGGCAGAAATAAATATTTTGACGGCACGAGATACAACAGGGCCTGGGTACTAGGCCGGATGCACCATGGGTAGCCATATCGGGGGTATATAAGGCTGCGTATATCACGTGTTCGTCATCTAGGCTTACGAACCAACCTCTCCTTGGTTTTTCTTAAATTTTTGTTTTATTTATTTTTAGGAGCAACATATTCTCGATTACATTGTAAAGTCCCGTAGGAAGGGCTTTGAGCTTGAGCCTTGGTTCCTACCCAGATTTCCTGCCCGCATTTTTTCCCTTCGGGGTTTTTTTGGGCAGGTTTTTTCTGGCCTCCGTCTGACCGCATTTACTTCAGTTTGTAAGCGGTAGCTCAGCTCTGCTAGTTTTCAGCCTTTTTCCCGTTTCTTATTTTATGTACTTGTACACTAGTTATCTCAGTTTTACACCTTCTCCTTTACTTGATATATTTAGTTTCCATGTATGCTTAGGTCAGCTGTCCCGGAACCGCTCTTTAGGAGGCGACGTAAGTTTCGTTTGACGCAGTTAGGCTGCAGGCAATGTTACAGACCTCTAGCCAGGGTCGTTATTCATTGTTTACCCTCAATGTCCCGCCCTAGCCTTTTATGGCAGTCTTACTGGTTATTGGGCTACGTGCCTTGTTGGGTACATTAGTGGAGATAATTCCCAGTTTTCCTGGCACTCAGCCTCTGTGCTCCTAAGTGTTCCCGGTCCCAGTTATACGTTGATCACAGTTTTATTAAATTTCCCCGGCCTAACTGGCACTAAGCCTGCGTGCTTATTTGGGGGATTCAGGTCGAGATCGACCAGTTGTAGCAGTTTTTTCTTTTTGCTTAGCCTCTGTGCTCCTACCGTGTTCCTCGTGCCAGTTATGCGTTGTCTGAGTTTTATTAATTAGTTTCTCTAGCCTAACTGGCAGCCTAACTGGCACTAAGCCTGTGTGCTTATTTGGGGGATTCAGGTCGAGATCGACCAGTTGTAGCAGTTTTTTCTTTTTGCTTAGCCTCTGTGCTCCTACCGTGTTCCTCGTGCCAGTTATGCGTTGTCTGAGTTTTATTAATTAGTTTCTCTAGCCTAACTGGCAGCCTAACTGGCACTAAGCCTGTGTGCTTATTTGGGGGATTCAGGTCGAGATCGACCAGTTGTAGCAGTTTTTTCTTTTTGCTTAGCCTCTGTGCTCCTACCGTGTTCCTCGTGCCAGTTATGCGTTGTCTGAGTTTTATTAATTAGTTTCTCTAGCCTAACTGGCAGCCTAACTGGCACTAAGCCTGTGTGCTTATTTGGGGGATTCAGGTCGAGATCAACCAGTTGTGAGGAGTTTTTTCTTTTTGTTTAGCCTCTGTGCTACTATCGTGTTCCGTGTGCCAGTTATGCGTTGTCTGAGTTTTATTAATTAGTTTCCCCAGAATGACTGGCAGCCTACCTGGCACTAAGCCTGCCTGCTTAAATGGGAGATTCAGGTCAAGAGCGACCATTTGTCGCACGAGTTTTATCTTTTTGTGAAAGCTAGTTTACAAGTGTTGTACATTAGGTATTCACCAGTATTCACCTATTATTGTATTTACATAAATACTTTGTAGGGTTGGTTCTCGCCAAGCCGTCCCAAAATAAACTTATTTGCCATTACGTTTTGTCTGTTGATGTTGTGTAGTGGAGTCAAAATTTCCATTTTTCAGGATATGACAGCGTTGGATGCTACAAAGATACCCTCGATCGAGCAATTCCACCCTTGGAGGGGATGGATCCTATTTTGGACAGAAAGTACAAAGTTCGAAAAAATGCTATTGCCAAGTGTGCGGTAGCTGCTATAAGAGCAGGTTACAGTATGTTTGGTGTTCAGCATGGCGGATGGTGTGTATCCAGTGCTTCAGCTCCCCAGACATTTGACAAATATGGGCAATCTAAAGACTGTGGAGCTGATGGCGAAGGTGGAGCTTGGGCCAATCATGTTTATACTGTAATATAGAGCACCTCTATGGGTACCTGTGTACGTCGTTTTCGTCGCGAAACCCTAAGATCAAAATTTGAATTCTCATTTGTTACCCTATTCATTTCCTACAGAAGTAGTGGCGAGAAGTTGATAAAATATCAAATAAATTAATCTTGTGTGATCATGTCCGTAATCCTCATAACCACTTTGTTTTACAAAGCATTGAATTTTACAAGGAGAAATTTCATGCTGATCACTCTTAGGGCTTAAAGGGTTGTCCTTTAAGATCGTCCTCCAACCAATAACGATCGTCGCGACTTTGATTTCGTCGGAATAGAGGGCCTCAATATAACAGACGCAGAATCGAATGTCTCCCGGCTCCTGGTCGGTTCAAAAGTTTAATAGTACGTACGGTCCACCGCATAATTCACTTTATGTCCGGTTGATACGTATTGGGGAAACCAATTGTGTTATCCACTGGACAGAGTTTAAGACCAGTAGAGAATGATTTGTTAATTAACACATGTAATAAAGAGAGCTTGTAAAAACTCTTGATGATCAAGTTAATAAAACAGTTACTACTTAGTTGATTCCAAATCCGTAAAAAAAATTATCACTCATCACAAAGTTGAGTAAAAATTGTATTACTTCTTTAAATTTCATTTTACCGATACAAACACCAGCCAAAAAAGAATGATTAAAGAGTAAGGAATTTCAGAGTATTCGAATATTATATTTTAACACTTTTTCCTCTCCCCCCTTATTTCATAAGCTTTTTTAGATCTACTCAATACCAAAGTGGTTTCGTAATTCGTGCTTTTTAAATACCCCGCTACCACCCCCCCCCCCCTTTTTCTATTGGCACAACAGAGTGTGTAAACGCAAGCGACCTCTGGACCCTCTTTTAATCAGGCTACTGACATATACACAAGACAAGGGAAAAAAAGGATATTTTTTGTATGATCTTTGAGAGAGGTTTTATTAGTACTTACTATAAAATATCTTCCTGGCTTGGTTCAGTTGACTTTCGATACGGCGGTAAATTTATAATCAATGAGTACATTAAAGCGAGAAAATTCATGTTCTCTTATATCTAGGATCATCGGTCTGCTATTCAATGACCACTGCTTTGCATATAGGATCGTCTGAATTTTGAGCGTACTTCTTTGACCAGTAAATGTAATGCACCCAGATATTCATCGTAGTGAACTTTGTTCGCTAAAAGTGAAAAAAAAAAAATGTGAGGGTCACATGCACCTTAGAGAAAGGAACAAACAAACAAATAATAATAATAATTTAACAGTAATAATTATTCATTGTTATTTTCATAAACACATAATGGGACAAATCATAAGAAAATGCCTAAACGTCATCAAATAACGTTTCTATTAGCATTTCCTTGTTTTAACAGAAAGTAAAATTATTTGATATATAATGAGGCACTGAAGAATGGGCGGTCAATTGCTGTTACAATGAGTAGTAGTAATAATAATAATAATAATAATAATAATAATAATAATAATAATGTAATAGTAATGTAATAATAGTGTACAGTTTTGGTGCATCAATATGGCCGAGGGAAATCAACAACAACATATGCAGTTTACTTTTTCTATAAAAACTCTTTCTTTTCAGTCGAAAACTAGCATATGAGAGTATATACATATCTTCTAATACTTGAGATGGTTATACCGCTGAAAATCAAGAGGAGAGACTTTTTTTCAACGAGACAGCATTCCTATTTCGGTGTCACGAACTGTGAAAACTCGGAAGTTCAAATTGCTGTATTTTCGAAATGAAACATGCTACGGGAATGGAAACTTGTGCAAAGATTTATTTTTTGTTTATCTTCATCCTAGTGTAAATAAGAATTCGTAAAACTTCGCCATTTTGACTTTACAATTTGATGACGTCACTGTGAAAACCATCTATAGCCGGCATCTTCGCAGCGAGAAAAAAACCGCTGGCACCCTGTATTTGGCCGTATTTTTACAATACTTGCGTAAACAGTCAATAGACCATTTTCGATATACTAAAATTCATACCTGGCTCTCAGGTTTGGGGGAACAAGACAAAAGGAATGTATTATTCATTTTTGAGCCTGAATTTTAATATATCGGAAATGGTCTATTGAGCATCACCAGCTATCGTTCAATGTTTCCGATAATTTTAAATTTATTGCCATGCATTAGTCAATGCTGTAGACAAAAGCCATCCCTATCATGCACTTGTAGTGCGAGATTTGCGACAAAATATTTTAAGGCTTTATTACTGGCGTACAAGTTCTCAAAGACCTTTATAATTAGCAGTTAATAAAACTTAGGAGGTATTGCCCTACAAAATCTTGGCGGGCTCTCTTAAGTCGATCATTATGATGGCTGCCTAAGGGAGAAGGCTGGTTCATTAATCCTGTGTTTTGATTGGTAGCTTTGGCGGACACGATGGACCAATCTTCCTTGATTCTGCTCGCTTATTTCCAAGAGTCCATTGGAGGAATCGTGTCCAACTAACAGCTTTCATATTTTTGGCTATTCTTTTCATTCTCATGTTTTTTCATTTGTCACTCATTTACTTTTTTTCTTTTTTCTTCTTTTCGTGTACTCTAATTAGTGTAGCCAGCTCACTGCTGTTCTTGATAAGTATACTATTATTAGTATACTAAATTCTCAATTCGGTTTCAAGGTCCTTCGTTTTTCAACTCGCTAAGTCGGGAAATTCAAAACAGTGAAAGTATCAGTTTGTTTGGCATAAGACTTAAAAAATTCCTTATTTCTTAGTTAAATTGACTCTTTGTTGAGCTACACACCTTTTCTTTTCTTTTTTTCTCTCTTTTTTATTTTTTTTCTTTAAAAAATGAATCCAAATTTTCATTCAGTACCCTTAACTTGTATGGTTTACCCTATAGCTCCAGGAAGCCTATAGTTTATAAGCCCCCGGATTCTATATAGGCTTCCTTGCCTTTACCACATTTAATCTTGTAAATAACTTAATTGGACTATTGTATATTATCTTTAATGTATTTCTGTATACTGTTGTTGTATTTCTGGTTAATGGCAAATAAATGAATGAATGAATGAATGAATGAATGAATGAATGAATGAATGAATGAATACTGTACAGTATGTGGTCCTTGGTCCGCGTCTAAAAGTCATTAACTTGAATATCTTACCCGAATCTTCACGTAACGAGCTGAAATACTCCCTGAAGATAGTTTTTATGTTCTTTTCGATAACCCTGAAGTTTCAAGTTCCAGACATAAATATTTTGCTTGGAGTTCGAAAACAGGCGACCGTTTTCGATGGTCCTTGGTTCGTGAATGTGGTCCTTGGTCCGCGTCTCAGGTAAGCAGCCCAAAAAAAACCTTAAAATGTTATAGTTTCCACAGGAAAACGTCATTTTCACAAATTTCATGTATTTTTTTTCTTTTTTGATGCAATTAAGCTAAAGTTTTTTTTCGGAAGATGCTGTGAGTATAAAATAATCTGCTCTTCTTTCAAAGACTTCAGACAACAGTCTCCTCGAGTCTCCCACACGAGCGTCGCGAGCGGTTTTCAGCGCGGTCGAAAATAATTACCAAAACCTCTGTATGTATTCGAGGTATCAAAAAAAGAGAACTTGTAGACATGTATACGGACGATTTTCAAAACATTCTTCGAGAACAAAGGCCGTAGCTTTTTATTTTGCGAAGTTTTATTCAACCAGGTCATAGGTCGCTGACCAAGGACCTTTAAGCGAAATTTGGTGATATTTTTCAAGAGTCGATAAAACAAAAAATTCAGAGTCTACAGGAATATCCTTCCAACAGCAGAAAAAAGTTGATCTGAAAACCTGTTCTGCAAAAAGGCACGTCTTCCCGCTGCGTTTTATTTATTCGCAGGCTAAGTAAACATGACCATGTAATTTACGGTACCGCAAAAATCCAAAACTTTAATTTCGCACCTTCACCCACAGCAAGAAAGCCGAAACTTCGTCATATGAAAGAATGGTAATCAGTAAATTACGATATCTTTCATTATTCAACGTATTTTTTTTCTCGACGAAATATTTTATCGTTTTCGGAAAAGGTGCGGACCAAGGGCATCGCGGACTTGCGCGGACTAAGGACCACATACTGTATAAGTCATGCACTGTTTCAGTTACTAACTGGACTCATGAAGTATCGTACTATTCGTGGAGCTGTTATTAAAGGTGATGAATTTTTAAACAGTGGAGAATTTTCCAAAAATGGAAAAAAACTTGCTGACTTAAGTCATATTTAAGAATTCAAATCGTTAGTTAGAAATAAACTAAGTTGTACTAAGATTATTTCAAAGCATGCAGTCGAGATTCCAGTTTACAGTCGGGAAAGTGAGTGAAATTCGGCTGAAAATAGCTCACCAAAGGTGTCATGATCAGGGCATGTGGCATTTAAGTTAGGACGGTTCTAATGAGACCAGCGAAATTGGTTATTGTGCGACCTTCAGGGTAGAGGGTGGTGTGAACTGACTAGTCACTTGAACAAACGAAGCTCGTTGCCAAAATTATTTATCAGTTTCGATAGTTGTATAATTTTAGAATTATGCAAAAATCAAGTACCCTATTTAACAGAATTCATAAACTTGCCACTGGCCATAGGACAATCGGTTATGATAATCTAATCTCCTAGGAAAAGTTATATTAAATTGATATTACCCATCTTATAGTATGACTAAGGACAACATAATACTTTTGATCTACTTTTACTGCATATTAGAATTTAATCCCATGTTTATAAGGTTGCAACATCACCTTGTAATGATGATGAATGCTTTTGTCTTAATGAATCCAGTTAGTTTTACCAGCGTGGATCTCACCCACGGTTAGTCTGGCGGGTACGGAAAAAGGAACTCTTACGGGTTTGTCACACTGGGAGAAGTCCAACCACCTTCCTAATTCGAGATTATAAATAGGTGTGAATTATATCACCTTTGATTTTCGAACTCCCGACTTTTCAAACCAATTTCACTTCTGAGGCAGGGTATGGGTGATTTGGTTTGTGTAAGAATTTTTTTCTCTCAAACCTCCGGACATACAACGGTATGAGATTTTATTCCAGCCGCCATTACACGCGCTGAGATACACAATTCTTTTTTCAGTGCAGGATACTTTTTCTCCAGGTATTTCCTTGCAAGATATATTTTCTCCCCCGAAATATGTTTCAAATCACCCATACCCCTCCCCACCCTCCATCCCCTTCAAAACCTTCCAAACTTTGGAACTTTTCAAATGGTCGGCCCCGTAATACCTTTGGGAACACTTCCAAAGATTTCACTTTTTCCCGTCAAAATAAAGAATGGCTGGCTCCGTTTGTGAGTTCAGTGGTCATGTTTTGGCTGAAAAATCAGGTCATTGCTAATAGCCCAGGTTCGATATATCAAAATTCGAACATACAGCCATGGCTTTAGGGACAAAATTGCAAAGTTTTCACAACTCCATTGTCTCGCAATTTCCAGTCGAGACTTGAGCACAAAGAAAACCAAACCAGATATTTAAATGATGAATTTAAAATTCAAACAATGAATTTTGGCGGGGATCGTACGCCA
Source organism: Porites cylindrica (assembly GCA_964035525.1). Lineage (NCBI taxonomy): Eukaryota > Metazoa > Cnidaria > Anthozoa > Scleractinia > Poritidae > Porites > Porites cylindrica. Next base: position 15,865,788 of record OZ037781.1, on the reverse strand, counting down.
TAGATTTTTTTAAAATTATTATTATTATTATGATTATTAATATTATTATTATTATTTTATTTCGGACACACAAACAATTACAATACATTACATTTACAATTCATTACAATAAATTCTAACAGCTTCAAATTCATTTTATAATAAAGAAAACATGAAAGCATATATGAAAATTTCCTTTTTCTTTTTTTTCTTTATGTACTTTTGGTTTCTCAGAATCCAGGGGTAGCTATGCGCTACTTCCGAAGGGTTTATTTTTTCGCTCGACAGTAAGAAAGGACTGGCACCGTTTGTGAGCAAAGTAAAGCCAGGAAACACAGGAAGGGCAGATTACAGGAGTTCACAATATGGTCCACATTTTGGCGATGATGTCATTATTGAAAATAATGCCGACAGTAACCGCTACTCAAAAGCACGCTTGGGCTATTACTACTCTGTTCCACCTGCATTGCTGCGAAAGCACTTAATCCTGGCCGGGAATGGGCGCTTCTCACCTGATGAGGTGGAGGTATTTTATCTTGACCCGTTCCGCTAAATGCAAGATAACACAAACTATCATATTTATTACTATTGAATCTGAGAGCGAAGCATCGCGTTTGATATAACTTTAAACTTCCTATTATGAACAGAAAAAAATGGTTGATTTATTGTCTTGTAACACGTGACTATACGCGCGCGTTATCCTCGCGTGTACCGGTATAAAATGATTACAACACTCGCCGGGATTGATTGCCCAAAGGCAAATCAACCATAAAAGTTCTGAAGCAAATGATAAATGTCCAACGTTCTACGCAACTGACAAAAGTGACGCACGAAACTCCTTAAAATTCAAGCTCAGTGTTCGTAAGTGTCCTCAAACAGGCTAGAAATTCGGATGCATGCACTGCAAGTCAACTCTTAACACAAAATAAGACTTAAAACTGATACACTAAATGTACTTGAATAACAACAATCTCAAATAGTCAACGTTTAAAGAATGTCTAAGAATGGTTCACTTCCAGTGGTATGAGATGTTGAACTGCACTTCTGTTTCCCCTCAGTAACAGAATGAATTTCAACACGTAAGCAGTAACTCGCAGCAATTTCAACTTGGACCCATATCCTTCAACGTCCATTATTTCTTCCAGATTCTCATACAGTGTTCTATTGAGCGCTGCTGTTGCTAGTAATTGTGTTAAGGCAGGTGTGTGCTTGACTAATTCTTCAGAAGTGGTGTTAGGTGCTGATATAGAAGGTGTCTCGGGCCACAAATTTGAAGGCTCCCTTAAGAAGGTCGGTCCAGACCACCACAATTCCCTTTCAACAAGATCCTTCCCAGAGTAACCTCTTGAGGGTATGTCGGCTGGGTTCATGTTCCCAGGACAAGATCTCCACTTCTCTGTCTGTCAGTTTACGGATCACGTCCACCCTATGCTGAACGTACTGCTTCCACGGCCCGTGGTTCTTGATCCAACAGAGTGTGGTGAATAGGTCTACCCAATCGTACACATCTACTTCAAATGGCAGTGACTTGAACTCATTGCAAACTGTGTCTACTAGTTTTGATAAAATGTAAGTACCTATGAGTTCTAATCTTGGGATTGATTGTTTCTTCAGTGGTGCAAGCTTTGTTTTGGAGGCAATGAGCTGCACGTCAACATCTCCAGCTTCATACACTGTACGCAGATAGACAACCGCTGCAATGGCTTGTTCAGGTGCACCACTGAACCCATGGAGTTGGCGACAAACTGGCTTCTTCTCTCTCACGAAGTAACACCTGGGGATATTTAATTTGGCTAAGGATGAAAACTCATCGAAGAGATGGTTCCGTTTTGCTAATATTGCTCCTTCCAAACGGTCATCCCAGTTCACTTTATCAACACAGAGTTTCTGAAACCATATTTTCATGTTCACGACGAAGAGGCTTAACAAACCAAGTGGATCAAACAGTTTGGCTGAAAGCTTAAGCACTGATCTTTTCGTTGGGGGCAGAGACTTTAGATACTCCATGACACTGACAAATTCAAATCGTAACTGATCACTCATAGGGTCCCAGTTCAATCCAAGGATCTTCACCTCTGACTTTTCATCGTCTTTCATTTCCTCGCTGATCCTTTGCCTTACAATGCTTGAATTCGCTTTTCATTTGCGAAGCTTGAAACTTCACTCTTTCATGATGGCCTTTGCCCTTTGATAAACATGAATAGCAGATTCATCATCACTGCCTCCACCCGGGAATTCATCAACATACGATGAATTAGCTAGCAATTCCGATACTTGTGGTTCTGGTTCCTTGTAATGTGATAAATGATGCTCAATTGTTCCATTCAGAATTGCCGGACTCGAAGTCAGTCCAAATACAAGCCTACGAAACCAGTACTGCACAATCTCTGGTCTCTCCTCCTTAACGTTCTTAAACCACAGAAATCCTCAATTGGTCACGGTCAGCCGGATTAACTGAAATTTGATGAAATGCTTTCTCAATGTCAGCTGTCAGTCCTACAGGATAACTTCTGAACTTACCCAGTACTTCAAATACATGTGGAGTTAAATTTGGGCCCTTTTCTAAACAGTCATTCAACGAGTAGTGATTCTTGTCCCCTCTTGCTGAGCCATCAAGTACGATACGCAGCTTTTGTAGTCTCCCTGTCTTCTCTCAAAACTCCATGATGTGGTAGAAAATGAGCACCCTCGAGATCTTCCTCCTCTTTAGGGACCAACTCTATAATCCCAGCTTCTAATTTTGCCTTGAAAATGAAATGCTGTCATACTTCTGAAGTAACTTCTCATCTTTCTTCAAACGTGCTTTCAAACAGTTAAGTCTGGCGACACGCAGATCAAAGTTTTCTGACTGCTTACATGTTTTTTCTCTCCTAGGAAGGTCAACATCATATCTTCCTTCATCCTTGTCAGACTTAATGAATCTTAAAAACTGCTCATCTTCATTTACCTTGCTTGATGTCTCAGTAATCCCAGCTGATTCAACGTCCCAAAACAGGTTTAAACTATTCGCTAGTTATGTAGCCTGGTTTTGGCTCTCCATGAAGTCATATGGTTTCTGAACAATTAGATTTGATGTGGTGAAGTGGAAAGCTCCACTGTCCCCCTTTTTAGGCCCAGACACGAGCCATCCAAATTTGCTACTAAGTGCCCCCAATTTGTCATCTCCACGAGCAACCTCCCCTGTAATTATATCCCAGTAGTAGTCTGAGCCTATCTATATTGTCCTGACTGTCCATGTTACCTGAAATGCAGTCTGCTAGGTCTAAATCTAGCAAATAGGGTACACTTTTTTATTTACATTTTTTTATTTTATTTTCATTGTGTTTTAAAGTATGGATTTTATAATTGGCGGTGTCACCAGATGCATATAACTTATTTTTAACTTTAATGGATTTTCTTATACCTTTGGCAATCCATGGTTTAGAGAGTTGTTTTGCTTTGCCGTTTGAAATTGTTTTCATAGGTGCATGTTTATTTATTAATTTGTGAAAGTTGTTATAAAAAGAAGAAAATACATTGTCCGCATTACACGGTTTTTTATTTAAGAGTGCATTCCAGTCCACATTAGAGAGATCAGCGTTAAAACTGTCCCTAGAGAATCTAGAAAAGTCCCGCTCTTTCGACTTTTTTATCTTAATTTTATCCGTTATAGATTTCAAAATACAGAATTGCGAAAATATTTCCACAAGCCACAACTTGATCAGGATTATTAATAAAGATGTTGTCAGTTAGGGTGGCGGAGGTAGAGCGAACACGTGTTGATTTGTCGATTGAGGGAAAGAGAAAACAACTTTGAAGGGATGACAAAAAGTCGTGACTATACGACGATGATGCGCATTTTAGAAGGTCAATGTTGAAGTCACCCATGATTACAATGTGTTTCCCAGAGGACGCAAGTTTTTCAATAGTCTCATCGAAATATGATTGAAAGATTTCAGGCGAGTTATGCTGCCTATAAAATATTCCACAAATAACATTTTTTCTTATTCACAAGGTGTTCATGGAGTGAAACCTTTGAAGGTACAGGTAAACAGATAGCCTCAAAACTCAATGCAGATATGTTTACATCCTCGCCATGTTTTCTTTGTAAACGTAACTTGATCAGATCACAATCCCTTTTTGAAAACTTCTCATTGCCAAATGTGTTCAAATTCAGTGTTTCGGTGTTTATGGGTATCATACCCAGTTTCCTCTTCAAATGATTTCTAACGTAAGATCTTTGGCTTCCGCTATCAAGTAATACACGAACAGGTAATAACTTGGTACCATTCTCAACATAAGCATATGTTCTAGCTGTAGCCTAGCTGTTTGCAAAAGTACCTGCACCTTGCTTCTTGCTGTGGATGTTGTTGTGATGTTCTGAGGAGGTTTCTTACTTGCACTAGGCTCTCTATCTTCCTTAGTTTTAGGAGTTTCTGAATTTCCTTGACTTCTTCACATGCAGATGAATAATGTTCACCATTACAAAACAAACAACGAATTCCTGATTCATTACCTGACCTTGCAAGCAGTGAGTTAGCAGTTCCTAGGGAAAATCCTCTTTCGGGTGTAGCAGTTGTTTCAGTCCCTTTCTTTTCTTGTATCTTCATCGTGTCACTCATTTCTCTAGCCTCAACCTCTGCCTGGATCACTTTCAACAGCTCATTTATCTCCCACACATCCTTGGTAGAAACTCTAGCAACATGTAACCTTACTTCAGCTGGCAATCATGACATGACCACTGGTTTGAGGAAACTACCATATTGCTCTACTTTCACTCCTAGAGAGTCTAAACCACGCACATTAATCTTGACTTTGTCATAAATAATTCGCAGCTGACCAGGTTTATACCATGTACAAGTTGGCAACTTGAAAAGCTCATCCATATGAGCTGAAATGATTTGTTGCGTTTTACCAAAACGCTCATGAAAAATTTCAACTGCAGCCTGATAGTTAGATTCTGACAATGTAAGACCTTGAATAGCTCGGGCAGCCTGACCTTCTAACAACGCATGGAGGTAATTAAACTTGTCAACGGAGGAAAGGTCAGCATTCTTATTTACAGCACTGTCAAAACTATCCCAAAATGACTTAAACTTTGTTATCTCACCTTTAAACTTTGGTAACACTAGCTTTGGTAGACGTGGCTTGGTTGTAGACTGACTATTACTTGATTGAGCAGGCGGAATTGGAGGAAGTTCATTTACGGAACTCGGTGATGAAGGTCCGCTATCTTGACTTGTTGTGAAATTAGTTTGAAATGCAGTACTCGGTGATGATCCGGATTGACCGTGATGAATTTGACCCGAATTTTCTGATGAGGCATGTTGGTTATCTTGTAATGGCATAGGAACTTCATTTGGGTTATTGGTGACTGTATGTTCCTCCGTATGAGGATTTTGTGCCGAACCACGTGAAGACGAAGTAGACGAAGAAGCCCCGCCATTCTTTACCCGAGCACGTGCGATGGCGATTTCCCCCTTTGTCTGTAGAATCCTCGAACGGACTTCATCCGCTACCTCAATTTCCTCTTCGATATGATCAACTGAACATATTTTTGTGATCTCCTCTTCGAATCCCGTAAAAGTTGTAAAAGTAAAAGTAAAATTAGCTTTTCATCCAATATTTGCTCAACAACTTTAAAACGGCTCCACATGATATCTTCTAAATCGGTGTGTTCGAGAATAGTTCTCGCTTCGTTTATGTTTTTTGTTACGACGGTTCGATGTCCTCCACGTTTTGCCCGCAGGCGATCCAACTTTTCCTTTTCTTCTCCCATGATAACTAATGAAACGACTCAATGCAATGATGACAAATGAAAACGACTCAAACGAATGCAAAACTCTGCCCCGCGTTGGGCGCAATGTTATGAACAGAAAAAATGGATGATTTATTGTCTTGTAACACGTGACTATACGCGCGCGTTATCCTCGCGTGTGCCGGTATAGAATGATTTTTAATAGGAAGTTAAAATTAAAATTGCTGTTCTATTGTTGTTGTTTTTGGTTTTTGCCGTTTCTTTTAGAATACCTAATATTCGATTGTCTGAAATCTGCTGTTAAAATAGTTCGCCTCCAGTTGTTTATTTTAGGATTTCAATGTAGCTGGGCTATTTAGGGTAAGGGCTTGGGATTTAGCAATACGTGCTACTCAGTAAAACTCTGCAAGTAACTGTTACCAGGTATTTTAAAAAGGCAGCATGCACTGCTCATAACACAAACATTTTAAAATTAGGTACATTTTATAATAACGTTGCAATCGTTCGGGTAACTGATTTAAAAATCACGAGTATGTTAATATAAAGTAGCTAAACTCATATAAATCTCAAGTACAGTGAGACCCGCCAAATTTAACGACCCTTTATATAAAGAAGTCTTCGGCATAACGAAGCACATTTCCTCGCCCCCGGAGTAGTAGTAAAACATATGGAAAAGACTGAACCTCGACATAAAGAAATCTCGTTATGGCGAACATATGTTGCCAGTCCCAAGGCCCTTCGTTATATCAAGGTTCCATTGTAAGACACATTTTAGTTTTCCTCAGACCATAGTTAGTAGAGGAGACTGGTTATGAAAGCCGGCAAACATCAAAGCTGAAACTACGGTGCTGTAGTTTATGTTGGAAGCTCCCTGATGACCGTGCAGTGCACAATCCTTTGTTTTTTGTTCTCAAATTGCAACTGAATAAATTAATGCGATGTTTCTATTGGTCAGTAATTTCAAAATGATAGGAATGCGCGCTATTGAACGTTGTGCACGGTCAGGTCCAAAAAAGCTAACATAAACATATAACAAAGGAGTCTAACGGGTTTCATAACCAATCCACTTTAATATTAATTTAGAATTTGATTTGAATATTTGATTCAGGACCCGAAAAGTTAACGGCACTTTGGAGACTGCCGCGGCAGGATCCCTGCTCTACCGGTACTCAGACTTGTCCCCATTACTGGTGCGACCAGAACAATTCCTGGCCGGCCGGGGACTCGGCCCTAAGCTGACTTCTCGCTTATCTCGTGTCCAGATCTCTTGTTGACGAAGCTGTCAATATGAGATCTGGGGACGAGATAGGCTTCTCACCTGATGCTATAGAGGTTTTCTACATATCTTGCATGACCCATCCCAGTAAAACCTAGTCTGTCCACAGACTTCGTTTTTTTTAGCGTGCGAGCACGGAGTGCGAGAACTAGCACGAAGGACGAGAAAAAGCTCATTTCCCCGTCTCATTAGGCTGTTTATTAGATAAGAATACTAGGGACAAGTCTGCGTAAAATGCTGTTTTCCTAATAAGCATAAACATAATCTCATGAAGGCGTTTATACGTTTCGATCATCTGAAGTCGTTACTTGGTGCATTTACCTTTTCATAAAATGCTTCTGTAGAGTTATTAAGAAGATATAAAACATTTGACAAATTTCATTAGAAAACTTCTAAAACTTTTATAACTTTTAAAAGTTTTTATCCATATGTCCATCCTTGCCATCATAGAAACAGACTACAGGGAAACAGTTTCATTGCCGATAGTACAGTCTTAATCACGAAACTGGACCATGACTTTTTGAAATTCAGTTGATGCGAAGACATTTTCTTAGCTTTTTAAAAAGATTGCAAAGAGAAGGACATAGCCCCTTTAAATTAGCGAGAACATCGATCACGCCGTCCTTCTAAAATTGAACATCTGCGCGGTTCGTCTTCTTACAGTTAATCATAATCAATTTCATCGAAAAAAAATGGTATGGGCTTTTGGGGTTGAAAATGGCGAATAATTCAGTAATTCAGGTAATTCAGGTCGTCAATCGACTTATAAGCTTATTGCAGGCCCCCATAACCCCGAGTCCTGCACACTGAAATAACGCTTCTCTCCTCCTCTGCCCCCTCCACACACCCACTCTTTTTCGGGGTTAATTAAGATAACCTAGACCTCTTATCCTCTACAAGTATGGACGATCAAGGGAGGAAAAATAGGTGTCGATGTATTGTAAGCTTAATGCGGGCCGGTATAAGTAATCAAGTTTATGGGTATTAATAGGAGTTAAAGCAAGGGCTAAATAGTTAGGGACGCTTTACCTGACCTTCTCCTTAAAGGATGAAGATCAAACTTAGACCCTATATCTTAACATTGTTTATACTCATAGTTAATAGCGTTCACTTTACAGGGACTTGGTATAGTGATCTTCACATTAAAGTAACATTTCATGTAGCAATTTTTAAAAAGAAGCTTTCTGCGTAAGATCAGGCAACACGTTTTCTCTTCTTCTGTTCGCTTTAAGCTGATCAAGATATTTCATAAAACCAGACGGCGAGAGATAAAAACAAGCGCTCGCTGATACCAGTCAGTCATTATTTATTTGATTTCTGGAAAGAAGAGTTACACGAGGAGTTACAGAAATGGAGGCAAGAAGCTTCCATAACACCCCGCGCGCCAGAACTCACTCTGTCTTTAGTTCTACCTTCCCAAAAAGAGAGATCTGAGTGCTAAATTAATGACACACTCTACTCTTAGTCTCACCGAAAGGACATGAATAGTGACTGAATACGAGTCTAGGACAGAAGCATTTGCCCTAGCTTGGATTCCGGCAATTGAGAATATTGATTTTGCCGTTTAGGGGCGGGGTGGTACTGCTTGAAGTAGGGTGGTACCACTTGTCAGTAGACTCGCTTCATTCCGACCTCGCTGTTTAACTAGTTACCCTCAATAGTTCCTTGTCTTCTTTGTACTTAACCCTTTAAGCTCCAAAATACACATACAAATTTTCCAGACTGATCTCCATACGTTTCTTTTAAGAATAGTTGAGAGAATTTGGTTTTAAGATCATAGCGTTTTCCCTTTGGTGATCATTTTATTCTTTCTCATAACCTTTACTATTGATGATCTGCTGATGTTGTTAGGAGAAAATTGATGTTGGTCAATCTTGGGACCAAAAGGGTGAAGAATAATAGAATCAAAGTGAAAACAGGAAGCTCATGTGTTTACAAAGAATCTCTTATTTACTCAGTTTATTTATTTATTTATTTATTGCATGTTTTACTTTATGAATCTTTATGACGAATACACTGTAAGTTGCATTCTTAGGATAGATTAAGTATAATGTAGCTGGACTTTTGAAAACATAGCTATCGAAAATTGTAGCCTCTTGATTGAAGACAGCCAAAACGCAAGTTTCTTAATTCTTGCGTCTGATAAGCCATAAAATCATACTAAGAAAGGAAAAGGAGTGGGAATTACGAAAATACAGGGAGGTAGGAGAAATGAAGGCGGAGAAAAGCAAGGACAATGGTTGCACTCTTAGTTTTTATATTGGCTGGAGATACTGTAGTTTTTAAAATAAAAAACTGGCGGAACCACAATATTTGGTCTTTCAAAAATCTAGCTAAAGAATAGACTGAAGTATTTTAAGAATTCCTCGGTAGAATAGCCAAAATATCAAAAGCAATGTTGTATAGATAGATCATGTAATAATCTTGTGCTTTTGACCTCGGTTGTGATAGTCATATGGGATAAGATTGACATTGATTAGCCGCGTTGTTTTTGAAACATTAAGTCACATCACCATTTATTGCCAGCGGTTGGCTCACCTTCTTTGATGACGTCACAATTCAAGCCTTTCAAAAACAACAAGGTCTGTTTTACCAGCACTTCTCTCTTGTCAGTGTAATGATTTTGCAGCCGTGCAGTTATTAAACGTTGAGGTGATCCAAGTTTGTGTGGCATGTAGTGTAGTAATTATTGAAAACAACATGAGTAAAAAAGCGAGATATATGGCAATTTTTTTATCATCTCCTTACTCTCTGTTGATAGCTGTGTCTTCCTTCCTGCCCTAGGCTATTTGCGTTGTCACTAATGAACAAGAAAAGTTTCGTACGATGTTTTCTTGTTGCATGATTGATGTGGGGATGGACGATAGCCGTTCATTGCTTTTCGGATGGTCGTCAGGGGCGTAGCCGGGATTTTTCTATAGGTACGCACAATTTTTCAAACCCTCCTCCCCTCCCCCTTACAACAACGTTCTCATTTAATACTTTATACTGATGAACAGTTACAACTTATAGATATCTCTAGCAACCACAATTTGCCGTCTGTCCTCTTTGAATTTGTATATCCTGCATCTTGCTACCATCTGCGCCCTTCTCTCTGCCTTTTCTCTAAAATGTATCCACCACTCGTCCTTTCTCTGAAAACCGTTGGTGGTACTTGTAGACGTTGTAAAAATAAAACAACTCAAACGGCAGCTTGAAGTTGAGCCCCCTGTCCAAGTTGATTAACAAGCAGCTATAGTTTTCAGAAGTGATAAAATTTCTCAATTTGTCTTTTACTGTTTATCATATTGGTACAAAAAACAGTAACTGCGTGCGAGTGTCCGTATAAAAATAAAACTTTACCCTCAGGCAAAATTTACAAGTGCATTCATTGTTTTGACTGACGTTTGGCTGTTTCTAAATATTCTTAATTACACAAACACTAAACAAATGCGAGGTGGCCATCACCAGGATTCATATTGTGTTTTATGAGGGTGACATCTCACTGCCAGTCGTTTCGAGGGGAGAGTCCCCAGTAGGTTTTTCGGGATCCGGGATTTCCATTATTTGAAACTCGGGATTCGGGATTTGAAAGAAAAATCGGGGCGAGTTTCGAGATTGAAAGTATGCACGGGAGGTGGGATGCCAAAAATAACCCTCGGGATTACGGGATTGCACGAAATTTGGGGTCGGGATTACGGGATTGAAGAACCCTATTGGGGAACCTCCTTTTCCATGGTAGGGCTATGAACGGACGGACATTCACATGAAACCAGGTTATGTAAAAAAAGGGCTCCTTTTAATTTTACATATAAAGAACTCCACCTACCGTCCCTAGCCTACATAACAGGCGTTTTATGAGCCAAGCGAGGTGAACGCGGCATTTTGCGCGCAAAATTCCGCGCTCGTCTCGCTTGGCTCATAAAGAGCCTGTTATGCAGGCTAACCGTCCCAATCCTTGCACAGACAAGGTTTTAAAGACTTCAAAACTATTTTAATGCACTGTATTATAAGCGACAGGTCCAGGCCACATCACTGTTCAGTGTTCCCGGTCTAAATAACAGGTCAAGAGTACTGATAACTGCTCCATCGATAAATTACCAAACCACACAGATTCCCCTCAACAACAACAACAACAACAACAACAAAAATTTTATTGTACCCAAAGCAGAATATTATAGTTATTTACAAGTTGTTAAATTAATCAACTAACTAAAAGGGGTACTGACTTCCCGAAACGACAAATAAGTTAAAAATGCCAAGAAGCCAGATTCAGTAATCGATCTAATAGAGCAATTTGTTAAGGGGATAGGGCTAGGAGATACTTTTAATGCTGTTGGACTGACTGTTTGATTGATTAACTGTCACTGGCTAACGGTTTGAATTGTTGATTGACTGATGGATTACTGTTTCATAGATCAACTGACTGGCTAACTGTTTGAATTGTTGATTGACTGATGGATTACTGTTTCATAGATCAACTGACTGGCTAACTGTTTGAATGGTTGATTGACTGCTGGATTACTGTTTCATAGAACAACTGACTGGCTAACTGTTTGAATGGTTGATTGACTGATGGATTACTGTTTCATAGATCAACTGACTGGCTAACTGTTTGAATGGTTGATTGACTGATGGATTACTGTTCATAGATCAACTGACTAGCTAACTGTTTGAATGGTTGATTGACTGATGAATTACTGTTCATAGATCAACTGACTGGCTAACTGTTTGAATGGTTGATTGACTGATGGATTACTGTTCATAGATCAACTGACTGGCTAATTGTTTGAATTGTTGATTGACTAATGGAATAAGTGTTTGGTTGAATAACTGACTGACTAATTGTCTGAATGGTTAATTGACTGATTAACTGACTGGCCTTAACTCTTTAAATGGTTGACTGACTGCTGGACTGACTGTTTTATGTTTAAATTTCAATTTCATTTGTTTTGGTTGAGACAGAAATGATAAGAAAATGAGTTGAGTGGTACATGGTATTTTTCTTACAATCCTTGAATAAGCACTGCTTTTTCTGACTGGGCAATGTGTTTATTTGAGGATGTAAATGTTATTGATTATTTTCTTCCTTGTCGGGGTTTTAATTATGGGTGGCATTAATTGAGTACAGTGAATTAATACGGTACACGTATGTCACACATGATATATGGACACAAGTACATATAACTGTAAGAAATTTAGGGGAAAAATAATGTTTACCTTGTCTTCAGAGCTGCCTTTTCTTGCTGATCTTGTTTTCTGAATTTATTATATTGCTCTGCAGGTTGCCATTTTATTCCATTTCATCAAGACTCCCAAGTCCATTGCTGAAACAAAATATTATTCATAAAAATTAATTTGACTTGTTTGACTTGTCTTTAATATGTAACAGTACATTATACTTCTCAACTGCATATAAATGTGGAAAGTGAGATCTATGCACATGCGATGGACTCCCCACACGAAAAACCTACAGAAAAACCACTATGTGCTGCAAACACCTCTTGTAAGTGGCTAACTCCAATACAGTGACCACCAACCAACAACAAAAAAACATTTACAATCAAATCATTACAGCTGGAACCTCTCATAACAAACACCTCTCTTGAGCAACTGTGGCCACTTTTTTGGATGACAATTTTGGTGTTTTCCTTTGTTTTTATCTTCCAGTAAGCAACTACTTTGTTTTTATTCCTATATTCACCATTTTTAGTACACTTAGTACCCAAAACATGCAAAGAAGACCTTGTAGTGCCAACATGAAACTACATGAACACATATACCGTTAATTAGAAATTGCATGCTTAAATGGATTCTCTTTTATTTTTACTTCATGCACATACAGGTGTACAGTGGCCAGGCTAGAGAAACTGTGAACTTTATTTTCCTACTGTTCTCATAAACAAATTTTGTATGGTATTTGGGTAAGAGGGATTGCCTTTTATATTTACCAGTATATTTTTACAAAAGAACTTCTAATCTTTATATTACAAGCAAACACAATTTAAAAAAAAAAATGTACATAGACTCTCGCCTTTGGCACTTGTTGAGCTCATACTACACTCAAGCTAGCCCCATCAAAAGAAAATGTACTCTGTGGTCATATTCAAAATCATGGCTGGTTTTGTGAACAATGTTTTATGCGCACCCTTCATGTAAATCAAGGATGCCAGATAAAAGCTGTTGGACTAGAGGTAAACTTCATAAAAACTATCTATTTCATAGGTAAAATAAAATTAATGAGCTGTATTATCAAAGTCAGTCAAAAACTCTTAGAGAAAAATTAACTTACTGTCTTGTTCAAAGATTATTTTATGTATTCTTTATAGCTGGGTCTATAGTGGAAAGCTTACTTTTTCAACCCCATCCACACCAAAAAAAAATCATGCAAAGTCTTGGAGGGAGAAAAAAATATTGGGCAAATGCATTCTTCAAGAAAAAATTTATGGCGAATGAATGGGTTGAAAAAGAAATCATACCTACAACAAATCACCCAACCCTCCCCTTCCCTGCTCCCCCTTGGACCCTCAGAAGTAAAGTGGTTGGCCCATAAATGTGTTCGGACCTCTTTTATTTTTTATTATTTATTTATTTTCTTTATTTTTTTTATTTTATTTTTATTTTTTACTTTATTGCAAGTAAAACACACACAGAAAAGAAACAAAAATTACACAATAAATAAAGTAATAAAAACAAAAACAAAAAAAAAACAAACAAACAAATAGCGAATTTACACACTTACATGGCAATATACTTACAAATATTAAAATACGTTACAGCAGTGCTAATTCCATATATTACTGTACTTAGTATGATCTATAATTAATTTTTACATTTTTTTTTCTTTTTTTGTAGTGAAAGTAATATAAATACTCATGGTAGGTGCACATATTACTAATTTATGTTTTTGGAGTTAGGAGACAAGTTCCAGCGAGGAAAAGAAAGGTTTCCATTTTTTTGTATTGCGCGGTGTCTTATTTTCTAATTGGTATATATGTCTCAGATAAAACAAGAAATTGTTGTGAATTGGGAAACATTCTTTTGATCTGCATATCCAGATAAAGTTCGTAGCTATAAGACAACAGAAGTTTATATGGAGCTTAAAGGAAGAGCTGTCTGGCGTTAGGCTCAAAGCGGTAGGCATGTCTAAGTAACTGCCTGGTTGGAGGATCTGGCACGACTGAAGCCATATCGAGAAATTATCCCAAAAATTTTTGGTTTTTTGGCATTTCCAAAATAGATGCGTCAAATCCTCTTTCTTGTCATGGCAAAAAGTACATTTTCCGTCCTCTTTAACTCCTATTTTTTGCAGATAGCTGTTAGTTGGTAAACGTCTGTGTAAAAATCTGAAATTAAAATCAATTAGTTTTGAGCTCGTTGTACAAGTGTTTGCTGCTTGAAAAACGTTTCTCCAGTCAGCATTTTTATCGGTTGAAGAGTGGATGTCTTTATGCCATTTGTCTATACCAGATATGGGTTTTTCGCTTTTATTTGCTATTAGTTGCTTGTAAGCAATTCTAGATGATTTTTGGCTTTTGAGAAATTTGTTAAGAGGACTTTCATACCGCTGATGTGTTCTCGGGATTTGTCGTTGTAAAGATTTCACAGCTGAGACGATTCCGAAAAACATTAAGGGTTTTACTCGAATGTTATATCTGTTCTGAAAATGGTCGAGGGAAAAAAAGTTGAGAGAATTCTCGTCCATTAGATGTTTAACTTTTGTTATACCCTTGTTAAGCCAATTATTGCAGAAAACTGGTGCGTTATTTATTCTTATTAATGAATTTTGTAACAGAGGTAGAGATAGAAAATGATCTTTTGACACTATTTTCCTCTCGAAGAAAGTGTCAGACCAAATTTCTACAATTTCTTTGATAAAAGGGTCTTCTATCTTTAGCTTATCAATATCCTTTCTGTTAAGATTTCCTAATTCGAAAAAAGACTTCCCCCGTATTTTCCCAGCGCCAGATTAAAGAAGTTTTTCCATTTGCCACGGTTTCCTGAATCTAGATACTTTTTAATCCACGTAGCCTTGAGTGATTTGCTAAAAGAGACAATATCAATCATTTTTAGTCCTCCTTCAGGGTAGTCCTTGATCATGATCGAGCGTTTTATTTTATCCTTTTTGCCGTTCCATAAGAAATTGAAAAAAAGCTTGTTGATCTCTTTTATTGCTTGGTGATTCGTTTGCAAAGGTGTGAGTATATATACCAGTTGGGATGCTACAAGGCTTTTTAGTACTGTTATTTTCCCTATTAAGCTAAGTCTTCTAAATTTCCAGCATCCCAGGATAGTTTGGATTTTTGCCAATTTCTCGTTGTAATTGAGAGAGAGTGTTAACTGGTGATCTGTAGAGAGCCACACGCCTAGTGCTTTGACCTTTCCCTTTTGCCATTTAAATTTTTTTTCCGGACAGAGTTTCAGGTTGCAGTTTCTTTTAGAACCTATCCACAAGGCCTCTGTTTTCTCATTGTTCAGCCTTAGGCCAGATATGTTCCCAAATGCTTCTATCAGTAACAGTGACGCTCTTACTGATTCTTCAGTTCCAACTAAAATGAGTGTCGTGTCATCCGCATATTGACTTACTTTAACTTCGGTAGTATAGATTTTGATGCCCTTTATTTCTTTCTTATTGCGAATAGCTTCAGTGAGTATTTCTACGGACAGTATGAAGAGATAAGGCGATAGGGGGCAGCCTTGTCTAACACCTCTACTTAACTCAAAGAAATTGCTTGCCCATCCATTGTTTAGTATACAGCTTTCAGGATTGCAGTAGAATAGTTCAACCCAGTTTAACAGTGAGGGGCCAAACCCAAAGTGCCGTAACGTTTGGTTTATGAATGACCACTCTAACGTGTCAAAAGCTTTTTCAAAATCAAGGAAAAGAAGTAGACCGGGTAAACCTTTGTTTTCTGCATACTTAATAGCACTATCTAATGTGCGTATATTGTCACTGATACATCTGTTTTTAATAAAGCCTGACCGATCTTCTGATATAAGTTCCGGTAAAACTATTATAGCCTTTGACGCAATCTTATAATCGCAGTTTAATAGCGTCAATGGGCGCCAATTTTTAATCAGGTTGGGATCTGCGTCTTTCTTTCGTATAAGCTTGACAATTCCTCACCTTTGTGATACAGCGAGTCTTCCTGTTTGGTAAGAAAAGTTTAGGGCCTCTGTTAGTGTTTCGCCTACGTGTTTCCAAAAAACTTTATAAAATTCACACGGCAGGCCATCAGTACCAGGTGTTTTTTCCGTGGCCATACCGTTTAATGCTTCCAAACACTCTTTAGAACTTAAAAGACCCTCACAATGCTGTTTTCTTTCTTCTCTTAATACTTCTCGTGTAGGTGGAAAGAAAACTTCCGCGTAATCGTTAACTTGTACTTTTGAACTGTAGAGATTTTTATAAAAGGTCTCGCACTCGTGTAAGATTTCCCTGTCGGATTGGATTAAGCCTTTGTCATTAACTTTCAGTTGGGTAATTGTTCCTTGTTTGCAGTGTCTCTTCTCTAAGTTTAGAAAGTATTTAGTGTTTTTTTCGCCCTCATTGTACCATCGCGATTTAGATCTTAGAATAGCCCCTTTTGTCTGGTATTCGATTATGGTTTCAAGTTCCCGTCTTTTCTTTTCTAACTCTGACCATACATTTTGGCAGTCAGTGGTATCAATGTTGGCGGTCTGCTCCTCCAGGATTTTGATTGTCTTTTCTATATCATCTTGTTTTTGAAACATTTTTCAGTTATTTATTCTGCCAAACTCAATTGATGTCTCTCTAATTTTCATTTTTATCATTTCCCACAGTAAGTTTGGATCGACAGTATTATCCAGTGCATGTTCATCTTTGAATTATAATGGATTGTATTTTCTTATATATTCTTCGTCCTTTAGGAATGAGGTATTTAGTTTCCAGAAGCCCCGTCCTCTCATGTTATTATGCGTCGAAATTTGCAACGTGACCAATGAATGATCTGTCTTATAACCAGGGGCTATATCTGTGTTGATTGAGTTGCAAGATGTGCATTGACTTACGAGAAAAAAGTCAAGTCTGCATTGTATTTCGGGGTTCTTTTGTCTCCATGTAAATCGTCGTTGTTCAGAGTTTTGTATTCTCCACACATCAATACGGTCTAAGTCTTCGCAATAGCTATTTATGACTTCCAACGATTTCTTGTGGGTTTTTGCAAGGCCGCCTTTTTTATCTTTCTCAACATCCAAAACTAAATTATAGTCCCCGCCAATTATGACCTCATCGCACTTAAAATCTGCTAACCGCTCAAAGACCGAGGTAAAAAAAGTTGGGTCGTCGTTGTTTGGAGCATATATATTTGCCAAGGTTAATTGTTTCCCATTTGTAATCAAGTCACAGATCATATAGCGTCCCCCAGGGTCGCAGTATGTTCGCGAAATTTGAAAGGTGAAAGTATTGTTAAACAATATGATAACGCCTGCCTTTTTGCTAGAGCAGCAACTGAAAAGGGCCTGATAACCCCATTCAGCTCGCCAGTCATGCATATTATTTTCAGTACAATGAGCCTCTTGAATAAGATATATGGCCATTTGTTTTTTATCGGACCTCTTTTATGGAGAGAACCCTTGTGGTTCAATTCTCGCAAGGGGCCACCTCCTGTAAGCAGCCAGTTTATTTTATTTTATTAGCTTCGCCAAAAAAAAAACAAACAAAAAAACAACCAAGCAAACAGAAAGAACGTTGGCAGGGACACTGCAAAAGCTGTGGCCAATTACAGCGGGCCCGGATCTTAATTAATCTTATCATTTTGATTGTTTTCTTATGTGAAGTTCGATCGTAGTACAAGGCACTTTATTAGCCACATTAAGAATGGCTCAGCTTGTTTTAAGTATTTTTCTTCCCATATTACATGCAAAACGAACCTGTGTTCACGGATACCAACAAAGGTCCATAGAATTCTCACTAATTTAAAGTGCATGTTTCATTGTAATCCAAGTTATTACTGCGCTTTTCAAAAACACGTAAACTCTGAAGTACAAAAACCAAGTGACAATTGCATTGTACTCTGCCATCAATCATCTTTAGAGGACCTCCTAGGAAACAGAACTTTACTTAAATGGTTCAAAAGGTCAGGGTTGGTGTTCTTCTGTGTAAAAACATGCAGGGTTTGAACTAGGATTTGATCACTGGGGGACAATTTGTCCCCTTGGCTAAAATTTTGGGGGACATTTTCATTTTTAGGGGGACAGAAATTTGTACACCCTTCTGCTGATCCAAAGGGGTTTGTCTTCTTAGCAGGACTTCTGATAGGTCTCGGAGAAAAAAAGTCAAATTTCGCGGGATTTTTTGGGACAAATTCGCGGAAAAATCGGCTGATTTCGCGGGAGTTTTCGGGGCAAACTTCATCGAAAAGCAATCAGTAAAAAAACGGACGATTTTGTGGTTATTTTCAAGGCAAATTTCGCTAGAAATCGATCGGTTTTGCGCTGATCAGACCAGCCTTTTTAACGTTTTTCTAACAGAGGTCATCATTTGCTCTTTCAACAACAATACGCTCCAGAAATGAACCAGTGGCAAAGCCTTTAACATCATGGCTAGTGCCCAGTTTTTCGCAACATAATCTGTTTGCACGTTTCAAGATAAATTTGCAAGTTTACGGCAAGTAAATAGCCCCTATAGCTGAAATAAGTTTCAAATATGTTGTACAGACATGTATTTGATAAGATTTCTACCGAATTTTGCGGCTCCGCGACCGCGCGAAGAATTAGAAGCCCTGTCTTAGATTTCCGACAAAAATAGCAGTAGAACGTGACTGAAACGTAACTTTGGAATGAACTTTAAAGGTGCGATAAAATATACTTTCCACGTTCTGTTTCAGCTTGCAATTTCTGTACTAAAATAAATCTCTTCGTGTGTGCTTCCTTTCGAGTTTTTTCCCTAAATTTTGAAGGGGACAAATTGTCCCCTTGGCCGTTTTTTAAAGGGACAATTCCAATTGCAGTGCGGGATTGGCGCAATGGCGCGGCCTGGCTCAAACCCTGTTAAACATGACAGCAATTTTTTCGGTCACAATAATTTTTGTGAAGAAAATAGGGGTTGCACACACATTCAGGGAGCTACTAACATAACCTACAGCACCGTTGTTTTAATCTTTGATGAATCTGGCCTTTCATAACCAGTCTCATCAGACAGAGTTGGTCATAAGTCCGGGAAGAGCACACCTAGAATTATCTCATGATTTAAAACATAAGCTTTATCCTTTAAGCACCATTGGCTAAATAAAACGGGTTTATTTCGTGCGAAATAGCCTTAAATTTAGGGCCGGGTCTTACCGTCTACAGATGTAAATTCCACAGATCAAGAGTACAAGTCACTGCTCCATCGATAAAATTACCAAAGCGCGCAGATTCCCTTCGATCTAATAGGGCATTTTGTTAAGAGGTTAGGGCTAGGAGACACTTTTAATGCTGTTCGTTTGTCTGCATCATGGTGATCTGAACTCTGACCTGTGGAAAAGTGACCTATAAGCTTACCTCACAAATATAATTTTAACGACGTCTGCCATGGCACATCCGTGAATATTTAAGCCATAAATGAAGTCAAGTGTTGAAGAATGAGTTTAAGAGCCGACGGAGATCAAATCCGATTTCCTACAGTCTAAATAATGTCACTCTGGGTCCAATTTAACTACAGACGTGTCACACGTTTTCAGTTTGATCTGTCGCCATATTAGTTTCTCCTTAGGACCCAGTCCTCTGGCGCGTGAGTCTCGCGCGGGAGCTTCCACAGCACTCGTCTCGCGTTTCTCGAGTACTCGTAAAACGCGCTCTAGTGCGTCAAACAAGGAGACCGTCAACTGGATATCTTTTCAGTAATAAGAAATAGAGCATCAAGAACTCCAACTTCCCAGTTGAAACAACGCGTAGTCAACTTTTCAAACAATATTTTAACTGGCCAGACAAGCCTTCTTCAGGTTTATAGATGTTACCAGTAACGTTCATTTTTTTTTTTAAAAAAAGGTAATTACTCTATAGACTGTTGTAATTCCTTTGAAATGACCTCTTAATTTCGTTTTACTGCAAAAGGAGTGTTGTTGTTGTGTTAATGTTGTTGCTCGACGACAAGGAATTTATTATTGAAAGTAGATTTTTTAATTCCGCTCTGCATTGCTGGAGAAAAAAAGGAAAACGAAAATACAGGACTGGACTTTCCTATAAGCATTGAAAACTGGTTTAACCTAAGCACAATTGAACACGTGATAAACATTATTTTTTGCATTCTGAGTATGTGGTTGTGTTTTCTTGTTCTTACTGTTGTCTGTTTATTTTCCTTTTCTCAGTGTAGTTCGTTTTCCGTTTCATCCTCAGTCTGAGTCTTTTTCCGATGCTTCATCTTTTTTTTTTTTTTTTTTGCCTTTTATACTCGTGATTTTGTTACTTATATTTTTGAAACCCCATTTTTTTGTGTGTGCACAAATCGGCCTTCCAGCCATACGAAACGGTACGTATGTCATGTATGGGACATATATTGTACCAACTTTACTTCACTTTAGGGTGGGGATGTGCCGCTGGAACCCTTAGCCCATACCAGAGCTAGTTCAGCTGAATTTTGCTATACCCTATACTAGACCAAAGTCCCCATATCCTCCCCAATCATAGAGCAGCTTTAAGGCTGAGTTGCGTAAATTTAAACTTGCCGATTTGATTTTTTTAAATATATTTTTGAGTGGCAATTCGCGGTTTTCAGACTAAAATCTCCAACCAATTGATGAGTTTCCTGGAAAATGATATCCTATTCTAGAACCAATCTCTCTGATTTATATACCCTACTCCCAGAGTAAACTGCTTGAATATCATTGGGCTATATAGATATGTGCCACTGTGAACGTATATGAGCCGTTACCCCCGGGTTTCAACCCGCTTGCTAGGATAACCCCAGCACTTACTTTGCGAAAAGAAAAAGTTGCGTCTATAACTGCGATGATCTTCTTTCATATAATTCTTCACGCCGCAGTTCTTATATATGTCATATATGGGGGGTACCTTTTGACCAATCTAGGGCCAAGGTCAATTCAGGTACTTGGCCCAAAAATAAGGTGGTTTCCTTCGGCCCCATCCCTAAATTCGCCACTGTATAAAGAAACCACCCGTAAGCTGCGTAGCAGGTATTAACTAAAAGGGGAATGGGATTGAGGAGAGCGCGAAGAGTGGAAGTGGATTTTTTTTAACGCTCATATTCTGAGAGTCTATTCTAACTCGCGTCCCAACCAGTATTGAGGGTCCCCAATAGGGTTCTTCAATAATCCCGTAATCCCGACCCAAAATTTCGTGCAATCCCGAGGGTATTTTTGGCATCTACCTCCCGTGCATACTTTCAATCCCGAAACTAGCGAATTGTTTAATTAGTTTTTTCTTCCCTTTGACATTTGCGTAAAGCAAAAAAAAAAAAACAAAACAAAACAAAAAACACCGTTTTCGGTTGAGCTGCGTTCGGTGATATTTTGATTCATAAAAAGGTATAACCAGATTTTGACCTAAAGAAACTTATAGGGGTCAAACAATTTCTGAATACTTAGCGCGTCGTACGTTTGGTATAATATGGCGGTGTTAAAAGTTTACAGAGTACCCAGTATATGGTGAGTAATACTTGGGCTAATTACAAGTACATCTCTTGCGAAGCTTAACATAGTAGAAAATTTTGCAGTGGTGGGTCGGTTCGCGTAGAAGAAAAAAAAAGGCCTTGTAATTGAGTGAGCAAATAATCAAGAGAAAAATTTGATTTTTTTTTGGAGAAATTTGCAAATGAAAGATGAAACTGACCAATGAAACTGTCAGCACCTGCTTGAATTAAGTACCTTTTTTACTGTTTAGCGGTCGAAACCGACGATTCCAAGTGCCCTTGCTATTTTCCTACAAATTAAGCAATAAAGTGTTTGTATGTGGCCTGATAAACGACAATTACCCACCGTTGTGATTAGCCGATAGTAGGACACGTGCGCGTGTGGGGGTCACGAATGGGATCGGATATAGTAAATTAAAACAAACAGTTTAAATCGCAAACATTACAAGAAACAAACATGCTGAGGTATAATCTATTTAAATGAGGTTCTATCAGTGGTAGTTTTCATATCATTTGATTTCTCATTTCGATCGTTTTTTCGTTTCCTACGTGCATTACATGGCTGCCCTGTGCCCTTTTCTTTAATTACATCTCTCTCTCTTTTTTTTAAAATCGTTTGCTTGCTCTCCCCTTTAATTTAATGAGAAAAATCACCCTGGATGCCCAAGCTATTTTTTAACTCCGAGTTTCGAAGGAAAAGTTATCGGCTGAAATTCATTGCAAGAAACTCAGAAGCAGGTGGCCGGAAACCGGCCAAATAACCCTGCACATCCGCACAGTACCAAAACTCGCATAATTTTAAAGATACTTTGAAGAACACTGCAAAGTCTTAAGGCAGTTTCAAGGTTAGTAAATTCACTAGCTATAACGGCAGATTAAGAGCTTATAACCCGGGAGTGAGAAACTCTTAAACTAGGCCTATGTCACGGCGTTTTCACTGGTCGATTTATTTTTAGATACATTTTAGAGTCCTTTTTCTACGGAAATTTGAAGCTCCGCTCTATTCATCAGCGCATTGTAAATATATGATACCACAAAGGAAAACTTAACGTTATTAAAAGGTCAAAAATGAAATTTTCAGGGGTTTTGGTGATGCTTCTTGATTTGTGGGACATGGAAGATATTCTAAAATTTTTCGCCAGAATCGTTCAGATATTTGTTTTTCTCAGGTAAGAAAGTAAGGTATTTACAAGCGAAAGTAGCGGGAAAAGGGGCAACAAACTGAGTGCACAATCTGTGATCGTTGTTTCTCGTTTCCGTGAACGGTAAGAGCACGTAAAGTGCAAATGCTTGATTTTTCTACCGTGTCACGCCGGAGGTTTGAAGACATAAATGGTTTACTACATTTTTCAATAATATGTGACCTCCTCAAACTAATAATTTAATGAACGGTCACGTTATTACCTTTTAAGGACATCTCAGGTAGCAAAAGGATTCGTACCAGCTCAAGGAGGGGGGGGGGGGGGAGGGGGGCGGGGGGAGGGGCACTCTCTATAATGACATATACGGGGAGGCAGTGCCCGAAAGAGGTACATTTTTCAGGGGTCAGGTATGTCAAAGGGTAGGGAATTCACGAATTGAAGTATACGAAAGGGTAGGAATGTCTATCATTTCAGTATTGAAAAGACGCGCCTTGTGGCGGGGTACCATTTTTCAACGCAAAGTATACGAAACAGTAAACTTCTGATTACAAGCCTTGCGGGGCTTATACAACTTCGTACGTGGTTTTAGGAGGGCCTATAAACAAGAGGCTTACTATTTACTTACTATTTTGATCAGCATAGCCTGCGCGGACCAATCGCCGCTATGGGGAAAAATGGCAAATATTGGAGTGAAAATCGGAGAGTACTTTCATTTCGGGTTGATCCTCAACATTTAGTTTGAGGAATTGTTTGAGGGGTGCCTAGTCCCCCTACGGCGTTTTCCCACGCCGTGTCGGTCAATGCATTTCGGTGACGTATTCGAGGCGAACACGCGGGCTAGGATCACGTGACCCGAAACGCATTGACCGCGCGGAATAATGAGGCCTGGGGACTAGGCAACTTCGATCTGACATTTGCCGCTTGCCTTTAGCGTTATTCAAAATCTCACCAACAACCGAGGTTGATCACGGTTACAAAAAGGGGAAACTGCTGCACTGCCCTAGCCTGAGAAAAACAGCCTACATTTCTCGACGCCACCAATGGATTCCGCGCGAAATAACGTCTGAGAAACGAGCGCAGAAATTCCATACTGAAGACGTGTGACTACCCAGATTTGGGTCATGAGGAGCCGCATAAAGTCTTTTTACTAATTGCCTTGAGTGACGGTTGCTATGCTCAATTTCCTGTTATAATTAAGTGCTTCTGATTGGTCGTGTCGCGTGGAAAATCAACCAGTCAGAAGGCCTACCCGGATCTAGGTAGTGACGCGTCATCAGTATGGAATTTCTTCGTTTGTTTCACAGACGTCATTTTGCGGGGAAACCGTTGGTGGAGTCGCGTCGCGAAAGGTCCGCTGTTTTCTCAGGCTAGCACTGCCCTTGCGCGCCTTTTGGTCGGTATACAGTCCTCTATGACTGGTGTAGTTATAATTAAATTTCAACCCTGCTCGCCATAGAGCCTCCAGTAGCTCAGTGTTTAGAGCTTCCGAACTAGTACTCAGAGGGTAGTAATTTTTTCGGTATATCGGTTGCTTTTCTGTGCATCAATACAGCAGCACTTACAACTGCCATTTTGCCATTTGTTTTAATTTTTAGACGTTGTGTCAAATGATAACATGAAGCTGATCCAGTTTGTTAAGATCGTTTTCTGCTTCTGTCATCAGTCTCCAAATGCCTTTTCGTGTCCCCAAGATGATGATCCTTGCGGTGACTTCCAGCCGTTTTACGAAATGGCGCTAAAAGGACATGTCTTCCAGACGCTAAAAGTTCCAAGTTCACTTTGTTGTTTAGAAGCTTGCAAGCACGAGGCAAGATGCCAGAGTTTCAACCACGTCATGGGAAAAGACACCTGTGAGCTCAATAACCGCACAAAAGAAGCAAGACCAGAGGACTTCATCTCAGACGTTACCAAGTTGTACTTGAAAAAGCCTAAGAATAGAGGTAAATTGTAGAAGAGTCAATTTACTGCATGACAAATATAAGATTTTAGGAAACTCTCCACCTACCCCTCCCTTTACTCGATATTTTTCCTTAAGTGTAAAGGTAGGATGTTAAAGTTGGGTACTGTTATGGGAGGAATACTGAGGTGGGCAGTTTTTAGAGTCTCTAAAAGAAGCCTCTATGAGACGGACACCTCCCCCAAACGTACACCTGGAGTTGGTTCTCACCTTCGTCATTCAGTCATCTTCTTTGTCGCTCTATAACACGGACAGAGTACAACTAACTGGCTGAGATGGACACTAAATGGCATTGAGTCCCTCTCTCCGCCGCAGAGCTGGGGCTCGCGATCCGTAACAACAATTGCTACAGATTTTACTTGTTATCAGGTGATATCTGGTTGTAATAGAGTTAATTTAAGTCTTGTCTTGTCTTGTCTAAAAATAGTAAGCGCGGGGTGGACGATGAGAGGAGAAAAAAGGCAGGAGCCCGGCCTGTTGTTCTGTCTTTCGCATTCTTATCGTCTACTGCGCGCTTTTTTATTTTCCTCTCCCCATCCTCCTCTCGACGCAAGGAGGCTTCCGCAGATGAAAGAGAGGCAGTAGGGACTTTAGGCAGTGACCTTTTCAGCGACGAACGTCAACCGGAAGTTAACCTTTTTCTGTTTTTATATGCCATGACGCTACCAAATTTGTATTGCTAGGAGTCTTCACTCTTAAAGAGACGTTTTGCCCAAAACTTTGTTCAAAATCACGGCTCAACAGTGCAAAAAAAAAAAGTTGCACTTTTTTGTCGCCCGTTTTTCCGTACCTTAAAGCTAAAGTGTAAGGTTACGTTATGTCGTGTTCTCTTGTGGTTTACCATTTTTCGCCACTAAGGTAATAAATGAAACTAGGCACCTTAATTTTCTTCCTTGAATGCTGAGAGAATGCTATGTACTCGGTTTTCCTTCACAAAATAACACACAACGCAAAATCAAAGGGAAGGGAAAAATCATTTTAAATATGTGGAATAAACCTCAACACTCCTTTAAAAACTTCATTCTGGGTTCGTTTCCAGCTGATACCAATTCGGATTAAATGGGAAGAGGTCTTTTCCACCTAGATTTGACGCGTAAATTGTAAGCTAATTAAGATGTGCTAAACGTTACTTCTTTTGACAGTGGCCCTTGGATCCATTCCTGAACTTCCAGCTGTAAGCTGCGAGGAAATAAAGATGAGTGAGGGACAGGTTGTGGCCAGTAAAAAATACTGGATGATCTGTATAAACCAGGATATGACTGTACTTGCTTACTGCAATATGACGACGGGAGGTGAGCTTAATTACCTGCGAGCCTTTGCGAGCCAGCACACAACTCTACAATAGCGGGAAAATGCCAAAATTTGGCGGACGTAAGATTAGAAGCATGCACAATAGATTGTTTTTTTTTTATTATTATTATCCGGGATATTCACTCCTGTGTGATGACGTCTGGTAAAACGTGCTCGTGGACGAGATTGAGATATTTCGAGTAATTGTCCAGGGTGCAAGCAGATTATAAACGAGGAGAGTGTTTTGTAATTGCTTATTATAACGTTATTCTATTTTAAAACAGGCTTACCAACCCTAATTACCAGAGGTCATTTTCATCTACTTCCCTTTATTTATTTTCAAACTGTATTCCTCGTATTTTCTTCCATCTCTGACGCCAGCGCTAGCTTTCAAATTGAAACTCTTAGTTTTGTACTCGTTTTTCTTATCGGAGATGTTTGATCACAAATTGCTTAAAAGGATTAATGATTAAGCAGATTATAAACGAGGAGAGTGTTTTGTAATTGCTTATTATAACGTTATTTTATTTTAAAACAGGCTTACCAACCCTAATTACCAGAGGTCATTTTCATCTACTTCCCTTTATTTATTTTCAAACTGTATTCCTCGTATTTTCTTCCATCTCTGACGCCAGCGCTAGCTTTCAAATTGAAACTCCTAGTTGTGTACTCGTTTTTCTTATCGGAGATGTTTGATCACAAATTGCTTAAAATGATTAATGATTAATTCTCGAATTAGCGACAAAGTTGACTGACGAAAGCAAAGATTATTAGTAGGAAAAAACGCCATATATTACAGATTTGTCTTTCACTGATGAAGTGCTGGCACATAGTGTTAAATTGACTTTGAGGAAAGAGGGAACGTTTGCAATGTACAATAGGAACTTTGTTACCAACAATACTATTTAGTCATATTACCGATAACGTTAAGTGGGATCTAAATGTTCGTTGTCTTCCTGATAAAAGTGATATACCCTGAAATGTTCATTCAACAGTTTAAGGTCCCCTTTCCCTGATAAATTAAAGTAATTGAAAACCTTAAATGTCGTTAACATCTTTTGGTGGCTTTGCTGCTAACGAGGAGGTCTTATGTAAAGTGGAACTAGGATTAATTAGCGGGGAGCGTATTTTTTCTGAGACGCAAAACTTGCACGAGTTCTTGTTGTAAGGAGTATACCAAACCAGCTTTTTCAGTATGTACTGGTTTGTTCTAATTTTCAGTGCCTCTTATCAATTTTACAACAAAAGGATACACAGGACGATATGGTATTATTCAAAGATTTGTAGTTCTGAAGACCGGGGTTTATCTGATAAAAGCCTGGGGTGCTCGAGGAGGAACACACTCGACTAACTATGGAGATTACCCCGGAACTTACTATGGCGGAAGAGGAGCGATGAAGCAAGGAACGTTTAGCTTGAATGTAGAAACTGTTCTGAATATTGTGGTGGGTCAGAGAGGAGGAGACTCAGTTGAAGTGAAAGGAGGACAGTCTACTAACTTGAGGGCGGCGCAACTGGGACTTTCCGTAGAGGACAATGCTGGTACTGGGGGAGGGGGAGGGAGCTTTGTTTATACAACAAATAACGAGCTTTTGTTAGCTGCCGGAGGGGGAGGGGGTGCGTCTAATGGGTATAACGGGATGGATGGTCAGGCGGGTCCTAATGGCACAAGTAGTGTAGGGAACGATTCAAGTGCGATTTATGGCGGAGGGACTGGGGGACAACCTGGTCAATGTAACAATAATCCCGAGACGGCCGACTACCATGGGGGAGTGGGTGCAGGTTGGTTGGGGGAAGGGTGCACCAGAGTGGGCCCAGAACATGGTGAAAGGGGTGGATCACGTGCTCAGGATTGGGTGGGGGGACGTGCTGGAGGAATGAATAGTGGCTATAACGGTGGGCCACCCCCTGGGGCAGTAGGAGGGTTTGGCGGTGGGGGAGGAGGTTCCGAGGATAATGGTGCATCAGGAGGGGGTGGTGGATATTCCGGCGGAGGAAGTGGTTTATGGGATTCTCAAGCCGGTGGGGGAGGGGGCTCGTACTGTAGTGGCTCAAGCTGTGTAGGTATCACTGGAGGTAATATGAATGATCACGGATTTGTGGAAATATTTGAGTTGTGAAATACTGATAACATAAAGTTCTTGGCTTTGCTGATCTTTCACATGATACATCTAGCTACAGTTTTAAAAAATTCACTGTCCTTAGAAAGCAGTTGTAACAACTAACACAGAATTTGCCTGAATTTTCAATAGCCGGGGAAAACAGCCGACACTTCGAGACTCCACCGTTGGTTCCCCCGCGAAATGACGTCTGAGAAAAAACGGGTGCAGAAATTCCATACCGACGATTCGTCCCTACCCAGATCTGGGTCGTGTTTCTGATTGGTTGAAGCATATTTTCAACCAATCAAAAGCCCTACCCAGATCTGGCTTGTGATACGTCATCAGTATGGAAATTCTGCCCTCCTTTTTCAGGCGTCATTTCGCGGGAAGTCGCTAAAAGTCGGCTGTTTTCTCAGACTAGATTTTCAAACGTACATAAAATTAAGTCTTTCTTTCTTGCCTGTAGACCATACTAGCTACGTTTTGAATAAAGTATGCAGCAGCCATTGCGTCCTCTCCCCTCCCCCCGCTCTTTCATGATCCTTATTTCTTTCTCTCCTCTTTTATCCTTCCATTTTTCGCCTTTGAGGTGTCTTTAGGCGTTTTGGACCGATAAGAACTGTAGTTTCATCTGGCCATAAATAAATCACAGTTTTTTTGTTTTAAAAACCAGCTAGATATATACCGTATAAGACCTGCAACCCGGTGACATTCTTTTTAAAATAGTGCTTCCAGGCTGGGAAAAAAGGTGGTAAAAATCGGCCAAAAGATTGAGTGGGGGCGTGATAGGCACAAACATTTTTGGAGTTCTTGGGGCTATAACTTCCTTTCCTTTAAAGGCATGACACTGAAATTAATACGGAAAACAATGCTTGACTCCAGGAAAATTTTGGAATAGGCGTTTTGTTGGTAAAGAGTCACGTGACCCTCTAGTGGCCAATTAAAAAATCAAAACTCCCAAAGACTTCTCCAAGAGAATTAAACCTGAAAGTGTGATACTTTGCAGAAATATAGAGCACATAAAATTGAAGAACATGTCCGATTTGAAATCTGAAATTTCATTTTTGTGACGTCACAACTGATGACGTCACAAAATGGGCTTTTTGGTCATGCGCAGTATTGACCCCCAAAAAGGAGAATTTGAAAGAAAAACTTAAGACAAATACAAAGTGAAAGTTTCAACTAATTATCTTCTATAGTTTAAGAGATATTTGTGACATTCCAAGCATATTTTTACACAAACTTTGGACACATTTTGTGGCCGATTTTTAGCACTTTTTTTCTTAGTGTGTCGATTCACTATTCTAGGCGCACCTGAGATGGTATTAAGTGCAAATTTAGTTGCGTTAGGGAAACAACCGGGAAACAACTTAGTTTTTAAGGTTGCTTGAAGAATCGACCTAAAAAGTGCAAATTCATTAATTAGTCGTGTAAGAAACTCTTCCCCTCAATTACATCCCCTAAGAGCTATCTATTGATCGGTTTCACTGTTCAGTAGTTAGCCTTGCGCAGCTGGCAAATCTATCTAGAGAATCCATGATTCGCTTCAAAATCATGTTAAATAAGTATCAACTAGCCAAAATCAGACTAAATAACTAACATACTGGTAATCCCATACAATTTACCTATAAATATACAAGATAGGTGTCCATTTAACCCTCTTCAAATTAGTGTAGTTTTATCTGTAATATTGAGGGATTTTAAACATGTAACACGATGGTGCGCAATGAATATGTGGCGAATATGTATAAATCTACAGTAGTGTTTAGAATTCTCAATAAAGTGCATATATTTACTGATAATTTATATTGCATGGTATTGTCTGTAAATCAGCACATATTAGGACGTGGTAATTTTAACACCAAGGCTCGATATATAAAGAAATTGAATATATGGGTAACCTGTTGCAGAGTGAGAAGCAAAATCCAGTTTTATGGATTTGGAACTTGCTATCTTATGACAATTTTTTGGTTTATCCCATGACTTTTTTTAGAGTAATCCATATCCAGGGTTTTCATTTTCATATCAAAAATGTTATTAAATTATTTTCCAGTCGACTCTCTCTTAACGGACACCATGCTTTATGGGCAGGGGGGAGGTGTACAACTCGATTATATAAGGCAGCCTTGCAAAGGGCAAAGTGCAGGGTTTTTTCTGCCATTTTGGTCAGTAAATGGGTGTAAATTTCCCCCATTGTGATCTGAAACATAGAATGGTTCGCAAGAGAATCACAAGGGTGTGTTAAAACACTTTTGCCTAAAACTTACAATGTTCAGAAATTCCATACCGGTGAGGTGTCACCAACCAGATCTGGGTAATGTTTATGATTAGTTGAAGCAAATTTCCCCGCCGGGCATGACCAATCAGAAGTACTACCCAGATCTGGATAGTGATACGTCTTCTGCATGGCGGGAATTTCTGCGCTCGTTCATACCTAGTCCCATTCTCGTCCCCAAAGCCTCCTGGGGGCCTGAGCATAAGGACAAAGAGGCTCTGAGGACACAGAATTTGAAGTCCTAGATTTTAATACTTCCAATCATTTCTGATTATCTACAACATTTCCAATAGCGTTCACTTGCTCTTGCCGAAGTGTCAATGACTGTTAATTTAGGTGATTCAAAGCTTTTAAAAGAGAATCCTCCAACTTACTTTTGAATGGGAAATGACCGGAAGGCTTAAAATCTAGGACTTCAAATCCTGTGTCCCCAGAGCCTAATGGTCCTCGTGCTCAGGTCCCCAGGAGGCTCTCGGGACGACAATGCCTAGTCTTAATGCCTAGTCCCGGTTCGGCGTCTTCCCAGGTCTTCTCGGTCAATGCATTTCGGTGACATATCGGAGACGAACGTGATCCGAAACGCATAAGTCGAGGGGAATAATGATGTCTAGGGACTAGGCAACGCTCGTTCCGCTTCAGACGTCATTTCGCGAGGAAACCGTACGGGTGATGACGTCGCAAAATGTCGGCCATTTTCTCAGAAGTTCTCGTGTGGCAAAAAACAAAAATGCTACCTCCAATCAAAAATGACGTTTTTTCCATGTGAGAAAAACTATACGTTCAGTCAAACCTCAAAAGCCGCAGCGGTGTGTGCCGAGTTTCGCTCCAAGTTGCCCGCCTTTTATAGCGCGGGTCAGCAGTCCGAAAACCTGAATAGAATAACTTCGTAACTTATATTTCATTGTCACTGAAGAAAACACAAAAATAGAAAGGGAAAAAGCAAGTAAGCTTGAGTTGCACTTTTAGAGCTGTTAAGTCTCCTGTTGAGATTCCTCACACCGGCCATTTCACTCACATTTTTGTCGTTTTCATGGGAGTGCTTCAGGGATCATGAAAAGGCTGTTGAGTGCTTGTTGCTACCCCCCCGGGTTTTAGAACTATCTTTTTAGAAACAAGGTAAAAGATGATTTCTTTAATGCATGACCAGAACTAAAATACCGCATTCTCTGGAGCTCTCTGTAAGCACATGTGCCCCACAATGGCTTGTCTGGTCATTTTGTTGCTGTGTTGTTCCTGTGTCCTGTTTTGTTACCCCTTTGTTCCTGTATGCAATCATGCAGAGGAAAGTCATACAGGGCAATTTTTCTCGTTGTTTTATACCATATTTGCAGGAACACGGTTGTGTTGAGATCCAGAAATTTTGCTACCATGGCAACGTGACACAACGGCTTTTCCTCTCCGTCGACTTTCAGCTGAATTTAATAATCATTGCTCGGCGATTTTAGATACAAGTGCACTCATAGCTGGTTAATTTGTCAAATATTCTTACAAACAGAAAATGTTTACCATGATCTTGCAGGGTAATAGCTAGAGTGCTTGCCCAGAACGTTAATCTAACTTCAAAGAAACGCTCAGTACTCTTTGGAAATCTTAACAAAAGGTCTA
Source organism: Porites cylindrica (assembly GCA_964035525.1). NCBI lineage: Eukaryota > Metazoa > Cnidaria > Anthozoa > Scleractinia > Poritidae > Porites > Porites cylindrica. The sequence goes on along the minus strand of OZ037781.1, from coordinate 15,833,856 downwards.
CTTGGGGGTTAGGGGTGGGGGAAGGGGACATGAAATGTCCTGAACTCGCCTCATGAAAATACGAAACACAATTCAGTAAACATGAAAAATTGATCGACGGGCCTGCTGTATCTTGCACTCAATTAGCCTCACGATGTTTTTTGTTTGTTTTTGTTTGAATGAATTGTCTGAATTTTCGTAAGCTTTTTAAATTAGTAGGAAACAGTGTTTTTGAGGATCTGATCGATCGATAGCAAAATATCCGATAGATAGAACAATTTAAGTTACAGAAACAGAAACCTCTAAAGATTCTGATCTATTATTTCATACATAATTTTTCTTTAAAGCAAAAGTTAATATCTGTCTTTTACCATAATAGCCTGTAACCTGGTTTATAATTAGCTATATCTTATAAAATAAGACCTCCCTTCTTTTCAGCTGTCTGTAGTTTTGCCAAAATGTTTAATTGAACTGAAGTCTATTGACTTTCAGTTTAATACTCGTTTGCTGCGTGAGTTAAAATGGCATTATACTCGCTGTTGGTAAAAATTTTCTCACAAACAGAAAACGGTTACCACGATCTCCTTGGGTAATAGCTATGGGGAACATTGAATTAATGAGTTTTTAATAATATCTTGTAAAAACGAGTACTCAGGGTGGGGGCTAAAAGTGTAGAAAGCTCGCCTCTATTACTTCTTTCCCAAATTTACCCGTATGAAAATGGGGAACAAAATTCAACAAACATGAAAAATTGAATGAGATTTAAAAAATAGATATATTTGCTCTAGTGAATTCTAGTTAATACATTTCAAACTAACCAAAATGAAATTCGTTGGCGTTCGCTTGAAGCACAGAGGGTAAGATTGATGTCTCTTCGTCTCTCGTTTAACGAGGAAAAAGTCGGAAGGAGTAAAAGCGACACTTTAAACATAAACGCTATGCTTCTGCATATGTGCATACAGTTTTTCCTTCAGTTCTTTCCTGCTTTTCCCTTCAAATCAGCAAAGCCAGTCGATGGATAAAATAAAATTGAACGCTTGTGCTGAGATCAATAACAATCAAAACTATTTGACTTCTTATTATTTTTATTGAATTTGGTATTAGAAATAACATGAGCGAAGAATAATTCCTTACGAAAAATAGTGAACAAATTTAAGGATAAAAGTGAAAGGACTTATTCGGATTATTTGTTTCATTTGCTATGACTTTTCTCCAGCTGGAGCGATTCCGCTCACTTTAGCCTGTTCCAAGCGTTCAGATAGTGGAGAGCGGTGCGAAGTAAAGAAAGCGATGAAAAGTAGAGGGGGACTGGGGAGAGAGGTGCGGGAACTCGCTTTTATATTTTCGCGCTCCTTTTTACTTCGCACCGCTACGCTCACTTAAACATAGGACACCCACGCATCGTCTTTCTAAAAAGTGTTTTCGGATAGTCAAATTTAAGAAAAGGAAATTAAGAAGTCCATTCGATTACAAAAAACTACCGCACAGTAAACTATGATGGAAAACTTAAGCGGGTTCAGTTCTTTTCCGAAAAATAAAACGATATTTAATAGGGCCGGAATAACATGCAGATACGTTTTCGAAGTATATAAATCAGCGGTCGAATTGGAGGCAAAATCTTGTTTCTCTTAATAAGATATTTTCAAACTAGCAAAGAACGGACCAGTTACTTGTTTTTCTTAACTGAGGCGTTACAGCCAGTCTAAGCGGCCTCATATTCGTTAATAAAAGAAAAACACATGGAAATAAAATTATATGCTAGTTACTACTGGTATCACAGTCAAAGTTGCCTTTTTGCATGACATTGTGTAATACGGAGTGAATTTTTTATTTAGAACCCCGAGGCCTTGATGTATTGACCTTGGTAGCACTATCGCTCGGTTAATACGGTTAATACATCTTGAAGTTCTTTAGTTCTTTAGACTAAAAACAATCTTTAAGACTTTTGTTCATAAAATTTCTATCATGAGCCACCAGAATTTTCCTATCTACGTGGTGTGTACTGCTCGTTACACCTGCGGGAATACTGAAATGGATCCGATATCGAAAACGATTCAATTACGAAGGAATTAATTAATTCATGATAGAATGGGCTTGTGCGTTGTTTTACGTTAACTGATACGAAAAACAGGCAAAATTGACATTTCAAGCAATTGCGTTTTCTGTCCTCCTTTATAAAATAAATAACACTATAAGATGTCCATGTCAATTTTAAAAAGTGTTTCATTGTTGTTGCAGTTGTTTTTATCCATTGCCCTTCTTTCTTTATCAACTCGCTATTCGTAATTTTTTGAAAATGTACTAATTTGTATAGAGCCTTCAGTTGTATTCTCGCACCTTGCCAGAGATGGCTGTATTGGCAGGATAATCATAAGTGAAATTAAGTTGACCTTAAACGGTCCAGCGGTATTTGCAGTAAAGGCGAACTGACTGCTAAATTAAAACTATGATGAATTTTAAAACATGTCTGTTTCTCCTCCTTGCACTACTTGCTGTCACAACAACGCCGTCAGTTTCTGCATAAGACTACCGGTGTGTGTTTAATTAATATGTGGGACGTTCAGGTGCTGCTTGTTAATTGATGTTAAGAACTATATTTTTTTGGACTGAAAGTTATTAAACAATTTATCTTTGTTCTTGCTGTTAAAGATAAAAACTATTTACCGATGTTCATAGTTGACCTCAGCGACTTATCAATGAAACATATTTTAGAATTTTGAAACTATCCGTACTTTCGACCTGCGTTTCCATTTCCTTTGCTTGGACAGACACCTCAGTTACGAACTTTCATTAAATTTTAACCATATAGTAAATGAGGGCTAAACATTAGGCAAACGTAAATTTGCATGGCAACATCCTCTTTCCTATGCTAATCAGTCTACTCTGGCTGGTAACATAATTTAAAATTTTTCAGCAGTCCTGAAACTTGAATAGAATAGTTTCGTTTTTTTATATTTCATTGCCACTCAGAATGAGTGGAAAAAAAAAATAGGGGGGTAAAAAGCAAGTAAGCTTCAGTTTCACTTTTAGTTAGAGCTATTTTGTTTCCTGTTGAGATTTTTCGCACAGGCCATTTCGCTCACATTTTATTTCTTTTTATGGGGATGCTTCAGAGATCATAAAAACACTGTTGAGGGCTTGTTCCTACCGCACCGTTGCTTTTCTTAGAAACAAAGTAGATGATGATTTCTTTACTGCATGAACGGAGCTGAAATACCCCATTCCCTAGTGCGCTCTGTAAGCACATGTGCCCCGCAATGGCTTGTCTGGTCATTTTATTGCTGTGTTGTTCCTGTGTCCTATTTTGTTACCGCTTTGTTCCTTTGTGCAATCATGCAGAGGAAAGTCATACAAGTCAATTGTTTTCGTTTTTTCGTACCATGTTTGCAGGAACACGGTTGTGTTGAGATCCAGAAATTTTGCTACCATGGCAACGTGACACAACGGCTTATCATCTCTGTCGACGTTCAAACAGAAAATGTTTACCATGATCTTGGGTAATAGCTAGAGTGCTTGCCCAGAACGTTAATCTAACTTCAAAGAAACACTCAGTACTCTTTGAAAATCTTAACAAAAGGTCCACTTGGGGGTTAGGGGTGGGAGGAGGGGACATGAAATTTCCTGAACTCGCCTCATGAAAATACGAAACACAATTCAGTAAACATGAAAAATTGATCGACGCGCCACCTGTATCTTCCACTCAATTAGCCTCACGATGTTTTTTGTTTGTTTTTGTTTGAATGAATTGTCTGAATTTTCGTAAGCTTTTTAAATTAGTAGGAAACAGTGTTTTTAAGGATCTGATCGAGCGATAGCAAAATATCCGACAGATAGAACAATTTGAGTTACAGAAAGAGAAACCTCTAAAGATTCTGATCTATTATTTCATAGATAATTTTTCTTTATAGCAAAAGTTATAGTTGTTGTTGTTGTAGTTTTTTTTTTTTTTATCCATTGCCCTTTTTTTTATTTATCGTCTCTGGAAACTCCCTATTCGCAATTTTTTGAAAATGTACTACTGACTTCTATTAATAGAGCCTTGTATACTCGCACCTCGCCAGAGATGGCTGTATTCGCGGGAGAATCATATATGAAATTAAGTTGACCTTAAACGATCCAGCAGTATTTGCAGTAAAGGCGAGCTGACTGCTAAATTAAAACTATGATGAATTTTAAACATCTCTGTTTTTTCTCCTCGCGCTAATTGCCGTCACAATAAGGCCATCAGTTTCTGCATTGTTTTTTAGTACTAGTTTGTTTAATATGTGAGACGTTCAGGTGCCGCTTGTTAATTGATGTTAAGAACTATATTTTTTTGGACTGAAAGTTATTACTAAAACAATATATCTTTATTCTTGCTCTTAAAGGTAATTAAAAACTATATACCAATGTTCATAGTTGACTTCAGCAACTTATTAATCGAAACATATTTTAGAATTTAGAAGCTGTCCATACTTTTGACCTGTGTTTGAATTTCCTTTGCTTGGACAGACACCTCAGTTACGTATAGTAAATGAGGACTAAACTTAAGCAAACGTAAATTTACATGGCAGCATCCTTTTTCCTATGCTACTTCTCAAACTCATTAATAATTCATAAAGAAAATACAAAGAAAATTAATGTTTAATGAGTGTTTGGAAATCGGATGAAAAACTGCTCAGTATTTGCATCCTTAATTTCTCCTTCAAAAATGATTTTGTTTGAGAAGAAATATCAAACATTCGACACAGTGTTTCATCACCAGATGAAACACCTCGAAGTTCGTCAAAAATACTCCGCTGCGCGTCGTATTTTTAACTCTCTTCTCGGTGTTTCATCTGGTGATGAAACACTGCGTCTCATGTTTGATATATTACTTCTACGCTGGCTGGTAACTTAATTTAAAATGCGTGTTAGTAATAACCGTTGGGTAATTAACATTTCGCAATTTTTGGACGTTAATTTTTTGTATGCGACGATTATGAAAGCCTTTAATCAGAATGCCCTGTTCAACGTCGCAGTGCTGGGGTAGAGAAAAGCTGCACTTCTTTTCAACAGCAAAGTATTTATATTCACCATTCAACAAGAGACAAAATTTGTGAATTCCGATGTCCTCAACCGGCCTTTTCAAGCGTTTTCAGCACTGTTCGCCAAAACAGCAACGAGCTTTTTAATATTTTCCTATCCTCTACATTGACAGGACAAGTCAATCACTGAAAGGACACGCGTCCATCGAGCTCAAAGTATTAATTAACTTGCTATATACAAAATTATATAATATATATTTTTATGAAACCTACAAATTTTACCCGAGAACTTCCTTTACGCAGACACACCCTGTTCACGAAACAATGCTGTAATATTGCACAGATAAGTAACATGATTTCCTCACTCATTTTCTGCTTCGTCGTTGGCGCAGTTTTAGCAGCCGAAGAAGACTCTAGGTCTGCCTACATCAAAACGAAAGAGAACAAGCGTTTACATGGCTATGTTGTCAAAAAAATCGATTCTACGGATGAAATGTCGTGCAGTCAAGCATGTTTAAGACATTCTTGGTGTACCTCTTCTAACTTCAAAGAGTCCTCGGGCAATTGTGAACTGAACAAGCATGAGTTCTCTACAACTGACGATGACACCAAGCTCACTGATAATCTAGGCACAACGTTTTCATTGTTTCTAAAGGTAAGAAAAGTTCTGAATTTTCATTGCTTAGACAACACGGGCGTGCGTGTGCAGACGAGCCTAATTTCCGCGTGCAAGAAGAAATAAAATCCTGCACCCAGGCTAAGGCAACAACTGTTAAAGCGAAGCTAAGTTAAAAAAAAAGAAATAGAAATTTGGTAAAACAGTAAAGTTGGGTTGTTGTCAAAGAGCACTAGCTAGCACTCGCATTTCAGTCATATGTTTCGTATGGGAGCGAGCCATGTTTTCCTTTCCAAAACTTTTCAGTTCCGCAACATAATTATCGAAGGCAATGTTTCTTCCCTAACAGGAGGCTTACATGTTTTGAAAATGAAGTTAAGAGAAGTATAGAGTGCAAACAGCTATAAATGTCAAAAAAAGAGGAACGCAGAGCCGCCAATTTATCAGTGGAATTTTTATGTTCAACATTAGATTTGCGTTTTGTCGTTAAAAAATGTTGAGGGATCAGGCTCGCTACCTGCAAGAATCAGTAGCTAGTACGTCGCCCTCCCCTGCTAGAGAGAGAGAGGCTAAAACATCGCTTTTCTGATATGTAAAGCTGTGAGAAGTCGACGTAAAACGATGTATATCATTTTAGCTTACCGAAGTAACATATGAACATTTTCATCAGGGCTGCCTAATGGCTGGATGTCTTAACGGAGGCTCTTGTTTGTTCGACGAAGGTAAAGATACGTTTGCTTGTTCATGCAGTCCGCATTGGAGAGGAAAAGAATGCGAAATGGGCAAGTCCAAAATGTTTTTGTTCCTTAAGTACGACAGACAATATAGGAGAAGAGTGAAAGACGTAAGCGGCTGAAAACGAAATCACCCAACTTTCTATACTTTATACGTGGCAATTCTTTTTAGTAGCAAGGAAAGAATTATAATCTGCTGCCAGGTTTTCTCTGGCAATTTATTGTTGATATAGTGTAGTCCTCAGGAATTAATTTACATCCCTTGTAATATAATGTTGTGAAGTATTTTGAAAGTTATTTTTAAGACGGATCTATCTTATCTTTTAAGTTTAGTTTTTGTTTCATTAAGTCTTGTTTTGTTCACGTACTGTTTTCCTGTTTTGATATTTTGTTTTTACTTGTACTTGAATTCATGCTTAGCTGGCGAATTTACCTATTGCCATATTCGGAATGTTAATCACTTGGCGTTGTCATATGTTAGTTCATTACAGGTGGTCGTGTTTGTGGTGTTAGAGCTGACCTTCGTTCTTTGGTACTTATCAGTTGCGGCTGTGCGTGGGTTAATCTATTCCCTAACAATGGCAAACGTGTTGCAATGTTAGCGATAAGATATACAATAGAAACTCTTCCGGTCAGCTAACCCAAACATGTCCAGCTTTGGCTATTAAAACCGCTAATATTATTGAACTAGGAAGTAGAGAAAAGAGGAGAAGTAATAGAAAAGTAGAAGTTGGTAGAAGTAAGTTAGTAAAAAAGTGGACGAGTTAGAAGATTAAGAAGAATAAAAGCAAGATGTAAATCAGATTCCTGGTACCTCGTCTTGTAGCGAGCGAGTTGCTCGAATACACCCCCACAAAAAGAAAAGCTTGTAACGTACGAGACTTGGGCGTTTACCATAAGCCTCGAATGTGGAATGGAATGGAATGTGGAAATTTTTCGTGACGTTCAAATTAACGTAAGTGATACCTAACACCTGGATCATCCCAAACATTACACATGACGGACGTTTTTAAACAGAGAATTTGCATGCATGTATTAGATAAATATTTTGCTTAAGTCTTTTCGGCAGTCTTTTCTAAATGGATGTGTAGATTGTTTAATAGTTAGTCGTAAAGAAAACAAAGTGGCAATGCGCAAGCTTGGCACAATTGATAGCCATGTGTAGGATATTAAAAAATTCAATAAAAAGATGGGGTCCCCTTGCTTGTGTTTGTCTTGCTCGGCCGTTATTCTTGAAAACCATCAAAAAATTTTATCATTTTGCAAAAACTATATGAATGCTACAGTACCCTCGATCCTGTTTGCTTCTCGGGGACTATATAATCTCTGGGCTCCAAATGCAGAGTTTCACGTCATTTACTGTATACAAATAATACAACTTCTACTATCTTCTATCTCCCTTTAAAATATTTTCTTTGAGTACTTATAACATTCCCATATATTATTGTGTTACCTACCAGTTTAATCATCATAAGAAATAGGCCCTCTAAGGGGGGTTACGTATGTCCAGAGTCTGAATTTCAAAACCTGCTGTTTCGCGTATTGAGGAGGAGGCCATGTCGCTATCGATATTTTACTATCGTATTTGCGCTTTTCTCTGTCGCTGTCACAGTTTCAATCCATCTTTGTGTCGTTTGTCCCCATTTCTGCTGCCCTATGTCGCTGTTTCAAGGACATGATTTGCTTGTCGAAATCTTGCCTAACAGGACCTCAAGAAAGTGGCCAACATAAGTGATTGAAGGGTGGAGCTATACAAAACACCGCTGTTGTATGCATGGGCCTAATGGATTTAAAGTATGAAAATGAAAAAAAGGGAGTGTGAAAATAAGATGATACCACTTTAATTATAAGCCTACATTGCCAGAAAAAACTGAGTATGGACTCAGTAGTCTGAAATGTCACACATCTCCACCCCCTGACCCGTGGGGGCGCATTTCTCTCCCCAGCGCCCCTCACTGGTTAGGAGGTGGAGACTTATGACATACTACCTATGGACATTGACGTTCATGACCCACGGATTAATAAAGGAGCGAGTATACAGAAGAAACACATGTCCCTTTTGTAAATACGTAGGGTAGCAAATAACTAACAAACTATCAGTTTTCCCATGAAGTGGTGTGTCGTCTGGCTTAACCACTTCCCTTATTGTGGCAAGCAATCAAAGAAAACGGTAATCATTAATTGAAAATGATTTTCTACGAAAGATTTGAACAGACTACTGAAGGAATCGTTCAGTAAAAATTATATTCTTCTAAATAAATCAATGCATTCTTTTTACTATTTTGCAGACATCAACGAGTGTGAAACTGGAAAGCATCACTGCGACTCCAATGCTTTCTGTAACAACACTAAAGGCTCTTACAGTTGTACATGCAAACCAGGATTTTATGGAAACGGCGTTAACTGCACAGGTAAAATAAGGAAGCGAAAACCCTCAGCTGATATCACCAAATAACCTGATAGGAAAGCATTTCTATTCAACAAATGTTTTCGAGTTCCATTAACTAAGGCGTATGTTAAATCTTTAGAGGTTCTATAAAATAGTTCCAACATGATAGCATGTGATAGGCCGGTTGTTTATCGTTGGCATACTAACAGGCTGACTTAGGCGAGTTGGGGGGGGGGGGGTATATAATGAGGCGGCGGTGCAGCCGTCAGCGGGAGCTGGCGAATCCGGTGATAAGAGAAGGGCGATTAAACGTTAAAAAAATTTGCATATTCGGCAACTATCATTAGTTGGATTCGAGGTTTTTGTCACGGCTTTTTTTCCTTTGTTTCCATGACTATATTTTGCTCTCTGCCGCAAAAATCTCCTCGCGCAACTTTCTGTCATTTACTTTGTCGAAATTGGATAGTAATTAGAAAAAGACTGGTTTATCGTTCATCTGGGAATATTCGTTACTTAGTTATTCATTGACGACGTTTTAAACTGCGTACTTCTAGTCTTCATATGTTAATAGGCGATTATGTCAAGTGTGGGTGGGCTAACAAAACTAAAGGCTCTTACATTTGTACATGCAAACCAGGATTTACCGGAAACGGCGTTAACTGCACAGGTAAAACAAGGAAGCAAAAACCTCCTGCTTATATCACTGAATAACCTGATAGGAAAGCATTTCTATTCAATAAATGTTTTCGAGTTCCATTAATTAAGGTGTATGTTACATGTTTGGGGTTCTTTAAATAGTTCCAACATGTGAACAGGCTCACTTGTCTGAGTTTGGAGTGTATTAATAAGGCGGTGCCGTCAGCGGGAGCCAGCGAAACCGGCGATAAGAATAGAGCGATTCTCCAATTCCATACTTAACGTCAAAATATATTCGCATATTCGGCAAGTATCATTTTCTGGATTAGCGGGTTTTGTCGCTATTTTTTTTCCCTTTCTTCCATGACTATATTTTTCTATCTGCCGCAAAATCTCCTCGTGCAACTTTCTGTTATTTTTGTTCACATTTTTTTTTGTTCCTATTAGATAATACTTGAAACCTCTTAAGGGGAGAAATTAAAAAAGAAACTTAGCTCGTCCCCAGGCTCGCTTTTCCTCGTCCCATTCTTCTTGTCAGCTAGGGGTGGTGGCTCCACCGCCAAAACAACCCCAAACACGCACAAGTGAGCCTGCTAGCAGACTAGTTTATCGTTTATCACGCGATAGTCGTTACTTATTACTGGGATGCCCCTTTTTGGGGCTGCCCAGTTATAAATTGGTTTTCGGTCGTCTGTGAAGAAAAACTGTCCCCCGGGGGAGGGAAGACACGAGGGTCCGGTACCGAGAAACGATGTTCTCACAAATGGTTTCACAGGATTTTCCCTTGCACGGACCCTTGCACGAATACTCAGCACCTCGGCTCCGCCCCCCCCCCCCCCCCCCCCCCCAGAAACCCAGAAGGCGACGAAGGTTATTTGCGTTGTGCGAAGCGATTCGATTATAGGAGTCACTCTATAATTTTTTTATTGTTCGAGATTAAGTCAGTTGATGATGTTGGCGCTGGGAGACTCAGAGAAACTTCACGTTGCATACAAACCCACACGCCGTTCACGGTAGGTTCACACTAAAAGATGACTGTGAGCGTCGCGTTTGGAACGCCGGGGCCGCTTCGTGAATTCAAAGAGAGAATTATCGATCGATGTAGTACATGAGCAATTAATAAGCACAATTTATGAGCAAAGTATTTCACCAGTTGACGACACTATGGCTGAAGACTTGATTGTAAGCTGTCATACTCAGTGAAGCGAACAACTCAGTTGCCAATGAATGTCAGATGAATCCTGATGTTACGCACGTCCATGAGCGAGGGACGTGTCAACTTTGCCATGTTAGAAGACTGGCTTTTCCTTTAAATATTTCCTTCTATTTAATGCAACACACGCCACTTTGGAGGTCTAAATTTCGGATACTGAGGATAAAGAAGACAGGGACAAAAATAGGAACTCTGAGAATTTCGCACACAAGTTCAAAGCTTCACCGGGACATCCCATTCCGGAGCTTCACAAAGACCGACTTAAGGAAAATAGGAGCTATTACTGACAAGGTTTGGTGACTGAGTAGAGCACACAGGTGTAGCCCAGGTCGAGGTTTCACGGGGTTTGCTTTTGTTTGTATCTCTATCTTGCTAAGCTTTCATCATTAAATTTGTACATGATCTTGTGATCACAATTCTGTGTTTTCGTCCATTCATGCTGTAAGCACGATATATCAGATGTATTGATGTCAGCATTAGCAAGTTTTAAAAAAAAAGCCTTTGTAAATTTTCAGCTTGCGTGATGTTTCTTGATGTTTCTTGTACCATTTTATGGAGATGTAACCTGAAGTCACCGGAAAATGGGAACTTAAAAAAGAGTATAATCCATTTATGTCGAAACATAATACACATGACTTACACGACCTTTATTTTCCTAAAGGCGTTTTAAATACGAACGAACACAGTAAATGTGAGGGGCAAAAACAGTTTTAATATGAATGAACCATAGGGTTTAATTAACATAAGGGTCAATTATTGTGCACTGAAATGAATCGCTTGAAAAGAGAGAGTTCTCTTGGAGATGTGATCAGAGGTAAACAAGGGCACATTGTGCGTTACGTTCAGTCTTTTTAATATCCAAGGACTGTAAATAGTGTTTCCATATTGTTTAGCTGGCACAAAAACTTCGGAGGAGTTATAAAGCGGTATAGTTATCTGCCATGAAGAAAAGTTAGTCATGGGTGTCGTGAGACAAACAGCGAATTCGAGCAAATTTTTAACTCATATCGGTATCAGGTAAAAAAATATGTTATCGATCTTTTCATCTATTTACATTGTTTAAAGTGCGTGCTGATGGAAGCAACATGCGAGCGAGAAATCTTTAAACTTTTTTAGGTCACAAAATGCAAAGGATGTTATTCCTTTAAGTTAGAGAAAAATACCAAGAGGAAAATCTTAAAACTGAATATTTTTTATCTTGTGGAAAAAATAGTGCGTTTTCATGTAGACTGTAGACCGCAAATTAGGATCGTCTAGTCTCAGTGCAGTCAGTGAGGCCCCTGGATCGGGATCAATGGGCAGTTGGCTGTCTGTTTTAGTAAACTTCTGGGTTTCATCCAATACAATATTTCAGTCTAGTGTAAATTAGCCCAGTGGCGAGTAGCTGACCCTGCCGCATTTTATACTCGCGAAACGACAATTATTTTTGGAATGTCCGGTTACGTCAAATTAGTCACGTTATACTGTCACGCTATATTTTGGGAGACAGAGGGATTCGGGGAGGGGTGCGTGAAAATAATGCAAATCGTTTCCTGCTTAGAATTAATGACTAACTTGTTTATTTTTCTTCATAATGGTGGAATTTAAAAGTTATTATACAGCCCCCACCTAAAAATGGTACTCATTCTTAGTTTGTTACGAAAGTCTTTCAAAAGGGTACAATGTTCTGAATGAGTTTACGTTTCAGTCTCACATGAGATTCTGTCTCCACGCAATGGCCGGCGACAAGGCTTTATATAGTAGCCTGAATGTGTATAGCCGCCCTCTCCCCTCAGAAAAAATAGCCCCTTGGCAGCCCAGATAAAAATCGCCTCTCGGCGATTCTTGGTTACTTATTCACGACGTTACAAACTGCGTACTTCTGGTCTTCATTAGGCGATTGTGTCGAGTGTGGGTGGTGTCATAGTTCCCCCGTAGTGATTAGCATTACGAGCCTCATTTATGGTCGGTGGGTTTTCCACCAACCATGCGGTCCGCAGTGGTACTGGTCTGCAGCTGTATAGTCGATGTCTGAACGTGGTTACTCACGCTTCTGGAATTTCAATTCAGTGAGTGTGAAAACATATGCGTACGGGCAATTTTCGGCCAGGGGGGCGGTAAACCATTTGCCCAAAAAATTCATGCAAGTTGCCCAAATTTTTACAAAACAGTCGAAAAGAAACGAGGGCCATACGATGCAACAACATAGGCCGTACTGGCATAAGAAAGTGCCTCGATACAGTTTTTCAGGGTCAATACCCGCCAAGTTTGAGCATAAACTACGTCGCCATAAACAAACATTTGGAAAAATTGCCACCACAGTTGTATTAAATAAAGATAAAAATTTGTCATGATCAGGGTTGCAATGACATCAGAGTTGTTATAGCAACGAAATGACGCCATTACCTATTATACTTGCAGCATTATTTCTCACAGTATGAAATCGTTCTTGGGAGCTTTTTCCTCCAATAGTCGCCTCAATATTCGTGAAGTTAAAACGGATTATCTAAGAGCGTTATCGGGATACTTGTGCGATAAAGTTTTTATAGTTAGAAATACCGTAAAAAAAAAGGGAAAATCTTGATGTTTTTAGCCGCTATCTGTAGAAAACGAAGCGCTTTTGACATGCAATTTAACCTCATAGTAGCTTCTTCAATCTTTTTAAAATGTGCGTGAATTATTTTAGAGATAATTCTGGTCAATTGCTACAAAGAAGGATTTCATTAGTATGTATCATGGCGCTCTTGTTTGCGGTTTTGTAAACATTTCGGCGTACTTCAACAAATTTGTGAATAATTTGAACCACTTGATAGATTTTTTTTCAAAAAATTAAGATTCTTCTCGTAATTCAAAGTGAGCTAGAATTAGTCAGCCACTTCTTCACTTTCACATCAATCGCTGATGCTATCTGCCATACACTGTTCTATGAGCGGAGATGGTTCTAGAAAGTTAGGAGGAAGTTTATTCTAATAAATTCACGATTGCAAATAGCTCATTACAGTACAGTGCCCAACGATAAAAAACTCAGCATATGATAATCTTCCCTTATAAACAGAAACTCATCACGTGCTTGGCAACCACCGTCTCGAGTGAATGTAATTGGATTATTACGCCGACTTCAGGTTAAAATAGAAAATATTTATCTCTTCAAAATATTAATAAAAAAACATGAAAACGTCTCTAAAAGCTGGCTTTGCCCAAATTTTCTCTTGCTGCCCAAAAAATCTGAGTTGCCCAAAATTTGGGGGGGCTGCAGCCCCCCTCATCCCCCCGGTCCGTACACCTATGTGTGAAAATCTGCATTGCCAGGAAAACTGCGTATGGCCTAGTCTGAAATGTCACACGTCTCCACCCCCTAATCTGTGGGGGGCGCGTCTCTCTCCTCCGCGCCCTTCACGGATTATGGGGTGGAGACAAATGACATTTCAGACTACCTATGGACATTTACGTTCATCTGGGGATTAATAAAGGAGGTATACAGAGAAAACACATTTTCCTTTTATGGGTAGGTAGGGAAGAACATAACGTACAAACCCCTATTTTTTCCATGAAATGGTGTGTCGTCTGGCTTAATCACTTAACTTATTGTGGCACGCAATCAAAGAAAACGGTAATCATCAAAATGATTTTCTACGAAAGATTTCAACAGATGATTGAAGGAATCATTCAGTAAAAATTATATTCTTCTAAATGCATTTTATTTATTATTTTGCAGACATACACGAGTGTGACACAGGAACGTATCAGTGCGACTCGCACGCTTTCTGTAACAACACTAAAGGCTCTTACAATTGTACATGCAAACCAGGATATTTTGGAAATGGCTTTAATTGCACAGGTAATATTGTAACAAAAACCCTGACAGCAAAAACCTTAACCTTATATAAAAATATTTTTATTCATCCATTTTTTTTTTAGTAGACGCTAAAGTGTTTGTTAAATCTTCAGGCCCGTAGCCAAGTTTTAATTACTGTACCGGAGGGGGAAGGGGGTGCGATCCAAGGAGAAGACGGACAAAACGTGGCTGGAGGCGCAAGTCTCTAGGGCGAAAAAGGGTTGTCTGAGACTGCATTTCGACCGTTTTGATAAAAATGGATATTTTTTATAACTTTAAAAGTGATTTTTTTGGCAAAGAGACTCACTACTTTATTTTACGATTTTATAAGGACAATGTCAATGTCACTATTGAAAATTATAAATTAGAAATTAAAGAAAATTTTGAATCAGTATTATTCACTAGGTTTGATTTTTCAATAGTGGAACAAGTTCAAGCCTCCTTGGATGCTTCTTAGCAAACAGATCAACGACTTCTTCCAGATCGATGTCTGTTAGATAGTGGATGTGCATATAAACAGCCAGAGAGGAGAGCCTCTACTGTGCAGCGAATATTACTCAGTTTTATAAAACTAAAATTAGCCACAGAAAACAGCTGATATTTTAAGCTATCTCAAAGACAAAGGACTTCAAATTCTTTCTTATACTTTACGGAGGCGAAACACGTTTTGTGGAAAGCGTCAGTCAGGCTTGTCAACTCTTTCACAGTATTTTCAAGTTTACAACACAATCAGTGAATTAGTAGTGAGGAAAGAACATTACCGGAACAATACTATAGACTCACTTTGTTTTAAATCGGCTGGTTAAAAATAAAGTGGACCTCTAGAGCCTGTGGGGGGGGGGGGGGGGGGAACTGCACTCGTCGCACCCTTTCCCCCTCCCTACGGGCCTGATCTAGGGTCTTTTAAAACAGTTCTAACATGCAAGAGCTCGTTGTTAGCTTGTTAGTAGGCAAACTTGTGCGAGTTTGGGGTTATTATGGCGAAGCCGATGAAAAGAATGGGGTGATTCTCCAGGTCATAAGAATATTTACGTATTCGACCAACAATTATTGGCCCGATTTGCAGTTTTCGTGACAGCTTTTCTGGGTGTTTACTGGCCGGTTGCGGATTAAACTATTGTAGGTCAGCCTGCGAGAGCGGGTGAAACAAGAAACTTGAGCCGAAAAAACCGGATGCTCTCGCAGGCTAATTGTAGGTTGGCTCTAGCCTTATTCCTTAGGGGATAGGGGAGACTGGGAGATATTAGATATTTTACGCGAATGAACAGGAATGATATCTGGGGAGGGGGAAGGGAGGCAAGAGGGAATAAAGAATCATTAAAAAATATGATCAACCTAAAACTGTCGGTTCCGCCACACTTGAAATTAATTTTTAAGTAACTTAAATTATTCTTTAATAGTATTTTCAGAATTTATGAACTCGTCGATTTTGAACAGCAGTGATTACTATTTCCGTCATTTGGGCAATTTTCTGGAGAATGCGGTTGGGGACAATTCTCACTGGTTGCTGTGCTTTCGTGCTACATTGCATGGCTGGAATGTTAGTCAGTTTCACAGTCGCTGCGATGGAAAGTACGACACTGTTACCATCATAAGGAAAGGGAAATTCATCTTTGGCGGATACACGGATATTCCTTGGGGTAAAAAAACTAATTCCCTTATTTTATCGTCCTTTTTTGTTGCAATGTAACAGCTTTACAATTCTGATCTAGTTGCACTGCTTATTAGAATTTAACTCTTGGTTTATAAAGTTGAAACCTGAACGTCAGTCTTGGTTTGTTACCGACCTTGTAATGATGGTGAAGTGTTTTTGTCTTAATGAACCCAGTTAGCTGTAGGTCTGGTCTGCTCCCTACCCAGATCAGGGGTGTCTGGACTTTGCGTAGGACCGGTCACTCCTCACTTTAATACTATTACGGAAAAATGAAATCTTACAGTTTGTCACACTGGGAGTAGTCTAACCTCCAGCCAAGTTCCAGATTATAAATAGGTGTGATTCTATAACAAGCCTTCGAGTTTTCGAACTTCCGACTTTTCAAACCAATTTTCATTTCCATTGAAGATTCGACTTTCACTGTGTTCTTACGTTCTGTTTGTTTGTTTGTAAGAATCCTTTAGTGGCTTTGGCAACGCTTCCAAAGCTTTCATTTTTCCCACTCTAAAATAAAGAAAGACTGACTCCGTTTTTGAGTAAAGTGGAGACGCCAGGAAAGGCTCTTTTCAGCGCGGGATTAAGCGTATAGTCCATGTTTTGGCTGAAACAGCAGGTCATTACTAATAGCCCACTTTCGATAAATTGGAATTTTAACTACATTACTCCAAGGCTTTAGGGACAAAATCGGATTGCAAATTTTTTACGACTCTATTGTCTCACAATTTCCAGAGGAGACTTGAGCAAAAAGAAAACCAAACCAGATATACAAATATGACCAGAAAGCCTTGGAGTCATGTTAGAATTTTAATATATCGAACGTGGGCTATTATGCCGACAATGGCGCGTCTAATGGAGTCCCCTCTTATTTTTAATCCAAACCGAAGCCAAAAAGGCGCATTTTTATTTTTCCTGAGCTAGCCACTCTTAACTCAAGGTCTCTATGAACCCCACCCATCCCCAGCAACTTTCAACAAGACTGTTGGATCCGTCGGTGCTGACAAGAAGGTCTACGTCAAGGGTATTGAAGTCTATCTCCCTTGCTTAGCTCGTGAGTTGTGACAGGTCTGTCAATGGAATCTGATAGGCTTCGGATAGCACAACTTACGGATCGTGCTTTGTAACGCAAAGAAGCTAAAAGTAGTGTTGCCAGTGAATGCATCAAG
Organism: Porites cylindrica; assembly: GCA_964035525.1. Taxonomy (NCBI): domain Eukaryota; kingdom Metazoa; phylum Cnidaria; class Anthozoa; order Scleractinia; family Poritidae; genus Porites; species Porites cylindrica. Next base: position 15,816,652 of record OZ037781.1, on the reverse strand, counting down.
CAGCTGCTGAATCCCGTTGCAGTGTGTGTTATGTGTCCTATGAGAATATGCACAGCAAAACCGTTTTTCAAACGGACAGTCAGTAAAGATTGGCCACATGTCCTTGTTGTAGACTGTAGAGTATTAACAGCCACAAAGGCAAATAAAACCGAACGCTTTATTCGTTCATCT
>OZ037781.1:15801481-15811481 GCA_964035525.1 Porites cylindrica | reverse complement strand
AGAAAAAAACTATTACAAGATTGCTTGGATTGCTGAGATCGCAGCTTAACAAATAGTTGCGGACCGCAAAGGAAACGCTTTCATAGTGGAAAAAATCGTAAAAAATTGTTATGCTTTTTACTATTGTAATAGACAGTATTCGTATTCTCCGACAGTCCTGGGACGAGTAGGCCCTGGTCATGAATGCGAGGCTCATGCGCGGAACTTCTCGATAAGAGGACAAACAAATATGAGAAAACTGCGGCTGGGTTTGCCGAATTTAAGGAAAATTTTTAACATTGTAAAGTTCTGAAAGGCTTGCACACTTGAGAGAGATCATTATTTCAAACAACAAAGGAAGATCTGCTCATTATTACTAAGAAAAACAGCGATCCTCATCACAATTATATTGATGAGAAGAGTGCTAAAGGTGAGCGAGTTCATAATTGAAAATTAAACAAGACTTACCTGTAAGTTGAAGTTTGATGATAATTCTGCCAAATCATTAGTAGTACAGTAGGGTTAACATAAGATGCGCACGCACCGCCGCAGGTCTGTCTTAAAATAATTTTGTGATCACTAAAACACAGTCGAAACGACGTCAGGGGTGGGTGTAAACATATGGGTGCTATGGGCATGTTAACCCTACTGTACTACTAATGATTTGGCAGAATTACCATCAAGCTTCAACTTACAGGTAAGTCTTGTTTAATTTTCAATTCTACCAAATCATTACGTACATCCGCGTTACCATGAGACTTTAACGCAGTGAGCACAAAATGAGAAAGCACCTAAACAACTTCACACGCCGACTTTAACTGAACACTACTTTGCAATACAATTATGTTGTACAAGGCATAAACCTAAGTGAGAACTGCCAAACTCATCTGGTTTGTTACAGCAACTGGCTTGTTGTAAAACTTCCGAAAAGTGGACTCCTCAGTCCAACCAGCTGTAGCCAGAATCACATCAGTGGAAACTGACATAAGAGCTTTACTCGTTGAAGCACACCTAGTGCTATGACCAGAAAATATTTCTGTATCAACCCCCGCTTGTCCCAACAAAGTTTTGATCCAGCGTCTAATAGTAGACGAGGTTACTGCCTTATAGGGCTTAATGTACGAAACAAGCAATTTTGAAGAATTCCTAAGCTTTACAGTAGCCTGTACGTAATAATCTAATGTTTCATAAACAAACAGTTCCCTTACTGGATACTTGTAAAGGCGTACATTGCCAAACACTTTGCCAGGTTTGTCCTGCTTAAGGTGTTCAGTTAAGGCCAAATTAAAACATGTATCATTGTTCTGCATATATTGCTCTGATGTGTCCAAAAAGGTCAAAGTCTGAAACCTCTGCCCCGTAGTCAAGGCAATCAACATGACTAATTTTAGGGTGAGTTCCTTCAAATTGATCTCGTGCAGAGGCCAAAATAAACTCAAGTAATCAAGGACAGTATCCACGGACCAGATATTTTTAAACTGCGGCACAGGCTTGAGCTTGTTGAACACCCCTTTAAGGTAACGGCAAACAAGGAAATGCTTCCCTACAGGTGTGTGAGACGGAGCATCACTATCACTCATGCCAATGTTAGAGACCGCAGACCGAGCTGTATTCAACGCAGAATAGCTCAAGCCACTCTTGAAAAGACTGTGGAGAAAAAAGAGTACAGCCGTTACAGTAGGATGCAACGGATCATTCTTTCTTTCACTGAAAAATATCAGCCACTTGTTGATATACACTTTATATTGTTTCTGAGTGCCGTCTCTCCATGAATGCATGATGATGTCGACAATGTCTGGCGAAATCTCAGACTCTTGCAAGGATCGCCTGATAACGTGCATACCATCAACTGCAGTCGTTGGTGTAGGGGATGAGGACCGTCCAGGGTTGGATGAACCAGATTCTGAACTGAAGCATTGAATACACGTGGCGTTTCTGTTAGTAGTCTCAGTACAGCCGTAAAATAAGGCTGAGTTGTCCACAAGGGAATTACTAGAATTCCTGATGCCTGGTCGTGAATTATTTTCTGTACACACCTTGAAACAAGACAGAATGGAGGATAAGCATAGAAGAAAAATTGTGACCAATCAATGGTAAAAACATCTACAAACTTTGCCATTGGATGTGGTTTCCAGGAAACATAATCCTCCACCTGAGCATTAAGTCTACTAGCAAATAGATCTATATCTGGTTTGCCAAAAAAAGCTACTATCCTCTGAAAAATCGGAGCGGAAAGCATCCATTCCAGATCCAAATTCAAATTCCGAGATAACTGATCAGCATCAATATTGCTTGATCCTGGAATATGGGCTGCTGATAACCAAATATCTTTGTCAATAGCCCAATCCCAAATATCCTTAGCAATGGAGTTACATTCTAAAGATCTACAACTTCCCATATAATTAATGTAAGACACAGCAGTGTTGTTATCAGACATAACCCGCACATGGATGTTGTTCCTGGCATCAAGTAGCGAGGACAGAGCAAGCTTAACTGCTCATAATTCCAGGTAATTTATGTGCCTGGATGACTCTGACTTAGACCAGATGCCATTTTTCCCATGTTCGATTTGAGCACCCCAACCTATTTGGGATGCATCAGTGTAAACAACTACATCAGGAATATTATGAAAAATTCTTCTTGATGCTATTAGAATATTTTCAGACCACCAGTGAATCTCTTCCAAACTGTCATGAGACAAAGTCATAAATGAATCAAAATTCTTCTGGTTCAATTTTGTCAACCACAATGTGGCGATAATGTAAAAGGCCAAACTCCACGCCTGGAAAGGTGGAGACAAAGGTCCCAAGAAAAGATGCAACTTCACGAATAGTTAACCGTTTATTTGGAAGAGAGAACGTTTGGCACAACTGCAACATTTCAACAGCTTTCTTGTTAGTCAAAGTAACCGACATGAGAATAGAGTTCAAAATGAACCCTAAAAACTCTTAGATCTGTGTTGGTATAATAACTGACTTTTCTGGATGGATTTTAAAACCCAGACTGACAAAAAGTTGTATAGCACGTAATGTGGCTTCTTCACATTCCGTATAACAAAGAAAGAGAAAGTATAAGATAGAAAGAGTCATCAATATAGCCCAGACAGGTGTGGCCAAACTGACTCCGAAGACCGGTTTTAAAACTGTCGTAAAAATCCTATGGCTACTAGTCAATCCCATAGGCAGGCTAGTGAAAGCATATAATTGATCCCTCCTTGTTCTCTTCTGTAATAGGGATAGAGTAATACGCATCCTTTAGATCTATAGATGTCATGTAACATCCAGGCCTCAGGAGTCTAATAGCTGTTTCTAACGTGCCTATCTTAAAATGATGGTATGTCACTGACTCATTCAGTTTCTTTAGGTTAAATATAACTCTGTGAGACCGATCTTTCTTAGGCCTCGTAAAAATTGGAGATATGACCTGGCCATCCTCATGTGATGATAGCCTTATTATCCCTTTAAGAAGGAATTTTTCTACTTCATTGTCAATGACAGTCTGCTCAATTTCAGTAAAGGAACAAAAAGGCCTAGTAACACTAGTACATATTCCAGGTTCCCAGTCATATTCAATATGACAGTGAGTAAGTCTAATTCTGATCTCTTTAATATTCCTGGCTACCATTTTATCTCCAATTCAAGAGAACATAAATTAGATGGTGGAGTTGGTCTTTACATTCAGTCTGATATGAATTTTAAGCCTAGGATTGATCTTCAATCTTCTGACAATTCATTGTACGAATCAGTCTTTGTGGAAATCATGCGACCTCATGGTAAAAATATTATTGTTGGCTGCCTCTATAGACCTCCCGATGCCTCTCTCAATGACTTTAACAGGTCTGTTGAAGATATCTTGTCAGCCATCAGTTTTGAGAATAAGCTATCTTATTCCTCGCGAAGCGCCGAGCCGCGAGGGTCATAATCTTGTCGCGCGCGAAGCGCGCGTGTATCACTGAAGCATCGCAAGGCCAGCGTGATTTCCTCTTGGCTATAAATCTATCGAATTTGGTTGGTGTCCGCCTTGACGTCATCCAGTAGTGACGTCAAAGTGCACTATAGGTTTCCAGGCAACCGATTGCCATCGACGACAAAGCTCTGGGTTTTCTTCTTGAAGACGGGTGGTTTCATCTGTTAATTATAACAATGTTTACGGTCGGTGAGTCACCACCCAATATCTCAGATCTCAGGTAAATAAAACAGAACAGCAAACTCAACAACGGTGGATTCAACAAGTGGCTGGAAATCCTCGCTGGGAAAGATTTACAAACAAACTCCGCAAGAGCGAGGACGTCGACTTTAACTTCAGCGCGAGTAACGGCACATCAAAGGCCAACACTGTCAACTAGAGACAAACGTTATACAGCGACCACGAATATGTAAAGAGTTAGCAACAAAATACTACAGTTACACTGCAAAAGAAGCCGACGAATAGAGGGAACACCGACTGCCGACGTTTCAGTATTCGGTCCATAGAATTCGCAAGGAGAGGCAAGTTTACAGGCAAAATTATCTTCTTCGATCAGGGGCACCCAACGGCAATTTTCGGGAAAATATCTGTTCGGAAGGCGATTTGAGACCTAGAATTTTCGGAGCATTTGTTGTAAAATTACTTGCTTGCCTGCCTCTCCTAGGATTTTCAAACATCTACAAAATGGTATAATTACCCATTTTTAACGGATTTTGACCTTAAAAAAGGCCACCTAGAATTTTCGGGAGCCTTTTCCTGGCTGAAATTTTCGAGAAGGTAAGTTTTTATCCCTATAATTTTCGGATCACAAGACTTTCAGCTAGGAAATCCGAACAGATGAAAAGTTTTTAGGGGATAAAAATATGCCTGTATCTACTGTTTGAATACTAAAATACGTTCAGCAATGCTGTGGTTTTGAACTATATCCTCGTTGGGTGCCCCTGTTCGATGCAACGACAGGAAGCAAGAATTACACCATCTGTAAAATCGACACAAGGAGTATCTTTGCAACGGACTGAGGACAGCCGATCAACCTTTTCACCGTTTTACAGTAAGCTTTATTTTACAAATGAACAGTTTACAACACCGATAATGTGTGACATGTAGGGAAGCGTTACATTTTGTAAACAAAATCCTTGCTGGGCAAAATTTTTCGTTTAAGCTTACAATTTTCATTCAATTTCCTTCACAAGTAAAATAAATGTATGTATAGCAACCTTATACATAAACCCAGCTGTGTCTTTTAAGTCAAACATGACAAAAATTTGTTATTGCTGGCCCCCTGTATTGTTGTTCTTATATTATTCGAATCCGGATATCCTCAGAATATTAGTGTGTGACATGGTTGCCATGCCAGGAACGTTAATTCCTTTCGCTGTTAGGGAAAATGTAACCGGTCAGTCATAAAATTTCACTCTTTCAAAGAAGTCAGACAGAGTTTACATATTCACAGAAATAAAACATTTGTTCCATTGGCAGATGAATATTGTTTCAAGAAATTAAACGACATGCAAGCAGATATTTATCTAGGGTTTTCCGTAAGATCAATCCATCCTGTACTTAGCTTTACATTCACCAGAAATGTGTGTAATACAGGGAAAGTGTTCATTTGCCTCGTCTCAGTCTGGGAAATTAAAAATCTATGGCTCTGGCACTGTCTCAACAAGCTCATGCATGTTTAGAATGGAGACCAATGGAGAAACTGATGACCTTCAACGTAACTTGTTTGTGGACATTTCATACAAATTCACTCTTGCATAGGAATTTGTTTCTTATGCATGTACACGAATAACTATGAACACTTGCCTAACTGGTAAAAAATTGGTACTTTTTACATGAATTCAGTTCTTTAAGGTGAATGCCCACACATACAATAAACCATGATCACTTTAGTAATTCTCATGAACTGCATCCTTAATGACATTGCTACTTGTAACTGATTATGTTTGCACTTTACTGTTACAAACAATAGTCGTCAAGTATGATTATGTACCAAAAAAAGTGCAAACACTTTTATCGCTGTAGTTCGCCGAACAATAAATTCTTTCTCCAATTAGCAGCATTTAGTTGTTGTTTTCAGTGCAGCACTTATCTCCTAGAATTGCCATCCACTCACTTCTACTGACACATTTCACAAACAATTATTGCACTTAAGAGTGAGCTTTTATTAAGCAAATGCAACTGAATACTAGCCGACAGTTATCCACTATCACCCCCATTTCCTTTTGACCATAATTACACACATTTAGGAGGGTAAAATGGAGTGAACATGTGGGGATGGGACCTATGCAGCATTCGCTGACAACAGCAACCCTATTTAAATCTCAGAAGATCCTTTTTAAAGCCAGAGCACTAGGTTCAAATTTAATCCACAGGAGATTAAGTACATCTCAGCTTCCAGTATTAGATCCACGCTCCCCAGTTACATGATTTACTTCATTTCTCTCCTGTCCTCCCACCCCTTATGGGCTCCCCCCGAGCTTCGCGAGGTTCTGCGATACACGTATTTCTAGTTATATGGCTGAGTCTGTTTTCGCCATGCGATTGGTCAATTTGCGGTCCGTAACTTACTATACGGACCAAAATGTCAGAGAAAAAACTCATTTGGGAGCTCTAAATCTCTTTACCTAGGAAAAAAAGGTTAAAATTAAGTTACAAGACGTCTATCAACATTGAGGACTTAGATTTTGACTTTGTCCTTCAACATTTTAAACTGTGTTTATTTGTGAACGAAGGCGATGAAGAAACTAACTCGTAATCTCATCGAAGAGGATTCTAGTCAGTGTTTGAAAATTTTATCGTAGTGCACAGTTAAGAAGACGAAAATCGACTGGCAGAGATTCGAGATGTTTTGCCTTAGGGAAAATGAGTAATTTTTTCGACAAATATGACAACAAACATGCATGCAACCGATCATCTTGACGAGCTTCTTTGTCATTTGCAGTGTTTTTCCAAAGACCAACGGAAGAAAGATAGAAGCGACTCCGAGCCAGACACAATGTCCAGTTTTCAAGACTCCAGCGTCGCATTGGCGAGTGAATACTTACAGTGCTCTTAGTTTTGACCGACTACACTAAAAATATGTCTGTAAACCCTGAGGACTGAGATGTTGACTAGCTTTGTTTGAATGAGAACGAAGCTGATGTAGGAACTGAATCGTATAACCTTTCCATGGAAGAAAATATTGTCCGTGTTTGAAAATTTTAACGCAGATCACGCTTGAAGACGGGAATGAACTGGCAGAAATTCGAGAGGTTTTCCCAAAAAAATTAACGAGCGAATTCTTCGACAATTACAACAAACTTACCTTGAAAAGCTTCTTTGCTATTTAGACAACCGACAACAGTATGTTATGGTCAAAGGTCATGTTTCTTCTAATAATACTGTTGTGTGTGGGGTCCCTCAAGGTTCTGTTCTTGGCCCCTTATTATTCCTCCTATACATTAATGATATTTTTCTTTCTTCAAATTATCTTTCATTTATTCTTTTTGCTGATGACACCAATATTTTTCTTCGGCATAAAGACTTGGCTACTTTAACTAGAATGATTAATCAAGAGCTTTGTCATGTCTCCTCCTTGTTTAACGCAAACAAGCTTACTGTTCATCCTGATAAATCCAAATTCATCATCTTCCATCCACGACGTAAACAGATCAATCCTTCAGAATTAAACATCTTAATCTTAATAAATAACACCCCTATAGCGCGGGTACAGGAACATAAATTTCTTGGAATAATTATTCACGAAAACTTTTCATGGAAACCGCACATCACTTCCATCTGCGATAAAGTCGCTAAGGTTATAGGAATTTTGTCTAAATCGAGACGATACTTACCTTCGATCACTCTAGAAACCTTATATAATTCCCTCTTTCTACCTTATATCAACTATCTACATATGCCTCCTACCTTGAACCCCTCTATCTACTCCAAAAGAAAGCCATTCGAATTATCACCTTTTCTCCTCCAAGAACTCGTTCTAAGCCTCTTTTCTCGAAGCTCAATATTCTTTCTCTCCATTGACTTTATAAATTTCATGTTTCTTGCTTTGTATTCTCACACTTTAATCGCCTTTTACCGGCCTCTCTTCCCTCCCTCCTCCACTTTAATCGTGATTTTCATGATTATCTAACTCGTTGTCTTTTCAACTTGCATAAAATGTCCCTCAGGTATCAATTTGCGATTAGCTTTCAAGCCCCGACTATTTGGAACGATATCCCCTTGACTGTCCGTGACAGCCTTACCACTACTAACTTCAAAAAGAAACTAAAACTTCACTTTTTAAGCCTAAATTGAACTAGCGCAGGATTCTCATAGCTTGTTGTTAGTTTATTTGTCACTAGTTTTGGGCTGTTATAGGACTGTTATAGGACTGCATGCATGTAAAGTTATTTAGTTTCAGTTTTGTATCTTGTTTTAGTTTTGTATTTTAGCCTAAACTCTTCATTTCTATATAAAATAATTTCTGTCATTCTGACCACAGGCCGTATAAGCCCCCGGCTTTGGCTTACTGAGTTTGTACTATATGAGCGATGGAATAATAAAGTTAATAAGTTAACTGCATCCAAGATAAAAGTATCTGATGTGATAGTCTTCCATACATAAAGACAGTCTCGCAGCCCTCCGGCCTTAAAAGGAACTTTATTTGCAATAATAGTAGCAAGAGTTGTCTGGCTTACCTCAGCCGGTGATCCTACTGGGTCTTGGTTGCCGAGGTCCTGGGATTCTGCTGGGGCCGAGTATGGCCCCGGCCTTGACATAAAAAAGAATTAGAGGAGCTCTTCCCCTGCCAGCACTCTGACTGAAGCGGCCACGACCACGTACACCTCTTGAGGCGGGGACTTTGTAAGGTTCCATGCGTCTCTTGGGAGTCACTTTATTGCTGAGCTTTTGTGACTTTGTTAACTCTTCCACTTCCTTGTTTAGGTCATCTCCAAACAAGAATGTTGACAAAGCTGTAGATGGGTTGCATAAAGGAGAATATTGCTTCTCTAGGTCAGGACGAATGAGATCTCTTCGTTTCAGATTAAGCTCTCTATTTGCTGACAACAGCAGGATTGCTGTATGGGTCAAAACATTCCACTGATCCCCATTTGCACTGTTACACAGCTGAAGTACAGCATATAAACCTGACAAGAGCAGGGACTGTGCCTTCTGGAAAGCTGAATCATTGTTTCTGGTCTCCTGTCGTAATTGTTGCCAAATTTGCTTGTTTATCTTGGATGCAACCAAATTAGTACAGTTTTCAGGTCTGAGGTACTTGTTCTGTACCTCGGCCAACTTTTCTCTTGTGAGCTTCTCTGTAAGCAGACTCTTCACTTTTTCTGCCAAATTGGCATCTATGGCAGGTGAAGTTTTCTCTAGAACACTAAATTAATCAGCGAGTGATAAAGGAACCGCCATCCAAGCCTTCAGCATGGTCTGAGGTTTTTGGCTGGATAAAATCGTTTATTTTAGTTGCAACAGCCGTTGCAACAGCTGTATCCGAACACTCAGTACTCGCTTCACCGCTCTCAGGGCTGGTCTCATAATCTTCAAAATCGGCATAAACCTTCTCGATAGAGTCTTGTACGTGGGCCAAAATATCTCTTTTGGCATCATCTAAAAGTTCGGCAAACATCGCGTTGAGGTCCACAGGCGAAGTACCTCCAGAATTTGCAATTTTCTGAGACTCCTCAGACATCGTCTGACGAAATTAAGACCGATAAAGAAAACGTGAAGCTTATTGCACTACAAAATGGCGGACTCGTCCGCCACCTGGTATCAAAAAATCGGTCCAAATAACCGGCTGTATAGTTGGTCACAAACTCGTTGAGACTCGTAAAGATACGAGGAAAGGGTATAAACGCGTCACATCACAATTGTTTAAACTCTGGACACGTCCAGGAGTCTTATCATAAAATTATAATTCGGCACAAGAGCCGAGTCCGCCTGTGACGCGTCACAGAGCACGATAAAGGAAAAAATCCAGACAATAACGGCTTGAAAATGTAATGTGGAGCGCGTCCACAGTAAAAGAAAAATAAAGGAAAAAGTAGCTGTTAACTTACCGTGA
>OZ037781.1:15763981-15796481 GCA_964035525.1 Porites cylindrica | reverse complement strand
ATTGAACGTTGTTCACGGTCAGGTCCAAAAAAGCCAACGAAAACATATAACAAAGGAGTCTAAAGGGTTTCATAACCATTCCACTTTAATATTAGTTTTAGAATTTGATTTGAATATTTGATTTAGGGCTTCGAGGCCCGAAACGTTAACGAGACTTTGGAGACTGCCGTGGCAGGAGGCCTGCCCTGCCTTGCCCTGAGCTACCGGTACTATACTCAGACTCACACATTCCTGGCTTGGACTCTGCCCTAAGCAATTTGCCCTAAGCTGACTTCTCACTTATCTCGTACCCAGATCACTTGTTGACGAATTCGTCAATAAGAGATCTGAGTATGAGATAAGCTTCTCACCTGATGAGATAGAGGTATTTTTCATGTCTTGCATGATCCACTCCACTAAAACCTAGCCTGTTCACAGACGTCGTTTTTTCTTTAGCGTGCGAGCACGGAGTGCGAGAACCAGCGCGAAGGGCGAGAAAAAGCTCATTGCCCCATATCATTGGGCTATTTCTTAGATATAAGAATACCAGGGACAAGTCTGCGTAAAATGCTGTTTGCCTAATAAGCATAAACATAATCTAGATGAAGGCGTTTATACGCTTCGATCATCTGAAGTCATTACTTGGTGCATTCATCCAATTATAAAATGCTTCTGTAGAGTTATATGAAGAAGATATAATTGAACATTTGTCAAATTTCATTAGAAAACTTTTAAAACTTGAAAAAGTCGGCCCAATTTCTTCAAGCATTTATCCATATGTCCATCCTTGCCATTCTTAGAAACAGACAACAGGGTAAAAGTTTCGTTGTCGATAGTATAGTCTTAATTGAACCATGACTTTCTGAAATCAATTGATGCGAAGACATGTTTTAGCTTTTTAAAAAAGATGGCAAAGAGCAAAAGGACATAGTCTCTTTAAATTATAATGGGCTATGAAAACATGTACGCACCTAGTTGTTTTTAAAAATCCGCAGTGCTTCTTGTTGTAACCGATTATTGGTTCAGACTCTTCTTACAGTCAATCATGATCAATTTTATCGAAAAGAAAAATGGTATGGGCTTTTGGGGTTGAAAAAGGTGGATAAGTGGTTCAAGAAGTCAGTTTACTTGTAAGCTTACTGCAAGACCCATAACCCCGAGTCCTGCACACTGAAAAAACGCTTCACTCCTTTCTCCCCGACCCCTCCTTCCCCAACACCCACTCTTTTCCGGAGTTAAGACAACCTAGATCTCTTATCCCCTACAAGTAGTGCCCATCAAGGGAGGATAAAAAGGTGTCGATGTATTTTAAGCTTAATGCGCGTAAAGGTAATTAAGCTTATGTGTATTAATAGGAGTTAAAAAAGGGTTAAATGGTTAGGGATGCTATACCTGTCCCTCTCCTTAAAGGACGAAGATCAAACTCAGAGCTCAAAGCTAATAGCGTTCACTTTTCAGGGAAGGGGTATAGCAAGAGGGAATTCTCATTCTCTCTTGGGTAAAGTGTTCTTTAGATTAAAGTAACATTTCATGTAGTTTTTAAAGAGAAGTCTTGTGCATAAAATCAGGCAATACGTTTTCTCTTCTTCTTTCGCTTTAAGCTGATCAAGAAATTTCATAACAAAATATGGCGAGAGATAAAAACAAGCGCTCGCTGATACTAGTCAGTCATTATTTCTTTGTTTTCTGGAAAGAAGAGTCACGCTAGGAGTTATAGAAAGGAAGGCAGGAAGTTTCCTATAACATCCCGTACGCCAATGTAATTTCGTTTTTAGATCTCACTCTATCTTTCCCTGAGAGAGATCTGAGCACTAAATTAATCACACACTCTACTCTGGGTTTCGCCGAAAACACATGAATAGTGACTGAATATGAGTCTAGGACAGAGGCATTTGCCCTCACTTGGATTCCGGCAGCTGAGGATATTGATTTTGCCGTTTAGGAGGGTGGTACTGCGTAAAGTAGGGTGATACCGCTCCAGGTAGTTTCCTAACCTAACCCTAACCCTTTAAGCCCCAAGACCCACATACAAATTCTCCAGACTGATCTCCATACAATTCTTTCAAGAATAGTTGAGAGAATTGGGTTTAAGATCAAAGCGTTCTACGTTTGGTATTCAATTTAGTAATTCTCATAACTTTTACTCTTGATGATCTGCTGATGTTGTTAGGAGAAAATTGATGTTGGTCACTCTTGGGACCTAAAGGGTTAATAAGAACAGAATCAAAGAGAAAACAGGAGGGTCATTGTGTTGGTAATGAATGTCTTATTTACTCAGTTTATCGCATGTTGTACTTTATGTCTAATAAGTTGCATTCTTAGGATAGATTGAGTATAATCTAGCTGGATTTTTGAAAGCTAGCGAACTCTTGAGTGAAGAAAGCGAAAACGCAAGTTTCTTAATTCTTGCCTTCGATAAGCCAGAAAATCACGCAAAGAAAGGAAAAGAAGCGGGAATTCCGAAAATAGAGGGAAGTGAGAGACAGGAAAGCGGAGAAGAGAAAAGACAATGGTCGCACTCTTAGTTTATATCGGCTACTTATTTGGAGATACGGTAGTTTTTTAAACAAAAAAACTGGCGAAACGTCAATGAGGACTTCTGGGTCTTTCAAAACTCTAGGTAGAGAATAGACGGAAGTATTTTAAGAGCAGAATAGCCAAAAATTTTAATAGCATTGTTTTATAGTAGATAGATTATGTAATGGTCTCAGTGTGCTTTTGACCTCGGCTGTGATAGTCATCTAGCACTAGATCTACTTAAGAGTTTGGTTCTTCGCGTTGTTTTTGAAACATAGTCAAAACACTACTTATTGCGAGCGGTTGACACACCTTCTTTGCTTGATGACGTCACAATCCAAGGCTTTCAAAAGCGACAAAATTTGTTTTACAAGCTCTTCTCTTGTGTAAGTGTAACGATTCTAAATTTGTAGCCGTGCAGTTAATAAATGTTGAGATGATCCAAGTTTGTGTGTGGTAGTTGATGAAAACCCATGGGAAAAAAAAAGAGGCAACACCTTCTTTCTGGAAGTTTCCACTGAAGGATTTCCATCATAACAAGGGTGAAGCTATTACGTTTAACCCGAACCCTAACTTAAATTCAGCTTTAATAGTCCATTTATAGTCCATTTGAATATCTGTCTTTACCGTGTTAACCCGGTAACTTTCGTCACATCAAGTTGCTATAAAAGCTCGTTTCCGTTTACCTTTTTGCCGAAATGTCTAATTTCAACTAGCCTGTACACAGACGTTTATTCAATTTTTCGTTTCGTTCTTTTCGAAAACATTTATACCTCTTTGCGCCGGCGGTCAATAAATCCCCTGCTTTTTATATTTTATCACCCTCGCTCGACGGACTTTGAAGATCGAGAAAATAGAGGATCTGATCTGTGAACAGGCTCAATTTCAACTGATGTCTATTGGCATTCAGTTTAATACTCATTGCCGTCTGACGATTTTATTTTTTACTCGCTGTTGGTAAATTTGTCAAATTACTGCAAATAGAAAACTATGATCTCCCTGGGTATAACTTATGCCCCTTAGAAAATGATAATTGCGGAGGTCAAAGCCATTAAAGCAAAATCTCATATATAACCGAGCAAGAGACTCAGATAACTAAAGATTATTGTCGCAAAGCCTTTGAAGTGTGATGGAAATATTACAACTTGTGACAGCTAAGTTTATTACAAAGTGTGAAGGACAAGCAGATAATCCTTTTTTACAAAGTGTGACAAGGTTTATTACAAACTGCGACAAGTATTTCAATTACAAATCGGCGGCCGGGCATTACAAAGCGTGATGGATTTATTAAAAATTAACACAGGTAGGATAAAGTGCGACGATACCCTGCGGATGAAAACTGCGCGGAAAAACTGCAGAGATGAATAAAATGAATTGCTCACTCATTTTCTGCTTCGTCGTTGGCACAGTTTTCGCAGCCGAAAAAGAATCTAAATCTGCCTACATCAAAACGCGAGAGAACAAGCGTTTACATGGCTATGTTTTCAAGAAAATCGATTCTACGGATGAAATGTCGTGCAGTAAAGCATGTTTAAGACATTCTTGGTGTACCTCTTCTAACTTCAAAGAGTCCTCGGGCAATTGTGAACTGAACAAGCATGATTTCTCTACAACTGACGATGACACCAAGCTCACTGATAATCCAGGCACAACGTTTTCAATGTTTCTTAAGGTAAGAAAAGTTCTGAATTTTCATTGCTTAGACAACAAGGGCGTGCGTGTGCAGACGACCCCATTTCCGCGTGCAAGAAGAAATAGACTCTTGCAACCAGGCTACGGCAGCAACTGTTAAAGCGAAGCTAAGTAAAAGATGTAAATTTGGTAAAACAGTAAAGTTGAGTTGTTGTAAAAAAAGCGCACGCATTTCAGTCATGTTTCGTATGGGAGCAAGCCATGTTTTCCCCTTCCCAAATTTTTCTGTTCCCCAAAATCATTACCAAAGGCAATGTTTTCTTCCCTAACAAGAGGCTTACATGTTTTGAAAATGAAGTCAAGAGAAGTATAGAGTGCAAACAACCGTAAATGTTAAAAAAAGAGGAACGCAGAGCCAGCAATTTATCAGTGGAATTTTTATGTTCAACATTAGATTTGCTTTGTGCCGTTAAAAATGTTGAGAGATCAGTCTAGCTATACATACCTGCAAGAATCTGTAGCTAGTACCTCGCCCCCGCCCGAGAAAGACTGGCTAAAACATAGCCCTCCTGGTATAAAAAGCTGTAGGAAGTAGATGGAAAACGATATATATAGTTTTCCTCAGGGCTGCCTAATGGCTGGATGCCTTAACGGAGGTTCTTGTTTGTTCGACGAAGGGAAAGATGCGTTTGCTTGTTCATGCAGTCCGCAATGGAGAGGAGAATAATGCGATATGGGTAGGTCGAAACTGTTTTTGTTCCTTAACTACGATAGACAGTCGAGGAGAAGAGTGAAAGACGTACCCGGCTGAAAACGAAATCACACAATGCAACTTTCTATACTTTATACGTGGCAAATTTTTTTTTAGAAGCCAGGAAAGAGTTATAATCTGGTGGCTGGTCTTCTCTGGCAATGTAGTTGATATAGTTCTCAGGGACCGGACTAATTTACATCCCGTGTAATATAAGAAAAGTATGTAACGTATGAGACTTTGGCGTTTACCATTAGCCTTGCGGAATGTGGAAAAGACATTGCATTGTAACTGGCCAAAATTTATGTGACGCTCAAATTCTGGTAAGTGATACCTAACACTTGGATCAACCCAACAACTACTGAACACATAACGGACCTTTTTATACAGAGAATTTGCATCCATCAATTAGATAAAAAATTTTGCTTAAGGCTTTTCGACGAAACACTGGTCGATCGTCCGACGAGGAAACAGCTAGATTCTAAATAGAAGGGTAAATTGTTTTAAAATAGTTAGTAGTAAAGGTAACAAAGTGGCAATGCGCAAACTTGGCACAATTGATAGCCATGTATAGGACATTGAAAAACATGCAATAAAAAGATGGGGTCACCTTGCTTGTTTTTGTTTTGCTCGGCCGTTATTCTTGAAAACCAGCAAAAAATTTTATCATTTGGCAAAAACTATATGAAACCTACAGAAACCTCGATCCTGTTTGCTTCTCAGGGACTATATATTATCTCTGGGCTCCAAATGCAGAGTTTCACGTCATTTACTGTATACAAATAATACAACTTCTAATATCTTCTATCTCCCTTTTAAATATTTTTGTGTTACCTAAGAGTTTAATTATCATAAGAATAGGCCCTCTAAGGGGTGTTACGTATGTCCAGAGTCTGAATTTCAAAACCTGTCGTTTCTCGTGTTGAGGAGGAAGCCATGTCGCTGTCAGGATTTCACTATTGTATTTGTACTTTTATTCTATGTCGCTGTTGCAGTTTCAGCCCATCTTTGGGTCGTTTGTCGCCATTTCTGTTGCCCTATGTCCCTGTTTCAAGGCCATGTTTTGCTTGTCGAAATTTAGCCCAACAGGGCCTAAAGAAAGTGGTCAAAACAAGTGTAATCAACGGAGACCTACTGAACGGTGGAGCTATACAAAACACTACTATGTAGTATGGGCCCGATGGGTTTAAAGTCTGAAAATGAAAAAAGGGAGTGTGAAAAAAAAGACGATACCATTTATGTTTTGTATTCGCCTAATAAGCCTGATTTGCCAGAAAAATGTAGTCTGAATGTCACACATCTCCACCCCCTGACCCGTGGGGGCGCATCTTTCTCCCCCGTGTCCGTCACGGGTTAGGGGGTGGAGACGTATGACATTTCAGACTACGTATGGATATTTACGTTCATGATCAAGGGATTAATAAAGGAGCGAGTATAGAGAAGAAACACATGTCCCTTTTGTAAGTACGTAGGGAAGCAAATAACTAACAAACCATCAGTTTTCCCAGGAGGTGGTGTGTCGTCTGGCTTAGCCACTTCCCTTATTGTGGCCAGCAATAAAAGAAAACGGTAATCATCAAAATGATTTTCTACGAAATATTTGAACAGACGACTGAAGGAATCATTCAGTAAAAGTTATATACTTCTAAATAAATCAATGCATTCTTTTTACTATTTTGCAGACATCAACGAGTGTGAGACTGAAAAGCATCACTGCCACTCCAATGCTTTCTGTAAGAACACTAAAGGCTCCTACATTTGTACATGCAAACCAGGATATACCGGAAACGGCGTTAACTGCACAGGTAATATAAGGAAACGAAAACCTCCAGCTGATATCACTGAATAACCTGATAGGAAAGCATTTCTATTCAATAAATGTTTTCGAGTTCCATCAATTAAGGTGTATGTTACATGTTTAGGGTTTCTTTAAATAGTTCCAACATGATAGCATCTGAAAGGCCGCTTGTGAACAGGCTCACTTGTCCGAGTTTGGGGTGTATTAATGCGGCGGTGCCGTCAGCGGGAGCCGGCGAAACAGGCGATAAAAATAGAGCGATTCTCCATGCCAATTCCATACTCAATGTCAAAAAAATATTTGCATATTCCGCAACTATCATTTGCTTGATCTGCGGGTTTTGTCGCCGCTTTTTTCCCTTTCTTCCATATATGACTATATTTTGCTATTTGCCTCAAAATCTCCTCATGCAACTTTCTGTCATTTTTGGTCACATTTTTCTTTGTTCCTATTAGATAATACTTGAAATCTCTTAAGGGGCGAAATTAAAAAAGAAACTTAGCTCGTCTGCAGGCTCGCTTTTCCTCGTCCCATTCTTCTTGCCAGCTAGCGCTGGTGGCTCCATGCACCGCCAAGGCAACCCCAAACTCGCACAAGTGAGCCTGCTCGCAGACTAGTTTATCGTTTATCACGTGATAGTCGTTACTTAGTTATTTATTCACAACGTTACAAACTGCGTACTTCTGGTCTTCATTAGGCGATTGTGTCGAGTGTGGGTGGTGTAATAGTTCCCCCGTAGTTGCTAGTGATTAGCATTACGAGCCTCATTTACGGTTGGTGGGTTTTCCACCAACCATGCGGTCCGCAGTGGTACTAATCTGCAAGCTGTGTAGTCGATGTCTGATAGTGGTTACCCACGCTTCTGAAATCTCAATTCAGGGAGTGTGAAAATAAGACGATATCTTTAATTTTTGGCATGTGTCTAATAATCCTGCTTTCCAGCAAAACTGCCTAGTCTGAAACGTCACACGTCTCCATCCCTTAATCCGTGGGGGGCGCGTCTCTCTCCCCCGCGCCTTTCACGGGTTAGGGAGTGGAGACGAATGACATTTCAGTCTACGTATGGACATCTACGTTCATCCGGGAATTAATAAAGAAGGTATACAGAGAAAACACATTTTCCTTTTGTGGGTAGGGAAGGACATAACGAACAAACCCTTAGTTTTCTCATGAAATGGTATGTCGTCTCCGGCTTAGCCACTTCCCTTATTGTGGCACGCAATCAAGGAAAAAGGTAATCATCAAAATGATTTTCTAGGAAAGATTTCAACAGATGATTAAAGAAATCATTCAATAAAAATTATATTCTTCTAAATAAATCAATGCATTCTATTTGCTATTTTACAGACATAAACGAGTGTGAGACAGACACGCATCACTGCAGCTCCAATACTTTCTGTAACACTAAAGGCTCTTACATTTGTACATGCAAACCCGGATATATCGGAAACGGCGTTAACTGCACAGGTAAAATAAGGAAGCGAAAACTCTCAGCATTTCTATTCAATGAACGTTTTCGAGTTCCATTAACTTAATGGTGTATGTTACATCTTTAGGGGTTTCTTTAAATAGTTCCAACATGACAGTATTTGATAGGCCGCTTGTGAACAGGCCTACTTGACGTACCGAGTTTGGGGTTATGGTATATATTAATGCGGCGGTGCCATCGGCTGGAGCCGGCGTATCCTGTGATAAGAATAAAGCGATTCTCCTGTTCCATACTTATTAAACGTTAACGTTAAAAAAGTATTTGCATATTCGGCAACAATCATTAGCAGGTTTTTGTTACGGCTTTCCCCCCTTTTTTTCTTGAGCATATTTTGCTAACTGCCGCAAAAATCTCCTTGTGCAACTTTCTGTCAATTTTGTTCACATTTTGCTTTGTTCCTGTTGCATAGTATCTTGACACCTCTTAAAGAAATTAAAGAATATGCTCAACCTAAAACTGTCGGTTCCTACACACTTGAAATTCATTATGCCATGCTTATCATTGATTTAAAGTATTCTTTATTATTTTCAGAATTTATGAACTCGTCTATTTTGAACAGCAGTGATTACTATTTTCGTCATTTGGGCAATTTTCTGGAGAATGCGGTTGGGGACATTTCTCACTGGCTACTGTGCTGGCGTGCTACATTGCATGGCTGGAGTGTCAGTCAGTTTCATAGTCGCTGCGATGGAAAGAACGACACTGTTACCTTCATAAGGAATGGCAATTTCATCTTTGGCGGATACACGGATATTCCTTGGGGTAAGAAAAACTAAATAAATTCCCTTATTTTATCGTCCTTTTCTCCTGCACTGTAACAGCTCTACAATTCTGATCTACTTGCACTGCTTATTGAGAATTAAACTCTTTGTTTGTTAGGTTGAAACGTCACTCTGGGTTTGTACTTTGCCAGCATGGGTCTTTACGCCCGATATGTCTGGTCGCCCCCTACCAAGATTGGGGGTGTGGGGACTTTTCGTAGGGCCGGTCACTCCTCTCTTTAAAACTATTAAGGAAAAAATATTTCTTACAGTTTGCCACTCTAGGAGTAGCCTGACCTCCTGCTCCAGATGATAAATAGGTGTTTTTTTATAAAACCTTCGAGTCTTCGAACTTCCGGTTTTTTAAACCAACTTTCATTTCCCCTGGACTTTCGAAAAATCGGGATTCCTTTGTATTCATACGTTCTGTTTGTTTGTTTGTTTGTAAGAATCCTTTAGTGGCTTTGGAAACGCTTCCAAAACTTTCAATTTTCCCTTCAAAAATAAAAAAACGGCTGGCTCCGTTTGTGAGTAAAGTGGCGACACCAGGAAAGGCTCTTTCCAGGGATTCAGCGTATGGTCCATGTTTTTGGCTGAAACATCAGGTCATTGCTAATAGCCCACGTTAGATAAATTGGAATTTTAACTACATCACTCCAAGGCTTTAGTGACAAAACTGCGAATTCTTCACGACTATTGTCTCGCAATTTCCAGAGGAGACTTGAGCAAAAAGACAACCAAACCAAATATAGAAATATGACCAGAAGGTGTCGGGGTCATGTTAGAATTTTGTGACAGGTCTGTGAAATAATGGGATCTGACAGACATTATTGGATTAAACAGACTTTCGGATCGTGCATTTCAAAGGCAAAAAAGCTAAATGTAGTGATGCCGGTGAATGCATCACATTTTTGTTACGGCGGCTACCGACCCGTTATAGTGTGTGTCATGTGTCCTAACAGAATATGCACAGCAAAACCATATATTTTTTATACGGACAGTCAGTAAAGCCTGGCCAAGTGTCCTTGTCCTTGACATTCTGTATTAGAGTGGTGGGCCAACAAGATGGTCCGTAATAAAACAGAGTCCGCATGTCCGTATGTCTAGTATCGATCCAGTGGTTCTAATTTACACGTAGAGCAGAATCAGTTTATTGCTATTCTGAGAAATCTCCAGTTATTAAGTTTGGTAGCCTCGTAAGTTATTCCACCATTAAGAAATAATGGCGTTAACAGTGAAACGCTTGCTAAAAGAACTCGAATCCTTCAGGTTGTTGATTCCCTGATCATTTAATAGGGCTATCAGTCAGTTACCTTTACCTCAATTGGATTAATAGATATTCGTTTAAATAACAGGGCAAAAGCAAAGTGAACTCTGGTGGATGTAGAAAAATGACGTCATTTTTAATCGTGAAAATGGGCTATTATGGTCTGTAATAAAATGAATTCAAACTTGAAATTAATTTTTTTATTGAAGCAAACGTGAAAGCATATATGACAATTTTGTTTGTTGTTTTTATTATTATTATTATTATTATTATTATTATTATCATTATTATTATCATTTTCTTTATTTTATGTACTTTTGGTTTCTCAGAATCCAGTAGTGGCTATAGCGCTACTTCCGAAGCGTTTATTTTTTCGCTCAACAATAATGAAGGCTTGGCACCGTTTGTGAGCAAGATGAAGGATAAACACTCAGGAGAGGCAATTTACAAGAGTTTAAGATATGGTCTTCATTGTTGATAATGCCGACAGTAACGGCAACTCAGCAGCACTCTCGGGCGATTACTACTCTGTTCCACCTGCAGTGCAGAACCGGAAGTCAGTCCTGGCCGGGACTCTGCACTTCTCTCCTGATGATGGCAGATTAGCACAAATTTAGGCACATTTTTTAAATGGTCAGTGTTTTTGAGGTTGTAACTAGAAGTATACGATTTGTCGTTTAAGAGTAGGATGGTACTGCTTGAAGAGGGGCGATACGGCTTGAAGTAAATCGCTACATTCCGACCCCGCTATTTAACTTTATCCTCAATTTCCTTGTACTTAACCCTTCAAGCCGCAAGATCCACATACAAATTCTCCAGACTAATCTCCGTACATTTCTTTTAAAAATAGTTGAGAGAATTTGGTTTAAGATCAAAACGTTCTATCTTTGTTAATCAATTCAATTCTCATAACTTTTACTGTTGATGATCTGCTGATGTTGTTGGGAGAAAATTGATGTTGGTCAGTCAGGGTTAATAAGAACAGAAAGAGAAAACAGGAGGGTCATTGTTTTGGTAATGAATCTCTTATTTACTCAGTTTATCGCATGTCGTACTTTATGGCTAATAAATTGCATTCTTAGGATTAGGTATAATCTAGCTGGATTTTTGGAAACATAGCCAGCGAGCTGAATTGTAGCCTCTTGATTGTAGAAAGCCAAAACGCAAGTTTCTTAATTCTTGTGTCAGATTATCCAGAATATCACACTAAGAAAGGAAAAGGAGCGGGAATTACGAAAATAGAGGGAACTGGGAGAAAGGCAGGCGGAGAAGGGACTGAAAAGACAATGGTTGCAGCCTTTAACCCTATTCAGACTGGGGGGGGAGCTTTTCGAACCCCCCCTCCGGAAAAATCGTGATAACTCCTACACCGAAAGAGCTATGACGTTCAAATTTTCTGACTTTTCCTAAAATTTATCTAGGAACATTTTGGTATAATAACCATGTCCATGTGATTAATCATGTTGCCATGGCAACCAGTTTCTGACACATAGGTTTTGGAAAATTTAAAAAATGGTGATTTTTTTGTTTTAAGATCGCGTTTTTACACTTATAGTGCTTTTTGTTGTTAAAATGGTCTTTGCTTGGGACTAGTTTTTGAATTACATCAAAATGTTTCAACATCGAATATTTTTGGGGAAGGGGCGGGGTAAAATTTGTCACTTTTTTGCTTTGACAAATATGCTGCTCTATTTTCCAAATAACACTTCCAAAGTCATTTGTTTGGGTAATAAACATTAGTTTGATACTTCTTTTATACATTCTGAGCTTTTTCCCCTTTGAAAGTTGCTTTAAATTATAATTTTAACAAAACAACGGAAATCCAAGATGGCGGATCCAAGATGGCGGATCCAAGATGGCGGACAACCATTTCATATTTTAAATTTTATTGCTTCCTATTGCGTTTTCTCGCTGTACAAGTGTTTCCTTGTTACTAGTTCATAAGAAAGGATAACAAAGAGATCACTTTACCAATATTATTGATATTTTACGTATCTAAGTGGAAAAATAATAAGAAACATTGAAAATCGGAATATGACGTCACTGTGACGTCATCATTGGGCGTGGCAAGTCAAAACTGGGTGTGGGGCTTCTTTGTACGGAGATGATCATTGTGTGTAAATTTCATGACCCTAGCATTATTGGTTCCAGAGATACAGAGGGGGGGTCCGAGGAGCCCCCCCCCCAGTCACAGATTGACCAAAAAAGCCCAGTCTGAATAGGGTTAAATTGGCTACTTATTTGGAGATACTGTACTTTTGGAAAAAAAAAAAAAACTGGCGGAACGACCATGAGAACTTTTTAGTCTTTCAAAAATCTAGCTAAAGAATAGACTGAAGTATTTTAAGAATTCCTCAGTAGAATAGCCAAAAATATCAAGAGTAGTGTTGTATAGATAGATCATCTAATGGTCTTGTGCTTTTGACCTCGGTTGTGATAGTCATATGAGATAAGATTTACATTGATTCTCCGCGTTGTTTTTTAAAACATTAAGTCTCATCAACATTTATTGCCAGCGGTTGACACACCTTCTTTGATGACGTCACAATTGAAGGCTTTCAAAAGCAGCAAGGTCTGTTTTACAAGCACTTCTCTCTTGTCAGTGTAATGATTTTGTATCCGTGCAGTTAATAAACGTTGAGGTGATCCACGTTGTGTGGCATGTGTAGTAATTATTGAAAAAACCGTGACTATAATCATCTCCTTGTATTCTGTTGATAGCTGTGTCTTTCTTGCTGCCCTACGCTGGTTCCGTTGTCACTAATAGACAATAAAAGTTTCATACGATGTTGCTTCTGTTGCATGATTGATGTGGGGTTGGACGATAGCCGTTGATTATTTTTTGGATGGTCATCAGGGGGGTAGCCGGGATTTTTCTAGAGGTACGCTCAATTTCGCAAACCCTCCTCCCCCCCCCCCCCCTCCCTTACAACAACGTTTTCATCCGATGCTTTATAAGTGATGAACAATTACTACTTACAGATATTTCTAGCAACCACAATTTGCCGTCTGTCCTCTTTGAATTTATATATCCTGCAGCTTGCTACCATCTGCGCCCTTCTTCCTGCCTTCTCTCTAAATACATCGGTCCACCACTCGTCGTTTCTCTGGAAACCGTTGGTGGGGCCTACTTGCAAAAAACATCAAAAAATATCTAAGACATTCTGCTAACATGCTTGTTTCTTTTTTTTGATTTTTTTTTAAGTACCAACGAATCTAAAAAATGGAAGTATTCAGTCCCTGCCTGCAACTCACGCAAAACATTCTGATTCTGGACTCAACGCCACGGATTCCGGATTCTCTTTCAAGGGAACTTTTTTAATGGATTCTGCACTCTATTGTTAACTGGATTCCAGATTTCTTGAGCTGCATTCCTGATTCCAGATTCCAAAAGAAAATGTCCTACCATTTTCTTAAGTTTACTTTTTCATATTTCACTCCCCAGGTTAAGCTATTTTAGTAACAAAAGGAAACCTAAAATTTCCGGATTAAAAAATGTGTGGAGAGAGGAATAAGAAAAATTCTCACTTTCAGTAATACGTTAAATTGCATCTAACTAGCCTAGGCATAATAAAACTGAAGCCCTTGCAATTTCGAAAACACTAGCTTACTGAGTTCCCCTAGGGCGACCGAACAGATACAAATTTTATAGCGCCACATAGCGAGCATTTCTAGTGATCTAATAGTTCTCTGGACAGCCTACAAAATGTTTTCAATGTATTTAGGAGGAAACCGTCGTTGGGTGCCCCTGACGGAATGACATACTCCGGTAACAATATCAAAATGCCCAGGTGTCTAAATCAAACGGAAATAGACTTGAGCGTCGACTTTAAACTCAGCACCAGTAGAGAGTTTACAGTTGATTTTTAAGTTTCATTTGCAGTCATGAACGAGTGCTAAACAGGAAAACATAATTGTCACGCAGATCATGCACACTGCAACACCAAAAGGAGACAGTTTTTTTTTATTTTTGGAAGCTACTAGGGTATGCAGGAAACGGTCTCTGATTTCAATCTTGCTTTGCGTCCTCCTGTCGATCGACTCTCCGCTATGGCAGATTAGCACAAATTTAGGCACATTTTTTTAAATGGTCAGAGTTGTTGAGGTTGTAGCTAGACATATACGATTTTCATTATCATTTTCAGATGTTGATATTGAGTGCATCCAAGAATCACAGACTGCCTTCAAAGCCTTGCGTCTTGCCAAAATACTGATAGCTCGTGCAATTGTCATTGTCAAGATTGATATATAGGTGACGAGAAGACACTCTGCAACCCTAAAGGTTAAGGGATTATTGGACAAATGGAGGGGTGATGGATTATAGTTCCATGGTGTTCTTCTGTATTTTCTCTCTATTTTGGTTCATTCCATTTGAACTGATCACAGGAAAAAAATCGTTGGATAGAAAGTATGTACTACTTCGCCAAGCAGGCGTAAAACAAAATAAAAGTGCTGTAAAGTATCCGTTGTGGGAAGAAAATATCATTTTTCACTGTTTCAAAGACATCTGGTTGATTATTACGTAGATCCGCTCTTAAAAGTCATCTACTAATTACATATTTGTGGCTTTACGTGGGTTTGGCCATGCTGCCAAACATGATAAATAAGGCTGGATAGGTGTCCTTTACTTGTGGTAAAGTATAGAGCAGTACAGAATGTGATATAGTGTAACAAAATAACGCCAAAATGTTTTACCTTAATTTGCAACATGATATTTCCACAAGAGATTTTCATGAATTAGCACCCTTAGATTACCCTTCGTACCACAGGTTTTTTCTCGCGTGCCTAAGGCCGAGGACACGAGCGGCGAAGTCGCAAGAAAAAACCTTTCGCTTTTCGCGCGGGTCACTTTTTAGACTTGAACGAGAGGGGAAACCGCGAATGAAAGGCCTCTGGCACCCAGGGTACCCTTAGATATATTTGACCTTTTTTGGTGCGTTCTAAGGAGATGCAGCCGGTTCGGGTATATAGCGCAATATACTTTCAAATCAATTTGGTAATCTAACAAATATTCACTGTTAAGGTCTCGCGATATAAATGACAAAGCTTAAGATTTTTTTACATGGCAATCTTTATTTTTGAATACGTATGAGTCTCTGAAAGTGCACTCTGCTGTACTTTCTTTCTAAAAAATCGTTCGATAGAAAGTCCGTCAGTACTTCGATCGCCAACACGCAGACGTAAAACAAAAGGGTTGTAGTGTATCCGTTATAGGAAAGAAAATCATTTTTCACTATTTCCACTTAGACATCTGGTTGATTATTACGTAGATCCGCTATTAAACTTCACCTGCTAATTACATATTTGTGGCTTTAGGTGGGTTTGACAAATTTTCCATATGCAAAAATAAGAATAAGAATTTTGCAGGTCTTGAACCTGCTGAGGTGGATATCCGCTTTCATCAGCGTAATTCTTTATACCTTACTCAGCTGATTCAATAACTGTTTAGTAGAACTCCAGAATATATTATTCCTTTATAGAGCTCATTAGTTAAAGTTAAATCAAGATAAGTGTGCTGGAGGTAAAGTTCACATTGCCGGCTGCAATTCAAAATCTTCTGAAAAAAAAAAAGTACTGACTCTGAGATCATTTAAAGTTGCTCCTCTGAGATAACATTATTAATAAATTAGGAAGACTTAGTCGTTTGGTGATAAATTAGCCTTTGTCAACTTGTATTTCTCTTTCATGTTCTCGATGATTACAAAAAAGAAAACATCTCTCCAAATAATCCCTAGAATTGGGAAATCTTCGTGAGGGGCATTAGGCTTCTTCTTGAAGTTAATCATAAATTGTACATATATATTTTATAGGAACGCAATGTGCGAATGAATGACCCGCCATGAAGATAAAGCTAATGGCGGATGAAGAGAAAAAGTCCATGATTTGACAGACGAAATTAAAGAAGATAGTTTTGCTAATGGCCTCGTAAAGACTCAGCTCTGGGCAAGTTTTCATATGCGAGCTGATACTCGGAGAACGGGGCACCAATACTTCCGGGCCGGGATGATCCATGAATCCATTATGGCATCGCACAAAAGGAACAAGAGGAGGGGTTCAATATCAATGCCACTATAATGTTGCCCCGTGAAGTTTCTATTTGCAATTTCTTCCAGCTGAATGTCCAAAAATCGGATCCGTGATCGCTGATGTAGGACTATTGACGTTGAACTAAACTACTTCAAGCGGCTTAAAAACGTTTTTCAGCGGTTTCCATTGCTTTTCAGTGAACAGGTATTTCAATAGGAAACCCGTCATTAGCTTCAAATTGTTTTCAATTTATCTGCTCTGAATGATGAAACTTTTATAGGAACCATACCACAACAGCTCAAAATATTTTCGGTCTTTTATAATAGGATAGCGTACACATTGCCCCTAAGACTTCGCAACTTGAAATCTTTTGATGATCTTCTTGCATGTATTCATACTTTTATTGAACAGTCTTACAATTTCAGTGAGTAAAATGTAAGAAAACCGAAGATTTGCCGATTAATAATAAATAGTCGTATAACGTTAGCAAATATCTAGCTCCGCCTTTTTTTCTGCTAATTGACTCCAAAATAAAGTGACTTAAGAGGTGTTAATTACCGCACAAGTTTTAATTTTCTGCAATTGAAGCAATTCCATTTAATCCTTCGTGTTCTTTCGCAACACTTTCTCGAATAGTTCCAGATTACCTATATATTGACAGGGGCGGACGGAGGATTTTGTGATAGAGGGGGCCTAGAGACATTATAGTATACAGTTTCAATATGGGCGCGATATTGCCCATCAAGACTGCAAACGGCGCACTTTTCTAGGGAATTTCGGGCGCATTCTCCTCCGGGAAATTTTTGAGATTGAAGTTCTCTGAAATGCAATCTAGTGCATTGTAGACTCTTAAATTTAGCAAATGCCTGGATTACATATTGAATAGGTAATGCTGAAATATTTCATAAACCACAGGTGTGGTTGTGGTCAAAGAAGTAATTAAAACTTTATGATGCTAGCAGGGGCAAGAGATTGCGGCGAGAGCACAACTTCCCGGCAAAGACAAAGTTCAATAAATTTTCTTATTAACAATGTTTATTAAAGAAAATATCTTTAAGTAACAAAGCTCCAAGTACCACCCGACACACGTTTACAAAAGAAAAAATTCCCGGACAAATGGAGGGGGGAATGCGGGGCGCCCTGTGCCCACCCCTAAATCCGCCCTTGTTCAATTCAGTCTGTCTTGGGCTTTTTCCAGGTCATATTGATTCCCCATACCTTGTTATAATGTCCTGAATAACAATACCCAGGGATGAATATTATACTACCAATGCAATGAAAAGATTGTATTTCAGTCCGTTTTGACAGCGAGGAAGCAACAAACAAGCGGATTTAGATCTAGACAACTGAAGCTTTCTCCAAACGAAGGCAAAACTTTGAAGAAGGCCAATCGTGCACTGCCCTGCGACTTACTCTAAGAAACATGGAAGGCTATCAAGTACTTCTTAGATACTATATCTTCGTAATAGGGATCTTTACTACACTTCCAAGTGTTTCTAGAGGTAACACTCTAACCTGAGTTCAAGCAGTCTATATTTTCAGTAGTCTGGCTGCTTTGGAAAATATTAATTTTTTTCGGTACATTCCTAAAGCTACCATTTTTTCCTTTGTCTTTTGAACAGCTTTCAGCCAAGGTTCCATTAACAACTTTGTCTATGTCAACTTCATGATAAGTGAATTTTCCTACCTCAATATCACAAGTATTGGGCGGAATCTTATTCAAGAAGAAAACGATTGTGGCTACGCCTGTCAAGAAATTCCGTCATGTTTTTCCTACAACGTGGCTGTCTTCCCTGATGTCAACGGCAAACTTCTGTGTGAACTCCTCCCATCGGACAAATATAACAACTCGGATACGTTCAACGCCAGCAAAGAGTTTCATCATTTTTATATTCCGGTGAGTCAAACTACTTATTTATTACAACTTTTTCATTTGAAGGATCATAAATAACCCTCTCATTTGTCTCCCTAGTTATTAGTTTCGGAAGTTAGCATTTGTAAATAAGACACGTGTCTCTTTGGTTGGAGAATTAGTCTCCAATGCACTGACCGAACTGTGCTTCAAATGCAAAAGAAAACAAGTTTGCTAGGGAATTTGCCTTTAAGCCATGAAAAAGGAGAGGCGGGGGGTGGAAAAAAAAAAAAAACACCAAGAACGTTTTCCAGTAGTAATACGCCTGCCTATTTCTAATGGATCAATCCCTGACATATTTTGTGAAATTAAAATCGCTATTACCTTCGAATGTCAGGCAGATTCAAATAAATCTTCCAAACAAAATATTTGCCTTGAAAATTACTCAAAGTTCAATACATCTTATTGTTTTAGCCTCTCTTATCGTAATCTCCCAGATATACGATCCCTTATTTCTCTCACAAAAATTGTCCAAATTATTTTCGATTGTGGAGCAAAATTGTCATCATCAGCACAAGGTCTTGAAATTCGGTGACATGGCCACAAATTTAGTTCATAAAACAGAATTCAGTTCTAAAACCTCTGACGAATGGCTGGGCTGCATGGCCACATCTGAGCCCTGTTTTAAAATATATTGTACGCTGCTGTCGGTTCTTAATAATTAATAAAATGACATCACTGAAAATAGGAAACAAACTAAAAGGAGAAGAAGGAACTAAAATTCAAGCGAACTTGTTTTCATAACTTAATAGATTTACAATAGGATGAAGGTTCGAAGTTGTTAACCTCTTCTAATGAAGACAAGAAAACTGCTCGACTAGTTTTCTTTACTTAAAGTGAACTAAGACCAGGTTAATTTAATTCCATTATCACAGTGTGTCTCTTGTCCTGCTTATAGTTGATATATTACCATTACAGCAACACAAATAAGCTACAGGAATACACACTTAATACAGCTAATTCGTATTTATGCCTGCTTGTTGAAGCAATGCAAATAAAATAACCTGTGAGACTAAGGGGACTTATTCGCTCTATAGTGTTTGCCTTTCCTGTTTGATATTGCCATAGGAACGCACATTTAAAGCTAGAATTTCCACCTGTAGTTATCAAACCGCTCGTATTTTGTTCTTTCTGAACAGTTTTCGTGACTGCGCTACAAATCAGTATAACCAATTCCCGATGTTTTTTTTTTCCAAGCCTTTTTAAAGCTTCCCTGCCAGCAGAGGCCACTTTTCACGATATTCGGCAGGTGGAAGGAAAAGCCGGCTTGCCGTCAATACCCCTTTATTGTTTTAGCCTTCCGCCATTAACTTGATACACCAGTTTTATCGATCGTAATATGCCGAATAGACTATCTCCCATTTCTCTTACAATGATTGTCCAACTTATTTTCGGATTGTTGACCAAAACTGTCATCAGCACAACGTACGTTTTTAAATTCGGTGGCATGGCCACAAACTTTAAGTTCACAAGACAGTGTTGAGTTCAGTTCCAAAACCTCTAACATTTAAAGCTAGAATTTCCACCTTTAATTATCAAACCGTTCGTATTTTGTTCTTTGTGAACTGTTTTTGTGACTGCGCTGCAAATCAGTTTTACCAATTCCCGATTATTTTTCCTTTTAAGCCCTTTTAAAGCTTCTCTTCCAACAAAGGCCTCTTTGCAAGATATTCGGCGGGCGGAAGGAAATCCCCACGAATACCATGAAAAGAGGCATATTTCTACTGGCGGTGGCAGTGCTATAATATTTCGTAACAGCACGAAAAAGTCTGCTAAAAGCGTCACGCCGCATTATTATTGAGAAAGTAATACGAATAAGTGCGTCAAATCTAAACTAGTAATAGCTGTCACTACAGCTAGCTGCCCCCGCTCTATATATTGTTGGTCAATAGTTTTCTTATTGTGTAGCTCTTTGAAAAATACCGACTCTTAATGAAGATTCTCACACATATTCCATACAATAAGCGAGATAAAAACAGGAAACCAAGGTTCCATGCACTGATTCAGTTCGATTCACACAGCTTTGAACAAAACATTCTCAGTTTCGAGAATATTTTATGTTAAACCGTAAAAAATAAAAAATAAAAAAGAATTAAAGTTGGAATTTTTCGCTATTTCTCTTTCACCTCCCGCGTTCTAATCATTTTATTCTTGTTGTTGTTAACTATCAAAACAATAAAAAAAGTCTAGTTAGTTAGAATTGAGTCTCGCCTTAATTTTGTCTATTCAGTCCTTATTATTAGTCAGTTGGTCTCTAATTAAGCATCTGCGCATCAAAGGATATTAAGTGTAATTATGGCATTCTCTATATATAATTACACGAGCTTATTACATGGAGGAAGGTGTCCTTAAAACACTGACATATACCACATTCACAACAAAACTGAAACGAACACTCGATCTCTGCGGCTACGATAGCTCGCCTTTCTCTGGACACTACTTCAGGCGAGAGGGTGCTTCATTTGCCTTGCATTGCGGCGTGCCTAGCGATTATATTAAGCTACAAGGCGACTGGAAATCGACTGCATATGAGCGTTACTTAGACCATTCACTACGCTACAACTTAGAGGCTCTCCAACAGATGAGCCAGGGTATCACTCACTAACTCCCCTTTTCTCTCTTTGGTGGTTTGGAGGGTATCGCGCGATGGTCTAGGCAATAGAGACCCAGAGAACCCCAAAGGGAGTTGTTGTGTATTTAGTGAGTGATAAACCTGTTTATCAGGATTAAATACATGTGGTGGACGTTCAGCGCCAAGCCCATGTATATATACAAGCTGCTGCCACGTGTGAGTGATTATGCGATTCTGGCCAGCTGATGCGTTGAACAAGATTGTAAGCTTTTCTTGTCCCATCCCTCCCTCCCTGAAGGTATCGCGCGTGGTCTAGGCAATGAAGACCCAAAGAACCCCAAAGAGAGATGTTGTGTATTTAAAGAGCTTATTACATGCCAACCGAAGATAATTTTAGCTTTTTTTTTTAGCTTGTAACGGCGCTGAAAATGCAATTCAAATTTCATATCGTCAGCGATCATTTTAGCTGTCGAGCAAAGTAGAATCCTGACAACCTCGTCCCCAGGGCTTTTCCCTTAAAAAATGGGCTAAATAAATATGTTTTATTTATTTATGTATTTATTAATTCACTTTTTTATTTGTTCATCAGTCCGCTCGCTTAGACACAGATATGACTAATAACATTTTTGCTAGCTAAAAAGTAAACATAGTCCGGAAGATAAATCGATATTTTGTGGGCGTTTTCACTAAATAAAACAATTATTCCACTCGCACTTGCTCCGTCTGAGATGATTACTGGCCAGCCCATATCCAACAACCGGCAGGTGGAGTAATTGTGTTAAGAAGGAATCCATCAGGAAATTGAGTAATTTTTATTTTCAGTGGTCAAAAACCTTGTACCAGAATAATTTAAACAATATCGCATTCTGTTTTTACATTTTTAAAGGGCTAAAGATGAAATTAGTTACACGTGTAATAACCCCAAAGAAAATTTCTTATGATAGGACGAGAAAATAAATGTCAAATTTCATAAAATGGCATCTTACACATGACATTTTCAGAGTTTTACCTTTGTTTTCACAATTTTTGTGAAAATTTGACATTTATTTATCGGGCTCCCATAAAAATAGTATTTGTTGTTATTACAGTTAACTAACTTGTATATAAATAGCCCTTGAAAAATGTAAAAAAGAAAGCGATTTTGTTTAAATTATTCTGGTACCAGGTTTTTTTGTCCACTAAAAATTGAAATTACTCTATTTCCTGATGGATTCCTTCTTAATGCTACATGTAACTAAAACTTGGGGCTCAACTTGGTCGACGAAAGTCAATAACTGAATTTGCCGTAAATTCAGCATCTGTCTAATATGGATAAATGTTATGCGTCACGTTACTGGATATTTTGACTTTGACATTTGGTCTTTACTTACAGCCGTATCCTTTCCTTTGTGTAGTCTCCTTGTGACAGTTCGCCCTGTAAGAACACTGGAAAATGCACTTCGTTGTACCAGGAAAATGGATATAAGTGTATCTGCGTGGAAGGATTCACCGGAACAGACTGCGAGACGAGTAAGAAATACTGAGTTTAAACAATGTTGCCACTTACTGTAATACAATCACAGGTGAGACACTAATTAACGCACTTTGCAAGTGGGAACGGTTATCAGCATAAAGCTTTTGTACTGATTTTTGCGTTCGAGGTACGAGAACGCAACCCCTAATTTGTGTTGGGTGATCTGTACATTATTGGGTGACCTGTGCAATTAATAAGGGTTTTTTTTTGAGATTTCATTTTCGTTCGTCGTCGTCGACACACATTTGCCTCGCTTTGAGGCGCTTGCTTAAGTTTTGCCTCACTTTGACGCGCTAACTCATGTGGTGATTCTTGTGTCCTCGGCGTTCATCTTTCAAAGGTTTGCTAAGGTCTGATATTCTTCGTAAAGCGTTCATCTTTTAAAAAGTTTGCTGAATCTTCGTAAAGCGTACATCGATCTGTGATTGCTGAATCGTCC
The DNA here is from genome assembly GCA_964035525.1 of Porites cylindrica. Classification (NCBI taxonomy): domain Eukaryota; kingdom Metazoa; phylum Cnidaria; class Anthozoa; order Scleractinia; family Poritidae; genus Porites; species Porites cylindrica. The sequence goes on along the minus strand of OZ037781.1, from coordinate 15,773,824 downwards.
AAAGCGTTCATCTTTCAGGAGTTTGCTGTTAAATTTTACTTTGGATTAAGCCTTCATATTTTTCAGCATGGTTCGTCACTGTCTTTGGAAAATGTCTGCGACTACTGGTGCATGCATCAAACCGGGTTTAGTTCGGCGGCCGTTTTGTCACAAAGTAAATTTACGAGTTGTGTAGCTCGGCAGCCGTTGTGCCACAAAGTAAATCTACCGAGATGTGAAGCTCGGCGGCGCCATTTGACCATAACTTGTGATATTTTCGGCACCGGACAAACGAACACTTTAACTCTGTTATTTATTAGGAAAAACTTATAAATCAGCCCACGGTAGCGCCACTCTCGAGTCACTGAAATCAACACGCTCGACCAAATTACTGAACAAGTTATTGACGTGAGCCGCACACACGTTCCGTTGAAGGCTTTGATAGGGTTAGTGCGAAGTTTGAATTCAGATGTGAATGCTTTTAAACCAGTAAATTCAATGCAATTCATTTTGTCAACTAGTTGATGATTGGATGCTGTTAAAAATAACAGAGAAAATTATCCGAAGAAATGTTCTTGAAGAAAGAAAAAGAATCCCGGGTTAAGAACTAATCGGCCTTTGAGAAACTGCGCCCTCTAACTCGCGCCAGTAAAACAAAATGTTCCATTTACACGTCCGACGCTGGCCAATGTCTCCTTCGATTAAAAGCACTTGACACCGAACCTGATCCGATATCTTTTGAAAACATTCTTAAAATGATACACAGTTTAAATAGAGGTTTCGCTGTACGCAACCCTTACGTTCAAAATATGCCCTAATCATATTTATCTACATCGCAACCACCCTTCCGCCTCAACCTATCGAACGCACGCTCCTAAGCTCCGATTACTCCTAGTCACGGTATTATATTATTGACCTTTGCTTCTTTGAGCTCACTAAAATAAAAAAAAATCTAACTGAGAAGATTTTGAAATCTACCTTGAAAGAAATGTCGACCAATAAGTATCTCACTGAACTTTTACTTCACGTTACCTGACCACAAATTTCAATTTCCCTGCTTGATCGATAAAGTGACTTATTTATAGACAGGCCTTCTCCATCAACCTCTAGAACAACGATTACATTTATTAGTTGGGTGTTTTGACTCTTGCTGAAGTCTAATGTACCTTGGCTGAAAGGTACATAATTATCATTTATGTTTTTTTACACAACATATATATATATCTTTGATTCTCTCTCCTGCAGATATAAATGACTGTGTCAATATTACTTGTTTGAACAACGGAACTTGCATCGACCAAATCAATGGTTTCAACTGCAGTTGCCCTCCAGGATTTGCCAGCAACCGATGCGAAATTGGTTAGTTACTAGTTGCTGCTATTTGCATTGCATTTCCGCCAAAACGCAACATGCTATGTATCCCGTTTAAACACCTAATGTTGGACACTGTTGAATGCTGATAACTAATAAATATGGATCAATTTTAAATCCGATCCTACATGGATCCTACATCATCGACATCATCCGACAATGATAATGTCAAATGATGTTATACCAACATACGTTTTTATCGGGAGGCTCTAGGGTCCGCTGGATAATTGTATGTTAATTTTGCAATTTTATTGACCTCGAATTCCTCTCGGTCCATGAAAATGCCGAAAAAAAAAAGACGGCCAATAATAACGCATTTATCTTAGTCATTATTTTTTTATTATATTTCCTTTAGATATAAACGAATGTGAGAGCGGTCCCTGTTTAAACAACGGAACATGCACTGACCGAGGCAACGAATTCAACTGCAATTGTCCACCAGGATTTTCGGGCAATCGATGTGAAATTGGTGAGCTGTGTGTTTAGCTGTTATTTTCATTGTTTATCGGCTTGAAAATCTATACACTGACTGACGGTGTTGGTCCTGCATGTTCAATTGTTGTTGTTTTTATATGAAGAAGAGATTTATTGGCATTTATAGCTTTCTTTCGCAAGTTTCAATTCGTTGAAGTCAGTATGCAGTAAAGAACCCTCCGTAAAAGTGGTTTCTTGTTTCTTTCTTTTTGTTGTTGTTGTTTGCAATTTATATTTGTGATTATTGTTTCCTTCAGATATAAACGAGTGTGAGGGCAGACCCTGTTTAAACAACGGAACTTGCACTGACCGAATCAATGCATTCAACTGCAGTTGCTCGCCTGGATTTTTTGGCAATCGATGTGAAATTGGTTAGTGTTAAGCTAATTACCCCATAATGACCTCGTAAGGTTAAGACGTGCTTAAATATCAACGCCTATCCAGCCAGATGGAAATCCAGGACTGGACCCTGGACTGGAATGGACTCTGGACTGGACTGGACTGGATAAGAAGAATAAAAGCATTTTTATTAATTCCTACTCTGTGTTGCAACAAAAGCCCCATGGGGCGGCTGGTACGTGCAAGAAACAGGGTCTATCTTTTTGTCGAGGGTCGAATTTCTTGCCGACCATCTGATCGCTGTCCGTGAATAAAACCTACCCTTTTCGAGCGCAATAGGAAATAATCGCTGAAGCCGTTGTGAAAGATAGTTTTTTCGCTGCAGGCACTTCTGATTTCTGTTTGAAATGCACATTAGGGATAAAGATGTGTACAAAACTAGTTTCGCCACATGACTTCCTATTTAATATCCCACTGTCGCCATCAACTGCGCCGATAAGTGTTGGGTGTGCGTTCCTCTCGTGTTTCAGGGTGTTTCCGATTTCTGCAGTGATATAATTTCAGGTTTTGCTGCAGAACGTTGTTAATTGATAGCCTGAGTATCAGGCCTTCCTAAGGGGCTAGGGTAGAGGAGATTTTAGATGGGGGAGGGGGAGAAGAGAAGAGAAGGCCTGACACAAAACCATTCAGCAAATCGTGTGACTCACTGGATGTGGAAGTGATTGGATAACACACAATACCCCCTGACGTCACCGACCGCAAGTAAATACGAGCACAGCGATCGGCAAGGAGAAGCCATTGAAATTTTTCATAGATGTTTTGATTTCATACGGACGGAGAGAGGAATTCACAAAGGCTCTAGAGGGCGCTTTCAAGTTCTTTCCTGGAATAAAAATAAAACCCGAGCAAGAATTGTGTTTTCAAAGCCTCGTAGTTAAAAGGAAAGATGTTCTCGGAGTATGGAGAAGCCTCATATACCAGCTTCTACCGAAACTATGTCGGAGTATTGGTTTCACAAGACGAGGAGAAAGAAGGCAATATCAGTGCTTCAGATATCTATAAAGTTCTGATTTACAACCATCCTGCCGTTAAAAGGGTATTGTTACTGTAAATAAAATTAGAGCGAGGTAGCCATGTATTGAGAATAGCCCACAGCACCAAGGCTTTAGCGTGACTTTGCTTGTGCCGGTTACGATAGCGTCCATAGCGTACGTGATTGGAATTTGTTCGCATACTCTTCCAAAATATTTTTCGCTTTTGAAATGTCTTAAGCTCAAGCGAGCGTCATCGTATTTCGCTTTCCCTCAAACGATTCTCGGCCTGATCTACATCAGCTTTTTAGCTGCCAGACTCTCAGGAACCTGCTTATTAATGAGCGCCTGTTGTAACTCTTTAAACAAAAGCAATTTACAATTTTCCGGGTGCACGTTTATTTACAAATGGAGCGTTGGTGATCTTACACTAGCACAATTCCTAAAACATGTTATAATTCCTCAAAAACGGCAGATTTTCCATTACAAGCATTCGAAAACTCCTCATTGGAGGTTTCAGAAAAAAGCGAAATCGTAGCAACACAAGACACACAAGCACTGGAGGTCGGTCTGACCGTCAACCTCGTTCCCAGGGTTCTCTCCTACCCGCCCTACGGAGCAAGAGAGAGAGAGACCCGGGTCTCTCTCTCGCTCCGTAGGACGGGTAGGAGAGAACCCTGGGAACGAGGTTGTCTGACCGTAAGGTGAGATTTATTTTAGGCGAGCGTTTTGACACGTGAAGCTGACAACCCAATGACCGGAAGTGATTTTGATTGGATGGTATCGAATCATGCTGTGTGGGGGTGGAGGGCTTCATTAAAAGCATCTGTGTCAGGCGTTTCTCTCCTTCAGCTATCTCCCTTTTTCGCTTTCACCTTTCCCCTTTTCCCCCAGAAACGCCTGATTCTCAGGTTATTAATTGAAGGAGTTTATTTTTGCGGGGCGACTCGGGCGATAGCATCAACCATCTAATATCACTCTTCGCACCTACGTACCTATTGTAGGTCACGATTTCCGGTGTCGGTGATTATCGATGACTTGTCTTTTAGAATATTCATGGTGCGTTTCTGCTTCATTGAAAGCAGGACAATTCGGTCGCATACAGTGGGATAGCTTAAAAAACAAGAATCCGTGAAATTTACATATTCAAACTACTGCACTGAATAGCCATGCAAGGAAGAGAAGAGGCAGACGTGACTGAAATATAAGCCTAAGGTCTATGATATTTTTTTAGGCACGACCTGTCTACCTTCACAGGGACGGAAAAGGTTCTTTGCTTTTCGACCCTCAGCCTGAGTATTAGGCCTTCCTACGGGGTTATGGGAGAGGAGATTTTAGATGCATCTCTCTTCCTTTTTCGCTTCCATTTTTCCCCTTTTCCCCAGAAACGCCTGATACTCAGGCTATTCGACCCTCGACAAAAGGATCGACTACAAGAAACCTGTCATGTTTTTGTTATTACGTAACATCCACTCCTGCTATTTTCTTCAACTTTCAAGTGAAACGTGACGGCCTTGAGTCAAACAGAGCGACCAATCTAAGCCCCCCACCCAGACTAAAAATGACAGACATAAAACAAAACCAACAAACAACAGAGAAGAGTAAAGAAGTCTATATAATACTTCCCCCCCTTCCCACCCCCCCCCCCCCAAGGAAAAAATATAGCCTGTTGGGGAAAGGTTGAAAACGTGATTTTTTTACAGACTAGAAAAAATAATACAGCCCCCCCCCCTCCCCCCAACCTCCAAAAAAATTACCGACCTAAAAAAAACAGTCCAGTCCAGTCCAGAGTCCAGTCCAGATTTTACATCTGGCCATCGGAAACTGCGTTAACTGCACAGGTAAAATAAGGAAGCGAAAACCCTCAGCTGATAGCACTTAATCACCTGATAGGAAAGCACTTCTATTCAATAAATATTTTCTAGTTCCATTAAGGTGTATGTTACATCGTTAGGGGTTTCTTTAAATAGTTCCAACATCATAGCATCTGATAGGCCGCTTGTGAACAGGCCCACTTGTCCGCGTTTGGGGTCACGGTATATATTAATGTGGCAGTGCCGTCAGCAGGAGCCGGCGAAACCAGCAATAAGAATAAAGCGATTCTCCAATTCCATATTTAATGTCAAAAAAATATTTACATATTTGGTAACTATCATTTGCTGGATTAACGGGTTTTGTCGTCGCTTTTTTCCCTCTCTTTCGTGACTATATTTTGCTATCTGCCGCAAAAATCTCCTCATGCAACATTCTGTCCGCAAAAGTGAGCCTGCTCGCAGACCAGTTTATCGTTTGTCTCGCGATAGTCGTTACGGCTTAGTTATTCATTAAGGACGTTTAAAACTGTGTACTTCTGGTCTTCATTAGGCAATTGTGTCGGGTAATAATGTGGGTGGCCTAATAGTTCCCCCGTAGTTGCTAGTCATTGGATATGGTTGGTGGGTTTTCCACCAACAGTGCGGTCCGCAGTGGTACTAATCTGCAACTGTGTGGTCGATGTCTGAATGTGGTTACCCACGCTTCTGGAATCTCAGTTCAGGGAGTGTGAAAATAAGACGATATCGTTCATTTTTTTGGCATGTGTCTGATAAGCCTGCATTACTAGGAAAACTGCGTATGGACTAGACTTAAATGTCACACGTCTACAGCCCCTAATCCGTGGGGGCGCGTCTCTCTCCCCAGCGCCCTTCACGGTCTAGGGGGTGGAGACGAATGACATTTCAGTCTACCTATGGACATTTACGTTCATCCGGGGATTAATAAAGGAGGTATACACAGAAAACACATTTTCCTTTCCTGGGTAGGTAGGGAAGGACATAACGATCAAACTCTTACTTTTTCCATGAAGTGGTGTGTCGTCTGGCTTAGCCACTTAACTTATTGTGGCACGCAATCAATTAAGGAAAACGGTAATCATCAAATTGATTTTCTAGGAAAGATTTTAACAGACGATTGAAGGAATCATTCAGTAAAAATTATATCCTTCTAAATAAATCAATGCATTCTATTTACTATTTTGCAGACATCAACGAGTGCGAGATAGAAACGCATAACTGCAGCTCCAATGCTTTCTGTAACAACACTAAAGGCTCATACATTTGTACATGCGAACCAGGATATATCGGAAACGGCGTTAACTGCACAGGTAAAATAAGGAAGCGAAAACCCTCAGCTGATAGCACTGAATAACCTGACAGGAAAGTATTTCTGTTCAATAAATATTTTCGTTTGCCATTAAGGTGTATGTTACATCTTTAGGGGTTTCTTTAAATAGTTCCAACCAAATAGCATCTGACAGGCCGCTTGTGAACAGGCTCACTTGTCCTCAGAGCCTGGAACAGGCTAGTCCGAGTTTGGGTTTACGGTATACAGAGACATGAACCTGTATTAAGCGGACACCCTCTATTAAGCGGACGGTAGCCGAAGTCCCCAAATTTATTTCCCTTCTATTTTTCTTAATGGAACCTTTATAAAGCGGAAGCCTCTATATATTAAGCGGACGCGGACACCTAAAAAGTACTTTTTATTGTTGCCAACCTGTATTAAGACATAGGAAAGGCGAGAGATTGCCTCGAATTGCCAACTACAAATTTTTCGATTTATGCTTTTTAAAGAAAACGTGACTTGACGAACTTATTTGATTAGTTGCACGGTACGGTATTGTTTTCTATTTCGTTTTGTTTCTTGAGAGCTTGTTTCACTCAATGATTTCCTCAAATTTGAGTTGCAATCTATTTTTATGGTACTATGATCAATTGGTTCACTTTGATAAAGAAATTAATGCAAGTACTTATATCGTCATAGTTTCTAGGAGTATTCTAAACGTTTCCACTGTTCATCTGAATGGCATTTGGCACCTCATATGACATTACCTATCGAAACCTGTATTAGACGGACACCCTGTATTAAGCGGACTATAGCATTCCCCGAGGGTGTCCGCTTAATAGAGGTTTCACGGTATATTAATGCGGTGCCGTCAACAAAAGCCGGCGAAAATGGCGATAAGAATAGAGCGATTCTTCAATTCCATATTTAACGTCAAAAAAATATTTGCATATTCGGCAACTATCATTTGCTGGATTTGCGGGTTTTGTCGCCGCTTTTTTCCGTCTCTTCCATAACTATCATATTTTGATATTTTGCTATGTGCCGCAACATTCTGTCATTTTTGTTCACATCTTTCTTTATTCCTATTAGATGGTACTTGAAACCTGTTAAGGGACGAATTTAAAAAAAGAAAAACTTAGCTCGTCTGCAGGCTCGCTTTTTCTCGTCCCATTCTTCTCGCCAGCTAGGGCTGGTGGCTTCACCGCCAAAACAACGGTACCCCAAACTCGCACAAGTGAGCCCGCTCGCAGACCAGTTTATCGTTTATCTCGCGATAGTCGTTACTTATAGTTATTCATTCACGACGTTTCAAACTGAGCACTTCTGGTCTTCATTAGGCAATTGTGTCGAGTACTAATGTGGGTGGGCTAATTATTCCCCTGTTGTTGCTAGTCATTAGCAGTATCTGGCATTACGAACCTCATTTATGGTTGGTGGGTTTTCCAACAACCATGCGGTCCGCAGTGGTACTAATCTGCAGCTGTGTAGTCGATGTCTGAAAGTGGTTACCCACGCTTCTGGAATCTCAATTTAGGGAGTGTGCAGACGATATGGTTTATTTTATTTTATTTTACTTTTTGTATGCGCCTAATAAGCCTGCATTACCAAGAAAACTGCGTATGGCCTAGTCTGAAATGTCACACGACTAGGCTCCACCCCTTAATCCGTGGGAGGCGTGTCTCTCTCCCCCGCGCCCTTCACCGGTTACAGGGTGGAGATGAAAGACATTTCAGACTACCTATGGACATTTACGTTCATCCGGGGATTATTAAAAGAGGTATACAGAGAAATCACATTTCCCTTTTATGGGTAGGTAAGGAAGAATAGAACGTACAAACCCTTAGCTTTTCCGTGAAGTGGTGTGTCCTCTGGCTTAGCCACTTAACTTATTGTGGCACGCAATCAAAGAAAACGGTAATCATCAAAATGATTTTCTACGAAAAATTTCAACAGACGATTGAAGGAATCATTCAGTAAAAATTAGATTCTTCTAAATGCATTTTATTTACTATTTTGCAGACATACACGAGTGTGACACAGGAAAGCATCAGTGCGACTCGCATGCTTTCTGTAACAACACTAAAGGCTCTTACAATTGTACATGCAAACCAGGATATTTTGGAAATGGCTTTAATTGCACAGGTAATATTGTAAAAAAAAAAAAACCCTGATAGCACAAACCTTAACCTTATATAAAAACACTTTTATTCATCCATTTTTTTTTTACTAGACGCTAAAGTGTTTGTTAAATCTTCAGGCCTGTAGCCAGGTTTTGTTACTATACGGCAAGGGAAAGGGGGTGCGATCCAAGGAGAAGACGAACAAAACGTGGCTGGAGGCGCAAGTCTCTAGGGCGAAAAAGGGTTGTCTGAGACTGCATTTCGAGCGTTTTGATAAAAATGGATATTTTTTATAACTTTAAAAGTGATTTTTTTGGCAAAGAGACTCACTACTTTATTTTACGATTTTACAAGGACGATGTCAATGTCACTATTGAAAATTACAAATTACAAATTAGAAAGAAATTTTTGCATCAGTATTATTCACTAGGTTTGATTTTTCAATAGTGCAAAAAGTTCAAGTCTACTTGGATGCTTCTCAGCAAACAGATCAACGACTTCTTCCAGATCAATGTCTATTACCTAGTGGATGTGCATATAAACAGCCAGAGAGGAGAGCCTCTACTGTGCCGCGAATATTACTTAGTTTTAGCCACAGCCGGGAAACAGCTGATATTTTAAGCTATCCTCAAAGACAAAGGACTTCAAATTCTTTCTTATACTTTACGAAGGCGAAAACACGTTTGATGGAAAGCGTCAGTCATGCTTTGTCAACTCTTTCACAGTATTTTCAAGTTTACAACACAGTCAGTAACTTAGTGGAGAGGAAAGAACAATACCGGAACAATACTGTAGACTCACTTTGTTTTAAATCGGCTGGCTTAAAATAAAGTGGACCTCTAGAGCCTGTGGGGGGGGGGGGGGGGGGGAACTGCACCCGTCGCACCCTCCCTCCCTACGGGCCTGATGTAGGGTCCTTTCAAACAGTTCTAACATGAAAGGGCTCGTTGTTCGCCTGTTAGCAGGCAAACTTGTGCGAGTTTGGGTTTGTTATGGCTCGAACCGGCGAAGCCGATGAAAAGAATGGGGTGATTCTCCAGGCCCATACTTAACGTTTTAAGAATATTTGCATATTCGGCAAACAATCATCAGCCCGATGCGCAGTTATCGTCACAGCTTTTCTGGGTGTTTATTGGCCGGTTACGGAAACTATTATAGGTTGGCTGTAGCCTGAGTATCAGGCCTTATTCATTAGGGGTTGGGGGAGAGGAGATTTGATGCTTTACGCGAATGAACAAGGACATGATATCTGGGGAGGGGGGAGGGAGGCAAAAGGGAATAAAGAATCATTATAAAAATATGAGAAACCTAAAATTGTCGGTTCCGCCACACTTGAAATTCATTATGTCATGCTAACTGCCACTTTAATTTTTAAGTAATTTAAATTATTCTTCAATAGTATTTTCAGAATTTATGAACTCGTC
>OZ037781.1:15741481-15758981 GCA_964035525.1 Porites cylindrica | reverse complement strand
CCTAACCCTAACCCTTTAAGCCCCAAGATCCACATACAAATTCTCCACACTGATCTCCATACATTTCTTTTAAAAATTGTTGAGAGAATTTGGTTTAAGATCAAGGCGTTCTCCCTTTGGTGATCAATTTAGTAATTCTCATAACTTTTACTGTTGATGATCTGCTGATGTTGTTAGGAGAAAATTGATGTTGGTCACTCTTGTGACCTAAAGGGTTAATGAGAACAGAATCAAAGACAAAACAGGAGGGTCATCGTGTTGGTAATGAATCTCTTATTTACTCAGTTTATCGCATGTTGTACTTTATGGATCATATAAGTTGCATTCTTAGGATAGATTGAGTATAATCTAGCTGGATTTTTGAAAGCTAGGGAACTGAATTGCAGCCTCTTGATTGAAGAAACCCAAGATGCAAGTTTCTTGAATTAATTCTTGCCTCTGATAAGCCAGAAAATCACACTAAGAAAGGAAAAGGAGCGGGAATTGCGAAAATAGAGGGAAGTGGGAGAAATGAAGGCGGAGAAGAGAAAAGACAATGGTTGCACTGTTAGTATTTATATCGGCTACTTATTTGGAGATTACGATAGTCTTTGAAAAAAAAAAACTGGCGAAACGACAATGAGGACTTTTGGGTCTTTGAAAAAACTAGCTAGAGAATAGAGTGAAGTATTTTAAGAATTCCTCAGTAGAATAGCCAAAAATTTTAATAGCATTGTTTTATAGTAGATAGATTATGTAATGGTCTTGTGCTTTTGACCTCGGCTGTGATAGTCATCTAGCACTAGATCTACTTAAGAGTTTGGTTCTTCGCGTTGTTTTTGAAACATAGTCAAAACAATACTTATACACCTTCTTTGCTTGATGACGTCACAATTCAAGGCTTTCAAAAGTGACAAGATCTGTTTTACAAGCTCCTCTCTTGTGTAGTAAGTGTAATGATTTTAAATTTGTAGCCATGCAGTTAATAAACGTTGAGATGATCCAAGTCTGTGTGTGGTAATTGATGAAAACCCATGGGAAAAAAAAAGAGGTAACACCCTCTTTCTGGAAGTTTCCATTGAAACGATTTCCATCATAAAAAGGGTTAAGCTATTAAGTTTAACCCAAACCCTTTATTAAACAGGTGGCAGCTAATTTTCAGTGTAAATTAGCAAAGCCGCTGGACATTTTAACTGTTAAACGATCTGTCAAAAATTTGGGCAACGAGTTCTTCTCAATGACTCTGTTATGCTAATCCATAGCTAACACTTTGGCATTTGATGCTAAAACAACCCACTTTTTTCCACCACTCAATTTACTTAAACAACGTTTTTTTTGCTAAACTTTCCCATGCTTCAACTAAAAGTTACTTAGAAACAGTAATTGCTTGAGAGTATTTGATTATGAAAACTCTTTAAAATATTCTGATAGGACACTTTTTATTCTTTCTATATCACAACAGTGAATATGTCTTTACCGTGTTAACCCGGTAACTTATGTCACATCAAGTTGCTATAAAAGCTCCTTTCCGTTTACCAGTTTGCCGAAATGTCTAATTTAAACTAGCCTCTACACAGACGTTTATTTAATTTTTCTTTTCGTTCTTTTCGAAAACATATCTCCTTCCGCTGGCGGTCAATAAATCCCCTGCGGTTTATATTTTATCACCCGCCCTCGACGGAATTTGAAGAGAAAATAGAGCGTCTGCTCTGTGAACAGGCTCAATTTCAACTGAAGTCTATTGGCATTCAGTTTAATACTCATTGCCGTCTGATTTTATTTTTTTTTCGCTGCTGGTATAAATTTGTCAAATTACTGCAAATAGAAAACTATGATCTCCCTGGGTATAACTAATGCCCCTTAAGGCCTGTTTCCTTAGAAAATGACAATGGCGGAGATCAAAGTCATTAAAAGCGAAATCGCATATATAACCGAGCAAGAGACTCAGATAACTAAAGATTATTATCGCAAAGCCTTTGAAGTGTGATAGAAATATTACAACTTGTGACAGCTAAGTTTATTACAAAGTGTGAGGGACAAGCAGATATTCCTTTTTTGCAAAGTGTGACAAGGCTTATTACAAATTGCGACAAGTATTACAATTACAAATCGGCGGCCGGGCATTACAAAGTGTGATGGATTTATTAAAAATTACCACAGGTAGGATAAAGTGCGACGATTATCACAAATTGCGACATTACACGACAGTACACCCCGCGGATGAAAACCGCGCGGAAAAACTGCAGAGATGAATGAAATGAATTGCTCACTTATTTTCTGCTTCGTCGTTGGCACAGTTTTCGCAGCCGAAAAAGAATCTAAATCTGCCTATATCAAAACGAGAGAGAACAAGCGCTTACATGGCTATGTTGTCAAGAAAATCGATTCTACGGATGAAATGACGTGCAGTCAAACATGTTTAAGACATTCTTGGTGTACCTCTTCTAACTTCAAAGAGTGTTCGGGCAATTGTGAACTGAACAAGCATATTAAGTTCTCTACAACTGACGATGACACCAAGCTCACTGATAATCCAGGCTCAACGTTTTCAATGTTTCTTAAGGTAAGAAAAGTTCTGAATTTTCATTGCTTAGGCAACAAGGGCGTGCGTGTGCAGACGAGCCTAATTTCTGCATGCAAGAAGAAATAGACTCCTGCACCCAGGCTAAGGTAACAACTGTTCAAGCGAAGCTAAGTAAAAAAAATAAAAAAATAGGTAAAACAGTAAAGTTGAGTTGTTGTAAAAGAGCATTAGCTAGCACTCGCATTTCAGTCATATGTTTCGTATTGGAGCGAGCCATGTTTTCCTTTCCCAAAGTTTTCAGTTTCGCAAAATCATTATCGAAGGCAATGTTTTCTTCCCTAACAAGAGGCTTACATGTTTTGAAAATAAAGTTATAATTAAGAGAAGTATAGAATGCAAACAACTATAACTGTCAAAAAAGAGGAACGCGGAGACGGCAATTTATCTGTGGAATTTTTATGTTCAACATTAGATTTGCTTTGGGGTCATCCACTAGATTATGCTTTGCTATTTGAATGATCCCAACTCGCTCTCCATTTTGTTGTTACCACTTTTCTTTCATTCCTTAGTTGTACTGTGTTTAAATGCCTATGTAAATTTAATGTTTATGTCATGTAAAACTGAGCTGAGTTTAATAAATCATCTTGTCATCTTGTCTTGTCATCTTGTGCCGTTAAAAATGTTGAGGGATCCGTCTCGCTACCTGCAAGAATCTGTAGCTAGTACGTCGCAACAAAATGTTATCGAGGGCGATGTTATCCCTGAACGAGAGGCTTACTTGTTTTAAAATAACAGTTAAGAGCAGAGTAGAGTTTAAACAACTATATATGAAAAAGATAAAAATGAAGGAAAGCAGAACCGGCAGTATATAAATGAAGAATTCATGTTTTGGGTTTTATCCAAAATTAGATTTGTACTATATCGTTTATTTTTGTCGAGAGATAAGTACCCAGTACCCAATACGCTGAGAATCTCAGGAATCTGCGTAGTAAATGCGTTTTCTCCCCTATATAATGAGAGAATTCCTTATGGCTATAACATTTGCCTCGCATGGAATAAAAAGCCGGATGAAGTCGATGCAGAACGATTTTTGCCGTTTACCGAAGTAACGTATAGTCATTTTCATCAGGGCTGCCTGATGGCTGGATGCCTTAACGGAGGTTCTTGTTTGTTCGACGAAGGGAAAGACACGTTTGCTTGTTCATGCAATCCGCAATGGAGAGGAGAAACATGCCATATGGGTAAAGTCTTAAGTCCTTACGTATACATTTTTGCTCCTTAAAATTAATATAGGAGAATAGTGAGACAAGTGAACTGTTTATTGAGCAAAATTACACAGGTCCTGCACAGGTCAAAAAAAAAAAAAAATCTTCTTCGATGGTAAGAAAATAGTAATGGATATTACTGTCTGAAAGTTTTTTTTTTTTCTTGCAATATAGTTTATTTACTTCAGCAATTATAAACAACATCCCTTCTCTTCAGATCCTACGTTCTGCGGCATATTCGTTTGCGGTCCTTTTCAGTTCATGTCAATAAATCAGACCGGATCGAGGATCTGTCCACGAGAAGTGTTACAAAAATAAAAGGGGAAGGAGGGAAAGGTGCCTAGAGAGGCAGCTTAAATAACTTTCTCCTCTGAAAGGGAGGTGTTATTCGAGAAAGGGGCTTATTTGAGAGAAGGGCTTAGTAGCAGTAATAATCATAATAATAATCATAATAATAATAATAATAATAATAATAGTAATAATAGTAATAATTATATACCTGGATTTTTGAAAACCGTGCTTGCAAAAAATCAACTGATTCTACTACCTGGCAGTTTAAAACAATAAAACTCATTCAAAGGCCGATTAAAAGCCTTTATCTGACGTTGGACAGTAAGTTAATGGTCCCTAGAAGCATTCCAACGAGTTCAATTTTAAATGACCCAAATTTTAGAACATTTATTCAGTAATCTGACTTCGTGAAGTTTCAAACCGGTGTCATTTCAGTCTAGAAATTTTTAAGTTGAGTGAACTGCAGCGAATTCGAAAGAGAAATTTACCGTCTTGTTGCCAGCAATAAAGTTGTGATTGTTGACCCTTAGCTAGTGACTTTTCACTGTTTTCCATTCGACTTAGATGTCAAATTGTTAAAATGCATTTGAAATTTCTTTAGTCACGTTTTAGCAAAATCAGTCAGATATATTCAGAGCTAAATAAAAAAAAAACCATTAAGATTCGATGTTTAATGAAAAAATCTGAATTTCAAAATTTTGAATTTTTTGCAAGGCGATTACAAAGGAAAATCACTATTTTTTAGTTTTTAATGTTGCGCCTGCGTTCAATCCTGGAGATAAGTGAAATAGAAATAGTAATAAGATAACTTCACTAAAATCGATAACTTCAGAAATAACTCCTCACAATTATCGTCCAATAAAATTAACTTTGCCGACCAAGTGAAAATGTTGAAGAAAGCCTAAATATTTCAATTCCATTCACCAATTTCCAGACATTAACGAGTGTGAAACAGGACAACATAATTGTGAAGCCTACGAATTCTGCAACAACACTGAAGGGTCATTCAGCTGCTCATGTAAGGCAAACTATTCTGGGAACGGCCCGAATGGTGCAGGTAAATTGAATTTACAGCTGTTTGACTTAGCACATGTAATAAAACCCACACGGGGCTTGGACAAGCGAGACGGAGGATTATGACTCCCTCCCCAAATTCAAGGACTGAAAATGGCGCATTTTAGCCCTTCTCTCGGTTCCATCTTTGATTTCGGGGAAGAAGGGGTGTGTGTGTGTGGGGGGGGGGGGGGGGGGGGTGGTTTGGTGGCTTTGCTTCTCGCTTAGTACTTAAACGTGAGACCCACAATCTTGGACAAAATAGACAGAAGCCATTAAAGACTCCCTACCTTAAAATCAAGGACATAGCTCCATCCCCGGAGGGCGACAAGCTTAAGGAGGCGGACAGTTTGGTGTTTCATTTTATTCTATCAAGGATTAGGGAGCTCTAGGAGCTGCCTAATAGTTCTTTCTTTTCTAGCGTTTGCACGCCGCTTATCTTGTTAGCTTGCCGTATTTAACTGAAGCGTTCACTGAGACTTTTAGACCAGTCCAGGAATATTAAAACAAAATAATTCTGGCTGTGCCTTCAGTGCGCCTCATCTCTACCATGGACAGCTTAAACTTCCGACGTGACTAGCAGGTCTGTGAAGTGCGTTACAACATCAGACGCGCTTTAAAACCGCATAAGTCTACCTCAGACGTCTAAAAAAGAGATCTAAGACATCTTAGAAGTTCCAATTGTCAGTGAATTGTCAATTTTGCCCGTATTAAGGAGCTTTGAATGTGTATTATATATTTTATTCAATTACTTTTTTGCAGAATTAATGAACTCGCCGATATTATCCATCAGTGATTGCTATGTCCGTTATTTGGGCACGTTTCTGGAGCCTGTGGTTGGGGGTAATTCTCACTGGTTGCTGTGCTGGCGTGGTTCATTGCACGGCTGGAGGGCCGATCAGTTTCACAGTCGCTGCGATGGAAAGAACGACACTGTTACCATTGTACGGAAGGATACATACGTCTTTGGCGGATACACTGATATTCCTTGGGGTGAAAAACTGACTCCCTAATTCAGTGGCGGATGTAGGGGAGGGGCCCGGGGGCCCGGGCCCCCTTATTTTGAGACCAAACTGAGGCCTAAAGGGCCACCCCAAAAAAATTTTGAGACCGCCTTCCCCCCTTATTTCAGGGTATGGAAAACCGGGTCCCCCCTTTATCTGTAGGTCTGGATCCGCCACTGTTAAATTTTCGTCCTTTTTAACTGCGACGTAACAGCTTCACAATATGTTTTCCGATCTACTTTAACTACTAGGTGACTGGGGAAAGGTACTTCGAAAAACGTGGATCTCGGAAAGTTTTGGCCCCACATCGTAATCTTGGAAGCATTTTTGATGGGTCGGTCAAAGTCTCGTTTTTCCGAGGGGTTTGGAGTTTCAGATTTGTCGTTTTGTTTTATTTGATTTTCATGAGTCGAGTTCTTCAGAGTTCAAGGGCTTCTAGATTATTAATTACTCGGCCTTCTCGGTTACAGAGTCTCGGGCTCGGATTTTAAACAACAACACATTTTTTTTACTTATATTGCGCTCTTTATATCAAATTATCACATGAAATTTTCGCGATACTTAAATTTTCCCGGTTTTCCTAAAATTTTGGATTGGGAGTCACTTTTAAAATTTCGCGTTTTTGAGTAAGACACAAAAACTTAAATTTTTTATTTAATCAAATAAATTGACTTCTTCTGCAAAATGATGCACTGGCGGGTATTGTCCACGATACCCACTTTAAAGAAGCCTCACAAGTTATGTCATGTCTACTACCAGCTACATCCCTTGTTATTCCCGTTATTCCTCTCATTCTGTCACTTAATTTTCGCATTACTGTATGTTCGCGACTCTTATTGTTCGCGTCACTTTAATTCGCCAAAAGTGTCGTGTAATAAGGTAGTACAATTTAACCCAATTGTCAGTTGCTAACCTCAATGGGTTTAATATTTATTCGTTTAAATAAGACAGCAAAAGTGAAGCGAATTCTGGTTGCTGCAAAAAAAATGACGTCATTGTGAAAATGGGATATTATGGAATACCTAGAGAAAAACGCTCATGTTAAAAAAATAATGGGAAAATTTAAAATAAGACACGTAAAAGAATATGTATATATGAAAAATTGAAATCTTATTTCAAGCTCGTGTTTTGTTAGGAAACAGTAATAGCTGGGGCGAGACTACCAAAGCATTTATCTTTTCGCTCAACAATACTGGTGGGTTGGCACCGTTTGTGAGCAAGGTGAAGAAAGAATACGCAGGAGAGGCAATTAGAAGGAATTTATATGATGGTCCACAGTTTGGTAATGAGATCATCATTGCTGATGATGCCAACAGTAGCAAATACTCAAAAGCAGTCTTGGACAAGTACTACTCTGTCCCAGCTTCAGTGAAGAATAGTGATAATTAAGGCCCTGGCCGGGACTAGTATGTTCTTCAACGTTGACGAGGTGGAGGTATTTTATCTTGACCCATCCAACTAAGTGCAAGAAAAAACCAACTGTATATGATCGTGTTGCTAAATCCGGAGCCTGTAAACCTAAATAGCCTGTATTAATCTGGAAACAACTCGGCAAGCATTTTAAACCTATTCTTACAGCAGATTCAGACAACTGAATAAAGGATTCTAAAAAAAGGAAACCAAAGAAACAACAACGACAACAAAACAAAATGCATTTTGGAAATATTGCTTCGCTTCGTTCTTAGCCTGCGAACGGCAGACGTTTCTTCTCGTTCATCGCCGCTGAGAGACGTTTCACGAGGAGGAAACGTCTCTCAGCAGCGTTGAGCGAGGAGAAACGTCTGCTGTTCGCAGGCTACTTCGTTCTCAGTTGTTATAGCGAAACATTTTTTTCAAAATGCATTTTGTTTTGCAGTCGTTGTTGTTTTGGTTTCCTTTTTTTAGAAACCCTTATTCAGTTGTCTGAATCTGCTGTAAAAATAGGTTTAAAATGCTTGTTTCAAGATTTCAATTCATACAGGCTATTTTAATAGGTTACAGGCCCCGGAATAAGCATCGTGCTCTACGAGGGTCAATCTCGATCATACTCAGGCAACTTTAACCCTTTTCAGACCAGGAGGCTTTTGACGGCCCCCCTCCAAACTTGGCGACTTTGTCAACTAATTATTAGACTCCTTACCATCTACTTTTTTTCACCTTTTAGCTTCTTTGAGGGGAATTGGGATTCTGCCAAAAAAAGAATTACACAATGTGACGTCCCGTGAATCAAGTTATGCCTAGATGTTGGAAATGAAGAACACATTATTCTGTGTAATTTTAGTGGCCATATCATGAGCGGTTTTTAAGTTGTAGAGGGGGGCCTCCGCAGTGCTTCTTATTTTAACTGATTATTACTTCGTCTTTCTTACAGTTAATAGTTATTGACTTAATTGAAAAGCGTATAAAAGTACGTATTAAAAGACAATGCATAAAATTAGGTGTCAAGCCTGACTTACGTACAGCAGTGTGTACATGTTTTAATCTCGTAAAAGGATTCATTGGAGACCCTTATAGACCACTAAACTCGTCAAACATCGCGTTCGAAGCCCCGCTTGCGTATGCATTAAAATGATAGTGCATTATCCAAGAATCAGCCACGCTAATACCTGAGATCTGCTATTATCATTTCATACCCAAGTAAATCCTAGTATGTACGTATTCAACTGGGACTGCGCTGAATTACAGAGAGCAAATAACTATAGCATGATGGTTGTACAAAGTGGGGATTGTTCCCATTCTCCCCTTAAGTCACCCTAATATGCATGGTGTGGGGAGTCCGCTCAAATAATATACGCTTTGAGAGTTGAAAAGATCGATAAATGATTTCAATAGTCAGTGAGTTAGTCTACAAGTATTGTCAATCAAGTAATATATCAAGCGTGAGACGCAGTGTTTCATCACCTGATGAAACACTGAGAAGAGAGCGGGGGGTGGGGGGGACTGCCATATATGGGCTATATAGGTATGTGCCGCTGTGAAGGGTATGCTTTTCAAACAGTTTACTCTAGGATAGGGTATATAAATCAGAATATTTGGGACTAGAATAGGGTATCATTTTTTAGAAAACTGATCAGTTGGTTGAAGATTTTACCTCGACTAGGGAAACAGCTACTCTAGGATAGGGGGGATTTGGGGAGTTTACTGTAGTATAGGGTAGCAAAATTTAGCTGAACTAGCTCTGGTATAGGTTAAGGGTTCCAGGGTCCCAGCGGCACATCCCCACCCAGAAACTCCTAAAGTAGCCCCCCACCCCCCCCCCCCCCCCGGGGGAAGAGAGTTGAAATTACGCCGCACAGCGGAGTATTTTTTTTGACGAACTTCGAGGTGTTTCATCTGGTGATAAAACACTGTGTCGAATGTTCGATATCACTTCTCACACAAAATGATTTTAGAAGGAGAAATTAAGGATGCAAAAACGCAAATTTCCAAACACTCATTTAACATTAATTTCCTTTGTATTTTCTTTGTGAATTACTAATGCAACTGCTAATGAGTTTGAGAAGGGAGGACAAAAAGGTGTCGATACTTATTTAAGCCGCTTAAAGTGGGTATAAATGGTAATTACGTTATTGTGTATTAATAGAATAGCAAGGGCTAAATAGGTACTAAGAAGCTAGCTCAGTCTCCCTATTGGATGAAGATCAATTTCAGACCCAGGGTCCCTATATCTCGAGGTTGTATATAACTCAATGTTAATAGATCAGAGTATCTGCATGGTGGTACCTCGATAACACTAAACACTTCATTTTTTGGCTTTGTAACATGAAACAGTTAAATTTTAGGCATTTTAACACCAACAGTAAAAAATTCTATGAAACAGTAATTTTTTTCCAGAAAGAAGCAAAAACGGCTCAAAAAAGGGCAATATTATTTTGCTCAGTATATCAAGGAGTTTTTGGCCATTTTACGACAATTCCGGATTATTTCAGAAGATTTCCGAAGGCTACCGACGATTTCCGAAGACTAACGGAGAGGTCCGACCATTGCCGAAGAACCCTCCAAACAATTAACAGTATTTCCTTCGGAAACGGTAAACATTAAAAAATTGGCCAATTTAACAACAAACACTAAAAATTGTGGGCAAATAACACGAAACATTAAACCCCATTCAGACCCTCTTAATGGCGTTCACGTTGGCGGGAGGGGAAGGGTAGCGGTTTTTAGGTTAAAACAACGTTTAATGTAGTTTATGAAAAATATTACGTATAAAGAGTAGTTTTGTGCGTAAGATCAGCCAACAGGCACAGGGGGGGATCCAGGATTTTTTTTAGGAGGGGGTGCACTCGTCTCTTGCTCTACTTCAACACCAATAAACCCCATAGTTTTTTTTTTTTTTTGCAGAATACCAGTTGTATTAGAAAACCGCAGGTCATCTCTTGGGGGGGGGGGGGGGTGCGCACCCCCTGCACCCTCCCCCTAGATCCGCCCCTGAGGCACATGCCATTTTCCTTTTACTAAACAGAACAGAAAGAGAAAACAGAACACTTTTGTATTTACAAAGATATCGTGTTTTTACGCCTGTTATCACATGTCGTACTTTATAGCTAATAATTATAAGTTAACTGTATTCTTATGAATGAATGATCTAGCTAGGTTTTTGAAAACACAGTTGGCGAAAATTGCAGCCACTTCACTGAGAGAAAAAAGACCATACAAAACTCAAGTTTCTTGTGTTTGACGACTTTACCACCCAAAAATCCAAAAATCACACTAAAAAAACAACAGGAGCAGGACCGAGTTGTTCAAAGCTGGGTAAAGATAACCCAGGGTTTAAACAGTGCAAAATTTGAATTCAAAATGTGAAAGCATGAAACGCAATTGGATGTCCCAGAAGGTTTTAGTAAAATCCAACTAGTTGGTCAAAGATATCGAGACAAAACAAGTTAATCAGCTAGCAAAACGCGATTCAGCCCCCATTGTTTTGGTTTTCAAAGCCAGCGCTTTTCGCTACTAGCGAAAATAGTAACATAACATATCTAGCCTAGTAGTAGCTCAACCAATCAGAACGTAGCATTGATAATAGACCGAGGGAGTGATCAGGAGAAAGGAAGAAGAGGGTGAGAAAAAAAAAAGCAATTCTTGCACTCTTTGATTTTAAATTGGCTATGTTTTTCAACCGAAAAAACTGGTGGAGTTGATAAGGATTTTTGGACCATTCAAAACTTTAAATAGACAGGAGTATTTGGAGAATTTCTTAGTAGAATAGAAAAAATTTCCATAGCAGCGATGTATCAATAAATTACATAAAGGTCTTGTGCTTTTGCCCGTGGTTCTGATGGTCATGTGGTAAGATTCACTTGAAAGTTTGATTTTGCGCGTTGTTTTTGGGACACTCACATCACCACTTTTTGCGAATGATTGACTCTCCTTTTTTCCGCTTGATGACGTCAGAATTCACGGCCAACAAAAGCAACAAGATCTGTTTTACAAACACTTCTTCTATGTCAGTGTAATGATTTTGTAGCCGTGCATTTAATAAACAAAACGCTGAAGTGATCAATTTTTTTCTGTAGTTATTGATGAGACACCACGAGAAAAATATCGAGATTATCAGACATGGCAAGATTCGACAACATATATTTTACTTTCGACAAATTGCCTCGGGCCAAACAATTTTGCCAGTTAAGTACACAATTCTATAATTTAAAAGCAAAGCAAAACTGGACAACAAATATTTTTCGATCTATTTGTTTGTTTCTTTGTTTGATTTTCTGCTTACTTGCTTGTTTTCTTCCTCAAGCATAATGAAGGTAGGAGTTAGGCCCAGGTTCAGGGCCGAAAACTTTTCACGTACCAAGCAGAACTGATTCAAGCAGAATTTAGCAGTCCGAGGATTACTACAACATGAGACAAATCCCTCCGTTAAGTCCGCAGGGATTCATAATCTCCTTAAGGAGACTATCTCCATGTAAAACCACCTTTCTTAGTCGATCACCTTTTTAAGACCCTAAAGTATTCCGAGTTCGTGCCATTTAGGGCCTGGGAAGGAGGTTGTAGTAAGAACAGCCGCAAACCTTGGAAGACCTTAGATAACAATGACCTCAACCAGGTTGGCGTCCAGCGGTTTTAGCGACAACAAGGGTTTGGGTCAAGGGGTGCTCAGTCTCTATCTGCCTTCTGCAACCTTGCGTTGCAAATGCTATCCATCAATAGCCATTTCTATGTGAACAGCTAACTGGGTAATGCCAGTTATCAAATATGGTGCCTTCATTTAAGCTGTGTTGCGAGTCAAAACTCGCCGGAGAGATGTTAAAATACTTCGGTAGCCCGGTGCACGTTCTTTCCCACTGTTTATGACCCAGAGAACAGTTCCAAGGCGACAAAGGTACGCTATTTATTCGCACCATTTTCTGTTCAAGATGACCTGTCACGCACCATTCAGGGTTTGCTTCTTCTTTGAACGATAACCTAACAGGCAGGGTAGCCATAGCAACGGTCCCTGTCGGAGAAACAAGTGAATTACTTCAGCGAGAGTTGATTCCATGCTCCAATTAAAACTGAAGTCTAACCAATTATGTGCAGTGGAAACCTCATGTGTGAAAGCGACCACCCATCCAAAATATTAGTCATGGGCGGATTGAGAGGTGGGGCCAAGGGGGGGGGGGGGGGGGGGGTGCTGCTCCCTTTTTTCTTTCTCTGATATTTTCTATCATTTTAAAAGAACTCTCATTAACAGAAAAAGTATCTATTTAGCTGAACTGAATTTTCTGATCCACACATGCTATTTCCCAAGTCAATGTCCGATATAGTTAAAATTAACCTCTCATTTTTTCCATTGCTTTACAGTGAATAAGTATTTCTAACAGGAAACCATTAGCTAAAAATTGATAATCGATTTGTCTGCTCTGAATCATAAAATATTTATAGGAACCATACCGCACAAATTGCTCAAGACTTCGCAACTTGAAATCTTTTGATCTTCTTACATGTATTCATACATTCATTGAATCGTCTTGAATAAAATTTCAGCCGAATAAAATAAAAGAAAACCGAAGATTTGTCGATTGGTAATAAACGTAAACAGCAGTATAATGTTAGCAAGTATCCCGCTCCGCCTTTTTTTTCTGTCCAAAATAAATTGTCTAGAGGTGTCTTATTACCGCATTAGTTTGAATTTTCTGTTTTTGAAGCAATTCCATTAAATCTTTCGTGTTCTCAGTTTCGTGACACCTTCTCGAATGGGCTCCTGCATTTAAAGTTCCTCTGGGAAAACATATCATGAATAAATTATGAAGACTTTGTCGTTTGGTAATAAATTAGCCTTTTTAAGTCAACATGTATTTTATTTTCATGTTTTCGATGATAACAAAAAAAAACTTCACAAAATAATCCGTAGAGTTATAGGAATCTTGGTGTGGAACATTCACTCTTTTCAGAGTAAAACGCCTGGAGTATCTGGAGTAAAATGAAATTAAAAATGAATTTGGAAGGTAAACTATTGCAAATGTTAACAACTTTTCCTGAAAAATACTTTCTTTGTCATGATTTAGCCTTCAGCAATTTTGCCGTCAGCAGCTTTCAGCAAACAATCATGACCTCTTGAAGCCGAAATCTTCTTTAGTGCCGTAGTGACGAATGTGCTTGAGAAGAAAATATATAAAACGGTAGAGCCATCGAATGGAGGAAAATTATAAGAGACCGAATAAGAAAAGAAAACAACTCTTCATTTAATTGTTAATGTTTAGCACGAAAGTACTAATTGAGGCCGGAAACCTAATAAATTTCACATCTCCTATACGTGATCATCCGAGCCACGAGAAGGTCTGGCCGTTTCCAGGGCAAAGGCAATACTTTCACTCAGTGATTTCAAGACTCTCAGTATTGGTCCGGCCTATAGGATCGACCTGGCGGCCTCTCGCTCTGCAGTCAAGTGCTCTACCGAGTTAGCTAATGGCCTACCAAGACACTGAAACAGGTACTGCGTTAGATCTGCCGGACTGCAATGTGCATTAAGAAGAACTCAAGGCATGCGTTATTGGAGAAAAAAAAAAAGGAATTCCATGTTGCCAAATATATATGATAAATATTGCTGGATAGGTATCCTTTATATGTGGTAAGGTATAGAGTGGTACAGAATGTGATATAGCATAGCAATAACGCCAAAATGTTTTACCTATTTGCCATATCGTGGTATTAGTTTTCACGAGAGATTTTCGTGAATGAGCACCCTTACCGATATTTCCTGACTTTTTTTGTGTGTTTTAAGGAGATCAACAATAGCTGGTCCAGGTATATGGTGAAATATAATTTCGAATCAATTTGGTACTCTAAAGTTTTTCTGACTTAAGATCGCGCGAAAAATGACAGATGTCTTTACATGGCAATCTTTATTTTTGAATACATGAGTCTGAAAATGTATTCTGCTGTATTTTCTCTCTATTTGGTTCATTCCATTGGAACTGATCACAGGAAAAAATCGTTGGATAGAAAGTATGCACTACTTCGCCACTGAAGCAGGCGTAAAACAAAAGCTTTGTAAAGTATCCGTTGTGGAAAAAATATCAATTTCACTATTTCAAAGACATCTGGTTGATTATTACGTACATCCGCTCTTAAAAGTCATCTACTAATTACATATTTGTGGTTTTACGTGGGTTTGGCAAATTTTCCATGAAAGTATAAGAATTATGCAGGTCTTGGAGGCTGCCTGCTGAGGTGGATAACATCCGCTTTCATCAGCATAATTCTTCATATTTTACTAAGTCTTCTCAGGAGCCCATGATTAACTCAAGTGACCTTATTCAATAACTGTTTAGTAGAATGCCAGAATATATTGTTCCTTTATAGGACTCATCAGATAAAATTAAATCGAGATGAGTGTGCTGGAAGTTCACTTTCATGGTGATTGCAATTCAAACTGACTTTTGGAATAAAAACTAGTGACTCTGAGATCATTTAAAGTTCCTCTGAGAAAACATATCATGAATAAATTATGAAGACTTTGTCGTTTGGAAATAAATTAGCCCTTTTAAGCCAACATGTATTTTATTTTCATTTTCTTGGTGATTTTACAAAAAAAAACTTCATGAAATGATCCGTAGAGTTAGAGGAATCTTGGTGGGGAACATTAGGCTTCTTTTTGAAGTTAATCGTAAATCGTAAATATATATTTTATATACGATATTGTTTTTAGTTTTATTGTTTGAAAAAAAATTCATTAGCTAGAAGTCTGAAGGATCCATAAGTGCAAATAAATGACCCCCATGAAGATAAAGCTCTTGGCCGATGAATAGATAAGACCCAGAATTTGGCAGAGGGAAAAGATAATTATGCTTCAAATGGCCTAGTTAAGATTCAGTCCTGGCCAATTTTCCTATGGGAGCTGATACTGGGAGAAAAGTTTTACCCAAACTCATAAGACTTTTATTGACTTGTCTTAAAATAAAATTTCAGTGAACAAAATATAAGAAAACCGAAAAGTTGTCGATCGGTAATAAATAGCCGTATAATGTTAAAAAATACCTAGCTCCGGCGTTTTTTTTTTTTTCTGCTGCTAATGGATCCCAAAATAAATTGACTAGAGGTGTCTTATTACCGCACTAGCTTTAATTTTCTGTTAATTGAAGCAATTCCTGCATGTTCTTTCGTAACAACTTCTCGAATGGGCTCCTGCCTTTGGACACTGAGAAGTCTAGGTAAGTAATAATGTTAACTCTGGGCTTCTTCTCAGATATGCTAATAAACTGAAGTGGGAATGTAATATCATACTTTCAAGAAGTTTAGCAACCTCCCCAACAGGAGCTCATACGCGTTTCCATTTGAGCAAAAACACCGCTCTTCGACGACGGCAACGAGAACGCCAAAAAATCAACTCTGCCGCATTACACTTTTTTGTACATTTCTTATTACCGTCAATGCACGACTTCGACTTAAAATTGCCCAATTTCACGTTTTATGAAGGGTGTAGAGACAGACGACGACGAGCTTTCTTTCCTCTTTCTGAACTTTGATATCACAGGCTCTCAGGATTTTAACAACAGAAGAGTTCGCCTATGTTGACAAAGACAGGAAGTTGGCATAATCAAGATGAATTTTAGAATTACGGGAAGCCACTTCGTACTAAAGATAACTTTTTCGCTGCTGAGGGTAGGCGGGTGGGTTGGGTGTGTACACAGGCTACTGTTGGGAGCTGACATGCGAATAAGATTTAATTTTAAAAATATTCAGATACCTATCCCCTCCTCGTGCAATGAAAGTATCGGAACGAAAATTCTCAAGGAATGTGCATTAGCCCGCAGTTAATGCGAGCAGTGGCTATACACACATATTAATATGACAAGCATATTTCCAAAACTGAGTGAAAAGGAGTGAAATTTTTTTTTAGTAAGTTAACTATTAATATAGTTTATTTACAAAAAGCTTAACGAGATAAAGCTTTAGAGAGCATATATCAAGAAATGCAAACAAAGAAGCCGAAATATCAGTATATTTCAGGTATTTTGTCAATCAGCATTGAGAACCATATTTAATAGTCATTTTCTTCTGAAAGTTTTCAGGGTAAAACACCTGGAGTATCTGGAGTAAACTAACATTAAAAATGAATTTGTAAGGTGAACTATTGCAAATTTTAACAACTTTTCCTGGAAAATACTTTATTTGAATATTTATAGCCTTCAGCAACTTTCAGCAAAAAATCGTGAGCTTTTGAAACTTAATATCTTTTCCTTTAGTGGTAGTGACGAATATTAAATTGAGGAGAATACATCAGCTTATACGGACTGGGAGGTGACAAAACGGTACAGACATCGAATGGAAGAAAATTAGAAGAAACTGAATAAGAAAAGAAATCAACTCTTCATTTGTTTGTTAATGTTTAGCACGAAAGTGCTAATTGAGGCCGGACACCTAATAAATTTCACGTCTTCTATACTGGAGACGGGAGGGCACTTTACGTGTTCATCCGAGCTACAAGAAGGTCTGGCCGTTTGAAGAGAAAAGGCAACACTTTCACTCAGTTATTTCAAGACTTTCAGTATTGGTCCGGCCTATGGGATCGACCTCGCGGCCTCCCATTCTGCAGCAAAGTGCTCTGCCAAGTTAGCTGATGGCCTACCAAGGTACTAAAAAGGTACTACGTGAGATCTGCCGGACTGCAATGAGCCTAAGAGGAACTCAAGGCATGCGTTATTGGAGAAAAAAAAGGAATTCCATGCTGCCAAATTAATAAATAAGGCTGGATAGGTGTCCTTTATATGTTAGAGTGGTACAGAATGTGACATAATGTTAGTAGCAAAATAACGCCAAAATGTTTTACCTATTTGCAATATTACATTTCCACGAGAGATTTTCATGAATGAGCACCCTTAGATACATTTCGTGACTTTTTTTGTGTGTTTTAAGGAGATGTAGCCGGTCCAGGTATATGGTGAAATATACTTTGAAATCAATTTGGTAATCTAAAGTTT
>OZ037781.1:15721481-15736481 GCA_964035525.1 Porites cylindrica | reverse complement strand
AGAACAACCAACACTATCCCGTTCAACTGAGGCAAGCGAGGAAGAAAAGCCACTGGAAGAGATCGTAGCGAGCGCTGGGGAACACAAACCGGACGAGTGAGATAAGTTGTTAGAAGGCAAATCGTACTGGACTGTACTGAGAATCACTGCCTGAGCCATAAGATTCAAAGATAACACGTTGACAAAGAAACAGATGAGGAAAAAGCGGAAGGGAGTGTTGTGTACTGACGAAATCAGACAAGCCAAAGAACTACGGGTGAGAAGAGCGCAGAAAAGAATTCCGGAAGATACAGAGACACCAGGGTGGAGATTGGTGTAGAAGATAAAGAAACGGGCGCACTCAAGTGCATTTGAAGGATTCCTGGTTACAGACCAACTTACCTCGAAGAGTGTCTACTGACGCAGAAGTTAATCCGACATATTCACTCAGAGATCAAACATTTGGGAGTGTCCAACACTATGGCAGAAATAAGAAAAGAATGGTGGATTCCAAAACTAAGATCGAAAGTAAAGAAAATGGTCAACACGTGCTGCGTTTGCAAGGTTTTCAGCACGAAACCTTATGGGGCTACAGCAACAGCAGACATGCCACAGTGCCGCTTGGAAGCAAGCCGACCCTTTTAGACAACAGGAGTAGATTTTGCCGGACCTATCGCTTTCAAGATGGCAAAGAAGGAGCAGGAAAAGTGTTACATTTTGCCGTTTACTTGCGCTACGTCGAGGGCGATACATTTAGAATTGACGAAGACCCAGACGGCAGAAGAATTTCAGAGAAAGTTAAACTTGTTCATAGCCAGGAGAACAAGGCCCAAGGTCATGATATCAGCTAACGCCTCAGTATTCAAGTCTACAGCAACCTGGATGAAGAACATCAGGAAGAGCGAAAGGCTACAGGACTACCTGGCCAGACAAGACATAAACTGGCGATTCAACCTATCCAGATCCCCTTGTTGGGGAGGCATGTATGAACGGTTGATCAAGGACGTGAAGAAAATCCTTCACAAGACACTGGACCGGACACACCTTACTTTTGAGCAACTTGAGGCTGTGGTTATCGACGTCGAGAAGAAAATGAAAAACCGGCCCTTAACCTACCTTGACAGCGAAAGAGGGGAGGAGCAAGTGTTAACTCCAAAGATTTTGATGTGGGGGCAAAATGCCCACCCTATTAAGGGAGAAGAAGATGAAGACGAAACATGTGCACTAAACAAGCGGCTGAGGGAGGCTAAAAACATGCTTGGAAGAGATGGAGACATGAATATGCCCACAGCCTAATGAAGACTCATCGAATCACCCGCAAGACCTTAAAGGTACCAGATATCGGAGAAATTGTGTTGATAGTCGCAGACGAGAAAAATCAAGGAGTGGAAAAAGGGAAAGGTTGTACGACATATTCAAGGAAAAGGTGGAGTTGTCCGAGGATTATCGTTGCTTCACAAGGGACACGACATTGACAGACCGCTTAACCTCGTGTGCCCATTCGAAATAAGACAGGCAGTAGCAAGTGACAAAGGATTTCCAACCGCACAAAGCCAAGCGCCTGAACGAACCAGAAGACAAGCAGCTAAACCAGCCAAAGAGAAGATTTGTCAAGTCATTGCGAACGATGCAGATGATTGAACTTTGCTACTTAACGGGAACAAGAACGGTTTAAAAATTGAACTCCACTCAATTTTTAGGGGAGCTTGACTGGAAATGTCGTGACACTCATTTAAACCGGCTGTGACTCTTTTAGTATCGTATTAGTGTTATCCTTTTTTGATTGACGTTTGAAATCGGAGTAGCTGAAAAAGAGAGTAGTGCAAAATCACCTTTCGTTGAGATCGGTCAGAGAGGAAATGTACGAGCGGATGGTGATTTAAATAAAAGAAGGATTTATGATTTAAGCGAACTATTTTGTGCCCCACAAGTTCGGTACAGGAAAAGATAATTATGCCTCAAATAGCCTCGTAGAGACTCAGCTCTTGGCAAGTTTTCGTATGCGAGCTGAATATTAGTCCGAGAAAAGTTTTACGCAAACTTATAAGAGTTTGTGTGGACACGCTTAGTTGGTGCCTCTCTAAGTTGGGGGGGGGGGGGGGGTAATCAACAAAGATTTATAAGGGGAGGTAACTGATGAATCCATCATTATGGCATCGAACAAAGGGAACAAGAGGGGTTGAATATCAATTACTGTATAATGTTGCCCTGTAAAGTTTCTATTTGCAGTTTCTTCCAGCTGAGTCCGAGAATCGGATCCGCGATCGATTTAGGACTACTGACGTTGATTCAATCGTAAACAAACTACTAGGTGCTTAAAAACGTTTTACCGCGGTTTCCATTGCTTTACAGTGAATAAGTATTTTTTAATAGGAAACCATTAGCTTAAAATTGCTTATCAATTTATCTGCTCTGAATCATAAAACCTTTGGCTTATAAGAGCCATACCGCGGCAACAGCTCAAAATATTTTAGGTCTTTTGTTAAACGGATAGCGCACACATTGCTCAAGACCTCGCAACTTGAAATCTTTTGATGATTTTCTGGCATGTATTCATACTTTTTTTGAATAGTCTTGAATAATATTTCAGTTAATAAAATGTAAGAAAACCGAAGATTTGTCGATCGGTAATAAATAGCCCTATTATGTTAAAAAATATCTAGCTCAGCCTTTTTTTTTTCTGCTAATAGTCTCCAAAGTAAGTTGACTAGAGGTGTCTTATTAACGTACTAGCTTTAATTTTCTGCCAAATGTAATAAATAAGGCTGGATAGGTGTTTCCATGTGGGGGTGTGCTTTATATGTGGTAAAGTATATATAGAGTGGTATAGAACTTGATATAGCATAGCAATAACGCCAAAATGTTTTACTTATTTGCGATATGTTATTTCCACGAGAGATTTTCTTCAATGAGCTCCCTTAGATATATCTGACTTTTGTGTGTGTTCTATGGAGATCTAACCGGTCCGGGCATATGTCCAGGTGTATTTCTTTACATGGCAATCTTCTCTGAAAATGAATTCTGCTGTATTTGCTCCCTATTTCTCATTCTATTTGGATTGAGAAAAAAAAATCGTTGGATAGAAAGCATGTATACTACTTCGCCAAGCAGACGTAAAACAAAAGTGTTGAAAAGTATCAGTTATAGGAAAAAAAAAACATTTTTCAGTCTTTCCGATTAGACGCCTGGTTGATAATTACGTAGATCCGCTCTGAAGGTTGATTGGCAACCTTGATGCATTGCACGCCGCGAACACCATTCCCGAATTTCGTGTTACACGAAATTTCTGATAGTAGTAAAAGGCTTTCGTTATCGTCTTATTTAAAAGCAATACTGTTCATATTTTTCATTTGCCTATTGTAAATACGTTCCCTGTTTATCCTTTCATATTTTTCTTATAGTGTTTTGTACATGGGTTTGCCGCTGTCGAACGGATAGCCAAAACGGCTAAGGCTATCCGTAACTTCATCCGTTCGAACCGTGTACTGTGCCTTTATAGGCGAACTGTGCAACCATTTGACAGCAAAAAACAACGAGGACGCGACCACGGATGACTATTTTGTCTGTATGCGAAAAAGCTTGCCAAAAGTGTTGACCAGTCAGAGTGCGCCATTCGAACAAGCACGATTTAAAAAAAGAAACAAACGGCCGCGTTGCATCATGGTTGGCAATGAGCCATTAAACGTCATTACATAATTATTACATATTTGTGGCTTTAGGTGGGTTTGGCAAATTTTCAATAGGAAAGAATTAGAATAATTATGCAGGTCTTGCAGGATGCCTGCTGAGGTGGATAATATCCTCTTTCATCAGCATAATTCTTCATATCTTACTCTGCGTTATTCAATAACTGTTTAGTAGAACTCCAGAATATATATATATATTAAATCGAGATGAGTGTGCTGGAAGTTCACATTGCCAGCTGCAATCCAAAATCTTCTAAAAAAAAAAGTGGTGTTTAAAGTTCCCTTGAGATAACATTTCATGAATAAAATAATTATGAAGACTTGTCTTTTGGTGATAAATTAGCCTTTTTAGGTCAACATGTATTTCACTTTCATGTTCTCGATGATAACAAAAAAAACTTCCCGAAATAATCCGTAAAAATAGGAAATCTTGGTGTGGAGCACTAGGCTTCTTCTTTAAGTTAATGGTAAATTGTAAATATATTTTAAATACGATATTATTTTTAATTTGTTTGAAAAAAAAAACTTAATTAGCCGTCTAAAAGAACCGCAAGTGCGAATGTCAGACCCCCGTTAAGATAAAGCTCTTGGCGGATGAATAGATAAAGTCCAGAAATTGGCAGACAAAAGAAGATGATTATGCAAATGGCCCAACTTAAAGACTCAGCTCTGGCGGAACAGTTTTCATCATACGCGTTCTGATACTGGGAGAGAACCTTTATCGAAACTTGTAGAACTTTGTGTGGTCACCGCACGTCTAGTTGGTGCCTCTCTAAGGGACAGGAATACTCTTCCCGGAGGGAGGGAGGAGGGGGGAGGAGGCAGTTACCCAACAAAGATAGTTGATACCGGGCAGGAACCTTGTACGGGGACGCTACGACCCGAGGTCTCTCCCCTTACCCCTTTATACACCACTTTTGTCAGAAATGGCACCCCTTTCACATACCTAGTTTAGAACTTTGCCAGATAGTTTTTAATTGCTGTAAATACACTTTCTTAAAAATATCAATAAAATACAAAACCAAAACGATTTCTCGACTATTTCACAGGCATTTGAAAGACATTAAATGAATCTCATAGCCCTTTAATTGGGCCTTTTTATAAACTTCAACTAGTAAAATTCCTACCCTTTCATATACATGAAGCCTAATCCTTTATAGGGACCGGAGTACCCCCGAATAGTCGGGTGCCTCTCTGAAGGGCACCAATGTGGAACATCCGTCATGATTGAGCTTGCTGCAAAAGAGAGAATTCATTACTCGAGGAACTCCTAAAATTAAAGAAACAGATGTTAATGCTTATTCTATTTTTTTTTAAGTTTGAGAACTCGCAGTTCAAGCTCTGTATGATGTCCCTGGTACTTGTGGTGTGCGAGTTACAATTTTTATATTCCGGGCCAAGTGTGTGAGCTTAACAGCCATACCAAGGAGGAGAGGCCTGATCATTTTGTCACGGATGAACTGAGATTCTACATGAAACGTGAAGGTATGAACTACGTAAAACTTTCTACACCAAACACACTCTCAATTGGATCCCTCGATTCTCCTTATGAGTTTGTCCAGCTGGCGGGGCTAATCTTGAGTGCAATTTTACCGGACCGAGTTTTCACGAGGTTTTGCGAGATACGCAATTCCAAACGAAACCAGTTGGATTACTCATGAGCCGATATATATGTCAGTAGTATATCGAAAGAAAGTCGTCCTTGTATTCTGCGGATCGATGGCGTACTTGATTAAGAAATAACTCACATTTTCCTTATGCTGTCTGATTTATATCATTAGATGAAGATGAGTGCTTGAAGACGCCACCAGTTTGTGACGTCAACGCAAACTGCAAGAACACGCTTGGCTCCTACCTTTGTTCTTGTAAAGAGGGTTTTACGGGTGACGGTAATGCCTGTCAAGGTAAATGATAATAAAAACATTGATTGCACGAAAACGTTAGTGACAAGTATAACCTTTTTATTGCCATTATTTGAAGTGGTTTGCTGAGTTCGCAGGAACGCAGTGGTATCACCTTTTTGTTCTCTGTTGCTTTATCTTCAACAATTTGACCACAATTGAGGCTAGTGGGACTACGTTTGTCACGGGCTGCCCACTTTATAAAACAGGCGGACATTTTGTAGTGTCAAAAGAAATAACCATTAACGATTGCGCTTTTCTCTGTCGCTGTCGCAGTTTCGTCGTTTGTCGCTATTTTGCTGTCCTCTGTCGCTTTTTCAAGGCCATCTCGCTTCAGTGTCGAAATCTTGCCTAACAGGGCCTCAATATAGTAGCCAACACAAGTGTAATCAACGGAGACGCACCTAAGGGTGGGGCTGCACAAAACACTACTGTTGTATGGGCCTGAGTACCCTGCGAGCAGAGGCCCTTCGATCTTCCTAGTTTTTGTATGCGCCTAATAACACTGCATTGCCAGAAAAACTGCGCACGGACAAGTGGTTAAAGCCTATTTCCTGCCACATTCATTTAGTCTCTAGCTAGCCTAAATTA
This sequence comes from Porites cylindrica, assembly GCA_964035525.1. NCBI lineage: Eukaryota > Metazoa > Cnidaria > Anthozoa > Scleractinia > Poritidae > Porites > Porites cylindrica. Next base: position 15,730,324 of record OZ037781.1, on the reverse strand, counting down.
TATGTGTTTTCTTGGCCTAAGTAAGAGTAAGTTAGCGATACAAGTACAAATCTACCGCAAACCATGCTAAGCACTCAAGCTGAGCTCTGTCGAAATAATTCTGATGCGTGCGTTTTCATGATAAGTTAAACGATAGAACTTAATAGAGCCTAGAGTGTGAACTTCAAATCTAGAGTCGAACTCGAACTCGAATGCTGCGAAAAGGATTACGTAATTATTTTTGCGTTTTCATATTAAGGATCTCTTCGAACGTAACGGACGAAATCGAAATCGGGGTCGAACTCGAACGGGGCGGACTCAAAAGGGGGGAAACCGGCAGATTCCAAACTGGAGAGCTAAAAGCTATCGAAATCAAGGAAGCAAAAACTCTATGGATCAAGTTCATCCAGAAGATTTTCAAATAATATATAGATTAAGCCAGGGCTAAAAGCGAGGCTCCCATTAATAAATTATAATTTAAATCAGACAATAAACTTGTATTCCACAATTCAGTTAACTTTAGAGCACATTCGTGTGACTTTTCAGGGAAAGGCTAAGTGATTTTACAAAAAATAATTTGAGTTGACACATGAGCCCGTGATATGGTCATGGGATACTGGTCAGTGGCTATCCTGTTTTGACAGCTGTCAATTGACCATATTGTGAATGTCCAATGTAAAAGATGTGGACTTGGCAAGACACGCCTGAGACTCCCCTCCCTTCCTTTTGATAGTCTCCCCTTCCCCACCGGTACAATCCATAGACGCGTACGTACGTATGTACGCTGGGTCAATCACGTGACAACCAAAGGAAAAGAGGTTGACCATAATCTATGGGTATGGGGCTCTGTCCCACGCGCGCTTCGCGCGCGTGGGAGCCCCGCTATTAAATGTGAAACCTAGACGAATACTGGAAGCTCATCTTTAATTCTGTCCGACTCCGTCCGCTGTTTTGAAAATTTTTGATCACTGGGGCGATGTTTTGATTTGTTTGTTGATAAACACAAGCGCGCCTTCTCATTGGTTGAAAAGTGCCGCGTGACCAGTTGGCCCTGTCCTTAAATTAAGGGATATTCCGGACTGTATACTGGTCTACATTATTTTGGCCCTATTCATATTTAAGCTGAAAGTTCAATGAAAAGGTTTGGGTATGTCTCTTTACCTGCGTCACTGTCAGAGCCATCCATTTGGAACTGGTAAAAAATATGACTGCTGAGCAGTTCCTGCTCGCACTCAGACGATTTATAGCAAGAAGAGGAGAACCTATACAGATTGTACTAGATAATGCCCCACAATTTAAGCTCGCGAAAACTGCCATTGATAAAGCCTGGAAGAAAACAATTTCACGCCACGAGGTGCAAAGTTACACTGCCAACCAAGGAATTGAATGGAACTTTATAGTGGAACTGGCCCCTTGGATGGGTGGGTTTTATGAGCGACTAGTTGGCACTGTTAATGGAGCTCTCATGAAATCAATTAGCAAAATCTGCCTGACCGAGAAGAAGCTTGAAACCTTTCTAGCAGAGGCTGTTATTAATTAATTCTCGTCCACTTGTTTACGTCGTTGAGGACTTCGGTTAGGGATTTTCGCTTACTCCAGCGGACTTCTTAGGTCTCAATCCCAAGTCAGGGATTCCGGTAATCGAGATCCATGGCCCTCATGATCCAGAGTATGAAAAGAACAGCTCAACTGATAAATTAGTAGAGATTTGGGGTAAAGGTCTGCAACACCTGAATTCACTTTGGAAAGTCTGGAAAGATGATTACTTACTTAACCTCCGAGAAAGTGGTACTAAACTGCAGCTGTGTAGTCGATGTCTGATAGTGGTTACCCACGCTTCTGGAATCTCAACTTGGGGAGTGTGAAAATAAGAAGATATCGTTAATTTTTTTGTACGCGCCTAATAAGCCTGCGTTACCAGGAAAACTGCGTATGGCCTACTCTGACGTGTCACACGTCTCCACCCCCTCATCCATGGGTAGCGCGTCTCTTGCCCCCGCGCCCTTCACAGGCTATGGGGTGGAGACGAATGACAATTCAGACTGCATGTGGACATTAACGTCCATCCGGGGATTAATAAAAGAGGTATGCAGAGAAAACACAGTTTCCTTTTTTGGGTAAGTAGTGAAGGACATTAAACGAACAAACCCTTAGTTTTTTCCACAGACAATTGAAGAAATCATTCGGAGAAAATAATGTTCTTCTAATAGATCAATGCATTCTATTTACCATTTTGCAGACATCAACGAGTGTGAGGCTGGAAAGCATCACTGCGACTCCAATGCTTTCTGTAACAACACTAAAGGCTCTTACAATTGTACATGCAAACCAGGATTTACCGGAAACGGCGTTAACTGCACAGGTAAAATAAGGGATGCAAAATCCCTCAGCTGATAGTACTGAATAACCTGATAGGAAAGCATTTCTATTCAATAAATATTTTCGAGATGCATTAAGGTGTATGCTACATCTTTAGCGGTTTCTTTAAATAGTTCCAACATGATAGCATCTGACAGGCCGCTTGTGAACAGGCTTACTTGTCCTCGGAGCCTGGAACAGGCTAGTCCGAGTTAAGGGTTACGGTATACAGTGAAATCTGTACTTAAGCGGACACCCTCTATTAAGCGGACAGTAGCCGAAGTTCCCAAATTTGTTTTCCTTCTTTTTTTAAAATGGAACATTTATTAAGCGAAAGCCTCTATTAAGCGGACGCGGACACCTAAAAAGTACCTGAAAGGGTCATTTCTATTGTTGCTAACCTGTACTAAACGGACACTTCTAATTAATTTCCACCACCCAACATGCCGGACATAGGAAATGCGAAAGATTGCCTCGAATTGCCACCTTCAAATTTTTCGATTTTTACTTTAATAAACGTGACTTGACGAACTTATTTGATTAGTTGCACCGTACGGTATTGTTTTCTATTCCGTTTTGTTTCTTCAAATTTGAGTTGCAATCTATTTTTATGGTACTATGATCAATTGGTTCTTTTTGATAAAGAAATTAATGAAAACTTATATCCTCATTGTTTCTGGGGGTATTCTAAACGTTTCCACTGACGTTACCTATGGAAACCTGTATTAGGCGGACACCCCGTATTAAGCGGACACTACAGCATTCCTCGAGGGTGTCCGCTTAATACAGGTCTCACGATATGGACCCTTACTCACAACTTTACATTTTTGCGAGGTCATCAGGACGAACGAAAGCGCACCAGGGGACAGTTAAGGGGGCAGAATATTGCTTTATGGAAAGAACAAAAAGAGCGCGCATGGCCTTCCTAGTTTACTTGGCAACGGAGGTAAAGGGGACCTTAAATACTCCTTTCCCCCTCATCTCACACACAGATTTTAGCTACACACGCAATTTTGTGTTACAAGAGTACAGTTGAAAAACTTTTTACTTTTTTCATGACAAAACAAATGAAACAATGATTGTCTGTTCTTGGTTCAAAAATATTGTGATTCACAGACTGACATGTCCATGCACTAGGCGTTGTTTTGAGACAATTCAGTGGGATCGCTTGGCTGTTGTTTGCTTGATAGCTTTAAGCGAGCAACTTCAGTAGTAGAGGAGGGATGTTTTACTCCTTTTCTTTGCGGGGGAATCCCATTAACTTTCGGGGAATAAATTAACGCAGATGACGTCATGCATCTCATTAAGATAGCATGATGCCATAGTCTAAATTAATGCCCATGACGTCACGCATGCCGTTAAGATAGGATGATGTCAAAGTTTATTTTTAGCTGGCTGACGTCATGCATGTCATATAAATAGGATGATGTCATAGTTTATTTTTAGCTGGCTGACGTCATGCATGTCATATAGATAGGATGATGTCATAGTTAATTTGTAGCTGGCAAGGAGCAAGTGACGTCAGAATTTCCTAGAGGTGACCTCATCAAAAAATGTTGAGATCATAATTCGTGATCTAATATGTATGATCCAATCAGTCTAGTTATTCCTCAACAGACGCACGTATAATTAAGAATAGTTCATAGTAGAACTACACTTTTGTTAAATAGGTTATTATATTCTTAATAGGTTATAGGTTATTCGCTTTACCTTTGCAAGCCTTGCCATCGCCAGCAAACCCCTCCTTACATGAACATACGTAAGATCCTTCACTATTCCGACAGACAGCATTTATATCACAGATGGAAGAAAAGACACTGCATTCGTCAATATCTGGGCAAATTGAAATACTTGAGATAAGGAAAAAACTCTGTATAATAATAAACGACACAGGACTAAATTTGAAAGAAGTTAGTAGTAGAGGAGGGATGTTTTACTCCTTTTCTTTGCGGGAGAATTCCATTAACTTTCGGGGGAATAAATTAACGCAGATGTCGTCATGCATCTCATTAAGATAGCATGATGTCATAGTCTAAATTAATGCCCATGACGTCACGCATGCCGTTAAGATAGGATGATGTCATAGTTTATTTTTAGCTGGCTGACGTCATGCATGTCATATAGATAGGATGATGTCATAGTTAATTTGTAGCTGGCAAGGAGCAAATGACGTCAGAATTTCCTAGAGTTGACGTAATCAAAAAATGTTGAGATCATAATCTATAAACAGAAAAGTGATTTTTATATAATTAGCTATTTGCTATAGTCTTCTAATTAGATATTGTTTGCTCTAGTCTTCTGATTGGATATTGTAGAAACTGTTATGTGTTCAAAATAAAAGCGGGCAAATTTTGAACGTGTTATCCTTGCAGATTATACTAAATGAAATATCTTTAATGATTAAATTATTTTTACTAAAAATCGGTTATAAACAAAACCAAGACGCGGAGGTTAACTGAAAAATCTTTACTTCAAAAGAAGGGAAAAGGAGGTTAAGCGAATGCGAAATCGTACTAATTTTTCAGGCAAAACATGAAAACGAGGTCGAAGCGAAAAACTGCTTATCAAGCAAAAATGTCAATCTTTGTTTACTTGACTCTGTAGAAAGTATTGCACAGGGTATAAAAATTCTATAGAAAACAACAGGTGGTTCTAAAGTAAACCCTAACTCTTTTGGTTCTTAAATCAACTCCATTCTTGTTCCTAATGAGTGGAAAGTCTATTTATAAAAAGAGGGAATAAGAGATGCGATCCCCTAGTAACACATGTCTTCTTATTTAGCGCTAAGTATCGGATATATAACAAAACACACACACATACAAAATGTGGAGCTGAAAACTCTCTATTTCAATTTTGACTCACCATTACGAAAGCGTTTTCTCCGTTCCATCTCGAGGAAACGACTAACTATTGAAATCTCAGCGCTTGATGAGCTTATGGTTTTGTCAATTTACGCGCCGTTAGCGTTAGTCAGTTAATTATGCGGGCTAACAAGCCTAAAGTTGAATACAAATTAGTTCATCTCTACAGCTAGACCCAAGGGAACACCTTGACTTATTATTGTAAAAGCACAAACAATTGATAACTTAACAACGATCAATTTAAACACGCGACAAATAAATTGACAAGACACGAGATACAGTTTTAAAAACTTTATTGAAAACCAGTGACAAAAAGAGTCAAATAAACAGCGATTTGGAAGGGATGGAAATTAATCATCTTCTTCGCCCATGGAGTACTTGTAAGGTCTAACTCGAAATTTCTTATGCCGATAAGAAGATGTACAGCTCAGGGTTTATAAGCAAACGGACGCATAAACAAGTAAACAGCAAAAAGAAAACTCAAGCGGTCCTATGAACCTCTATCCCAGAAAAAAAAGAATATACAAACTAACATCAGGTCAAACTGACTGGCTTGCCCTACAAGCTTGATAAGCTGGGGGGATCAAACACGCGAATTTACTAATAATAACAACTGAATTGCAACAATTAAAGTTACGATAAAACTTGTATCATTTACTCAAGAAAAACTTGGTTCGTTTTATGCTGTTTCACCAGAAAGCCTCATCTCGGACTAAATTGTTCACAGTTCATGTTTAGATGCGATGAATTTGTAAGTGCGAGAATATTTAGGAACTATAAGCCTGATAAGTTATTGGTAACTCTTAAGCTCGTCCCCAGGGTCCTCCAGTGTCGCCAACGAGTTGTCTGTTCCAGGAGCCCATCAAATGGAGCCTCCATCTCCCATACAAACCCTTGGAGTCAACCCTTTCCCGAGTAGACTTATAATTAGAACGGTTCCCAGGGGAGACTTCGCGCGCCGACGGTGGGAAGAGCCAATCACAACGACGAAATGACACTGCTATTGTACTTCATCAAACAGCAGGAAATTCGTTGTTGACAGGCCAGACACAATCATAAGCTAGTGAAACGTGACTTTAGCGTTTTCCTCCATCAGAGATTTTCTTTTTTTTTTCTTTCTAGCGGGTAGATTATACTGTGGAGAGTTATAAACTCTGACTATGTTTATCTTAATTTTGGTTGCTTGTCTCACATTAAGAGACCATAAAGCTGGTCTGTTACATGCATAATGATTAACTACTACCTGCAGTCTGTAGTTCTGACTGGATTCATTTTCTTTAGCCAATTTTTTTGAGCGTTAAGGTTCTTATTTCGGCTAAATGACTCATTATTAATCAACTTTCTAGTTTTTCAATTTTTTTTTTCCGAAATGCGTTTATCTGAATTAATACTTGTAGTCCTTGTGGTTGTTTTGTCCGTCAGCCGAGTGTGATGATTCCCTGCTATGTTTTGTAACGCTGGGTCCAGCCATTGTCTTCTCGCAAAAAAAGTGATGCGGATGCGAATTCGACGGAAGGAATTGAGCCTAAACTTCTACATTAACTGCTGAGATTTGTCCTGTTAGTCAGTCATAATCCTTTTCGCGCAGATCCAATCCATTTTGTTTTTCTTGAGATAAGTGGGTCTTTGGACTGAAGCACGATGTCACAAATTCCTCCGTTAGCAAATTACTTTTGAGTTAGCTTCACGGTCGAGCAACTGTTGTCTTCTGTTCAACTTTTCGAGTGCCAGTTTTCAAGGCAACTCTCATGGTGATACAAGTCAGTTGTAAAGGAAGACTGCAATTTCTCAAATTTCGGATCTGAAGCATTCCTCGTTAGTTGCTACTTAGGTCATCGCTTTTGCACGCGGTGCTTAACTGGCGAAATCCACTCCACGGTGATGGCAAAAATCAAATGATCCTGGCACTTTTTCGGCGCTGATCATCGAAAAGTTCCAAATCGTCCACCGAACGCTTAATCGTCGACTCTTTTAAATGTGGGATGTATGACGGCAAAAAAAAAAACACTCGCAAAGATAACCTTTCCGTGATCCTCAGTTCGCTGCCTTTGTCCCATCGCTTCATGCTCAGTCTCAGTCGGGTAATTCATTAACTTTTATTTCAAGATACCCAGATCCCAGCGGCTGTAAAATTGTATAAATGGACGTAAAGGAAAAAAGGAAAAAGGTCGAAGGACGGGCTTCTGAGTTCGACTTCATCCAATTTTATTTTTTTACCGTGACACACGAGACTCACGGAAATATGACACTTTTCGCGGGAAACACGCCGTTCTATTTATAAATCTACTCGGGAAAGGGTTGACTCAAGAAATTAATGGAGATAGAGGCTCCATTTGATGGGCTCCTGTCTGTTCCTAAAGTCCGTATTCCCTGATGAACCACAGAGCCAGACCTCCGCAGTCGCTTGGCGGATGTTGATTCCTGACAGTCAAGTTCGTATTTGAGATTGATGTGTACTTCTCTGATTGATGAATAAGTAAGTGTTGGTCAAGTCCTTGAGTGAAGAATTCTGGAAATATCGCAAGGGCAATGCTTATGTCTTGAACATTTAACTTACTGATGGGTTTTTTTTGACCACATAATCTTCTTTCCAGATGAGCTTGTTGAAGTTTTTTCCTTGGAGGAGATGTTTCTCCCACCCACCACTAACAATCGGTCCGCACCGAATCCTTTCATTAACTTTCTCTTCTCCTGTTCGGCATCAAAACTCGCGCTTGTCAAGCTTTCGTTCACTTTCCTCTCTGACGAGGACAGAAATTTGGTATTTCTCTGGCATCCTTCGCATTCCTTAGTAGAATGGTTACACTGACTTGATGGAATGCACATTCTGTGAAGGCGAATCTTCTTTTGATCGATCGATATAGAATATTTGCTATCTGGAGATGACCCCGGCCGGAGAAACTGGAGCTGGTGCAACCTAGTTAAGAAGCTGTATGCTTTATAATAACACTATCAAAACTACTTTTGCATGTTTTATTTCTTCTGCCCAAAAAAGTGTCTTGTGATTGGCCGAACCATAGGCTAGGAGTTAGTTGCATTTTTGTAGTCCTTCATGGTTCTTCAGTTCTTAATCTTAAACGAAAGTACTATGTTAACAGAACCTGATTACGAATTCTTCATGATCACGTACGCTCAGCACACCAATGAATACTTAATCGGGTTTTTCTTAATTGCTTTTGTTTGATTCAGTATTATGCTATTATTGTTTTGTAAATTAAATTGTAAAACCCTGATTGAAAGAGGCACGCAGAGGTCGTGAGATCCTTTGTCTTATTTGGTTTACTCAACAGATCAACGAAAATTTTTTTTACAAGAAAGCTGGTTAATACAGCCAGTGTTCATTCCTTCCGGTGAGAATAACCAAAACCTGAACACAAAATGAATTTATCCATGCCGAATATGATCGCTGCCATGAAACGGAAAATGTTATTGGAAAAAATGGTAAATAGGTTTTGAGATCGAATACTTTTATTCTTGGTTCTTCTTTTGATTCTTGGTTCTTCATCCCTCGCTTTCATCACCAGAACTTTCACTTTCTTCATGTTCACTCTCGTGTTCTTCTTCAACCAAATCTATCTTTCTCTTCATTTTGATGAGTACCCGTGACAGACCGTTGCTTCAAATGAGTAACTTATAGTTTCGTTT
>OZ037781.1:15656498-15721281 GCA_964035525.1 Porites cylindrica | reverse complement strand
GATGGTGGTGGTAGTGGTGGTTTTAGGGGAGGGAAAACAATAGAATTTTGTGGCCTGAAAACCTATATAAATGCGCAACATTGTACCTCTTTTTCAGTCTCCATTTTGCTCCTGAGGAGTTAACATGAGTTGGCTCTGTTCTGTCTGCGAAAAATCCTTTAGTAGAAAAGATAATATGCAAAGGCACGTGATGTCTAAACACCACAATGTTGGTCTCACACCATTTCAAACAGTTCAAACAATATTTTCACAGAAATGTCAGCGGTTTCGCTTCGAGCACCCTTTCACCTCCATGATTGCCGGAATGACCGGGTCGGGAAAAACGGCCTGGGTTCGATCGCTATTGCAACAAGCTTCAGAGACAATTTACCCTCCCCCGGAGAGGATCGTCTGGTGTTATTCACAATGGCAGCCTGCGTATACACAAATGTTAATCGCTATGCCAAACATTGAATTCGTCAAGGGAATTCCTAGGGCTTTGGAGCAGGATTCCTATTTTGACGTGAACAAACGGAATTTGATCGTGTTTGATGATCAAATGATTGACGCCAGTAAAGACAAGCGAATTGTGAACCTCTTTACTCGTGGTTCTCATCATCGCAATCTGAGCGTGATTTATATCGTGCAGAATCTATTTCATCAGGGGAAAGGTAGCCGCAGCATAAGCCTAAACAGCCATTATCTGGTGTTATTCAAGAATCCACGAGACAAATTGCAAATCCTGACTCTGGCGAAGCAAATGTATCCCAGGCAGACTGATTTCTTTTTAAACCAGTACGAGGAGGCTGTAAAAAGATCTTTTGGTTACCTGCTGATTGATCTGAAAACTACTACCCAAGATAATTGTCGACTGCGAACAAACGTCCTGCCCAGTGAAGAAGGTTTTAACCAAGCAGGGTTTCAAGAAAATATTCCTCAAGAGCTTTTAAAATATCTAAAGCAGCAAACTCTTCCACCTGTACCACTTCTTCCAGCTATGCAAGAAATACAGGGCAACATGGATGACGTACTTTCTCGAAACGATCTTCGGGACGATGAAAAAGCTAAACGATACTTTCAGTTGCAAAACAGATACCTGGCTTTTAAAGAACAATTAAATACAAGAACACGACCGGAAGAAATAATCAGCACTGTTCCAGACTTAACATCAAGGACACAAGATTCTCCGACAGCAACGACAGCATTCTCGACTCCCCTCAACCCCGTTAATGTAACACCTGAATTAACACAAGTGGCTATCTCTCAAAAACCTGACAAAGAAAGCCTCACCCCTCCACCACCCTTAAATCCTGCTTTCCTGACCCCTCCTCCCACAGTAGAAACCCCATCACCACAAGGCCCGAAGCGCAAGAGGCGTCGGATTCAATTTCTAAATTATTTGGATGATCATAACTCTCATGGCAAACAGCTGAAGAAACGTCGGCATAAGAAATTTCGAGTTAGACCTTACAAGTACTCCATGGGCGAAGAAGATGATTAATTTCCATCCCTTCCAAATCGCTGTTTATTTGACTCTTTTTGTCACTGGTTTTCAATAAAGTTTTTAAAACTGTATCTCGTGTCTTGTCAATTTATTTGTCGCGTGTTTAAATTGATCGTTGTTAAGTTATCAATTGTTTGTGCTTTTACAATAATAAGTCAAGGTGTTCCCTTGGGTCTAGCTGTAGAGATGAACTAATTTGTATTCAACTTTAGGCTTGTTAGCCCGCATAATTAACTGACTAACGCTAACGGCGCGTAAATTGACAAAACCATAAGCTCATCAAGCGCTGAGATTTCAATAGTTAGTCGTTTCCTCGAGATGGAACGGAGAAAACGCTTTCGTAATGGTGAGTCAAAATTGAAATAGAGAGTTTTCAGCTCCACATTTTGTATGTGTGTGTGTTTTGTTATATATCCGATACTTAGCGCTAAATAAGAAGACATGTGTTACTAGGGGATCGCATCTCTTATTCCCTCTTTTTATAAATAGACTTTCCACTCATTAGGAACAAGAATGGAGTTGATTTAAGAACCAAAAGAGTTAGGGTTTACTTTAGAACCACCTGTTGTTTTCTATAGAATTTTTATACCCTGTGCAATACTTTCTACAGAGTCAAGTAAACAAAGATTGACATTTTTGCTTGATAAGCAGTTTTTCGCTTCGACCTCGTTTTCATGTTTTGCCTGAAAAATTAGTACGATTTCGCATTCGCTCAATCTCCTTTTCCCTTCTTTTGAAGTAAAGATTTTTCAGTTAACCTCCGCGTCTTGGTTTTGTTTATAACCGATTTTTAGTAAAAATAATTTAATCATTAAAGATATTTCATTTAGTATAATCTGCAAGGATAACACGTTCAAAATTTGCCCGCTTTTATTTTGAACACATAACAGTTTCTACAATATCCAATCAGAAGACTAGAGCAAACAATATCTAATTAGAAGACTATAGCAAATAGCTAATTATATAAAAATCACTTTTCTGTTTATAGATTATGATCTCAACATTTTTTGATTACGTCAACTCTAGGAAATTCTGACGTCATTTGCTCCTTGCCAGCTACAAATTAACTATGACATCATCCTATCTATATGACATGCATGACGTCAGCCAGCTAAAAATAAACTATGACATCATCCTATCTTAACGGCATGCGTGACGTCATGGGCATTAATATAGACTATGACATCATGCTATCTTAATGAGATGCATGACGACATCTGCGTTAATTTATTCCCCCGAAAGTTAATGGAATTCTCCCGCAAAGAAAAGGAGTAAAACATCCCTCCTCTACTACTAACTTCTTTCAAATTTAGTCCTGTGTCGTTTATTATTATACAGAGTTTTTTCCTTATCTCAAGTATTTCAATTTGCCCAGATATTGACGAATGCAGTGTCTTTTCTTCCATCTGTGATATAAATGCTGTCTGTCGGAATAGTGAAGAATCTTACGTATGTTCATGTAAGGGGGGGTTTGCTGGCGATGGCAAGGCTTGCAAAGGTAAAGCGAATAACCTATAACCTATTAAGAATATAATAACCTATTTAACAAAAGTGTAGTTCTACTATGAACTATTCTTAATTATACGTGCGTCTGTTGAGGAATAACTAGACTGATTGGATCATACATATTAGATCACGAATTGAGAGGAAAAACAAGGAGAGGGAAAAATCAATGTAGGGATATGGTAGATGGGTTGAAAGGATTTGCAAAACATTTAAAAAGAAAACAAAACTAACTATCTGCAAACATTTCAAACATGTCTGAAAGTGTTTTGTCTGACATCGAGACGCTCATTGACAGATTATCTATAGAAGACGAGTGGGAGTGTTTCGTCTGATATTCATCCCAGCACTGGCTGCTTGTGTTAAAAAACGGATGGCAGAATCTCGTGTGATATCCAGACACTCAGAGGTGATATACCGAACAGATGAAGGAGCGTTTCGTCTGAAATCAGGACAAAATGAAGAGTGAAACACGAATCACCAATGGGAGTGCTTCATTCAATATCTGGCCAAAAGTGGAAATATACAAAACGCGACTGGGAGTGTTTCAACTGATACCAAGACAGAGAGAAGTTTTTAAAAAGAGTTGCGACCCATTTTCCCCGTCGATTTCGATGTTTCGGAATATTGGTTGAAACACGTCATTTATAGCAGGCGCGTTTTGATATAGTTCCTCAGCTCTATTTAAGTTTTAGACAAATTCATTCTTCGAAGTTCGAAAAATGCTATGACGATCAATATTCCATTTCTTTCTTTCTCCTCCATGTGTTGTTAACGAGTTTCAGAGACGCCACCTAGAATTTATAAAATTACTGTTAATCGTGTGTTTGATTTTGCTGTCTTTAAATAATATAAGTAGGCATACATTTCGTCATATTTTTTAAATGTAATAAGATGAAAATAATCTGTAGCTACTTTCCTCCAGCTTATGAAACCGTTGGATGTTATAAGGACACCGCAAATCGATCAATCTCAAGTTTAGAAGGACAGGACCCAATTTTAGATGGACCATTCACGGAACGAGAAAACGCCATTTCCAAGTGCGCGTCGGCTGCCATCAAAGCGGGTTTCATTATTTTTGCAATCCAGGATGGTGGTCAATGTTTCTCTAGTGCCACAGCACCGCAAACGTTTGACAAATATGGAGAATCAAATGACTGTCAGTCTGATGGGGAAGGAGGAGGGATGGCCAATCACGTTTATTACATCAAAGGTACGATATAAAAGGAGCATTGCCATATATGGGCTATATAGGTTTATTGTTCATCCAAAATACTTCGCCGTCTCTGATTGGCTCAAATCTTCCGGCTATTTTTCATAAGCAACTGGCGCTTACCATATTTGGAAGATGCGAGCAATGTATCATCGATTCGATGGTATATTTGCCTGAAATCGAGGCTGCTTAAGTGATAGTAAACTAATAAATGGCGTTCTCGGCTTTCCAAAAAACCAAAGACTAAGTTTTCAACAAAGTGTACGAGGATTTATGCTCACTTTACTAGAACTAAGAAATATTTTGAATGAATAATAAAACAATTATTGAATTGGGCTTTTGCATGATGTGAAGAATTATGCTGATCTCGGAGGCTGTTATCCACCTCGGCCAAAAACATTCTTCTCGACCTGCATAATTATTCACATCAACCTCAGCCTCATTCAATAATGATGTTTAATGTACCACTCTGAGGGTTGTGGTTCCAAGCAGTTTAGCCTTGGATGGGGTCATAGAGTTCAGGGCGTTTTGGTCTAGAAGGAGGTATCATTTTCCAGGAAACTGAACAAATGGTTGATGATTTTAGTCTGGACTTGGAAACTGCGAATTGACACCCAAAAGGTGAAATTCGAAAATTCAAATTTACTGACAACTCAGTTTAATAGCAAAAGCGTCGACCTCGGTATTGTCTGGAAATAGCGACTCAAGGATGGGAAGGGATTTTGGGAGTTTTAATAGTCAGGTATAGGGTAACAAAAGTCAGCTAAACTAGATCTGGTCAAGAGTCAAGACAGGATCTCTTGATCTGCTATAGACTGTATATATCCCCAGTATATCCCCCGATCTAAAGTAGCACCTTAGGATTTGCAAACTGCAACAATCATCGATTTTGAGATAAATATTAGCGATAAAAAATCACGACGTTTCGACCTCTCCGAGGTCATTTTCAAGTGTATAAAAGTTCTCTAAATTAGCATAAATAAGTTAAAAACAAGTTATAATAGATAAAAATGTGGTGAACGCTAAAATGTGATAAAATATGTAAAAATGTAAAAAGTGCTAAAAATATTTATAAAGTGAAAAAACAATGGAAATAAATATTTTATCACATTTTAGCGTTCACCACATTTTTATCTATTATAACTTGTTTTTAACTTATTTATGCTAATTTAGAGAACTTTTATACACTTGAAAATGACCTCGAAACGTCGAAACGTCGTGATTTTTTATCGCTAATATTTATCTCAAAATCGATTTCTAAGAAGCAACAATCATCGTATGGAATTAACCCATTCGCTCCTGGAGATTTTGCCGAAAAGTTTTCTGGTCACTGTCGTGTTATAAAGAGCTAAAACTTACCACAGACCGGTTTACAGGTCGTACACTTCACGGCCTTCTGATCCAGATGCAAAATATCAGCTTGCGAAGTTCGGGCATGCTCAGAAAGTAAAATTTCCCTTCTTTTTTCGCTTTTCTCGCCTCATTTTTTTTCTCTTGCTGGGCATTTAGTAGGCTTCATTTTGGTGAGAAGAGTTTCCTGGAAAGCTTTTAAGATCTTAGGATTAGGTGAAAGGAAAGGTAGGTGGGCAATGGAACAAGATTTTCGTGGAGATTTTCAGGTCTATGTTACATGGTTCTTTGCCTGTTTCTCCGGTGTCCTTGACTGAATTGTGCTCATTCTGGTATAGTTTGAAAGATCTCTTCACTCTGCACAAGTTAGCGGACAAAGTTGTCCTTGACCGTTAAAACTGATGACGTCACAAGGGGTAGAAAGGACGTGGATCCGCACGGGCGGTTACGGGTGGTTCAGGGGCGAATGGGTTACGCAGTAGGAGAGAATTTCTCGATACAACCAGAGTTGCACTGAACAATTGAAATCGCAGGATGGTAGCTGAGAAACAAGATCTCAAACATACTGCAGAACCTGATCGTCAAAAGTTGGATAGCGCTTTCCACCTGAAAAATTGATATTCGGTGGATGAGTAACACGAGAACCAATTGT
Source organism: Porites cylindrica (assembly GCA_964035525.1). Taxonomy (NCBI): domain Eukaryota; kingdom Metazoa; phylum Cnidaria; class Anthozoa; order Scleractinia; family Poritidae; genus Porites; species Porites cylindrica. The sequence goes on along the minus strand of OZ037781.1, from coordinate 15,715,080 downwards.
GCGCTATACTTTGGATAGTAATGTATCCACTGGATAGCACTTTCTACCCTTTGGACCGCAACTGGGACCAGATGTCTTTCTGTATAACGGCAAAAGTTTTGCTTACCGTATTTATTCGATTAACCGCCCAGGAGCGCTTATTAATTTTTGGACCTTGAGAGTGGGCGCTTGTTCGAGGTGAGCGCTTATTCGAGGCTGGGCGCTTATTAAATTTTCACCATTTTCAACAAGTGTAGTATGTTTATTTTGCAACAAAACAATAAATGGTAATAACGAAATGCGAACATGTAACAAAGCAAAGTTTCTGTGAACTACCCCTACTCTTAAGAAAACTTCGTCTTCGGGGAAGTCTCTTTATGTTAGCACTTATTCAATCTCATTGTAACCCAAGTGGGTGGAGTGAGGGTGGGCGCTTATTAACTTTTTCCGCCTTTAGGATGGGCGCTTATTTGAGGTGTGCGCTAATTCGAGGTTGGCCGCTTATTTGAATAAATACAGTATGTCAAAAGAAAAGTAGCGAATTAAATAAAACCTGAACACGTGTGGACGGGGCCTAATTACGCGGGATGACGTAGTCAGCCAGCGTAATAAATTCGGTTGCGCATTCCTTTCGTATTTTTGGTTATTAATTAGTATCAATTCAAATTCCATTTTTCAGGATATGATAGCGCTGGATGCTACCAAGATACCCTCGATCGAGCAATTCCACCCTTGGAGGGGATGGATCCTATTTTGGACAGAAAGTACAAAGTTCGAAAAAATGCTATTGCCAAGTGTGCCGTAGCTGCTATAAGAGCAGGTTACAGTATGTTTGGTGTTCAGCATGGCGGATGGTGTGTATCCAGTGCTTCAGCTCCCCAGACATTTGACAAATATGGGCAATCTAAAGACTGTGGAGCTGATGGCGAAGGTGGAGCTTGGGCCAATCATGTTTATACTGTAATATAGAGCACCTCTATGGGTACCTGTGTACGTCGTTTTCGTCGCGAAACCCTAAGATCAAAATTTGAATTCTCATTTGTTACCCTATTCATTTCCTACAGAAGTAGTGGGGAGAAGTTGATAAAATATCAAATAAATTAATCTTGTGTGATCATGTCCGTAATCCTCATAACCACTTTGTTTTACAAAGCATTGAATTTTACAAGGAGAAATTTCATGCTGATCACTCTTAGGGCTTAAAGGGTTGTCCTTTAAGATCGTCCTCCAACCAATAGCGATCGTCGCGACTTTGATTTCGTCGGAATAGAGGGCCTCAATATAACAGACGCAGAATCGAATGTCTCCCGGCTCCTGGTCGGTTCAAAAGTTTAATAGTACGTACGGTCCACCGCATAATTCACTTTATGTCCGGTTGATACGTATTGGGGAAACCAATTGTGTTATCCACTGGACAGAGTTTAAGACCAGTAGAGAATGATTTCTTAATTAACACATGTAAAAAAGAGAGCTTGTAAAAACTCTTGATGATCAAGTTAATAAAACAGTTACTACTTAGTTGATTCCAAATCCGTAAAAAAAATTATCACTCATCACAAAGTTGAGTAAAAATTGTATTACTTCTTTAAATTTCATTTTACCGATACAAACACCAGCCAAAAAAGAATGATTAAAGAGTAAGGAATTTCAGAGTATTCGAATATAATATTTTGACACTTTTTCCTCTCCCCCCTTATTTCATAAGCTTTTTTAGATCTACTCAATACCAAAGTGGTTTCGTAATTCGTGCTTTTTAAATACCCCGCCCCCACCCCCCCTTTTTTCTATTGGCACAACAGAGTGTGTAAACGCAAGCGACCTCTGGACCCTCTTTTAATCAGGCTACTGACATATACACAAGACAAGGGAAAAAAAGGATATTTTTTGTATGATCTTTGAGAGAGGTTTTATTAGTACTTACTATAAAATATCTTCCTGGCTTGGTTCAGTTGACTTTCGATACGGCGATAAATTTATAATCAATGAGTACATTAAAGCGAGAAAATTCATGTTCTCTTATATCTAGGATCATCGGTCTGCTATTCAATGACCACTGCTTTGCATATAGGATCGTCTGAATTTTGAGGGTACTTCTTTGACCAGTAAATGTAATGCAACCAGATATTCATCGCTAAAAGTGAAAAAAAAATGTGAGGGTCACATGCACCTTAGAGAAAGGAACAAACAAACAAATAATAATAATAATTTAATAGTAATAATTAGTCATTGTTATTTTCATAAACACATAATGGGACAAATCATAAGAAAATGCCTAAACGTCATCAAATAACGTTTCTATTAGCATTTCCTTGTTTTAACAGAAAGTAAAATTATTTGATATATAATGAGGCACTGAAGAATGGGCGGTCAATTGCTGTTACAATGAGTAATAATAATAATAATAATAATAATAATAATAATGTAATAGTAATGTAATAATAGTGTACAGTTTTGGTGCATCAATATGGCCGAGGGAAATCAACAACAACATATGCAGTTTACTTTTTCTATAAAAACTCTTTCTTTTCACTCGAAAACTAGCATACGAGAGTATAATAAATACATATCTTCTAATACTTGAGATGGTTATACCGCTGAAAATCAAGAGGAGAGACTTTTTTTCAACGAGACAGCATTCCTATTTCGGTGTCACGAACTGTGAAAACTCGGAAGTTCAAATTGCTGTATTTTCGAAATGAAACATGCTACGGGAATGGAAACTTGTGCAAAGATTTATTTTTTGTTTATCTTCATCCTAGTGTAAATAAGAATTCGTAAAACTTCGCCATTTTGACTTTACAATTTGATGACGTCACTGTGAAAACCATCTATAGCCGGCATCTTCGCAGCGAGAAAAAAACCGCTGGCACCCTGTATTTGGCCGTATTTTTACAGTACTTGCGTAAACAGTCAATAGACCATTTTCGATATACTAAAATTCATACCTGGCTCTCAGGTTTGGGGGAACAAGACAAAAGGAATGTATTATTCATTTTTGAGCCTGAATTTTAATATATCGGAAATGGTCTATTGAGCATCACCAGCTATCGTTCAATGTTTCCGATAATTTTAAATTTATTGCCATGCATTAGTCAATGCTGTAGACAAAAGCCATCCCTCTCATGCACTTGTAGTGCGAGATTTGCGACAAATATTTTAAGGCTTTGTTACTGGCGTACAAGTTCTCAAAGACCTTTATAATTAGCAGTTAATAAAACTTAGGAGGTATTGCCCTACAAAATCTTGGCGGGCTCCCTTAAGTCGATCATTATGATGGCTGCCTAAGGGAGAAGGCTGGTTCATTAATCCTGTGTTTTGATTGGTAGCTTTGGCGGACAAGATGGACCAATCTTCCTTGATTCTGCTCGCTTATTTCCAAGAGTCCATTGGAGGAATCGTGTCCAACTAACAGCTTTCATATTTTTGGCTATTCTTTTCATTCTCATGTTTTTTCATTTGTCACTCATTTACTTTTTTTCTTTTTTCCTCTTTTCGTGTACTCTAATTAGTGTAGCCAGCTCACTGCTGTTGTTGATAAGTATACTATTATTAGTATACTAAATTCTCAATTCGGTTTCAAGGTCCTTCGTTTTTCAACTCGCTATGTCGGGAAATTCAAAACAGTGAAAGTATCAGTTTGTTTGGCATAAGACTTAAAAAATTCCTTCTTTCTTAGTTAAATTGACTCTTTGTTGAGCTACACACCTTTTCTTTTCTTGTTTTCTCTTCTTTATTTTTTTTTCTTTAAAAAATGAATCCAAATTTTCATTCAGTACCCTTAACTTGTATGGTTTACCCTATAGTTCCAGGAAGCCTATAGTTTATAAGCCCCCGGCTTCTATATAGGCTTCCTTGCCTTTACCACATTTAATCTTGTAAATAATTTAGTTGGAATATTGTATATTATCTTTAATGTATTTCTGTATACTGTTGTTGTATTTCTGGTTAATGGCAAATAAATGAATGAATGAATGAATAAATGAATGAATACTGTACAGTATGTGGTCCTTGGTCCGTGTCTAAAAGTCATTAACTTAAATATCTTACCCGAATCTTCACGTAACGAGCTGAAATACTCCCTGAAGATAGTTTTTATGTTCTTTTCGATAACCCTGAAGTTTCAAGTTCCAGACATAAATATTTTGCTTGGAGTTCGAAAACAGGCGACCGTTTTCGATGGTCCTTGGTTCGTGAATGTGGTCCTTGGTCCGCGTCTCAGGTAAGCAGCCCGAAAAACACCTTAAAATGTTATAGTTTCCACAGGAAAACGTCATTTTCACAAATTTCATGTATTTTTTTTCTTTTTTGATGCAATTAAGCGAAAGTTTTTTTTCGGAAGATGCTGTGAGTATAAAATAATCTGCTCTTCTTTCAAAGACTTCAGACAACAGTCTCCTCGAGTCTCCCACACGAGCGTCGCGAGCGGTTTTCAGCGCGGTCGAAAATAATTACCAAAACCTCTGTATGTATTCGAGGTATCAAAAAAAGAGAACTTGTAGACATGTATACGGACGATTTTCAAAACATTCTTCGAGAACAAAGGCCGTAGCTTTTTATTTTGCGAAGTTTTATTCAACCAGGTCATAGGTCGCGGACCAAGGACCTTTAAGCGAAATTTGGTGATATTTTTCAAGAGTCGATAAAACAAAAAATTCAGAGTCTACAGGAATATGCTTCCAACAGCAGAAAAAAGTTGATCTGAAAACCTGTTCTGCAAAAAGGCACGTCTTCCCGCTGCGTTTTATTTATTCGCAGGCTAAGTAAACATGACCATGTAATTTACGGTACCGCAAAAATCCAAAACTTTAATTTCGCGCCTTCACCAACAGCAAGAAAGCCGAAACTTCGTCATATGAAAGAATGGTAATCAGTAAATTACGATATCTTTCATTATTCAACGTATTTTTTTTCTCGACGAAATATTTTATCGTTTTCGGAAAAGGTGCGGACCAAGGGCATCGCGGACTTGCGCGGACTAAGGACCACATACTGTATAAGTCATGCACTGTTTCAGTTACTAACTGGACTCATGAAGTATCGTACTATTCGTGGAGCTGTTATTAAAGGTGTTGAATTTTTAAACAGTGGAGAATTTTGCAAAAATGGAAAAAAAACTTGCTGACTTAAGTCATATTTAAGAATTCAAATCGTTAGTTAGAAATAAACTAAGTTGTACTAAGATTATTTCAAAGCATGCAGTCGAGATTCCAGTTTACAGTCGGGAAAGTGAGTGAAATTCGGCTGAAAATAGCTCACCAAAGGTGTCATGATCAGGGCATGTGGCATTTAAGTTAGGACGGTTCTAATGAGACCAGCGAAACTGGTTATTGTGCGACCTTCAGGGTAGAGGGTGGTGTGAACTGACTAGTCACTTGAACAAACGAAGCTCGTTGCCAAAATTATTTATCAGTTTCGATAGTTGTAGAATTTTAGAATTATGCAAAAATCAAGTACCCTATTTAACAGAATTCATAAACTTGCCACTGGCCATAGGACAATCGGTTATGATAATCTAATTTCCTAGGAAAAGTTATATTAAATTGATATTACCCATCGTATAGCATGACTAAGGACAACATAATACTTTTGATCTACTTTTACTGCATATTAGAATTTAATCCCATGTTTATAAGGTTGCAACATCACCTTGTAATGATGATGAATGCTTTTGTCTTAATGAATCCAGTTAGTTTTACCAGCGTGGATCTCACCCACGGTTAGTCTGGCGGGTACGGAAAAAGGAACTCTTACGGGTTTGTCACACTGGGAGAAGTCCAACCACCTTCCTAATTCGAGATTATATATAGGTGTGATTTTATATCACCTTTGATTTTCGAACTCCCGACTTTTCGAACCAATTTCACTTCTGAGGCAGGGTATGGGTGATTTGGTTTGTGTAAGAATTTTTTTCTCTCAAACCTCCGGACATACAACGGTATGAGATTTTATTCCAGCCGCCATTACACGCGCTGATATACACAATTCTTTTTTCAGTGCAGGATACTTTTTCTCCAGGTATTTCCTTGCAAGATATATTTTCTCCCCCGAAATATGTTTGAAATCACCCATACCCCTCCCCACCCTCCATCCCCTTCAAAACCTTCCAAACTTTGGAACTTTTCAAATGGTCGGCCCCGTAGTACCTTTGGGAACACTTCCAAAGCTTTCACTTTTTCCCCTCAAAAATAAAGAATGGCTGGCTCCGTTTGTGAGTTCAGTGGTCATGTTTTGGCTGAAAAATCAGGTCATTGCTAATAGCCCAGGTTCGATATATCAAAATTCGAACATACAGCCAAGGCTTTAGGGACAAAATTGCAAAGTTTTCACAACTCCATTGTCTCGCAATTTCCAGTCGAGACTTGAGCACAAAGAAAACCAAACCAGATATTTAAATGATGAATTTAAAATTCAAACAATGAATTTTGGCGGGGATCGTACGCCATAGATTTTTTTTAAAATTATTATTATTATTATTAATATTATTATTATTATTATTTTATTTCGGACACAAACAATTACAATACATTACATTTACAATTCATTACAATAAATTCTAATAGCTTCAAATTCATTTTTTAATAAGGAAAACATGAAAGCATATATGAAAATTTCCTTTTTCTTTTTTTTTCTTTATGTACTTTTGGTTTCTCAGAATCCAGGGGTAGCTATGCGCTACTTCCGAAGGGTTTATTTTTTCGCTCGACAGTAAGAAAGGACTGGCACCGTTTGTGAGCAAAGTAAAGCCAGGAAACACAGGAAGGGCAGATTACAGGAGTTCACAATATGGTCCACATTTTGGCGATGATGTCATTATTGAAAATAATGCCGACAGTAACCGCTACTCAAAAGCACGCTTGGGCTATTACTACTCTGTTCCACCTGCAGTGCTGCGCAAGCACTTAATCCTGGCCGGGAATGGGCGCTTCTCACCTGATGAGGTGGAGGTATTTTATCTTGACCCGTTCCGCTAAATGCAAGATAACACAAACTATCATATTTATTACTATTAAATCTGAGAGCGAAGCATCGCGTTTGATATAACTTTAAACTTCCTATTATGAACAGAAAAAAATGGTTGATTTATTGTCTTGTAACACGTGACTATACGCGCGCGTTATCCTCGCGTGTACCTGTATAAAATTATTACAACACTCGCCGGGATTGATTGCCCAAAGGCAAATCAACCATAAAAGTTCTGAAGCAAATGATAAATGTCCAACGTTCTACGCAACTGACAAAAGTGACGCACGAAACTCCTTAAAATTCAAGCTCAGTGTTCGTAAGTGTCCTCAAACAGGCTAGAAATTCGGATGCATACACTGCAAGTCAACTCTTAACACAAAATAAGACTTAAAACTGATACACTAAATGTACTTGAATAACAACAATCTCAAATAGTCAACGTTTAAAGAATTTCTAAGAATGGTTCACTTCCAGTGGTATGAGATGTTGAACTGCACTTCTGTTTCCCCTCAGTAACAGAATGAATTTCAACACGTAAGCAGTAACTCGCAGCAACTTCAACTTGGACCCATATCTTTCAACGTCCATTATTTCTTCCAGATTCTCATACAGTGTTCTATTGAGCGCTGCTGTTGCTAGTAATTGTGTTAAGGCAGGTGTGTGCTTGACTAATTCTTCAGAAGTGGTGTTAGGTGCTGATATAGAAGGCGTCTCGGGCCACAAATTTGAAGGCTCCCTTAAGAAGGTCGGTCCAGACCACCACAATTCCCTTTCAACAAGATCCTTCCCAGAGCAACCTCTTGAGGGTACGTAGGCTGGGTTCATGTTCCCAGGACAAAATCTCCACTTCTCTATGTCTGTCAGTTTACGGATCACGTCCACCCTATGCTGAACGTACTGCTTCCACGGCCCGTGGTTCTTGATCCAACAGAGTGTGGTGAATAAGTCTACCCAATCGTACACATCTACTTCAAATGGCAGTGACTTGAACTCATTGCAAACTGTGTCTACTAGTTTTGATAAAATGTAAGTACCTATGAGTTCTAATCTTGGGATTGATTGTTTCTTCAGTGGTGCAAGCTTTGTTTTGGAGGCAATGAGCTGCACGTCAACATCTCCAGCTTCATACACTGTACGCAGATAGACAACCGCTGCAATGGCTTGTTCAGGTGCACCACTGAACCCATGGAGTTGGCGACAAACTGGCTTCTTCTCTCTCACGAAGTAACACCTGGGGATATTTAATTTGGCTAAGGATGAAAACTCATCGAAGAGATGGTTCCGTTTTGCTAATATTGTTCCTTCCAAACGGTCATCCCAGTTCACTTTATCAACACAGAGTTTCTGAAACCATATTTTCATGTTCACGACAAAGAGGCTTAACAAACCAAGTGGATCAAACAGTTTGGCTGAAAGCTTAAGCACTGATCTTTTCGTTGGGGGCAGAGACTTTAGATACTCCATGACACTGACAAATTCAAATCGTAACTCATCACTCATAGTGTCCCAGTTCAATCCAAGGATCTTCACCTCTGACTTTTCATCGTCTTTCATTTCCTCGCTGATCCTTTGCCTTACAATGCTTGAATTCGCTTTTCATTTGCGAAGCTTGAAACTTCACTCTTTCATGATGGCCTTTGCCCTTTGATAAACATGAATAGCAGATTCATCATCACTGCCTCCACCCGGGAATTCATCAACATACGATGAATTAGCTAGCAATTCCGATACTTGTGGTTCTGGTTCCTTGTAATGTGATAAATGATGCTCAATTGTTCCATTCAGAATTGCCGGACTCGAAGTCAGTCCAAATACAAGCCTACGAAACCTGTACTGCACAATCTCTGGTCTCTCCTCCTTAACGTTCTTAAACCACAGAAATCCTCAATTGGTCACGGTCAGCCGGATTAACTGAAATTTGATGAAATGCTTTCTCAATGTCAGCTGTCAGTCCTACAGGATAACTTCTGAACGTACCCAGTACTTCAAATACATGTGGAGTTAAATTTGGGCCCTTTTCTAAACAGTCATTCAACGAGTAGTGATTCTTGTCCCCTCTTGCTGAGCCATCAAGTACGATACGCAGCTTTTGTAGTCTCCCTGTCTTCTCTCAAAACTCCATGATGTGGTAGAAAATGAGCACCCTCGAGATCTTCCTCCTCTTTAGGGACCACCTCTATAATCCCAGCTTCTAATTTTGCCTTGAAAATGCTGTCATACTTCTGAAGTAACTTCTCATCTTTCTTCAAACGTGCTTTCAAACAGTTAAGTCTGGCGACACGCAGATCAAAGTTTTCTGACTGCTTACATGTTTGTTCTCTCCTAGGAAGGTCAACATCATATCTTCCTTCATCCTTGTCAGACTTAATGAACTTAAAAACTGCTCATCTTCATTTACCTTGCTTGATGTCTCAGTAATCCCAGCTGATTCAATGTCCCAAAACAGGTTTAAACTATTCGCTAGTTCTGTAGCCTGGTTTTGGCTCTCCATGAAGTCATATGGTTTCTGAACAATTAGATTTGATGTGGTGAAGTGGAAAGCTCCACTGTCCCCCTTTTTAGGCCCAGACACGAGCCATCCAAATTTGCTACTAACTGCCCCCAATTTGTCATCTCCACGAGCAACCTCCCCTGTAATTATATCCCAGTAGTAGTCTGAGCCTATCAACACGTCTATACTGTCCTGACTGTCCATGTTACCTGAAATGCAGTCTGCTAGGTCTAAATCTAGCAAATAGGATACACTTTTTTATTTACATTATTTTATTTTATTTTCATTGTGTTTTAAAGTAAGAGTACAATAACATGCCCGCGGGTAGTTAAGCTAATGTAGGCGGGTCATGTTTACAGAAAATAAGTACAACTAAATACAGCTAAAAGTAACAAGAGAACTAAAGAAACTAAAATTGACAACAATGACTAGAGACTACTGAAAAACAAATGGTATTACTAATAATAAATGACAACAGTTATGACAAGAGACTACTGATAAACTAAACGATGTTAATGATTTCATATCACCTAACAGGAAAATGAATTCAGCTTAACTTTTTGAACGATTTCTGGGAGATCAATATAACAGTCTTCTGAAACTAGGATCTCAAAACGTGTTTGTTTTATTTTCCTCTTAAAGGCATTTTTTGAACGTTTTCGTAAAGATACAGGCATTTCATTCCATATTTTTGATCCGATTCTAGAAAATGAATTCACTTGAATTGAGAGTCTGGAACTTTGTGTGTAAAAGTTATTAGAGGCGGAGGATCGAGTATTATAAGAATGAATATCAGAAATATCTTGAAAGAGATCTTGAATGTTTCCAGGAGCATTATTGTGTCTTAGTTCAAACATAAGGTTAGCTAAATGCTCATAATACAAAAATTTTAGCGGTAAAACACTGGCGTCAATAAATAAAGGAATTGCATGCTGATTTCGCTCAGAAAAATAGATAAAGCGAAGAGCTAGCTTTTGAAGCTTGAGAAGCTTTTCAAGGTGCGGTTTATATGCTTTGCCCGAGGCCGTCAAACCATAAGTTAAATAAGGAGTAACAAGGGATCGATAAATAGTTAGAAGAGTATGTCTTGGCAGAAAATGCCGTAGTTTACAGATCAGTCCTACAGTTCGGCTCATTTTAATAGCTACGTGGTCAATATGATGTTTCCAAGAAAGATTATCTAGATATCTGACAAATTCTTTACATTCTAGAGCCACATTCTTATTTTGATCATTGTCGAATATCATTATGTTAGGCTGATAGGTAAGTTTTCTCTGAGCCGGTCTAAAAATGACAAAATTTGTTTTCTTAATATTCAAGGTTAGTTTATTTGCCGTTAACCAATCGAACAACTTGCAGAGTTCTTGATTTACAGTCGACTCAAGGGACTTGAGATTTTTGTCAGCATATACAGCATTCGTGTCATCAGCAAATATATTAAAAAAAAAAATTAAAGGGACTGTGTCACGATTGTGCGCATGTGTGAGCTGTGACAGTAGCTGATTGTCTCTGAACCAATCGAACGCGAGTAAGCTGCACGCGAGGAGATTTACATAATTTAAGATTCATTGTTCGCGAAGCGGGAGTCTTCCGGACGTTTATGTTCGATTTTATATATATCCCCATAATTCATATTTATTCTCCGGTATTCCTCAGATAAATGTTGCAGATGATAAGAATAAGATTAACAATCCTGTCCTGCTTTGAAACAAACATTTACCTACGTGTATTTTTACGTACCCACGCTAGAAAACCAGTCTCCGATCCGCAAACAAAAATAATTTGTAAACAAACCTTACTGATCTCTCTGTTTACCCTATATAAACTTAGAAATACCTGCAAATAGCTCCTGACCGGTGATCAAAACACAGAGTATAGGATGAGGCGCTATAATAAAATAAGCCATGACATGCGGTCGGCTAGCTCAGTCGATTGATACCGGCTGGAAATCGTAGCATCGTTTGAAAGCAATTCTTAACACTTCATCATAAAACGCTTACATTGCAATAGTAGCCACATAATGTATAAGTATAAAGATTATTCTAAAAGAACAACGCAAAAAAAGGAATAAACAGGAGCCCATAACTATGGCATAAATTTCATCTGCTTATCACCAAATAACAAAATTCCTTCCGAGTCGTTGCGTTGCGTGTTCCGCAGAACAAACGTTATCGATTCAACACATAAAGAAACCGGATGTTCAACGGAACATTCAGGGAACAATTTATTTTTAAAAGATAAATTCTTAAACATCTACGCTCATACAGAAACGATACAAGGAACATTCGCAGTGAACTACATCAGTAAAGATCGCGCGGCCTGTTGTCAGTACTTTCTACTGTACAACTACGGATCGGAGTCATAAATCGAATGCCTGTTAAAACGTTTCATGTTCGATGGTTTGTCTCCTCAAACCTCACACGACTTCGTGTACAGCAAAAGATTGCTGAGTTTTCTCCTTCTGATTCCAGGCACTCGATAAATTAAATTGCTGCAGACAATCGGAAGTCATGTCGCAGATCAGCTTTACTCGCCGCTGCGTCCCATTAGTAGTCCACGGCTGTATCGAGGAAACCCTTTTTTAACTCCTCTTTACATATTTATCGTTTGAAAAATATCTGTCAAAGGTAGATAGTTGAATGGAGAACCTTGATAGACAGAAATGAAAGCCAGATGACCACATTAAAGGCCACATTTGATCCGTTTGTAGGAACACTGACAACAACGAACTTGGCTTCGTACGGTTCTCCTCAATGACTTCGAATTTTCTCGACAATACTTGCACAAAAGTACAAAATATGGCGTTTAAAACTTCCCAAATGGACCAAATAGCTCTTGAATACTGATATTATGGCTCTCTCGGGCATCTCAGGGTCGATGGAAGAGGATTTCTTCACCAAACGCCAATCTTGAAAAACTTTCAGCCGGAGAGAAATCAAGTTGCCGCACATGCGCAGAAGCGTGTCACAGTCCCTTTAAGTTTGTCAGAGGATTCTTGAATGTCGTTGACGTAGATTAGGAAGAGTAGTGGGCCTAGGACTGAGCCTTGCGGCACACCGCAAGTGGTATTTTTTCTTTTAGATATAAAGGGACCAATTTGCGTCGTTCGAGTTCGACCTTCTAAGTAAGACGAGAACCACTTATTTATAACACCACGAAAACCATAGTGATCTAACTTGTGCAAAAGAATTTTATGATCGACTGTATCAAAAGCCTTTTTCAGGTCAATAAATACACCACATGAGAACAAGCGCTTGCCCATGTTTTCCTGAAATGTACTTGCAATGTCACGAATTGCATGCTGAGTTGAGTGCGCTTTGCGGAAGCCATATTGAGATGGAGAAAGTATGTCATTTTGCTCAATGAAAGTTTGCATTGTAGAGAAGACCAATTTTTCGAAGATCCTATTAAAGTTAGACAGCAAAGAAATAGGCCTATAGTTGTTTGCGTTAGTGTTATCTTCGGCTTTAAAGATAGGAATAATTTTTGCCATTTTTAGTTTAGTGGGATACATCCCAGTCGAAATAGAAAGATTTATTATTTCCGCGAGTGTACTGCTGATAACATTTGACGAGTACTTCAACAGTTGAGTAGGACATGAATATAAACCATGAGATTTGTTAATTGGTATGCGCAAAATTTCCAATTCCACTTCAACTGGGGTAACTAGGTTGAAAGCAAACGAAGAGTCAGGAGAGTTAGAGCTGTTCAAAAAATGAAAATATTTACGCTGAACGGTTGGTAACTTATTTGCCAGTTTAGGTCCAACAGAAGCGAAATGGTCATTAAGAACGTTGGCTATTCTACTTGGGTCACTGGTGACAGAATCATTGTCATTACGGTCCTTAATAAAAGTAATAGGTTTTGTGTTCTTTAATTTACGGGCAAGTGCATTGTTTATTCCCTCCCATGCTTTTTTTCATATTAGTTAAGTTATCATTAAAAAATTTAGAATAATATTGCTGTTTACTTAAACGCGTTAAGGTACAAATTTTGTTTCTATGGATTTTATAATTGGCGGTGTCACCAGATGCATATAACTTATTTTTAACTTTAATGGATTTTCTTATACCTATGGCAATCCATGGTTTAGAGAGTTGTTTTGCTTTGCCGTTTGAAATTGTTTTCATAGGTGCATGTTTATTTATTAATTTGTGAAACTTGTTATAAAAAGAAGAAAATACATTGTCCGCATTACACGGTTTTTTATTTAAGAGTGCATTCCAGTCCACATTAGAGAGATCAGCGTTAAAACTAGAGAATCTAGAAATGTCCCGCTCTTTCGACTTTTTTATCTTAATTTTATCCGTTATAGATTTCAAAATACAGAATTGCGAAAATATTTCCACAAGCCACAACTTGATCAGGATTATTAATAAAGATGTTGTCAGTTAGGGTGGCGGAGGTAGAGCGAACACGTGTTGATTTGTCGATTGAGGGAAAGAGAAAACAACTTTGAAGGGATGACAAAAAGTCGTGACTATACGACGATGATGCGCATTTTAGAAGGTCAATGTTGAAGTCACCCATGATTACAATGTGTTTCCCAGAGGACGCAAGTTTTTCAATAGTCTCATCGAAATATGATTGAAAGATTTCAGGCGAGTTATGCTGCCTATAAAAGATTCCACAAATAACATTTTTTCTTATTCACAAGGTGTTCATGGAGTGAAACCTTTGAAGGTACAGGTGAACACATAGCCTCAAAACTCAATGCAGATATGTTTACATCCTCGCCATGTTTTCTTTGTAAACGTAACTTGATCAGATCACAATCCCTTTTTGAAAACTTCTCATCGCCAAATGTGTTCAAATTCAGTGTTTCGGTGTTTATGGGTATCATACCCAGTTTCCTCTTCAAATGAATTCTAACGTAAGATCTTTGGCTTCCGCTATCAAGTAATACACGAACAGGTAATAACTTGGTACCATTCTCAACATAAGCATATGTTCTAGCTGTAGCCTAGCTGTTTGCAAAAGTACCTGCACCTTGCTTCTTGCTGTGGATGTTGTTGTGATGTTCTGAGGAGGTTTCTTACTTGCACTAGGCTCTCTATCTTCCTTAGTTTTAGGAGTTTCTGAATTTCCTTGACTTCTTCACATGCAGATGAATAATGTTCACCATTACAAAACAAACAACGAATTCCTGATTCATTACCTGACCTTGCAAGCAGTGAGTTAGCAGTTCCTGGGGAAAATCCTCTTTTGGGTGTAGCAGTTGTTTCAGTCCCTTTCTTTTCTTGTATCTTCATCGTGTCACTCATTTCTCTAGCCTCAACCTCTGCCTGGATCACTTTCAACAGCTCATTTATCTTCCACACATCCTTGGTAGAAACTCTAGCAACATGTAACCTTACTTCAGCTGGCAATCTTGACATGACCACTGGTTTGAGGAAACTAACATATTGCTCTACTTTCACTCCTAGAGAGTCTAAACCACGCACATTAATCTTGACTTTGTCATAAATAATTCGCAGCTGACCAGGTTTATACCATGTACAAGTTGGCAACTTGAAAAGCTCATCCATATGAGCTGAAATGATTTGTTGCGTTTTACCAAAACGCTCATGAAAAATTTCAACTGCAGCCTGATAGTTAGATTCTGACAATGTAAGACCTTGAATAGCTCGGGCAGCCTGACCTTCTAACAACGCATGGAGGTAATTAAACTTGTCAACGGAGGAAAGGTCAGCGTTCTTATTTACAGCACTGTCAAAACTATCCCAAAATGACTTAAACTTTGTTATCTTACCTTTAAACTTTGGTAACACTAGCTTTGGTAGACGTGGCTTGGTTGTAGACTGACTATGACTTGATTGAGCAGGCGGAATTGGAGGAAGTTCATTTACGGAACTCGGTGATGAAGGTCCGCTATCTTGACTTGTTGTGAAATTAGTTTGAAATGCAGTACTCGGTGATGATCCGGATTGACCCTGATGAATTTGACCTGAATTTTCTGATGAGGCATGTTGGTTATCTTGTAATGGCATAGGAGCTTCATTTGGGTTACTGGTGACTGTATGTTCCTCCGTATGATGATTTTGTGCCGAACCACGTGAAGACGAAGTAGACGAAGAAGCCCCGCCATTTTTTTACCCGAGCACGTGCGATGGCGATTTCCCCCTCTGTCTGTAGAATCCTCGAACGGATTTCATCCGCTACCTCAATTTCCTCTTCGATATGATCAACTGAACATATTTTTGTGATCTCCTCGTCGAATCCCGCAAGTAAAATTAGCTTTTCATCCAATATTTGCTCAACAACTTTAAAACGGCTCCACATGATATCTTCTAAATCGGTGTGTTCGAGAATAGTTCTCGCTTCGTTTATGTTTTTTGTTACGACGGTTCGTTGTCCTCCACGTTTTGCCCGCAGGCGATCCAACTTTTCCTTTTCTTCTCCCATGATAACTAATGAAACGACTCAATGCAATGATGACAAATGAAAACGACTCAAACGAATGCAAAACTCTGCCCCGCGTTGGGCGCCATGTTATGAACAGAAAAAATGGATGATTTATTGTCTTGTAACACGTGACTATACGCGGGCGTTATCCTCGCGTGTACCGGTATAGAATGATTTTTAATAGGACGTTAAAATTAAAATTGCTGTTCTATTGTTGTTGTTTTTGGTTTTTGCCTTTTTTTTAGAATACCTAATATTCAATTGTCTGAAATCTGCTGTTAAAATAGTTCGCCTCCAGTTGTTTATTTTAGGACTTCAATGTAGCTGGGCTATTTAGGGTAAGGGCTTGGGATTTAGCAATACGTGCTACTCGGTAAAACTCTGCAAGTAACTGTTGCCAGGTATTTTAAAAAGGCAGCATGCACTGCTCATAACACAAACATTTTAAAATTAGTTACATTTTATAATAACGTTGCAATCGTTCGGGTAACTGATTTAAAAATCACGAGTATGTTAATATAAAGTACCTAAACTCAGATAAATCTCAAGTACTGTGAGACCCGCCTAATTTAACGACCCTTTATATAAAGAAGTCTTCGGTATAACGAAGCACGTTTCCTCGCCCCCGGAGTAGTAGTAAAACATATGGAAAACGAGACTGAACCTCGACATAAAGAAATCTCGTTATGGCGAACATATGTTGCCAGTCCCAAGGCCCTTCGTTATATCAAGGTTCCATTGTAAGACACATTTTAGTTTTCCTCAGACCATAGTTAGTAGAGGAGACTGGTTATGAAAGCCGGCAAACATCAAAGCTGAAACTACGGTGCTGTAGTTTATGTTGGAAGCTCCCTGATGACCGTGCAGTGCACAATCCTTTGTTTTTTGTTCTCAAATTGTAACTGAATAAATTAATGTGATGTTTCTATTGGTCAGTAATTTCAAAATGATAGGAATGCGCGCTATTGAACGTTGTGCACGGTCAGGTCCAAAAAAGCTAACATAAACATATAACAAAGGAGTCTAACGGGTTTCATAACCAATCCACTTTAATATTAATTTAGAATCTGATTTGAATATTTGATTCAGGACCCGAAAAGTTAACGGCACTTTGGAGACTGCCGCGGCAGGATCCCTGCTCTACCGGTACTCAGACTTGTCCTCATTACTGGTGCGACCAGAACAATTCCTGGCCGGCCGGGGACTCGGCCCTAAGCTGACTTCTCGCTTATCTCGTATCCAGATCTCTTGTTGACGAAGCTGTCAATATGAGATCTGGGGACGAGATAGGCTTCTTACCTGATGCTATAGAGGTTTTCTACATATCTTGCATGATCCATCCCAGTAAAACCTAGTCTGTCCACAGACTTCGTTTTTTTTAGCGTGCGAGCACGGAGTGCGAGAACTAGCACGAAGGACGAGAAAAAGCTCATTTCCCCGTCTCATTAGGCTGTTTATTAGATAAGAATACTAGGGACAAGTCTGCGTAAAATGCTGTTTTCCTAATAAGCATAAACATAATCTCATGAAGGCGTTTATACGTTTCGATCATCTGAAGTCGTTACTTGGTGCATTTACCTTTTCATAAAATGCTTCTGTAGAGTTATTAAGAAGATATAAAACATTTGACAAATTTCATTAGAAAACTTCTAAAACTTTTATAACTTTTAAAAGTTTTTATCCATATGTCCATCCTTGCCATCATAGAAACAGACTACAGGGAAACAGTTTCATTGCCGATAGTACAGTCTTAATCACGAAACTAGACCATGACTTTTTGAAATTCAGTTGATGCGAAGACATTTTTTAGCTTTTTAAAAAGATTGCAAAGAGAAGGACATAGCCCCTTTAAATTAGCGAGAACATCGATCACGCCGTCCTTCTAAAATTGAACATCTGCGCGGTTCGTCTTCTTACAGTTAATCATAATCAATTTCATCGAAAAAAAATGGTATGGGCTTTTGGGGTTGAAAATGGCGAATAATTCAGTAATTCAGGTAATTCAGGTCGTCAATCGACTTATAAGCTTATTGCAGGCCCCCATAACCCCGAGTCCTGCACACTGAAATAACGCTTCACTCCTCCTCTGCCCCCTCCACACACCCACTCTTTTTCGGGGTTAATTAAGATAACCTAGACCTCTTATCCTCTACAAGTATTGACGATCAAGGGAGGAAAAATAGGTGTCGATGTATTGTAAGCTTAATGCGGGCCGGTATAAGTAATCAAGTTTATGGGTATTAATAGGAGTTAAAGCAAGGGCTAAATAGCTAGGGACGCTTTACCTGACCTTCTCCTTAAAGGATGAAGATCAAACTTAGACCCTATATCACAACATTGTATATACTCATAGTTAATAGCGTTCACTTTACAGGGACTTGGTATAGTGATCTTTACATTAAAGTAACATTTCATGTAGTAATTTTTAAAAAGAAGCTATCTGCGTAAGATCAGGCAACACGTTTTCTCTTCTTCTGTTCGCTTTTAAGCGGATCAAGATATTTCACAAAACCAGACGGCGAGAGATAAAAACAAGCGCTCGCTGATACCAGTCAGTCATTATTTATTTGATTTCTGGAAAGAAGAGTTACACGAGGAGTTACAGAAATGGAGGCAAGAAGCTTCCATAACACCCCGCGCGCCAGAACTCACTCTGTCTTTAGTTCTAGCTTCCCAAAAAGAGAGATCTGAGTGCTAAATTAATGACACACTCTACTCTCAGTCTCACCGAAAGCACATGAATAGTGACTGAATACGAGTCTAGGACAGAAGCATTTGCCCTAGCTTGGATTCCGGCAATTGAGAATATTGATTTTGCCGTTTAGGGGCGGGGTGGTACTGCTTGAAGTAGGGTGGTACCACTTGTCAGTAGACTCGCTTCATTCCGACCTCGCTGTTTAACCAGTTACCCTCAATAGTTCCTTGTCTTCTTTGTACTTAACCCTTTAAGCTCCAAAATACACATACAAATTTTCCAGACTGATCTCCATACGTTTCTTTTAAGAATAGTTCAGAGAATTTGGTTTTAAGATCATAGCGTTTTCCCTTTGGTGATCATTTTATTCTTTCCATAACCTTTACTATTGATGATCTGCTGATGTTGTTAGGAGAAAATTGATGTTGGTTAATCTTGGGACCAAAAGGGTGAAGAATAACAGAATCAAAGTGAAAACAGGAAGCTCATGTGTTTACAAAGAATCTCTTATTTACTCAGTTTATTTATTTATTTATTTATTGCATGTTTTACTTTATGAATCTTTATGACGAATTCACTGTAAGTTGCATTCTTAGGATAGATTAAGTATAATGTAGCTGGACTTTTGAAAACATAGCTAGCGAAAATTGCATCCCCTTGATTGAAGACAGCCAAAACGCAGGTTTCTTAATTCTTGCGTCTGATAAGCCATAAAATCATACTAAGAAAGAAAAAAGATTGGGAATTACGAAAATAGAGGGAGGTGGGAGAAATGAAGGCGGAGAAAAGCAAGGACAATGGTTGCACTCTTAGTTTTTATATTGGCTGGAGATACTGTAGTTTTTAAAATAAAAACTGGCGGAACCACAATATTTGGTCTTTCAAAAATCTAGCTGGAGAATAGACTGAAGTATTTTAAGAATTCCTCGGTAGGATAGCCAAAATATCAAAAGCAATGTTGTATAGATAGATCATGTAATAATCTTGTGCTTTTGACCTCGGTTGTGATAGTCATATGGGATAAGATTGACATTGATTATCCGCGTTGTGTTTGAAACATTAAGTCACATCACCATTTATTGCCAGCGGTTGACTCACCTTCTTTGATGACGTCACAATTCAAGCCTTTAAAAAACAAGGTCTGTTTTACCAGCACTTCTCTCTTGTCAGTGTAATGATTTTGTAGCCGTGCAGTTATTAAACGTTGAGGTGATCCAAGTTTGTGTGGCATGTAGTGTAGTAATTATTGAAAACAACATGAGTAAAAAAGCGAGATATATGGCAATTTTTTTATCACCTCCTTGCTCTCTGTTGATAGCTGTGTCTTCCTTCCTGCCCTAGGCTATTTGCGTTGTCACTAATCTTTTACTTTTACTTTATTAATCCGCAAAGGCGGTAACCATCGCGCGCATTTACTAATGAACAAGAAAAGTTTCGTACGATGTTTTCTTGTTGCATGATTGATGTGGGGATGGACGATAGCCGTTCATTGCTTTTCGGATGGTCGTCAGGGGCGTAGCCGGGATTTTTCTAGAGGTACGCACAATTTTTCAAACCCTCCTCCCCTCCCCCTTACAACAACGTTCTCATTTAATACTTTATACTGATGAACAGTTACATCTTATAGATATCTCTAGCAACCACAATTTGCCGTCTGTCCTCTTTGAATTTGTATATCCTGCATCTTGCTACCATCTGCGCCCTTCTCTTTGCCTTTTCTCTAAAATGTATCCACCACTCGTCCTTTCTCTGAAAACCGTTGGTGGTACTTGTAGGCGTTGTAAAAATAAAACAACTCAAACGGCAGCTTGAAGTTGAGCCCCCTGTCCAAGTTGATTAACAAGCAGCTATAGTTTTCAGAAGTGATAAAATTTCTCAATTTGTCTTTTACTGTTTATCATATTGGTACAAAAAACAGTAACTGCGTGCGAGTGTCCGTATAAAAATAAAACTTTACCTCAGGCAAAATTTACAAGTGCATTCATTGTTTTGACTGACGTTTGGCTGTTTCTAAATATTCTTAATTACACAAACACTAAACAAATGCGAGGTGGCCATCACCAGGATTCATGTTGTGTTTTATGAGGGTGACATCTCACTGAGAGTCGTTTCGAGGGGAGAGTTCCCAGTAGGTTTTTCGGGATTCGGGATTTCCATTATTTGAAACTCGGGATTCGGGATTTGAAAGAAGAATCGGGGCGAGTTTCGAGATTGAAAGTATGCACGGGAGGTGGGATGCCAAAAATAACCCTCGGGATTACGGGATTGCACGAAATTTGGGGTCGGGATTACAGGATTGAAGAACCCTATTGGGGAACCTCCTTTTCCATGGTAGGGCTATGAACGGACGGACATTCACATGAAACCAGGTTATGTAAAAAAAGGGCTCCTTTTAATTTTACATATAAAGAACTCCACCTACCGTCCCTAGCCTACATAACAGGCGTTTTATGAGCCAAGCGAGGTGAACGCGGCATTTTGCGCGAAGCGCTAGATGAAGGGAGGAGAAACGCTTTGTTTTTCTCCTCCCCTAGTCTCGCGCTTCGCACTCGTTGCGCGCAAAATTCCGCGCTCGTCTCGCTTGGCTCATAAAGAGCCTGTTATGCAGGCTAACCGTCCCAATCCTTGCACAGACAAGGTTTTAAAGACTTCAAAACTATTTTAATGCACTGTATTATAAGCGACAGGTCCAGGCCACATCACTGTTCAGTGTTCCCGGTCTAAATAACAGGTCAAGAGTACTGATAACTGCTCCATCGATAAATTACCAAACCACACAGATTCCCCTCAACAACAACAACAACAACAACAACAAAAATTTTATTGTACCCAAAGCAGAATATTATAGTTATTTACAAGTTGTTAAATTAATCAACTAACTAAAAGGGGTACTGACTTCCCGAAACGACAAATAAGTTAAAAATGCCAAGAAGCCAGATTCAGTAATCGATCTAATAGAGCAATTTGTTAAGGGGATAGGGCTAGGAGATACTTTTAATGCTGTTGGACTGACTGTTTGATTGATTAACTGTCACTGGCTAACGGTTTGAATTGTTGATTGACTGATGGATTACTGTTTCATAGATCAACTGACTGGCTAACTGTTTGAATGGTTGATTGACTGATGGATTACTGTTTCATAGATCAACTGACTGGCTAACTGTTTGAATGGTTGATTGACTGATGGATTACTGTTTCATAGAACAACTGACTGGCTAACTGTTTGAATGGTTGATTGACTGATGGATTACTGTTTCATAGATCAACTGACTGGCTAATTGTTTAAATGGTTGATTGACTGATGGATTACTGTTCATAGATCAACTGACTAGCTAACTGTTTGAATGGTTGATTGACTGATGAATTACTGTTCATAGATCAACTGACTGGCTAACTGTTTGAATGGTTGACTGACTGATGGATTACTGTTCATAGATCAACTGACTGGCTAATTGTTTGAATTGTTGATTGACTAATGGAATAAGTGTTTGGTTGAATAACTGACTGACTAACTGTCTGAATGGTTAATTGACTGATTAACTGAGTGTTTGATTGATTAACTGACTGGCCTTAACTCTTTAAATGGTTCACTGACTGCTGGACTGACTGTTTTATGTTTAAATTTCAATTTCATTTGTTTTGGTTGAGACAGAAATGATAAGAAAATCAGTTGAGTGGTACGTGATATTTTTCTTACAATCCTTGAATAAGCACTGCTTTTTCTGACTGGGCAATGTGTTTATTTGAGGATGTAAATGTTATTGATTATTTTCTTCCTTGTCGGGCTTTTAATTATGGGTGGCATTAATTGAGTACAGTGAATTAATACGGTACACGTATGTCACACATGATATATGGACACAAGTACATATAACTGTAAGAAATTTAGGGGAAAAATAATGTTTACCTTGTCTTCAGAGCTGCCTTTTCTTGCTGATCTTGTTTTCTGAATTTATTATATTGCTCTGCAGGTTGCCATTTTATTCCATTTCATCAAGACTCCCAAGTCCATTGCTGAAACAAAATATTATTCATAAAAATTAATTTGACTTGTTTGACTTGTCTTTAATATGTAACAGTACATTATACTTCTCAACTGCATATAAATGTAGAAAGTGAGATCTATGCACATGCGATGGACTCCCCACACGAAAAACCTACAGAAAAACCACTATGTGCTGCAAACACCTCTTGTAAGTGGCTAACTCCAATACAGTGACCACCAACCAACAACAAAAAAACATTTACAATCAAATCATTACAGCTGGAACCTCTCATAACAAACACCTCTCTTGAGCAACTGTGGCCACTTTTTTGGATGACAATTTTGGTGTTTTCCTTTGTTTTTATCTTCCAGTAAGCAACTACTTTGTTTTTATTCCTATATTCACCATTTCTAGTACACTTAGTACCCAAAACATGCAAAGAAGACCTTGTAGTGCCAACATGAAACTACATGAACACATATACCGTTAATTAGAAATTGCATGCTTAAATGGATTCTCTTTTATTTTCACTTCTGCGGGGGGGGGGGGGGGGGAATTGGGTGATTTCATAAAAAAAAATTCCAGTCCACTGTCCAAACAAACAATCATGCACATACAGGTGTACAGTGGCCAGGCTAGAGAAACTGTGAACTTTATTGTCCTACTATTCTCATAGACAAATTTTGTATGGTACTTGGGTAAGAGGGATTGCCTTTTATATTTACCAGTATATTTTTACAATAGAACTTCTAATCTTTATATTACAAGCAAACACAATTTAAAAAAAAATGTACATAAACTCTCGCCTTTGGCACTTGTTGAGCTCATACTACACTCAAGCTAGCCCCATCAAAAGAAAATGTACTCTGTGGTCATATTCAAAATCATGGCTGGTTTTGTGAACAATGTTTTATGCGCACCCTACATGTAAATCAAGGATGCCAGATAAAAGCTGTTGGACTAGAGGTAAACTTCATAAAAACTATCTATTTCATAGGTAAAATAAAATTAATGAGCTGTATTATCAAAGTCAGTCAAAAACTCTTAGAGAAAAATAAACTTACTGTCTTGTTCAAAGATTATTTTATGGATTCTTTATAGCTGGGTCTATAGTGGAAAGCTTACTTTTTCAACCCCATCCACACCAATAAAAATCATGCAAAGTGTTGGAGGGAGAAAAAAATATTGGGCAAATGCATTGTTCAAGAAAAAATTTATGGCGAATAAATGGGTTGAAAAAAAAATCATACCTACAACAAATCATCCAACCCTCCCCTTCCCTGCTCCCCCTTGGACCCTCAGAAGTAAAGTGGTTGGCCCATAAATGTGTTCGAACCTCTTTTATTTTTTATTATTTATTTATTTTTATTTATTTTTATTTTATTTTATTTTTATTTTTTATTTTATTGCAAGTAAAACACACACAGAAAAAAAACAAAAATTACACAGAATAAATAAAGTAATAAAAACAAAAAACGAAAAAAAACAAACAAACAAATAGCGAATTTACACACTTACATGGCAATATACTTACAAATAGTAAAATACATTACAGCAGTGCTAATTCCATATATACTGTACTTAGTATGATCTATAATTAATTTTTACATTTTTTTTTCTTTTTTTGTGGTGAAAGTAATATAAATACTCATGGTAGGTGCACATATTACTAATTTATGTTTTTGGAGTTAGGAGACAAGACCCAGCGAGGAAAAGAAAGGTTTCCATTTTTTTGTATTGCGCGGTGTCTTATTTTCTAATTGGTATATATGTCTCAGATAAAACAAGAAATTGTTGTGAATTGGGAAACATTCTTTTGATCTGAATATCCAGATAACGTTCGTAGCTATAAGACAACAGAAGTTTATATGGAGCTTAAAGGAAGAGCTGTCTGGCGTTAGGCCCAAAGCGGTAGGCATGTCTAAGTAACTGCCTGGTTGGAGGATCTGGCACGACTGAAGCCATATCGAGAAATTATCCCAAAAATTTTTGGTTTTTTGGCATTTCCAAAATAGATGCGTCAAATCCTCTTTCTCGTCATGGCAAAAAGTACATTTTCCGTCGTCTTTAACTCCTATTTTTTGCAGATAGCTGTTAGTTGGTAAACGTCTGTGTAAAAATCTGAAATTAAAATCAATTAGTTTTGAGCTCGTTGTACAAGTGTTTGCTGCTTGAAAAACGTTTCTCCAGTCAGCATTTTTATCGGTTGAAGAGTGGATGTCTTTATGCCATTTGTCTATACAAGATATGGGTTTTTCACTTTTATTTGCTATTAGTTGCTTGTAAGCAATTCTAGATGATTTTTGGCTTTTGAGAAATTTGTTAAGAGGACTTTCATACTGCTGATGTGTTCGCGGGATTTGTCGTTGTAAAGATTTCACAGCTGAGACGATTCCGAAAAACATTAAGGATTTTACTCGAATGTTATATCTGTTCTGAAAATGGTCGAGGGAAAAAAAGTTGAGAGAATTCTCGTCCATTAGATGTTTAACTTTTGTTATACCCTTGTTAAGCCAATTATTGCAGAAAACTGGTGCATTATTTATTCTTATTAATGAATTTTGTAACAGAGGTAGAGATAGAAAATGATCTTTTGACAATATTTTCCTCTCGAAGAAAGCGTCAGACCAAATTTCTACAATTTCTTTGATAAAAGGGCCTTCTATCTTTAGCTTATCAATATCCTTTCTGTTAAGATTTCCTAATTCGAAAAAAGACTTCCCCCGTATTTTCCCAGCGCCATATTAAAGAAGTTTTTCCATTTGCCACGGTTTCCTGAATCTAGATACTTTTTAATCCACGTAGCCTTGAGTGATTTGTTAAAAGAGGCAATATCAATCATTTTTAGTCCTCCTTCAGGGTAGTCCTTGATCATGATCGAGCGTTTTATTTTATCCTTTTTGCCGTTCCATAAGAAATTGAAAAAAAGCTTGTTGATCTCTTTTATTGCTTGGTGATTCGTTTGCAAAGGTGTGAGTATATAAACCAGTTGGGATGCTACAAGGCTTTTTAGTACTGTTATTTTCCCTATTAAGCTAAGTCTTCTAAATTTCCAGCATCCCAGGATAGTTTGGATTTTTGCCAATTTCTCGTTGTAATTGAGAGAGAGTGTTAACTGGTGATCTGTAGAGAGCCACACGCCTAGTGCTTTGACCTTTCCCTTTTGCCATTTAAAATTTTTTTCCGGACAGAGTTTCAGGTTGCAGTTTCTTTTAGAGCCTATCCACAAGGCCTCTGTTTTCTCATTGTTCAGCCTTAGGCCAGATATGTTCCCAAATGCTTCTATCAGTAACAGTGACGCTCTTACTGATTCTTCAGTTCCATCTAAAATGAGTGTCGTGTCATCCGCATATTGACTTACTTTAACTTCGGTAGTATAGATTTTGATGCCCTTTATTTCTTTCTTATTGCGAATAGCTTCAGTGAGTATTTCTACGGACAGTATGAAGAGATAAGGCGATAGGGGGCAGCCTTGTCTAACACCTCTACTTAACTCAAAGAAATTATTGCTTGCCCATCCATTGTTTAGTATACAGCTTTCAGGATTGCAGTAGAATAGTTCAACCCAGTTTAACAGTGAGGGGCCAAACCCAAAGTGCCGTAACGTTTGGTTTATGAATGACCACTCTAACGTGTCAAAAGCTTTTTCAAAATCAAGGAAAAGAAGTAGACCGGGTAAACCTTTGTTTTCTGCATACTTAATAGCACTATCTAATGTGCGTATATTGTCACTGATACATCTGTTTTTAATAAAGCCTGACTGATCTTCTGATATAAGTTCCGGTAAAACTATTTTGATTCGATTTGCAATAGCCTTTGACGCAATCTTATAATCGCAGTTTAATAGCGTCAATGGGCGCCAATTTTTAATCAGGTTGGGATCTGCGTCTTTCTTTGGTATAAGCTTGACAATTCCTCGCCTTTGTGATACAGCGAGTCTTCCTGTTTGGTAAGAAAAGTTTAGGGCCTCTGTTAGTGTTTCGCCTACGTCTTTCCAAAAAACTTTATAAAATTCACACGGCAGGCCATCAGTACCAGGTGTTTTTTCCGTGGCCATACCGTTTAATGCTTCCAAACACTCTTTAGAACTTAAAAGACCCTCACAATGCTGTTTTCTTTCTTCTCTTAATACTTCTCGTGTAGGTGGAAAGAAAACTTCCGCGTAATCGTTAACTTGTACTTTTGAACTGTAGAGATTTTTATAAAAGGTCTCGCACTCGTGTAAGATTTCCCTGTCGGATTGGAT
Organism: Porites cylindrica; assembly: GCA_964035525.1. NCBI lineage: Eukaryota > Metazoa > Cnidaria > Anthozoa > Scleractinia > Poritidae > Porites > Porites cylindrica. The sequence goes on along the minus strand of OZ037781.1, from coordinate 15,688,315 downwards.
TAAGTCTTTGTCATTAACTTTCAGTTAGGTAATTGTTCCTTGTTTGCAGTGTCTCTTCTCTAAGTTTAGAAAGTATTTAGTGTTTTTTTCGCCCTCATTGTACCATCGCGATTTAGATCTTAGAATGGCCCCTTTTGTCTGGTATTCGATTGTGGTTTCAAGTTCCCGTCTTTTCTTTTCTAACTCTGACCATACATTTTGGCAGTCAGTGGTATCAATGTTGGCGGTCTGCTGCTCCAGGATTTTGATTGTCTTTTCTATATCATCTTGTTTTTGAAACATTTTTCTCTTATTTATTCTGCCAAACTCAATTGATGTCTCTCTAATTTTCATTTTTATCATTTCCCACAGTAAGTTTGGATCGACAGTATTATCCAGTGCATATTCATCTTAGTTTGAGTTATAATGGATTGTATTTTCTTATATATTCTTCGTCCTTTAGGAATGAGGTATTTAGTTTCCAGAAGCCCCGTCCTCTCATTTTATTATGCGTCGAAATTTGCAACGTGACCAATGAATGATCTGTCTTATAACCAGGGGCTATATCTGTGTTGATTGAGTTGCAAGATGTGCATTGACTTACGAGAAAAAAGTCAAGTCTGCATTGTATTTCGGGGTTCTTTTGTCTCCATGTAAATCGTCGTTGTTCAGGGTTTTGTATTCTCCGCACATCAATACGGTCTAAGTCTTCGCAATAGCTATTTATGACTTCCAACGATTTCTTGTGGGTTTTTGCAAGGCCGCCTTTTTTTATCTTTCTCAACATCCAAAACTAAATTATAGTCCCCGCCAATTATGACCTCATCGCACTTAAAATCTGCTAACCGCTCAAAGACCGAGGTAAAAAAAGTTGGGTCGTCGTTGTTTGGAGCATATATATTTGCCAAGGTTAATTGTTTCCCATTTGTAATCAAGTCACAGATCATATAGCGTCCCCCAGGGTCGCAGTATGTTCGCGAAATTTGAAAGGTGAAAGTATTGTTAAACAAGATGATAACGCCTGCCTTTTTGCTAGAGCAGCAACTGAAAAGGGCCTGATAACACCATTCAGCTCGCCAGTCATGCATATTATTTTCAGTACAATGAGCCTCTTGAATAAGATATATGGCCATTTGTTTTTTATCGGACCTCTTTTATGGAGAGAACCCTTGTGGTTCAATTCTCGCAAGGGGCCACCTCCTGTAAGCAGCCAGTTTATTTTATTTTATTAGCTTCGCCAAAAAAAAAACAAACAAACAAACAACCAAGCAAACAGAAAGAACGTTGGCAGGGACACTGCAAAAGCTGTGGCCAATTACAGCAGGCCCGGATCTTAATTAATCTTATCATTTTGATTGTTTTCTTATGTGAAGTTCGATCGTAGTACAAGGCACTTTATTAGCCACATTAAGAATGGCTCAGCTTGTTTTAAGCATTTTTCTTCCCATATTACATGCAAAACGAACCTGTGTTCACGGATACCAACAAAGGTCCATAGAATTCTCACTAATTTAAAGTGCATGTTTCATTCTAATCCAAGTTATTACTGCGCTTTTCAAAAACACGTAAACTCCAAAGTACAAAAACCAAGTGACAATTGCATTGTACTCTGCCATCAATCATCTTTAGAGGACCTTCTAGGAAACAGAACTTTACTTAAATGGTTCAAAAGGTTAGGGTTGGTGTTCTTCTGTGTAAAAACATATTAACATGACAGCAATTTTTTCGGTCACAATAATTTTTGTGAAGAAAATAGGGGTTGCACACACATTCAGGGAGCTACTAACATAACCTACAGCACCGTTGTTTTAATCTTTGATGAATCTGGCCTTTCATAACCAGTCTCATCAGACAGAGTTGGTCATAAGTTCGGCAAGAGCACACCTAGAATTATCTCATGATTTAAAACATAAGCTTTATCCTTTAAGCACCATTGGCTAAATAAAACGGGTTTATTTTGTGCGAAATAGCCTTAAATTTAGGGCCGGGTCTTACCGTCTACAGATGTAAATTCCACAGATCAAGAGTACAAGTCACTGCTCCATCGATAAAATTACCAAAGCACGCAGATTCCCTTCGATCTAATAGGGCATTTTGTTGAGAGGTTAGGGCTAGGAGACACTTTTAATGCTGTTCGTTTGTCTGTATCATGGTGATCTGAACTCTGACCTGTGGAAAAGTGACCTATAAGCTTACCTCACAAATATAATTTTGACGACGTCTGCCATGGCACATCCGTGAATATTTAAGCCATAAATGAAGTCAAGTGTTGAAGAATGAGTTTAAGAGCCGACGGAGATCAAATCCGATTTCCTACAGTCCAAATAATGTCACTCTGGGTCCAATTTAACTACAGACGTGTCACCCGTTTTCAGTTTGATCTGTCGCCATATTGGTTTCTCCTTAGGACCCAGTCCTCTGGCGCGTGAGTCTCGCGCGGGAGCTTCCACAGCACTCGTCTCGCGTTTCTCAAGTACCCGTAAAACGCGCTCTAGTGCGTCAAACAAGGAGACCGTCAACTGGATATCTTTTCAGTAATAAGAAATAGAGCATCAAGAACTCCAACTTCCCAGTTGAAACAACGCGTAGTCAACTTTTCAAACAATTTTTTGACTGGCCAGACAAGCCTTCTTCAGGTTTATAGATGTTACCAGTAACGTTCATTTTTTTTTTTTTTTTAAAAAGGTAATTACTCTATACACTGTTGTAATTCCTTTGAAATGACCTCTTAATTTCGTTTTACTGCAAAAGGAGTGTTGTTGTTGTGTTAATGTTGTTGCTCGACGACAAGGAATTTATTATTGAAAGTAGATTTTTTAATTCCGCTCTGCATTGCTGGAGAAAAAAAGGAAAACGAAAATACAGGACTGGACTTTCCTATAAGCATTGAAAACTGGTTTAACCTAAGCACAATTGAACACGTGATAAACATTATTTTTTGCATTCTGAGTGTGTGGTTGTGTTTTCTTGTTCTTACTGTTGTCTGTTTATTTTCCTTTTTTCAGTGTAGTTCGTTTTCCGTTTCATCCTCAGTCTGAGTCTTTTTCCGATGCTTCATCTTCTTCTTCTTATAATGACATATACGGGGAGGCAGTGCCCGAAAGAGGTACATTTTTCAGGGGTCAGGTATGTCAAAGGGTAGGGAATTCACGAATTGAAGTATACGAAAGGGTAGGAATATCTATCATTTCAGTATTGAAAAGACGCGCCTTGTGGCGGGGTACCATTTTTCAACGGAAAGTATACGAAACAGTAAACTTCTGATTACAAGCCTTGCGGGGCTTATACAACTTCGTACGTGGTTTTAGGAGGGCCTATAAACAAGAGGCTTACTATTTACTTACTATTTTGATCAGCATAGCCTGCGGGGACCAATCGCCGCTATGGGGAAAAATGGCAAATATTGGAGTGAAAATCGGAGAGTACTTTCATTTCGGGTTGATCCTCAACATTTAGTTTGAGGAATTGTTTGAGGGGTGCCTAGTCCCCCTACGGCGTTTTCCCACGCCGTGTCGGTCAATGCATTTCGGTGACGTATTCGAGGCGAACACGCGGGCTAGGATCACGCGACCCGAAACGCATTGACCGCGCGGAATAATGAGGCCTGGGGACTAGGCAACTTCGATCTCACATTTGCCGTTTGCCTTTAGCGTTATTCAAAATCTCACCAACAACCGAGGTTGATCACGGTTACAAAAAGGGGAAACTACTGCATTGCCCTAGCCTGAGAAAAACAGCCTACATTTCTCGACGCCACCAATGGATTCCGCGCGAAATAACGTCTGAGAAACGAGCGCAGAAATTCCATACTGAAGACGTGTGACTACCCAGATTTGGGTCATGAGGAGCCGCATAAAGTCTTTTTACTAATTGCCTTGAGTGACGGTTGCTATGCTCAATTTCCTGTTATAATTAAGTGCTTCTGATTGGTCGTGTCGCGTGGAAAATCAACCAGTCAGAAGGCCTACCCGGATCTAGGTAGTGAAGCGTCATCAGTATGGAATTTCTTCGTTTGTTTCACAGACGTCATTTTGCGGGGAAACGGTTGGTGGAGTCGCGTCGCGAAATGTCCGCTGTTTTCTCAGGCTAGCACTGCCCTTGCGCGCCTTTTGGTCGGTATACAGTCCTCTATGACTGGTGTAGTTATAATTAAATTTCAACCCTGCTCGCCATAGAACCTCAAGTAGCTCAGTGTTTAGAGCTTCCGAACTAGTACTCAGAGGGTAGTGATTTTTTCGGTATATAGGTTGCTTTTCTGTGCATCAATACAGCAGCACTTACAACTGCCATTTTGCCCTTTGTCTTAATTTTTAGACGTTGTGTCAAATGATAACATGAAGCTGATCCAGTTTGTCATGATCGTTTTCTGCTTCTGTCATCAGTCTCCAAATGCCTTTTCGTGTCCCCAAGATGATGATCCTTGCGGTGACTTCCAGCCGTTTTACGAAATGGCGCTAAAAGGACATGTCTTCCAGGCGCTAAAAGTTCCAAGTTCACTTTATTGTTTCACGAGGAGCCGCAAGGGGTGATATTTTTGCACGGCATCTGGCGGCACATCAAAGAATTTGGAATTGAAGGGCAAATTCCTAGAATATCTTCGCCAGTTAAGCTAGAGAAAAGGTGTTAAAAAACCTCAGGATCCAAAACAACACGTCAATCAAAATATCACTTGGACCTTTTCGCTAATGAAGAGCTACCACGCGGCTAAGCTTGAATTAGACATATATTGAAACAGGAACTCGTGTCAATAAAGTATGAGAAGTGAGCGGGAATCGCTCCTGGTTAAAAAACTGGTTCACAGGGATATGCATCTCTTCTAGTTAAGAGAAGGGAGTAAGAACTGCTTTTCATGCAGGAACAGGTTTTCTTCGGGCTAACTACAAAACCTCAGCTTATTTCACTCCTTGACATTTTCAAAGCGCATTTTGTAAAGATAACTTTTTCCGCTTTATGAGCTTTCTCATATTCTATTCCATTAATGTTTAACCTCCCTCAAAAAGCCAAGTAATATAAATGCTGTTGTTAAAAAAAGCGTTTTACTTGTTTACGTGAATTCGCTACCCAAAGATCACTATGCTGAAAGGACAGGGCAAAATTTCCAGGAGAGAGGCATTAATTTTTTTTCCCACGAGGTTACAAAGAGAAAATGCAATGATTATTATTAATGTAACCATCAGGTATACTCTACCCACGAGTTTACGGACAGCAAATGCAGTGATTATTATTAATGTAGCCATTGGGTATATTCTACCCACGAGGTTACAAAGAGAAATGCAATGATTATTATTAACGTAACCTTCAGGTATGTTCTACCCACGAGGTTACAGAGAGCAAATGTAGTGATTATTATTAAATGTAACCGTCAGGTATATTCTACCCACGAGGTTACAAAGAGAAAATGCAAAGATTATTATTATCGTAACCTTCAGGTATGTTTTACCCACAAGGTTACAGAGAGCAAATGCAGTGATTATTATTAACGTAACCTTCAGGTATGTTCTACCCACGAGGTTACAGAGAGCCTGCAAATGCAGTGACAATTATCAGATTTTAGTGCAACTATCAGGTTGAGTTCCTCCATTAAAAGAGTTTTTTGCTAGGGTTAAACAAGTTTGGCTTTCATGAGTTTCAAGGTGCAAGAAATTATCAGTATAATTATAGCACACAAACATTGTCATCTAATTTTTCGCACGTAGCCGGAATAAGCCAAGAAATGAAGCATATATAACGAAAAATCGTTCTCAGATGATCTCCATACTAAATAAATTATACTAAACGTTGCGAAAGAAATTATTGTTCGTATCCGTCTTATCCATCGTAAAAGCGAGGGGTCATCGCATTACATCCGGTATATTAAACAGAGGTAATACTCACGGGTTTCACGAGTTGTATGCACTATTTTTCGCCGAGAAACAAATTTAAACTTCAATTCTTACCTTACAGTAGTCCGTTCTTTTACCTTGCATTCGACAACAAATCTGTTAAAGGCGAACAAAGCGATTCCGGCACTCTTCTTTATGATGAGTAGCAAGCCGCAGGAACTGAAGCCGCTTGACTGAAGTAAAATCCACCGATATGCACGGCATTCTCACTACAAATATAAACAAACGTTGCGGGGAAAAAAAGACGAGGAGGAAAAAATGCGAGATCTTCGCCTTGGCAATGTATTCCAGCTACCATGCCGGCGTATCTCCAGAAGGTGGACTCGACGTGGGACAAACCTTGTGATTTTTTTAGACGCCCTTTGCGCGCAAACTAATTTATTCTGGCGCGAAATGAGGATTAACAATAGGTATACTGAAATCTAATCCACGACAAGAAGATTTTCGCACTGTAGCGCGACATATTAAATGCCTATTTTTACAAGTACGCGGAGAAAGTGGTCCACTAGTTTAACTTTTTTAAGATGAATTTACTCCACAAAGGCAAAATGAATGTTTTATCTCTATGTTGTTTACGTGCCGGATTAGAAGGCAGAAGTAAATTCATCATACAGACCCCCATCAAAATGAAAGTACACGAATGAAACGGAATAAGTCTGGAACGGTTTAGTTTCTACTCGGCAGCTTCTTTGCTTTTATAACAAAAATTTAATTTTGCAGTCTGTTTTAAACGTTGGCATATCAACGCGCACAGTCACTGAATGAAAACAATAGTCACGATCACGTTCTTCGAAAACCGACCAGACGCGCGCGACCTACCACTGTTATGGTAAGCAATTATCCTGAAGGTGTTAATGTTCCCGTGACAGTCTTCGCACTGAAGGTGTAAATGGTAAACCGAACGGTCGCTTTGATCATCAGAAAGACCTGTCAACTTTGATGATTTAACTGATTAAATTACGGGACAGAAATTTTACTGCTTGCGGCTCATCGTGGAAGCTTGCAAGCACGAGGCAAGATGCCAGAGTTTCAACCACGTCATGGGAAAAGACACCTGTGAGCTCAATAACCGCACAAAAGAAGCAAGACCAGAGGACTTCATCTCAGACGTTACCAAGTTGTACTTGAAAAAGCCTAAGAATAGAGGTAAATTGTAGAAGAGTCAATTTACTGCATGACAAATATAAGATTTTAGGAAACTCTCCACCTACCCCTCCCTTTACTCGATATTTTTCCTTAAGTGTAAAGGTAGGATGTTAAAGTTGGGTACTGTTATGGGAGGAATACTGAGGTGGGCAGTTTTTAGAGTCTCTAAAAGACGCCTCTATGAGACGGACACCTCCCCCAAACGTACACCTGGAGTTGGTTCTCACCTTCGTACTTCAGTCATCTTCTTTGTCGCTCTATAACACGGACAGAGTACAACTAACTGGCTGAGATGGACACTAAATGGCATTGAGTCCCTCTCTCCGCCCCAGAGCTGAGGCTCGCGATCCGTAACAACAATTGCTACAGATTTTACTTGTTATCAGGTGATATCTGGTTGTAATAGAGTTAATTTAAGTCTTGTCTTGTCTTGTCTAAAAATAGTAAGCGCGGGGTGGACGACGAGAGGAGAAAAAAGGAGGGAGCCCGGCCTGTTGTTCTGTCTTTCGCATTCTTATCGTCTACTGCGCGCTTTTTTATTTTCCTCTCCCCATCCTCCTCTCGACGCAAGGAGGCTTACGCAGATGAAAGAGAGGCAGTAGGGACTTTAGGCAGTGACCTTTTTGAGCGACGAACGTCAACCGGAAGTTAATCTTCTTCTCTTTTTATATGCCATGACGCTACCAAATTTGTATTGCCAGGAGTCTTCACTCTTAAAGAGACGTTTTGCCCAAGACTTTGTTCAAAATCACGGCTCAACAGTGCAAAAAAAAAGTTGCACTTTTTTGTCGCCCGTTTTTCCGTACCTTAAAGCTAAAGTGTAAGGTTACGTTATGTCGTGTTCTCTTGTGGTTTACCACTTTTCGCCACTTAGGTAATAAATGAAACTAGGCACCTTAATTTTCTTCCTTGAATGCTGAGAGAATGCTATGTACTCGGTTTTCCTTCACAAAATAACACACAACGCAAAATCGAAGGGAAGGGAAAAATCATTTTAAATATGTGGAATAAACCTGAACACTCCCTTAAAAACTCCATTCTGGGTTCGTTTCCAGCTGATACCAATTCGGATTAAATGGGAGGAGGTCTTTTCCACCTAGATTTGACGCGTAAATTGTAAGCTAATTAAGATGTGCTAAACGTTACTTCTTTTGACAGTGGCCCTTGGATCCATTCCTGAACTTCCAGCTGTAAGCTGCGAGGAAATAAAGATGAGTGAGGGACAGGTTGTGGCCAGTAAAAAATACTGGATGATCTGTATAAACCAGGATATGGCAGTACTTGCTTACTGCAATATGACGACGGGAGGTGAGCTTAATTACCTGCGAGCCTTTGCGAGCCAGCACACAACTCTACAATAGCGGGAAAATGCCAAAATTTGGCGGACGTAAGATCTGTAAGATTAGAAGCATGCACAATAGATTGTTTTTTTTTATTATTATCCGGGATATTCACTCCTGTGTGATGACGTCTGGTAAAACGTGCTCGTGGACGAGATTGAGATATTTCGAGTAAATGTCCCGGGTGCAAGCAGATTATAAACGAGGAGAGTGTTTTGTAATTGCTTATTATAACGTTATTTTATTTTAAAACATGCTTACCAACCCTAATTACCAGAGGTCACTTTCATCTACTTCCCTTTATTTATTTTCAAACTGTATTCCTCGTATTTTCTTCCATCTCTGACGCCAGTGCTAACTTTCAAATTGAAACTCCTACTCGTTTTTCTTATCGGAGATGTTTGATCACAAATTGCTTAAAATGATTAATGATTTAATAATTCTCGCATTAGCGTCCCTTTAATTAAGTGTACCCGCATTCGAATAAGTGTGCTTACTTTTCACACCCGTTCTTATCCCCCCTCCTGATTTAACGGTTTCACGACAAAGTTGACTGACGAAAGCAAAGATTATTAGTAGGAAAAAACGCCATATATTACAGATTTGTTTTTCACTGATAAAGTGCTGGCACCCTAGTGTTAAATTGACTTTGAGGAAAGAGGGAACGTTTGCAATGTATTACCAACAATACTATTTAGTCATATTACCGATAACGTGAGTTCAGTGGGATCTAAATTTTCGTTGTCTTCCTGATATACCCTGAAGTGTTCATTCAACAGTTTAAGGTCCCCTTTCCCTGATAAATTAAAGTAACTGGTGGCTTTGCTGCTAACGAGGAGGTCTTATGTAAGGTGGAACTTGGATTTACGGGGGGAGCGTATTCTTTCTGAGACGCGAAACTTGCTAAACTTGCACGAGTTCTTGTTGTAAGGCGCTTACCAAACCGGCTTTTTCAGTATGTATTGGTTTGTTTTAATTTTCAGTGCCTCTTATCAATTTTACAACAAAAGGATACACGGGACGATATGGTATTATTCAAAGATTCATAGTTCCGAAGTCCGGTGTTTATCTGATAAAAGCCTGGGGTGCTCGAGGAGGAACACACTCGACTAACTATGGAGACTATCCCGGAACTTACTATGGTGGAAGAGGAGCGATGAAGCAAGGAACGTTTTGCTTGAATGTAGAAACTGTTCTGAATATTGTGGTGGGTCAGAGAGGAGGAGACTCAGTGGAAGTGAAAGGAGGACAGTCTACTAACTTGACGGCAGCGCAACTGGAACTGTCTGTAGAGGACAATGCTGGTACTGGGGGAGGGGGAGGGAGCTTCGTTTATACAACAAATAACGAGCTTTTGTTAGCTGCCGGAGGGGGAGGGGGTGCGTCTAATGGGTATAACGGGGTGGATGGTCAGGCGGGTCCTAATGGCACCAGTAGTGTAGGGAACGATTCAAGTGCGATTTATGGCGGAGGGACTGGGGGACAACCTGGTCAATGTAACAATAATCCCGAGACGGCTGACTACCATGGGGGAGTGGGTGCAGGTTGGTTAGGGGAAGGGTGCGCCAGAGTCGGCCCAGAACATGGGGAAAGGGGTGGATCACGTACCCAGAATTGGGTGGGGGGACGTGCTGGAGGAATGAATAGTGGCTATAACGGTGGGCCACCCCCTGGGGCAGTAGGAGGGTTTGGCGGTGGGGGAGGAGGTTCCGAGGATAATGGTGCATCAGGAGGGGGTGGTGGATATTCCGGGGGAGGAAGTGGTTTATGGGATTCTCAAGCCGGTGGGGGAGGGGGCTCGTACTGTAGTGGCTCAAGCTGTTTAGGTGTCACTGGAAGTAATATGAATGATCACGGATTTGTGGAAGTATTTGAGTTGTGAAATATTGATAACATAAAGTTCTTGGCTTTACTGATCTTCCACATGATACATCAACTGTAACAACTAACATAAAATTTGCCTGAATTTTCAATAGCTTGAGAAAACAGCCGACACTTCGCGCCTCTACCGCTGGTTCCCCCGCGAAATGACGTCTGAGAAAAAACGAGTGCAGAAATTCCATACTGATGACTCGTCGCTACCCAGATTTGGGTCGTGCTTCTAATTGGTTGAATCAAATTTTCAACAAATCAAAAGCCCTGCCCAGATCTGGGTAGTGATGCGTCATCACTATGGAACTCCTGCCCCCGTTTTCCAGACGTCATTTCGCGGTAGGTCACTAAATGTCAACTGTCTTCTCAGACTAGATTTTCAAACGTGCATAAAATTAAGTCTTTCTTTCTTGCCTGTAGACCATACTAGCGACGTCTTGAATTAAGTATGCAGCAGCCATTGCGTCCTCCCCCCCTCCCCACGCTCTTTCATGATCCTTGCTTCTTTCTCTCCTCTTTTATCCTTCTATTTTTCGCCTTTGAGGTGTCTTTATGCTTTTTGGACCGATTTCAAAACCAGCTAGATATATACTCGATAAAACCTGTAACCCGGTGACATTCTTTTTGAAATAGTGCTTCACTATTCTAGGCGCACCTGAGATGGTAATAAGTGCAAATTTAGTTGCGTTAGGGAAACAACCGGGAGACAACTTAGTTTTTAAGGTTGCTTGAAGAATCGACCTAATAAGTGCAAATTCATTAGTCGTGTAAGAAACTCTTCCCGTCAATTACATCCCCTAAGAGCGATCTATTGATCGGTTTCACTGTTCAGTAGTTAGCCTTGTGCAGCTGGCAAATCTATCTAGAGAATCCATGATTCGCTTCAAAATCATGTTAAATAAGTATATGCAACTAACCAAAATCAAACTAAATAACTAACAAACTGGTAATCCCATACAATTTACCAATAAATATACAAGACAGGTGTCCATTTAACCCTCTTCAAACTAGTTTAGTTTTATCTTTAATATTGAGGGATTTTAAACATGTAACACGATGGTGCGCAATGAATATGTGGCGAATATTTAACAATTATTCTTTGAAATCGAGGTGAATAGTGGCAAAATATTTACCGAGCCGCGAAAGCGGCGAGGTAAATATTCCCAAAGCCACTATTCACCGAGATTGAGAAGAATAATTGTTTTAGTATATACACACGAAGTGATCTCAACAAAATCAGAAAGGAAACCATTCAAAAGTAGGATTTGATTGACAGATCAAATCACGCGTAAGTTTAAAAATAGATCTTTGCAGAATTTTCAAACATGGCAATTCACAAGTTTACTCATTTCGCAAACAACAGCGTAATGGCTTCAATGGAATCGCTAAAAGTTTGAACTGTTTCCTTACCTGAGAAAAAAAGTAGAGCTGTGTTGTTTTCTGTTGACTCGCCAAGTTTATAGCCAAAAGGGCATGTTGTGTCGTTCTTCGCATGAAGTGCTGACAAAAATGGCGGCTCGGTTGCTCGAGGTAAGAGGTCGTCTTCCTGTATCATTCTTTTTCCTGTTTACTTGAAATGTAGAATTTCTGCAAACATTTCCTTTTAAATTTGTTTGTCATAAATAAACTTCGATTTTTGAGCCAAAATTTTCTTCTTAGAAAACGCTGAGTTCACGGGAGTTGTAAACAATCCATCGAGCACAAAACTCCTGCTACAGTAAATTGAAAAACGCCGTATTGAATCCTTCCAAGTCTTTTCTTGCCTTAAAAAAAGTCAGCCCTAGGATTTTGTCGACTTTTAAAAGATCGTTCTCTAAAAAAAACGGGAAAAACACCGAGCTCACACATTATCCACTCGCTAGGAGGTGAATATTGTTGAATAGTCCGAGATAGCGAACCAATCAGATTGCTTAAATCACCAAGATCACTGAGTGTGTATATACTAAGTATAAATATACTGTAGTGTTTAGGATTCTCAATAAAGTGTATATATTTACTGATAATTTATATTGCATGGTATTTTCTGTAAATCAGCACATATTAGGACGTGGTAATTTTAACATCAAGGCTCTATATATAAAGAAATCGAATATATGGGTAGCCTGTTGCGGAGTGTGAAGCAAAATCCAGTTTTATGGATTTGGAACTTGCTATCCTATGACAATTTTTTGGTTTATGCCATGACTTTTTTTGGAGTAATGCATCTCCAGGTTTCTCATTTTCATGTCAAAAATGTTATTAAATCATTTTCCAGTCGACTCTCTCTTAACGGACTCCATGCTTTATGAACAGGGTGAAGGGGTACTACTCGATTATATAAGGCCGCGGTTTTTTTGTGCCATTTTGGTCAGTAAATGGGTGTAAATTTCCCCCATTGTGATCTGAAACAGAGAATGGTTCACAAGAGAATCACAAGGGTGTGTTAAAACACTTTTGCCTAAAACTTACAATGTTCAGAAATTCCATACCGGTGAGGTGTCACCAACCAGATCTGGGTAATGTTTATGATTAGTTGAAACAAATTTCCCCGCCGGGCATGACCAATCAGAAGTACTACCCAGATCTGGATAGTGATACGTCTTCTGCATGGCGGGAATTTCTGCGCTCGTTCATACCTAGTCCCATTCTCGTCTCCAAAGCCTCCTGGGGGCCTGAGCATAAGGACAAAGAGGCTCTGAGGACACAGAATTTGAAGTCCTAGATTTTAGTACTTCCAATCATTTCTGATTATCTACAACATTTCCAATAGCGTTCAGTTGCTCTTGCCGAAGTGTCAATGACTGTTAATTTAGGTGATTCAAAGCTTTTAAAAGAGAATCCTCCAACTTACTTTTGAATGGGAAATGACCGGAAGGCTTAAAATCTAGGACTTCAAATCCTGTGTTCCCAGAGCCTAATGGTCCTCGTGCTCAGGTCCCCAGGAGGCTCTCGGGACGACAATGCCTAGTCTTAATGCCTAGTCCCGGTTCGGCGTCTTCCCAGGTCTTCTCGGTCAATGCATTTCGGTGACATATCGGAGACGAACGTGATCTGAAACGCATAAGTCGAGGGGAATAATGATGTCTAGGGACTAGGCAACGCTCGTTCCACTTCAGACGTCATTTCGCGGGGAAACCGTACGGGTGATGACGTCGCAAAATGTCGGCCATTTTCTCAGAAGTTCATTTGCGTGAGCATGAGAATCTCAGGCTACACGCAAATGAGTTATAGCTAGCCAGTATAAGTGGAGCGAACGATATTTTCACTTGTGAGGCAAAAAACAAAATGCTACTTCCAATCAAAAATGACGTTTTTTCCATGTGAGAAAAACTATACGTTCAGTCAAACCTCAAAAGCCACAGCGGTGTGTGCCGAGTTTCGCTCCAAGTTGCCCGCCTTTTATAGCTCGGGTCAGCAGTCCGAAAACCTGAATAGAATAACTTCGTAACTTATATTTCATTGTCACTGAAGAAAACACAAAAATAGAAAGGGAAAAAGCAAGTAAGCTTGAGTTGCACTTTTAGTTAGAGCTGTTAGGTCTCCTGTTGAGTTTCTGCACATTGGCCATTTCACTCACATTTTTGTCGTTTTCGTGGGAGTGCTTCAGGGATCATGAAAAGACTGTTGAGTGCTTGTTGCTACCCCCCCGGGTTTTAGAACTATCTTTTTAGAAACAAGGTAAAAGATGATTTCTTTAATGCATGACCAGAACTAAAATACCCCATTCTCTGGAGCTCTCTGTAAGCACATGTGCCCCACAATGGCTTGTCTGGTCATTTTGTTGCTGTGTTGTTCCTGTGTCCTGTTTTGTTACCGCTTTGTTCCTGTATGCAATCATGCAGAGGAAAGTCATACAAGTCAATTTTGTTCGTTGTTTCATACCATGTTTGTAGGACAGAGCACACAGTTGTGTTGAGATCCAGAAATTTTGCTACCATGGCAACGTGACACAACGGCTTAATCCTCTCTGCCGACGTTCAGTTGAATTTAATAATCATTGCTTGGCGATTTTAGATACAAATGCACTCGCAGCTGGTTAATTTGTCAAATATTCTTACCAACAGAAAATGTTTACCATGATCTTGGGTAATAGCTAAAGTGCTTGCCCAGAACGTTAATCTAACTTCCAAGAAACGCTCAGTACTCTTTGGAAATCATAACAAAAGGTCTACTTGGGGGTTAGGGGTGGGGGAGGGGACATGAAATGTTCTGAACTCGCCTCATGAAAATACGAAACACAATTCAGTAAACATGAAAAATTGATTGACGGGCCAGCTGTATCTTCCACTCAGCTAGCCTCACGATGTTTTTTGTTTCTTTTTGTTTGAATGAATTGTCTGAATTTTCGTAAGCTTTTTAAATTAGTAGGAAACAGTGTTTTTAAGGATCTGATCGATCGATTGCGAAATATCCGATAGATAGAACAATTTAAGTTACAGAAAGAGAAGAGAAACCTCTAAAGATTCTGATCTATTATTTCACACATAATTTTGCTTTATAGCAAAGGTAATAGCTGTCTTTACTATAATAGCGTGTAACCCGGTTTTTAATTAGCTATATCTTATAAAATAAGACCTCTCCTCTTTTCAGCTGTCTGTAGTTTTGCCAAAATGTTTAATTGAACTTTCAGTTTAATACTCGTTTGCTGCGTGAGTTTACATGGCATTATACTCGCTGTTGGTAAAAATGTTCTCACAAACAGAAAACGGTCACCACGATCTCCTTGGGTAATAGCTATAGGGAACATTGGATTAATGAGTTTTTAATAATATCTTGTCAAAACGAGTACTCAGGGTGAGGGGGGGGGGGGGGGTAAAAATGTCCAAAGCTCACCTCTATTACTTCTTTCTCAAATTTACCCGTATGAAAATAGGCAACAAAATTCAAGAAATATGAAAAATTGAATGAGATAAAAAAAAAATGCTTTTATATATATTTGCTCTAATTAATTCTAGTTAATACATTTCAAACTAACCAAAATAAAATTCGTTGGTGTTCGCTTGAAGCACAGAGGGTAAGATTGATGTCTCTTCGTCTCTCGTTTAACGAGAAAAAAGTTGACAGGAGTAAAAGCGACACAGTGCACATGTTTTATAAACATAAACACTATCATCTTCTACATATGTGCATACAGTTTTTCCTTCAGTTCTTTCCTACTTTTCCCTTCAAATCAGCAAAGCCAGTCGATGGATGAAATAAAATTGAAGGCTTGTGCAGAGATCAATAACAAACAAATCTATTTGCCTTCCTATTTTTTTATGGAATCTGGTATTAGAAATAACAAGAGCGAAGAATAATCCCTCACGAAAAATAGTAAACAAATTTAAAGATAAAAGTGAAAGGACTTACTCGGATTATTTGGTTCATTGTTATAACTTTTCCAAGAGGTTTTTTCAGGTCAGACTATTCTCCAGCTAGAGCGATCCTGCTCACTTAAACATAAGACACCCACGCATCGTCTTTCTAAAAAGTGTTTTCGGATAGTCAAATTTTTAAATTTGACTTAAAAGAAAAGGAAAGAAGTCCATTCGATTACAAAAAAACGAGTGCACAGTCAACTTACGTATGATGAAAAAAAAAATTAAGCGGGTTCTTTTCCGAAAAAGAAAACGATTTTTGATAGGGCCGGAATTAATATCGTGCAGGTACGTTTTGGAAGTATATAAATCAGCGGTCGAATTGGAGGCAAAATCTTGTTTCTCTTAATAAGATATTTTCAAACTAGCGAAGAATGAAAAAAAGTTTTTCTTTCTGAGGCGTTACAACCAGTCTAAGCGGCCTCATATTCCTCATATTCGTTGATAAAAGAAGGATAACAGGTAATTAAAATTTTGTGCTAGTTACTACTGGTATCATATTCAAAGTTGCATTTCTGCATGTGTAATAAGGAGTCAATTTTTCATTTAGAACCCCGTGGTCTTTATGTATTGACCTCCCTATCGCTCGGTTAATACATCTTCTTTAGTCCTTCAGATTAAAAAAAATCTTTTAGACTTTTGTGGATAAAATTTCTATCATGAGCCACCAGAATTTTCTAAACTACGTGGCGTGTAAATTCACTGCTCGTTACACCTGCGGGAATACTGAAATGGATCTGACATCGAAAACGATTCAGCTTCGAAGGAATCAATTCATTGATAGAATGGGCGTGCGCTTGACTTGTTTTACGTTAACTGATACGAAAAACAGGCAAAATTGACATTTCAAGCAATTGCGTTTTCTGTCCTCCTTTATAAAATAAATAACACTATAAGATGCCCATGTCAATTTCAAAATCTATTTCATTGTTGTTGTAGTTGTTTTTATCCTTTGCCCTTTTTTATGTATTTATCGTCTTTGGAAACTCCCTATTCGTAATTTTTTGAAAATATATTAATTTCTATAGAGCCTTGTATCCTCGCACCTCGCCAGAGATGGCTGTATTCGCAGGATAATCACAAATGAAATTAAGTTGACCTTAAACGATCCAGCAGTATTTGCAGTAAAGGCGAACTGACTGGTGAATTAAAACTATGATGAATTTTAAGACTTTTAAAACATCTTTGTTTCTCCTCCTTGCGCTAATTCCTGTCACAATAACGAGTTTCTGCATTAAAACTACCAGTTTGTTTAATAAGTGGGACGTTCAAGTGCCGCTTGTTAATTGATGTTAAGAACTATATTTTTTGGACTGAAAGTTATTAAACAATATATCTTTATTCTTGCTGTTAAAGGTAAAACTATATACCGATGTTCATAGTTGACTTCAGCAACTTATTAATCTAAACATATTTTAGAATTTTGAAGCTGTCCATACTTTCGACCTGTGTTTGAATTTCCTTTGCTTGGACAGAACTTTAATTAAATCATTAAATTTTAACTATATAGTAAATGAGGGCTAAAATTAAGCAAACGTAAATTTACATGGCAGCATCCTCTTTCCTATGCTACGCTGTGTGACGGAAGGCTTTTCCACTTTTGAACGATTTGAACACTCAACGGAAACTCGACGCTTTAACTCTCGATTAACTGGGGGAAACTAGACTCAATTGCAACTCCCTTGCGGGAAAGAGCCGTCACTTCTCTTGAGGTCCGGGATCAAACCACTAACTGGTACAGCAAAGGCAAACTGAACTTTGGTTCCAACAGCGTTTATTCTTGTACACGTAGCGTAACTTAGCTCACAAATGTAGTCGGCGATGTAATCGGCGATGTAATCGAAAAATCGATCAGTAAAAACTAACTTACTTATATATGATTTTTACAACCATTGAAAACAAAAGGGTACAATAGATGTGTAAACAGAAATCATTTAGAAGTAAATGAAAATCAAATAAAATAGGTAGTTATAGCTTGTTATTGTTGCTATTTTTAAAAGTACTGGAACAAAAGCTAGCTACGTTCGCTAGGTCAGCAAAACAGCATTTATGTACAATATTTTACAATATGAATGAAATTGCAAGGCCAGCTAGCGTCTGTTCAAACAGGAAGAAACGCGGACTAATTACTAGTTTCCTAGTAGTAAAGCAAAGCAAATATATTTCGAATTTGCAAGTCAGCAAAACCTTTCATATCCCAAACTCAGCTGTTGCCACTATTTAACCAACAGACTAATGAACCTTATATTCGCAAATACATATCGGTAAAATGCAATTAAAGCGAGGCACATGTGTGCTAATGTTAACGGATGTCGTACAGAATAAAAAGAAAGCTTAAATTAAAAGATAAACTAAAGTTAATAGCCATTATTCTGAAAACTAAACAATTGAAGTTAAACGTGTCCAGTTAAAAAGAGTCAGTGGCAAATAGTTTTGACAGCTGTAAACACTGTTGGCTTTTTCTAGAATTATTGCGTTAACGAACACTAAGTAATCAAACTAGTACAATAAAATGGCACGAGCCTTTCTGCGGAGCTAAAAACCTCTTTATGCGAATTCAGTTTGAATTACTAAAACAACATCAAAGCGAACATTTGAAAGCTATTTATGAAATTCGAGGCAAATAAAGAATTCATGGGAAATCTCTCCTTACAGCTGGCTGGTAACTTAATTTAAAATGCGTGTCAGTAATATCCGTTGGGTAATTAACATTTCGCAATTTTTAGAGGTTAAATTTTTAATATGCGACGATTATGAAGGCCTTTAATCAGAATGCCCTGTTCAACATCGCAGTGCTGGGGTAGAGAAAAGCTGCACTTCTTTTCAACAGCAAAGTATTTATATTCACCATTCAACAAGAGACAAAATTTGTGAATTCCGATGTCCTTAACCGGCCTGGGCGTTTTCAGCACTGTTCGCCAAAACGGCAACGAACTTTTTAATATTTTCCTATCCTCTACATTGGCAGGACAAGTCAATCACTGAAAGAACACGCGTCAATCGAGCTCAAAGTAATAATTAACTTGCTATATACAAAATTATATGATATATATTTATGAAACTTACCAATTTTACCCGAGAACTTCCTTTACGCAGACACACCCTGTTCACGAAAACAATGCTGTAATATTGCAGAGATAACTAACATGATTTCCTCACTCATTTTCTGCTTCGTCGTTGGCGCAGTTTTAGCAGCCGAAGAAGACTCTAGGTCTGCCTACATCAAAACGCAAGAGAACAAGCGTTTACATGGCTATGTTGTCAAGAAAATCGATTCTACGGATGAAATGTCGTGCAGTCAAGCATGTTTAAGACATTCTTGGTGTACCACTTCTAACTTCAAAGAGTCCTCGGGCGATTGTGACCTGAACAAGCATGAGTCCTCTACAACTGACGATGACACCAAGCTCACTGATAATCCAGGCACAACGTTTTCAGTGTTTCTTAAGGTAAGAAAAGTTCTGGATTTTCCTTGCTTAGACAACAAGGGCGTGCGTGTGCAGACGAGCCTAATTTCCGCGTGCAAGAAGAACTGAAATAAAATCCTGCACCCAGGCTAAGGCAACAACTGTTCAAGCGAAGCTAAGTTAAAAAAAAAGAAATAGAAATTTGGTAAAACAGTAAAGTTGGGTTGTTGTCAAAGAGCATCAGCTAGCATTCGCATTTCAGTCACATGTTTCGTATGGGAGCGAGCAATGTTTTCCTTTCCCAAACTTTTCAGTTCCGCAACATAATTATCGAAGGCAATGTTTTTCCCTAACAAGAGGCTTACATGTTTTGAAAATGAAGTTAAGAGA
This sequence comes from Porites cylindrica, assembly GCA_964035525.1. NCBI lineage: Eukaryota > Metazoa > Cnidaria > Anthozoa > Scleractinia > Poritidae > Porites > Porites cylindrica. Next base: position 15,668,963 of record OZ037781.1, on the reverse strand, counting down.
AGTATAGAGTGCAAACAGCTATAAATGTCGAAAAAAGAGGAACGCAGAGCCGGCAATTTATCAGTGGAATTTTTATGTTCAACATTAGATTTGCGTTTTGTCGTTAAATGTTGAGGGATCAGTCTCGCTACCTGCAAGAATCAGTAGCTAGTACGTCGCCCTCCCCTACTAGAGAGAGAGAGAGTGGCTAAAACATCGCCTTTCTGGTATATAAAGCTGTGAGAAGTCGATGGAAAACGATGTATATCATTTTAGCTTACCGAAGTAACGTCTGAACATTTTCCTCAGGGTTGTCTAATGGCTGGATGCCTTAACGGAGGTTCTTGTTTGTTCGACGAAGGTAAAGATACGTTTGCTTGTTCATGCAGTCCGCCTTGGAGAGGAGAAAAATGCGAAATGGGTAAGTCCAAACTGTTTTTGTTCCTTAAGTACGACAGACAATATAGGAGAAGAGTGAAAGACGTAAGCGGCTGAAAACGAAATCACCCAACTTTCTATACTTTATACGTGGCAATTCTTTTTAGTAGCAAGGAAAGAGTTATAATCTGCTGCTAGGTTTTCTCTGGCAATGTATTGTTGATATAGTGTAGTCCTCAGGAATTAATTTACATCCCTTGTAATATAATGTTGTGAAGTATTTTGAAAGTTATTTTTAAGACGGATCTATCTTATCTTTTAAGTTTAGTTTCGGTTTCATTAAGTCTTGTTTTGTTCACGTACTGTTTTCCTGTTTTGATCTTTTGTTTTTACTTGTACTTGAATTTATGCTTAGCTGGCGAATTTAGTTATTGCAATATTCGGAATGTTAATCACTTGGCATTGTCATGTGTTAGTTCATTACAGGTGGTCGTGTTTGTGGTGTTAGAGCTGACCTTCGTTCTTTGGTACTTATCAGTTGCGGCTGTGCGTGGGTTAATCTATTCCCTAACAATAGCAAACGTGTTGCAATGTTAGCGATAAGATATACAATAGAAACTCTTCCGGTCAGCTAACCCAAACATGTCCAGCTTTGGCTATTAAAACCGCTAATATTCTTGAACTAGGAAGTAGAGAAAAGAGGAGAAGTAAGAGAAAAGTAGAAGTTGGTAGAAGTAAGTTAGTGAAAAAGTGGACGAGTTAGAAGATTAAGAAGAATAAAAGCAAGATGTAAATCAGATTCCTGGTACCTCGTGTTGTAGCGAGCGAGTTGGTCGAACACACCCCCACAAAAAGAAAAGCATGTAATGTATGAGACTGTGGAAGTTAGTTGTGGAAATTTTTCGTGACGTTCAAATTAACGTAAGTGATACCTAACACCTGGATCATCCCAACCATTACACATGACGGACGTTTTTAAACAGAGAATTTGCATGCATGTATTAGATAAATATTTTGCTTAAGTCTTTTGGGCAAAAAACTGGTCGATCATCCGAGGAAACAGATTCAAAATAGATGTGTAGATTGTTTAATAGTTAGTCGTGAAGAAAACAAAGTGGCAATGCGCAAGCTGGGCACAATTGATAGCCATGTGTAGGATGTTAAAAAATTCAATAAAAAGATGGGGTCCCCTTGCTTGTGTTTGTCTTGCTCGGCCGTTATTTTTGAAAACCATCAAAAAAATTTATCATTTTGCAAAAACTATATGAATGCTACAGTACCCTCGATCCTGTTTGCTTCTCGGGGACTATATAATCTCTGGGCTCCAAATGCAGAGTTTCACGTCATTTACTGTGTACAAATAATACAACTTCTACTATCTTCTATCTCCCTTTAAAATATATTCTTTGAGTACTTATAACATTCCCATATATTATTGTGTTACCTACCAGTTTAATCATCATAAGAAATAGGCCCTCTAAGGGGGGTTACGTATGTCCAGAGTCTGAATTTCAAAACCTGCTGTTTCGCGTATTGAGGAGGAGGCCATGTCGCTATCGATATTTTACTATCGTATTTGCGCTTTTCTCTGTCGCTGTCACAGTTTCAATCCATCTTTGTGTCGTTTGTCGCCATTTCTGCTGCCCTATGTCGCTGTTTCAAGGACATGTTTTGCTTGTCGAAATTTTGCCTAACAGGACCTCAAGAAAGAGGCCAACATAAGTGATTGAAGGGTGGAGCTATACAAAACACCGCTGTTGTATGCATGGGCCTAATGGATTTAAAGTATGAAAATGAAAAAAAGGGAATGTGAAAATAAGATGATACCATTTTAATTATAAGCCTACATTGCCAGAAAAAACTGAGTATGGACTCAGTAGTCTGAAATGTCACACATCTCCACCCCCTGACCCGTGGGGGCGCATTTCTCTCCCCCGCGCCCCTCACTGGTTAGGGGGTGGAGACGTATGACATACTACCTATGGACATTGACGTTCATGACCCACGGATTAATAAAGGAGCGAGTATACAGAAGAAACGCATGTCCCTTTTGTAAATACGTAGGGTAGCAAATAACTAACACACTATCAGTTTTACCATGAAGTGGTGTGTCGTCTGGCTTAACCACTTCCCTTATTGTGGCAAGCAATCAAAGAAAACAGTAATCATCAATTGAAAATGATTTTCTACGAAAGATTTGAACAGACTACTGAAAGAATCGTTCAGTAAAAATTATATTCTTCTAAATAAATCAATGCATTCTTTTTACTATTTTGCAGACATCAACGAGTGTGAAACTGGAAAGCATCACTGCGACTCCAATGCTTTCTGTAACAACACTAAAGGCTCTTACAGTTGTACATGCAAACCAGGATTTTATGGAAACGGCGTTAACTGCACAGGTAAAATAAGGAAGCGAAAACCCTCAGCTGATATCACTAAATAACCTGATGGGAAAGCATTTCTATTCAACAAATGTTTTCGAGTTCCATTAACTAAGGCGTATGTTAAATCTTTAGAGGTTCTATAAAATAGTTCCAACATGATAGCCTGTGATAGGCCGGTTGTTTATCGTTGACATACGAACAGGCTCACTTAGGTGAGTTTGGGGAGGGGTGGTATATAATGAGGCGGCGGTGCAGCCGTCAGCGGGAGCTGGCGAATCCGGTGATAAGAGAAGGGCGATTAAACGTTAAAAAAAAATTGCATATTCGGCAACTATCATTAGTTGGATTCGAGGTTTTTGTCACGGCTTTTTTTCCTTTGTTTCCATGACTATATTTTGCTATCTGCCGCAAAAATCTCCTCGCGCAACTTTCTGTCACCTTTGGATAGTAATTAGAAAAAGACTGGTTTATCGTTCATCTGAGAATATTCGTTACTTAGTTATTCATTGACGACGTTTTAAACTGCGTACTTCTAGTCTTCATATGTTAATAGGCGATTATGTCAAGTGTGGGTGGGCTAACAAAACTAAAGGCTCTTACATTTGTACATGCAAACCAGGATTTACCGGAAACGGCGTTAACTGCACAGGTAAAACAAAGAAGCAAAAACCTCCAGCTTATATCACTGAATAACCTGATAGGAAAGCATTTCTATTCAATAAATGTTTTCGAGTTCCATTAATTAAGGTGTATGTTACATGTTTGGGGTTCTTTAAATAGTTCCAACATGTGAACAGGCTCACTTGTCTGAGTTTGGAGTGTATTAACACGGCGGTGCCGTCAGCGTGAGCCAGCGAAACCGGCGATAAGAATAGAGCGCTTCTCCAATTCCATACTTAACGTCAAAATATATTCGCATATTCGGCAAGTATCATTTTCTGGATTAGCGGGTTTTGTCGCCACTTTTTTCCCTTTCTTCCATGACTATATTTTTCTATCTGCAGCAGAATCTCCTCATGCAACTTTCTGTTATTTTTGTTCACATTTTTTTTTGTTCCTATTAGATAATACTTGAAACCTCTTAAGGGGAGAAGTTAAAAAAGAAACTTAGCTCGTCCGCAGGCTCGCTTTTCCTCGTCCCATTCTTCTTGCCAGCTAGCGCTGGTGGCTCCACCGCCAAAACAACCCCAAACACGCACAAGTGAGCCTGCTAGCAGACTAGTTTATCGTTTATCACGCGATAGTCGTTACTTATTACTGGGATGCCCCTTTTTGGGGCTGCCCAGTTATAAATTTGGTTTTCGGTCGTCTGTGAAGAAAAACGGTCCCCTGGGGGAGGGAAGACACGAGGGTCTGGTACCGAGAAACGATGTTCTCACAAATGGTTTCATAGGATTTTCCCTTGCACGGACCCTTGCACGAATACTCAGCGCCTCGTCTCCGCCCCCCCCCCCCCCCCCAGAAACCCAGAAGGAGTTGCGAACCTGAAGAAGGTTATTTGCGTTGTTCGAAGCGATTTGATCATAGGAGTCACTCAATAATTTTTTTTCTTGTTCGAGTTTAAGTCAGTTGATGATGTTGGCGCTGGGAGACTCAGAGAAACTTCACGTTGCATACAAACCCACACGCCGTTCACGGTAGGTTCACACTAAAAGATGACGTGAGCGTCGCGTTTGGAACGCCGGGGCCGCTTCGTGAACTCAAAGAGAGAATTATCGATCGATGTAGTACATGAGCAATTAATAAGCACAATTTATGAGCAAAGTATTTCACCAGTTGACGACACTATGGCTGAAGACTTGATTGTAAGCTGTCATACTCAGTGAAGCGAACAACTCAGTTGCCAATGAATGTCAGATGAATCCTGATGTTACGCACGTCCATGAGCGAGGGACGTGAAAACTTTGCCATGTTAGAAGACTGACTTTTCCTTTAAATATTTCCTTCTATTTAATGCAACACACGCCACTTTGGAGGTCTAAATTTCGGATACTGAGGATAAAGAAGACAGGGACAAAAATAGGAACTCTGAGAATTTCGCACACAAGTTCAAAGCTTCACCGGGACATCCCATTCCGGAGCTTCACAAAGACCGACTTAAGGAAAATAGGAGCTATTACTGACAAGGTTTGGTGACTGAGTAGAGCACACAAGTGTAGCCCAGGTCGAGGTTTCACGGGGTTTGCTTTTGTTTGTATCTGTATCTTGCTAAGCTTTCATCATTAAATTTGTACATGATCTTGTGATCACAATTCTGTGTTTTCGTCCATTCAGTAAGCACGATATATCAGATGTATTGATGTCAGCATTAGCAAGTTAAAAAAAAAGCCTTTGTAAATTTTCAGCTTGCGTGATGTTTCTTGATGTTTCTTGTACCATTTTATGGAGATGTAAACTGAAGTCACCGGAAAATGGGAACTTAAAAAAGAGTATAATCCATTTATGTCGAAACATAATACACATGACTTACACGACCTTTATTTTCCTAAAGGCGTTTTAAATACGAACGAACACAGTAAATGTGAGGGGCAAAAACAGTTTTAATATGAATGAACCATAGGGTTTCATTAACATAAGGGTCAATTATTGTGCATTGAAATGAATCGCTTGAAAAGAGAGAGTTCTCTTGGAGATGTGATCAGAGGTAAACAAGGGCACATTGTGCGTTACGTTCAGTCTTTTTAATATCCAAGGACTGTAAATAGTGTTTCCATATTGTTTAGCTGGCACAAAAACTTCGGAGGAGTTATAAAGCGGCATAGTTATCTGCCATGAAGAAAAGTTAGTCATGGGTGTCGTGAGACAAACAGCGAATTCGAGCAAATTTTTAACTCATATCGGTATCAGGTAAAAAAATATGTTATCGATCTTTTCATCTATTTACATTGTTTAAAGTGCGTGCTGATGGAAGCAACATGCGAGCGAGAAATCTTTAAACTTTTTTAGGCCACGAAATGCAAAGGATGTTATTCCTTTAAGTTAGAGAAAAATACCAAAAGGAAAATCTTAAAACTGAATATTTTTTATCTTGTGGAAAAAATAGTGCGTTTTCATGTAGACTGTAGACCGCAAATTAGGATCGTCTAGTCTCAGTGCAGTCAGTGAGGCCCCTGGATCGGGATCAATGATCGTGAGCAGTTGGCTGTCTGTCTTAGTAAACTTCTGGGTTTCATCCAATACAATATTTCTGTCTAGTGTAAATTAGCCCAGTGGCGAGTAGCTGACCCTGTCGCATTTTATACTCGTGGAACGACAATTATTTTTGGAATGTCCGGTTACGTCAAATTATTCACGTTATACTGTCACGCTATATTTTGGGAGACAGAAAAAACAGTCGAAAAGAAACGAGGGCCATACGATGCAACAACATAGGCCGTACTGGCATATGAAAGTGCCTCGATAAAGTTTTTCAGGGCCAATACCCGCCAAGTTTGAGCATAAACTACGTCGCCATAAACAAACATTTGGAAAAATTGCCACCACAGTTGTATTAGATAAAGATAAAAATTTGTCATGATCAGGGTTGCAATGACATCAGAGTTGTTATAGCAACAAAATGACGCCATTACCTATTATACTTGCAGCATTATTTCTCACAGTATGAAATCGTTCTTGGGAGCTTTTTCCTCCAATAGTCGCCTCGATATTCGTGAAGTTAAAACGGATTCTGTAAGAGCGTGATCGGGATACTTTGGGATAAAGTTTTTATAGTTAGAAATACAGTAAAAAAAAAAGGAAAATCTTGATGTTTAGCCGCTATCTGTAGAAAACGAAGCGCTTTTGACATGCAATTTAACATCATAGTAGCTTCTTCAATCTTTTTAAAATGTGCGTGAATTATTTTAGAGATAATTCTGGTCAATTGCTACAAAGAAGGATTTCATTAGTATGTATCATGACGCTCTTGTTTGCGGTTTTGTAAACATTTCGGTGTACTTCAACAAATTTGTGAATAATTTGAACCACTTGATAGATTTTTTTTTAAAAAATTAAGATTCTTCTCGTAATTCAAAGTGACCTAGAATTAGTCAGCCACTTCTTCACTTTCACATCAATCGCTGATGCTATCTGCCATACACTGGTCTAGAGCGGAGATGGTTCTAGAAAGTTAGGAGGAAGTTTATTCCAATAAATTCACGATTGCAAATAGCCCATTACAGTACAGTGCCCAACGATAAAAAAACTCAGCATATGATAATCTTCCCTTATAAACAGAAACTCATCACGTGCTTGGCAACCACTGTCTCGTGTGAATGTAACTGGATTATTACGCCGATTTCAGGTTAAAATAGAAAATATTTATCTCTTCAAAATATTAATAAAAAAACATGAAAACGTCTTTAAAAGCTGGCTTTGCCCAAATTTTCTCTTGCTGCCCAAAAAATCTGAGTTGCCCAAAATTTGGGGGGGCTGCAGCCCCCCCCCCCCCCCACCCCCCGTCTGGAGACGAATGACATTTCAGACTACCTATGGACATTTACGTTCATCTGGGGATTAATAAAGGAGGTATACAGAGAAAACGCATTTTCCTTTTATGGGTAGGTAGGGAAGAACATAACGTACAAACCCCTAGTTTTTCCATGAAGTGGTGTGTCGTCTGGCTTAACCACTTCATTTATTGTGGCGCGCAATCAAAGAAAACGATAATCATCAAAATGATTTTCTACGAAAGATTTCAACAGATGATTGAAGGAATCATTCAGTAAAAATTATATTCTTCTAAATGCATTTTATTTATTATTTTGCAGATATACACGAGTGTGACACAGGAAAGCATCAGTGCGACTCGCACGCTTTCTGTAACAACACTAAAGGCTCTTACAATTGTACATGCAAACCAGGATATTTTGGAAATGGCTTTAATTGCACAGGTAATATTGTAACAAAAACCCTGATAGCAAAAACCTTAACCTTATATAAAAATATTTTTATTCATCCATTTTTTTTTTTTTAGCAGACGCTAAAGTGTTTGTTAAATCTTCAGGCCCGTAGCCAGGTTTTATTACTGTACCGGAGGGGTAAGGGGGTGCGATCCAAGGAGAAGACGGACAAAACGTGGCTGGAGGCGCAAGTCTCTAGGGCGAAAAAGGGTTGTCTGAGACTGCATTTCGAGCGTTTTGATAAAAATGGATATTTTTTATAACTTTAAAAGTGATTTTTTTGGCAAAGAGACTCACTACTTTATTTTACGATTTTACAAGGACAATGTCAATGTCACTATCGAAAACTACAAATTAGAAATTAAAGAAAATTTTGAATCAGTATTATTCACTAGGTTTGATTTTTCAACAGTGGAACAAGTTCAAGCTTCCTTGGATGCTTCTTAGCAAACAGATCAACGACTTCTTCCAGATCAATGTCTGTTAGATAGTGGATGTGCATATAAACAGCCAGAGAGGAGAGCCTCTACTGTACAGCGAATATTAATCAGTTTTATAAAACTAAAATTAGCCACAGAAAACAGCTGCTATTTTAAGCTATCTCAAAGACAAAGGACTTCAAATTCTTTCTTATACTTTACGGAGGCGAAAACACGTTTAGTGGAAAGCGTCAGTCAGGCTTGTCAACTCTTTCACAGTATTTTCAAGTTTACAACACAATCAGTAAATTAGTAGTGAGGAAAGAACAATACCGGAACAATACTATAGACTCACTTTGTTTTAAATCGGCTGGTTAAAAATAAAGTGGACCTCTAGAGCCTGTGTGGGGGGGGGGGGGGGGGGGGGGGCGATGGCCCATCGCACCCTCCCCCCCTCCCCCCCTCCCTACGGGCCTGATCTAGGGTCTTTTAAAACAGTTCTAACATGCAAGGGCTCGTTGTTAGCTTGTTAGTAGGCAAACTTGTGCGAGTTTGGGGTTATTATGGCAAAGCCGATGAAAAGAATGGCGTGATTCTCCAGGTCATAAGAATATTTACGTATTCGACCAACAATTATTGGCCCGATACGCAGTTTTCGTCACAGATTTTCTGGGTGTTTATTGGCCGGTTGCGGATTAAACTATTGTAGGTCAGCCTGCGAGAGCGGGTGAAACAAGAAACTTGAGCCGAAAAAACCGGATGCTCTCGCAGGCTAATTGTAGGTTGGCTCTAGCCTTATTCCTTAGGGGATAGGGGAGACTGGGAGATATTAGATATTTTACGCGAATGAACAGGAATGATATCTGGGGAGGGGGGAGGGAGGCAAGAGGGAATAAAGAATCATTAAAAAATATGATCAACCTAAAACTGTCGGTTCCGCCACACTTGAAATTAATTTGTAAGTGACTTAAATTATTCTTTAATAGTATTTTCAGAATTTATGAACTCGTCGATTTTGAACAGCAGTGATTACTATTTTCGTCATTTGGGCAATTTTCTGGAGAATGCGGTTGGGGACAATTCTCACTGGTTGCTGTGCTTTCGTGCTACATTGCATGGCTGGAATGTTAGTCAGTTTCACAGTCGCTGCGATGGAAAGTACGACACTGTTACCATCATAAGGAAAGGGAAATTCATCTTTGGCGGATACACGGATATTCCTTGGGGTAAAAAAACTAATTCCCTTATTTTATCGTCCTTTTTTGTTGTAATGTAACAGCTTTACAATTCTGATCTACTTGCACTGCTTATTAGAATTTAACTCTTGGTTTATAAAGTTGAAACCTGAACGTCAGTCTTGGTTTGTTACTGACCTTGTAATGATGGTGAAGTGTTTTTGTCTTAATGAACCCAGTTAGCTGTAGGTCTGGTCGCTCCCTACCCAGATCAGGGGTGTCTGGACTTTGCGTAGGACCGGTCACTCCTCACTTTAAAACTATTACGGAAAAATGAAATCTTACAGTTTGTCACACTGGGAGTAGTCTAACCTCCAGCCAAGTTCCAGATGATAAATAGGTGAGATTCTATAACAAGCCTTCGAGTTTTCGAACTTCCGACTTTTCAAACCAATTTTCATATCCATTGAAGATTCGACTTCCACTGTGTTCTTACGTTCTGTTTGTTTGTTTGTAAGAATCCTTTAGTGGCTTTGGCAACGCTCCCAAAGCTTTCATTTTTCCCACTCAAAAATAAAGAAAGACTGACTCCGTTTTTGAGTAAAGTGGAGACGCCAGGAAAGGCTCTTTTCAGGGATTAAGCGTATAGTCCATGTTTTGGCTGAAACAGCAGGTCATTGCTAATAGCCCACTTTCGATAAACTGGAATTTTAACTACATTACTCCAAGGCTTTAGGGACAAAATCAGATTGCAAATTTTGGACGACTCTATTGTCTCACAATTTCCAGGGGAGACTTGAGCAAAAAGAAAACCAAACCAGATATACAAATATGACCAGAAAGCCTTGGAGTCATGTTAGAATTTTAATATATCGAACGTGGGCTATTATGCCGACAATGGCGCGTCTAATGGAGTCCCCTCTTATTTTTAATCCAAACCGAAGCCAGAAAGGCGCATTTTTATTTTTCCTGAGCTAGCCACCCTTAACGCAAGGTCTCTATCAACCCCACCCATCCCCAGCAACTTTCAACAAGACTGTTGGATCCGTCGGTGCTGACAAGAAGGTCTACTTCAAGGGTATTGAAGTCTATCTCCCTTGCTTAGCTCGTGAGTTGTGACAGGTCTGTCAATGGGATCTGATAGGCTTCGGATAGCACAACTTGCGGATCGTGCTTTGTAACGCAAAGAAGCTAAAAGTAGTGTTGCCGGTGAATGCATCAAGCAGCTGCTGAATCCCGTTGCAGTGTGTGTTATGTGTCCTATGAGAATATGCACAGCAAAACCATTTTTAAAACGGACAGTCAGTAAAGATTGGCCACATGTCCTTGTTGTAGACATTTCTGTATTTGAGTGGTGGGCCAACAAGATTGTCCGTAATAAGGAGTCCATAAGGAGTCCATACGTCCGTATGTCCAGTACCAATCCAATGGAAAGGTTCTAATTTACACGTAGAGCAGAATCAGTTTATTCCTATCCTGAGACTGAATCTCTATTAGCTAAGAGTTTGTTGACCTCATAAGGTATCCCACCACTAAGAAATTTAAGGAGGGTGCCCACTATTGTTACTGCGTACATTTTCTGCGCATGCAAAGGTAGTCGCGCGCGACGCGAAAGACATGCGCAACACGCAGTACACGCGGACTGGTTTTGACTCCTGTAAGTCTTGGAGGTTCTAGTTATTTCTTGTGAAAATAGATGCGTCGTTTTTCAACAGATGAAAAATAAGTTCTATTTACCTTGTCAGTTCTTTAAAAATCGAAGAAGTATTCGCATTTTGCTATTTCTACGTATGATCGATCTGACGGAACATTTTATAGTCAAACAAAAGTCAATTCTAAAACATCAAAAGTTATTGCTTCAGGATGTTACGCTTGGAGCTTGGGTATTAAAAAATCTCTTAATAGGCAAGGATCAGTAAATCAGAGGGAAAATAGCTCTAAGTCCTCCGCTTAATCGAGAAACTGCAAGCTTACCTTTCATTCGCGTCCTTCGCGTTTTATGGGCTTATCGGGTATAAATACTTTCCCGAATATTTCTTTAATTTTGTAAGATCTTATGTAACTATTCACCAGAAGATAGACTTAAAGCGTTCGAGTTCATACAGATGTCCCTTTTTTTGAGAGTCCGAGGCTTTTATTTTTTGAACAAACAAGAAAAAAACTATCACAAGATTGCTTGGATTGCTGAGATCGCAGCTTCACAAATAGTTGCGGACCGCAAAGGAAACGCTTTCATAGTGGAAAAATCATAAAAAATTGTCATGCTTTTTACTATTATAATAGACAGTATTCGTATTCTCTGACAGTCCTGGGACGAGTAGGCCTTGGTCATGAATGCGAGGCTCATGAGGGGAACTTCTCGATAAGAGGACAAACAAATATGAGAAAACTGCGGCTGGGTTTGCCGAATTTAAGGAAAATTTTTAACATTGTAAAGTTCTGAAAGGCTTACACATTTGAGAGAGATCATTATTTCAAACAAAAAGGAAGATCTGCTCATTATTACTAAGAAAAACAGCGATCCTCATCATAATTATATTGATGAGAAGAGTGCTAAAGGTGAGCGAGTTTATAATTGAAAATTAAACAAGACTTACCTGTAAGTTGAAGTTTGATGATAATTCTGCCAAATCATTAGTAGTACAGTAGGGTTAACATGAGATGCGAACGCACCGCCGCAGGTCTGTCTTAAAATAATTTTGTGATCACTAAAACACAGTCGAAACGACGTCAGGGGTGGGTGTAAAAATGTGGGTGCTATGGGCATGTTAACCCTACTGTACTACTAATGATTTGGCAGAATTATCATGGAGCTTCAACTTACAGGTAAGTCTTGTTTAATTTTCAATTCTACCAGATCATTACGTACATCTGGGTTACCATGAGACTTTAACGCAGTGAGCACAAAATGAGAAAGCACCCAAACAACTTCACACGCCGACTTTAAATGAACACTACTTTGCAATACAATTATGTTCTACAAGGCATAAACCTAAGTGAGAACTGCCAAACTCATCTGGTTTGTTACAGCAACTGGCTTGTTCTAAAACTTCCGAAAAGTGGACTCCTCAGTCCAACCAGCTGTAGCCAGAATCACATCAGTGGAAACTGACATAAGAGCTTTACTCGTTGAAGCACACCTAGTGCTATGACCAGAAAATATTTGTCCCAACAAAGTTTTGATCCAGCGTCCAATAGTAGACGAGGTTACTGCCTTATAGGGCTTAATGTACGAAACAAGCAATTT